>CM032886.1:21307500-21935000 GCA_019176425.1 Megalops atlanticus
AGCTGATTTCTACTTTTCTCATGATTTATTGCTTCTTATCCAGAGCAATGTACACAGTTACGCATTTCTTATTAAGAAATAGGGATGAAGTGGCTGCACTGCACCAGCAGTGCTCCTTTCAGGATGAGAGTCGACAGCCCCATGACCAGACTACTGCCCCTCCTGACCTGGGGTGCCCCTCTGTCCACTGCCCCACCTCAGCCATCACAAAGAAATACTGCACACCAAACCCGGCTCTTCTAGACAGACGAGCAGGTTTGGCAGCGTAATCATGATCTATTTATTGCATCATAACGTACAACTTATCTTTTATAAATGTGGATTTTTGCATTACAGTCTTTTTTGTAATATGATACAAAACACATTCAGCAAACAAATCATTTAAAATTTTAGCAGACAGTCATGTAGTTTTGTTTTAATTCTTTGGTTATGAAAAGAAAATTGGAAAATAAAATTATTCAGAAGAAAAAAATTAAAAATAGGAGCCCAGTAGACTGGTCACTGATAAACATCTTAAAGACAAAGTTATAAAGGTATGGGATGGGCACACATGGGCCACAATTTCTGCTGTGTGTATTGATGCCATTACTGGAGTCACCGTCTGACTTGTGCACATTCACTGGTGTGCACATCAAGGTGCCTCATGATGGGGACTTGCAGTGAGGGAGCACAGTCGTCAAAAGAAGCAAGGAAGCTGGGATGGGCCCTTTACATCATGTGACTGTGATATGGATGGGTTTTATTTCCAGTTTAGCCCAGGAAGCATGGAAACCTGTGCTCTGCAGTACTCTCTTGCTAGATCATTGGTCACAAGCTTTTTGCTAGATCCCCTAAGGGGTTTCCGTGGTACGAGATGCAATAAATAGGAAGCAAGTTGGAAAGCAGTCAGATTTCTGATGCCTGATGCCAATGCAGTTTGGCATATTCATCCCTACAGCTCTGTACTTCTCACAAATTGCACCACCATTGACATGTTTACACTAAGTTGTCATTCACTGAAAACTGCTTTACTTTTCCTCAAGGAAAACCACAGCTTCAACAGTTTTGTAGTGGTTGCCATGGTGTCCTACAAGGTATGCTGGGGAAACCCAGACACGTTTGGACCCAATTTGACAGGTCATCTTTACCCCATTACTTGGGGCCTGGTGCTTCACCAGACAACATTTATACAAACCAGCTTACATTCCTCATACACGCTTCTTAGAGAGGTTGAAATGCTGCAAACAGTACACCGTATTTGCCGTGTGTGGGTCACACTCTTGCTAGGACAAATGAGTGGTGTGCCTGTTCTACAAAGGAAACAAAACAGTTTCAGTCCTTGCTTTCTTTATAATCAATTACACATTTTTTTCTTGGCTTGAGAAACGTGACACTGCTTTCCATCCAATCCCCTAGCAGGACAGAGATTTAACTCACCGACTGATGGAAAATTGAAGAGTTCATGTTCCAGCCAGAACCGCACCAACGAATGCTTGGTTCTGCACAGACATACCTCTAGCACAAGACTCAGTCCAGATTTCCTCTGTGGTGACATACGATGACTGAATGAAGGACGGACACCAGGCACACAAGGGAATCTTAGTGAAGATCCGCTGCAATGGATTGTGGCAGTGAATACTGGCGGTGAATACTGGTGGGCAGCTGATATTTTTATTTATACTTTCTCCTCCTTTCAAACAGTTTGGAGAAATCAGTGAGAGACACTGGCCATGTTAAAAAGACCAATCATCATTCTGCACATTATACACACCATACAAAAATATTGACTGAAATGGAACAAATCAGAAATAGTAATCATGATACAGTACCATGACTAATTTCAGATTTCTCGTAATAGCCTAGAAATAGCCACAATGGAAATCAGTCAGTTTAATAAAAATGTTAAAGTTTTTATTTGTAATTAGTTCATCTATCACAAAGCAGCAACTGGAGATTTGGCACTTTCTAACATTGTAAAGACTAATTCATTTCACTTATTCGCACAGATTAAGAAACCGTATGCCACTATTGCTCCTCTGACAAAACTTCAGAGGGAATCTGAGAGTTTTCAAAACAATGATATGGAATACATTAAAAAAATAAAAATAAAATCAAAGCATGATCAGTAAGTTTAATACGTGCATTTATGTATAAACTAACAGTATGTGATTATCATTGCAAATACTTCACTTAAAATTAAAACAATTGCATGTCACAATAAATGGATTACAGACTGACATTAAGTTAAATGAATACATCAAAAAAGCATAATTTCAAAATCTGAAATCTCAGATTTCTAGCATTCTAAAGGGAAAAAAGTAAATGACATGGAATTGGAATTGTGCAAGACCAATAACTGCATAAGACATCCATGTTTCATACAAGCACAATGGATACATTTCTTCAATAATTTCAATAAAACTACTAAAAATGATTTCCCAAAACTTATGAGACCTTCAGGCTGAAAGAAATTAATGTCCATCAATAAAAAGTAATGCAAGTACTGTTTTATGCTTGCAATGTTTGCCCCCTTCTGTGCACAACAGTGGTAACTTGTACAAGGTTTACAGAGCACTTGGTGATTAGTGGAGGGGCCTGTTCTGAAATTCAAAGTCCACACTCACTATGGAGGTGCTGCAGTCACACTCAGCTACTCCCTAACTCTCCAGGAGCTGCATGTTTGCGACAGGACCACAAAAAGACCTGCTGGATGAACACCAATTAGCAGCCAAGGAATGTAAATAAAGCCTCTACTGTCATTTCCTAATATAGTGCGAAAATGAACCCAAAAGTACAGGACCATGTAATCTTTGCCCTCCGATCCAAAGTGAAGACCAGATAGGGGGGTACTCATCCCCGACACAGTCCGATCATGGTTAAGCCTGAGAGATGCAGTGTATGACAGTGTCTGGCCTGCTGTGTTGGTGTGTGTGTGCACAGGACATGCAGAGGTGTTGGGAGGAGCCAGGGAGGGAGTGAGAAAGATCTGGAGGGGGGAGAACACCCACTCTCCCTCAGCAGCTGCCCCTCCACAGTCCTCCGCCGGCACCTCGCTGATCTTGGCTCGTGGAAATGTTGCGCTCCATAAGAGATTCTAAGGCAATGTCACGTTACAGGTCGAAATATACATCTATACATTGTGCGGTTGTCTTGGGGGGAAGAGGGTGCTCTATAGCACGGTGGCCTCCACCACGATGGCCGGATCCTCGATGTCCGCTTTGCTCTGAACCATCCGCAGCTCCAGCTGGGCTGGGCTGGGCTTTTTTCCAGGCCCAGCCACCTCTGAGAGAAGGAGAGGGCGGAGACATACTGAAGATCGGCACACACTAGCACACACAGCACCAGTCAAAAGTTTGGACACACCTGATAATGGGAACATGCCCTCAAAGACACTTTGATCTAAAGACTTATGTTTAAATGCTTGATATTTGTTTCTTAGACAAATATAAATACTGAAGTTGATGCCAATGTATGCATTTCTTTCAAAAAAATTAATTAAAAAAAATATCTTTTGGCTACTTTGAAGAATATAAAATATAAGATAGTTATGATTTGTTTAACACTTTTTTGATTACTGCATAATTCCATTTGTGTAATTTCACAATTTGATGTTGTTACTATTATTCTAAAATGAAGAAAATAGTAAAAATAAAGAAAAAACCTTCTATGAGTAGGTGTGTCAAAACTTTTGAGTGGTACTAGCTTCTGCTCGTCATCTGCATCACCAAGAGATAAAACTCTCACAGTCTGTTCGTACACATCTGACACATGTCTCACAGGTGTCTCATGGCCTCTTACCGTTGGCATAGGATATAGTCCTCTTAATAACATGGTGCATGACAGAGACCGTCTTCTCGCAGGCAGTCTGATACAGGGACAAAGAGAAAGGGTTAATCTTCACAAATAACTGAACGGCAACCAGTCACGCCCAAAGCCTTGAGTACAACATTTATTTTAAATTATGGCCCACCTACGCTTCTTCCATTTTCAGCTCTATTCTGGGGGCTGCTGGTTATTTTCTGACTGTCTCATGCCTTTAAAGTTTGCCTGGGACATGATGGAGCAGTAACTGACCTTAAAGGTTCGGGTATTGTGTGTGTGTGTGTGTGTGTGTGTGTGTGTGTGGTGGGGTGGGTGTTAGTAACTGACCTTGAGGTCACTGGGGTGGTGGTGAGTCCAGGCCAGCAACATAGCAGCAAAGAGATCACCAGTTCCCACAAACACAGCATCCACTTTTGGGATCTCCATCCGGATTCTCTGGGTTGACTTGGTGCCGTCCGGCTTCACTGGAGAAGGACACACAACACACCAGTGCAAAGTCACAACAGACCCGGACTAGCCCTGTAGAAAGAAATACTTCCCTCACATTAACACATCATACGCGTGCGGAAGTCCTGGAGTATATTTTCTCACATCTCACCTGTTCTCTGGCTCCCCAGGGCTACAAGGTAATTGTCACCCAGCCGAGAGGGCAGGTCAGAGCTGGTGATGACCACCGTGTCAGGGCCCATGTTGTGAAGGAGATCCATCACCTTGTGGGAATGGGGAGGTAGAGGTGAAGGTAAGTCCTAATATAGAGAACTAAACTTCTGAACTAAATTCATGGTAGTACACAGCTTTTGTGTCTTAAATAACATGAACAACAGAAATTGCTCATTTAAGGTGGCAGAAATTCCTACAGAAATATGACAGTGTAACAGCCTGTGTTATTCCAGTGGTCATGTGAAACTCCTTATCCTGAGCTGTTTCAGTAGGAATGTAACACTTCTTCATATGCTCTGTATTGCAGTGTGGATGCTCTACAGCCTCACCTCTATGGCATCTTTCTCTGTACCAATTTTCTTCCCCGTGAGCAGCCTGCAACGTGCACACACACACACACACACACACACACACACACACACACACACACACACACACACACACACACACACACAAACACAAACACAAACACAAACACAAACACACACACATACATCATGTTACACACTGCACACAGACACATTGAAAGGTTACAATCTGAAACCACAGCAACAACACACATCAGCACACACCCCCTCAGCCTAAAGAGGCTTGCATGGACTTCAGCTGAGATTTTGTGTTGTGGGAGCAAGGAGCAGTGGCAGTTACCCATACCCACAAATTATGAAATGCTTCAACACACACCATTTGCTATGTGTGCCACATTACCCTTGCGTCATCACCCGACAGTATCATCCTGTTACTCACTCTGCCTCAAACTGGTTGGGTGTGATGATCTCAGCCACCGGGACAACCTTGTTCTTGTACACGGGAAGGAGGTTCTCAGGAACATACTGCAGACATGAGGCAGCCAACAGTTAGTCCCTCCATGCTATAAAATGTAAGCCTTTGAAAAACATATACTTCACACATACACACCTTCTTTATACACACCACCAACAATTACTTACATATACATCCCTCATACATGTCCTACATACATATATGATACATTCACTCCTAATACAAATTCAGTTACTCTTCAGATTCATTACTTCATTAACTCCTCCTTAAATCATCCCTTTCTCCTCCTACCTGGGAGGCAGTACACACCTTCTCTCTCAGTTGCTATGCGCAATAATCACTCCATATACCCAGCAAGTACTCCTGGTGTTCCTCAAGATATAATGTATCACATCTCATCTTGTTTCCTACCCTCTCCACCACAGAGAGAGGAAGAGAGAGAATGTGTGGGAAACAGGGTGAGGGGGTAGAAGGCTTAAGAGGAAATTGCCAGGATGTTACAGTATTCTGTCACCCTGAGGTGCCACATGGGTCTGTAAGGAGCTATTGCTACAGAGAGACATTTATCTCACGATGGCTGTGTGATACAGTGTAGCATAGTGGTTAAGGAGCAGGGTTCGTAACCTAAATGTTGCCGGTTCAGTTCCCCATGGGGGCACTGCTGCTGTACCTTTGGGCAAGGTACTTAACGCATAATTGCCTCAGTAAATATCCAGCTGTATAAATGGCTAACATTGTAAAAAACCTGTAACTGATGTAAGTTGCTCTGGATAAGAGCATCTGCTTAATGGCAATAATTTAATGTAATGTAATAATACCCAGCATCATCCGCCCCGTAGTGACTACTAATATTCTGTGAGTGCAAGTGTCGCCTTGCTCATCTGTGCATTACTTGCTCTCCTGCGATTTCTCATCTTCGATGCTACTGTGTTTTCAGTCTCTGATACATGAATGGTAAGGATTCCTACATCCTCACCACACTCTACACTCACAACCTACACACTCTGACACCACACATCATCACAACACAACATGGGGCAGCAATGTGCTGTAGGGGCAGAATACGGCTGTTGAACCATTGAAGAAAGTGCAACAGAAAAGCACTGCTCAGGTTTGAACAGATAAAGTATACATATGAAAGATAGAGATGGCAAGCAAAATGAAAAGGGTGAGAGGGACATTGGGATAGCTGGAGAATGTTAGACCATCACAGGGAGCGAAGGAGGGAGGGTGGCGGAGAAAGAAAAGAGGACAGTGAGGGAGTGAGACAGCGCAAAGCAAATAAAACACTGTCACTCACCATAGAGCCATGGTCTCCCAGCACCGGATCACACACTGTGGGAACAGAGGCCAAGACACTTACCCTCTGAAGTGAGGCCATCACATACATCTAATCTTTTTGAGGGTTAGGGATCAGAGTCTAAACGGACATACCATCAAGCACATAGGAAGACAGGAATACTTAAAACTGGCCAAATAAGTCAGAGACGAAGTATATACAGATAACAAATAACCACCAAAAAAGTTGGATTGCACGTGATGCAATATGTAATATGCAAGCACTGTTGACACTATGATCTAAAACAGAGAAGAAAATCTGATACACTCACTGACACACACATACAAGCACACACATCACCATCAACCAGTGGTAGCTGATGATAAGCCCTTTAAAATCCCATCTGAGTAAAGACTCTCAAGAATTTCAATTAAGAGAGTGAATTAATCTTAATTAGGCACCATAAACAGTGCAGAGTGGAATGCCCATTTAAAAACCCATAACGTCAATAGCCACATTCATAACTCTATGCTCTGGAACCCATTTTCACGCTCAGCTGCCTGGACTTTTAATCTCCTGCTTGGAGCTATGGAAGCATGGCAATAGCCCAGCTTATCAAAGGGAGGCGGGGGGGGATGCGTACGGCAGGCTGAGTGAAAGAACGCCACATTATAATGAGGGCAGGAGGGGCGCTCTCCATGGTGCTTTCTGCACAGCCACCCAGGAAATCCCAGCATGCCCTCCGGGGCTCCCAGCTGACATGCTCGCATCAGAGGCCGAGGGAGGGTAAGGCGGATATGAGAGGGACAAACAGAGAAGGACATTAAGAATACATGAGGACATGGAGAGAGGCAGAGAAAAAAAGAGAAGGAGCAGGACAAGAAAAAGGATAAGGAGATGAAGGAGAAGAAAGGAAAAAGGAAGAGGAGAAGGAAGAGGAAAAGAGGAAGAAGGAGGAGGAGGAGGAGGAGGAGGAGATGGATTACTTTGGGAGGAGAAGGGGACAGATCTGGGATAGGCATCCATCGTGGGGGAACTGGTGGAATAAGGATCATGAGACATCGGCCTTAGCCCACTGTTGTCAATGGACAGTAAGATATGATTCAGACTAAATTAAATCAGGGACCAAACTTCCAAAAAAGGACCTCCTCTCATTGAAAGTATTATTCCAAAAATTCTCTTCTTTATGAACATCGCCCCAGGTATTGTCAAAGGCCAGTAAAGGGGATGTCAGACATTCGAACTGTGAAAGAATGATCTTATCGATCCAGCAGCATAAACTGAATTAGTGGTAGTCACAGAGCTTTCAAATTCATGCCCTCTCCTAAATCACCTCAAACATACCATTTTAAATGGGCATAAGTCTGTAAGATATGATAATGTCTGTGAATACTCAAGAATATTTGAAAGAAAAAGTCTGGGCACCACAAAACAAATATCTAAGATAAACATGTCTTGAAGATGTAATGCAATGGACGCACCATATACAAGGTTAGGATTTGCCCTCTTAAGCTCTTGCACGATATCCACCACCATCTCCAGGAAGGACATGTCTCTGGTGTACCCTGTGGGAAGAGGAGGATTATGGGCAAAATGAATCCTAACCACAAGTCTGCTGTCATGTTTCAAAGAGAGGAAATGGCTCCATTCATAGGAATGAACATCAGGGTTCAGGCTGGTCATCTGCAGTGACAGATGCTTGGAGGCATGCCATTTGACTCAGAGTGCTCAGATCTGCACTAACAGAGGACAATGGCACCAACTCAGATGATATCACCCAACTGTGAGAAAATGATGAAAACCTGAGTTGCTGTAGTGTACCTGCACCTGTAACCTCATGCCCCAGATTCTCGATAAAACTAGATTAGGACAGTTTTCAACGAGAACTTTCAAAAGACAGGGGGTCTGAAAAATATTTTCCTGTCTAATCAACATCAAAACAGACATTATACTTGCAACCTGTCAACCAGACTACTAAACAGGCTTTCCTTTCTTGCTGCCTGCATGCTCAGAACCATGGGATATCTACCCACAAGGGGGCAGCTGTGACTCAGCAATGGGAGGTCTAAGAGTGTGAGAGAGAGAGAGAGTGTGTGTGTGTGTGTGTGTGTGTGTGTGTGTGTGTGTGTGTGTGTGTGTGTGTGTGTGTGTGTGTGTGTGTGTGTGTGTGTGTGTGTGTGTGTATGTGAATGTGTGATAGATGAGCTGAGTTACAGTACTTAGAAATGGCATGGGGCGGCAGTGTAGCATAGTGGTGAAGGAGCAGGACCAAAAGGTTGCCAGTTCGATTCCCCGCTGGGGCACTGCTGATGTACCCTTGGACAAGGTACTTAACCCCCAAGTTGCTCTGTGTAAGAGCGTCTGCTAAATGCCAATAATGTAACGTAATGTAGATGAGTACTGGAGGATTCAGGGACAACTCAAATAGGACTGAACCTCACTATGCTGTACTGCTGCCCCGCTTCAATGTGGAGTTCAAACAGACCTAGCCCTGCTCTCTTTTGGCTGTAGAGAAACCACACTGCAGCTGATACTGGTCCACTGCCTCTCACGCCCCCTAACTCACAATTAAGCAATCACTTTCCCGTTTCCTGATTATAGTGTCAAGTATCAGTAGTAGTAGTATCAGTATCATGCTACTAAATATCTGTATTCAAATCAAGCTAGCAATAAGAACAATGACATATTTAGCCACTTAGTCTATACAGATCCATGTGGCTCTTTTTATTAAGCATAATATTAACTAATAAAATTCATATTATAATATAAATCAGTAAATTTCTTAAAGAGGTTCACGGTAACAAAACAGACATGTAGAAACAGACAGAACTGAACAGGAACAAAACACTCAGAGCCTCACCTGTTAGCACGTAGTTGTAGTGGGTCACATTGTTGAGCTTGATCCCTTCGTACAGAACATGCAGCTCATCTGCAGTCAGCACCTGGCCTTTCCAATGGGCGTAGCCTGAACAAGAGACGGGAGAGGCGTCAGGTCTCAGGCCAGCGACTGCACACAGCATGGCCTATCGTGATGATCAAAAAATAACAGCAAATGCACGCAGGATCGGGGGAGCACTGGCACATAAGCTCTTTGATCATATACAAGTGCAACTTCAAAGCATGTAAACTGCCTACTTCCCCTCGGCTTTACGGGATAAAACAGCGCACAATATATACGGTATAAAAGAATACTACAACCAGGGCAGTAATCCTACATCTATAGGATCTCCAAAAATCAAGGTTATGGAGGGCAAGAAGAAAAGCTGCTTTTTGTTGCAATCATTCTTCTATTTGTTCAATAAATTCAAATAGTCAATCTCCTGAAGTGTTGCTCTGACATAATACAACTTGGGTTAAATGCATATTTTTAAAGATCAAATCACTTCTTGAAAAAAGGTGTCTGATGTAAAAGAAGACTCTACCAAACACACATACACATACACACACGCAGGGGTGCATACATCTATGCATAGTGTACAAAGGACCAGTAATTTCTTTTTCCCGAAGTAGATGTAATTTCAAAGGATTGACCTCTAAAAGCAGCATGTGGTTTGGTGGGAAAGAATCTTGACCTGTGACCACAGGGCTGTGAAGAGTTATCCCAGGTAGGTTACTGCTGTTGAACCCTTGACCCAAGTTGCCTTATTGAAGCCCCAGTTAAATTCCAAACTGGACGAAAAAGTTAAAATTTAGCTGATGATGTTTAAAAAACCCTGGACCATGGGCATCTGCTCAGTAAATAAATAATGAGGTTAACAAATACAAGTATATCCATACAAATCAAACGGTATCATTTCAGAAATCTATAACCAAATCTCCTGCTGTAATGACTGTGCAGCTCCAAGGCTGAGATAGATTACCCTGTGTGCAGCCTGTGTAGCCCGGGAATCCCCTTCTCACATGCATTTTTCATGCAGACAGCTGGAGTGTCACTGGAGCTCCTCAGGTAAAGGGCACAGCTCTAGGACCCACCGACACTGCTACATGGAACCTAACCCTGTGGTCCTCCTGACCCGTCCTGCTTCTATGCCATTCTGCAGCTCAATCACAAATAACAACGGGCAAATCCAAAGGACCCCACAGCACACAGCAGGCTGCGTGAGGCACCCGCACCACTATTCTATTACCAGCCGCTTGCCGGTGCCGTGGGAAGTATGATGTCACGTTACAGGTGTCACCCAGGTGGTCATGCGATATGGTGTCTGTTGCTTGGTAACATGAACGCAGGAAGCCCAAGGGCCGTGTGCTTTGAGGTGTCAGCCCTCTCCTGAATGGGAGCGCGTGTAACCTTTGAGGGGCACCTCAGCTGAGGGGCAACCCCTGTGATAAACACTGCCTCTGATGACATCACTGCCTGTTGCCGCAACTCTGTAATGACTCCTTTTCAGGTCCCTAACCCATACACAAACTCACACAGAAAACACGAGAGAATGAGAGAAAGAGAAGGAGAAGAGTGAGAAAAACCTCCTTTCCCCACAGGGTACACAACTGCTTGTGTGTTGTGAATTACCTTTACCCGACAGGCTTTGCTGCCTCTCTCTGGCCCTCAAAGTAACATGGAAAAGACAGACAAATGCAAGATTTCAATTTTTAAGTATAATGGAGGAAGCTATTAAAAAGACAGACTAAACCATTGTAGCAGACACAAATTTGTCTACGGTTCGACCTAGCATAAAGTGAAAAAAAAAAAAAAGAGGCTGCATTTGACAGTAATCATATTATGCTTAAATGTTCACAGGACATCAGGGTGGTTGTCAGAGACAGATGGTTACCATAGTTCTAAAAAAAATGAAGTTCTTGAGGGGCACTTAAGATTGAACACTAACGATGCTGTAGTGAGGGGAGTGCAACACACAATAAGTGATTACAAGAATATGGTGAAAAGGGAAAAAGCATGAACACACACATGTGCACACTCAAACACACTCAAAGTGAATTGCCATTTAAATGCTTTAAAACCCCTCTTTCCTAGGTGTTTATTTTCTCACAGCACAACAGCTAAACAGCAAGGTGACCTTGTTTTCTTCACGCTCTCTGTCACTGTGAGAGAACAGGGCTCCCTCCAGACCTCTCAGTCCTCTCACACTACACAAAGGACAGAATGAGCATCACTGACCCATTCATGCCATATTTGCAAGCCACATAGCCTCTGTACAAATTACACAGACGCAATACCATATCAATGGTGAAATACATACTTTACATGTGACCCATAGGCAGACAGTGTCTTCATTTAATAGTTTATGGTTTCACTGTTAAATATTTGTCAGTATTTTGTGTTTAGCAAAAAAAATATGTTACATGGCAGATTACATATCAATTACAGACTGAAATAAAAAGTTAATTCAGATTGAGTAGGATGCCTCCATCAGCGAGAAACCACAGATAAGGAGCCTGAAATGATGTGACGAATGATGGCAATTGATTGGCCACTGTATGATTAGTGGGTACATTCTCAGTGGGAACATGAGGACTTGACACGTACTTGAAGAGAATTATAGCTGGGCTTTGAGTACATCTAAGCACATGGTAGTATGAAACGGTCAGCTCCATTGTTCTGGTAAAATTGCACAGCACAGGAATGCAGACCAACTGTGAGGTCTCATAGTTCTCTGCAGCGGAATGTCTGGGCTACAGAGTTCCAATAGGATTAAGCTCCCAGCTGGTAATACTGTAAATGTGTGAAGTTCTGCCCATCGCCAGCAGGGGGCAAGGAGGAGGAAGGCAGTAAAACCCTCAAAGGATTGATCCCTTTGCCCTTCAGACTTTAAAACCAGAGCCGAGCTAACTCTGAAAGATCAATACACGACAAGCAGCTTTGTGGTGTAAATATGTAACACTGCTATGTAACACTGCCACCACCAACAGAAAGAAGCCAAGCGGCTCTCACACACCCAAAGACGCAGCCTGTTCAAAAAAGGGGGAGGAACAAGGTTATTGCCGTCTGAAATTAATACTTTTTAATTAACTTCATACAGGGCAACGAGAGCACCAATATACTGCAGCTTGTAAAAAAAAAAAGAAAGTCACTGGAATGTGTTTTTGTCGCTCACAAGGACACGTCAATAGGAAAATACAGAAATTATTAAAAGAATGTAGCAGTGCTGCCAGTGTTTAAAAGAAACTGGAAAAGACCAGAGGTAAAAGGAAATTTTCAACAGCTGTGGAATCTCAAAGCCTCTGCTCTATTCATCTTTCATTTCACATTTCTTCATTTCCTCATCCCTCTCGCACTCTCTCTCTCTCACCCCCTCCTTTTCTCCTGCACTCTGTCTTTCCCTTGTGCTTCTCCACAGGCAGAGAATTTATTAACAGCAGGCTCAGGGGTAAACAAGGCCATATGTCCAGTGCGCTTTGGGAATGTTGGGTGAAGTCTGTGAGCTTTGGGTGGGTATGGCAACCACAGAGACAGCGGTGGTGGTTACATAAAAAGGCCCACTGAAGTGAGAGGGTGAGTTTCCTGGGAAATGGGAATGGGGGCAAAGGTCCCAGGGGAAGGGGGGGTCCTGGCCTCTAAACAGACCCTGACGAGTGGGACAGCCTGTGGCCTAGGAGAGGACAAGGCTGGTGGAGGAATGAGGCAGAAGAGGACAGAGCACCATTGTGCTGCTAAATGAAACACTGCCCGTTTCCCTGCAGGGAGGGGAATGGGAATGGGCACAGCAGCAATGGGAGTGAATAGGTGGACTGGGCTTACTGGGAGCTGACAAACAACCCACTGTGCTGAGGAAACAAATCGGGGCCCAATCCCACAGTTTACCACAGAACCTGCCAAGATGAGGCTGGATTGGGGGTTGGGGGTGATTGAGTGTTGAACCGCTGATAAAGCTGGGACTGGGGGGAACCGGGCCTGCAGAGAGTACTGGATGCACAGGAGGTCTCTACAGCTCCTACACGTGACTGAGTTGGTGGACAGGGCAAGTAGGCCGCCATGCCTCGCCCCACTCCCTCCGGTCCGCATCCCTCAGGCCCACTTCCTTGTTCCACACCATTAACCACCTGCTCATCTGCAGCCCAGCCAGTGGCACAGACAGAGCTGTGTGCATGGTACTCCTAACAAGCACCAGCACAGCACTGTGCAACTTCACCTACACTACAGTCACAACATTGTCACACAGTACATCACTGTACAACTATGCACACTGTATGTGCTATAGTCATTCTGACCACACATTTTTTAAATTCTTTTTCACAAGTCTAAACTCAATGTGGATACAAAGCTGTACACAAGAATTGTGCAGTAGTTACATGTATTATAGATGCAGCGTAATCAAAGTTGTGCTTCACACACTGTACATACATCTGATGCATGTATGAAAGGGCTCTTTATCTAGCCATCTACACCATTGTTTATCCTCACCTTAACAGGCGATACAGGCAAATGCCTAGTCCTGCTGTGGACACAAGGGAGGAAAAAACATGACAGGGAAAAACACCGACCATAAGCAATCTATTCAATGAAACTGTATGTCAATGACAATCAGCTATGAATCGCATAACACCAAGAACATTGCCTTGACAACAACGGTGCAGAATTCCAAAGTGAAGAGGGATGAAAGGAAGCCTAAATTCTTATATGAAAAGCTACAGGGGCCCTGTCAGCAAGCAGTGGCTAATTACTGCAAATCTCTGCCAAGTATCTCAACAATGTGTAACGATGCAATCACAGTTCATTCACTATGTAATTGCTTTTATATAAAATTATTTCAAGTGACCAATCATCTTGAAAGTCTACGCGTCATATCTGGATGCACCAAATACTGCAGTGCAAAGGCCACCTTGACGGACATGGCCAGGTGCAGGGTTTTATCACTACTGACATGGCAACGTCCTTTTTATTGATCACCTTCATGTAATGCAAATCAGGAAGAGGTGCATTTTGGGTGAATTATGGCAAATGCCAGAGTGACCAGAAAAGCTCTCAGTACATGCATAAAAACAGATTATTGCTGGGCCAATCTTCCCTCTGAGCCGAACAGAAGAATCAGTGGCCCAGTGTGGTGATGGGAACGCTGTGTTGTAGGAGGCACATATCCTTTAGATGACCTCACGCAACAAAGAGTGAGGGGGTTACCTGCTGTCCTGGCACAATTTGCTGTCCTGGCACAATTTGCTGATCTTTCAGTCTGGCCATTTACAGTAAATTTAGAGGGAAAATGACTGCCAGGCATCATTCCAATGGGTGCTATATGTCAGTAGTGGTTGAGATGACTCACCTTCCCCCTAAATGTAAACTTGTCTAAGATCCACATAAGGCAGTACATACATGCTTGTCATTATTTCCACCACCTTCAGACTGAGGGACCAAAACCTTTCAAGCCATTACCTTCACAAGGGTCTAGAGGGGCACAAATACAGCAAACAGTACACAGTCCTGAATTTAGAGGTAGAGTCATGTCAGTCAATACTTATTTGAGGGTATATAGATTAACTAGGAGCGACTAGGATTCTCTAGCAAAGGAGGATGTAGTCGGACAGCAGGTAGGCCAATACCTTCACTAAACATTAACCTCAGTCAGTTCCTATCTTTCCTTCCAGAGGTCCTTTAAACCCATCTCTGTCTCCCTCATACTGTATATTGTCCGAATCTGTCAATCATTTGATGTATGTTATATTATTCATTAAACCAATCATCACCAATCATACTGTTCCAAACTCTCCTGTTGAGATAAAATCTAATTTTCACAGCAGACCGTAAAGTGCTATTGTGTCTTACACATATCAGTACATTCACAACACATTCAGTACATTCCAGCTCACACCAGTTAACACCAGTACAGGCCAATTCACACGGTTCTCACAACTATATGAAAATACGGAGGTATGTCCACATGATCAATTAAGTCTGGCGCAATAAAAACAATGATGATACAATGGGACCATTGTATGTAGGGTTTTGTAATATCCTCTCTGAAATATTATTGTAACAGCTTTAAAAGAGTAAGCAAAGGTCTTCAACAGCTACAGGCAGAATATACTTCTGTCACCTACCAATTCAAAACAGCTCCAGAGGCACCAAATACCTGGTATGTGTGTAACCTTTGACCACTGTTATTTGAAGTTGAGAAATACTACTGAACTGGGCAGTTCCACAAGCCTGAGTTATGAGAGCACCTGGCATCATCTTTGACCTGCCTACCCGTATGATTGGAGAATTGCACCGAGTTGATGGAGTCCACCTCAAACCCCAACACCTGTGTGGAAAAAAGACAGTCAGTCAGACACAGGTAGACAGTCAAGAAATGGATGCCAGCCAGAATATCAGAGAATTAAAATGAGTAAGTCACAGAAAGCAACAAAGCGTTGACTGCTGAGGGCAAAGACTGTAGCAATGATTCACTGATCTCCTCTAGCAAGAACCTCACTGAGTGTCACCCAAACATCAAGCAGCCATAGGTGCATATCTGTACCACTGCAACAAATCCCTCAGTTCAGATCAGTGAGGTATGTCCTATATTACCCATCTTGCCTAAAGCCACGCACAGGCATATAAACCCTAGTGCATGCACATGCAGACACTCAGACAGGCACTACAGTATGGTCAGTGAAGACAAAGGAATTAAGCACTACTCTTATCATTAAGAGCATCATTACCCTCATGAAATGAAGCCAATAATAAAATAAATTTTTAATCCTAATCCATTTGACAAAAATTAGCTTTTATAGAAATACCTCGGGGTGATACCGCTTATGAAATGCTAGAGTCATGAGCGTGACACAGCTTGCACTGAACGTAGTCTAAATTGAAGTAGTCTGCAGAGGGCTAACGATAATAGACTATGTAGTGTCTAACCTTTTGTTGCGTATATCAGCTATTGGGTCTATCAGCAAAAAATACGTCCATTCACTTGTGTTAGTATTTCACAACTACACTAGATCCTTCATCCAAGAAGTAACACTATATTTAATACGCCCTCTACAACTTATGACGTAAATTCTAGCAAATAACGAGTATTTCAAGCATCATTCCATGAAGACTTCTCGGGACTATTCACTTCCACCCTTTCCACATGCTGATACGATAGTAAGAGTACAGGATATGTGTGGGTATTTCGCCCACACATCAACTGTAGCGTGCTTAAACACAATTAGGGGTAGCAATTTGTCATCAGGAATTTAGCTAGCCTAATAACCTTTGCACCTAGCTGACAATAAAAAGTTATTTTCTCTTTCAAATATTCTTGTGTACGCCGGTCATTACGTGTCGATAGTAGTGATGATTTTAACCATAATGTTTACGGCTAAATAGCCGAAATAATCCCTAGTCTGTGAGAGATAACTATCTGAGGGCAGTTAACCAGCTAGCAGGTGAGGTCTCCATACATAGCTAGATGTGGTCAGTGCTTAGGTGTAACGTAACAATCCCAAACAATATCCCATAGTTACTTTTTAAGCAGTTAGCCAGCTGGCTATTTAACATGTAGTTCACCTCAGTTCATACGATCGAGAATCTTAAGCATATACATGTCTAGCAAGATGTTACAAAAAGTTTCCCCCCACGCATACTTGAGATGAGTGTACCTATGCAGATTTATAGCTACCAATGTACAACACTGTCAGTGACGAAATCGCTGATTTTCATTCATACATTAAATGCCATAGTCGTAATGATAATGTGTCAATCTGCAAAGCCGTCAAATGTACGAGCGAAGATATTTTTTACCATGTGACCTTTAGCTTGCCAGCAGTTCCTTACCAACACTCTCGGCTAGCTAACGTTACATGTTTGAAATTACCATGCTACTTCCCGCTCCGGCAAATCCTGCAAATGTTCTATCTGTCCAGTTGACACGCAATCTCTAGCTAGCTATCAAGATAGAAGTTAGCTTGCAAAACTAGCCGATAAATTGTGTTACTTACCTGCAAAGGGAACGATGCCGATTTATTCCCAACGTATCCCCTGACAACATGACTCTGAATTGAGAGCACTCTGCAATCCATTTCGTGCATAGTAAGTTCTACAGTTTTTATCAAGTGTAAGTTAAAAGGCTAGCTTCGCGGGTATACCGTTGACTACAAGTAGCTAACTAGCTGCACCGTGATCAGAAAACCTGAGTTTTACAATCTGGACATTCACATGCGATGATGAAAAGAGAAACGAGAGACAGGACTGAAGGACACCCAACACTGACCATACATTCAGGAGACTGACTGAAATTCTCCAGGCAATTAATACAGACACCTAAATGCTCTTACATCACAAGGATAATGATTGACCGGTTCGGACGTAACGGCAAAGAAACATCATTCTTCCAAGAACCTTTTGTTTTCATTCTGTAATTTAAACCATAAAGAATTATTGCAGAAATGAGTTAATTTATGTGAGCAGGAAGCAGGTTGTCAGTCCCCGCAGCATCACCTTACGGTTATGGGGTGATCTCACTTGCGGACATGAAGAGAACAGGCAGACTGGGGCAAAACGCGAATTCTTTTGCATAGCCTCTCTTGTCTTGTAAGTTATACTACTACCAATCGTCCACCATCTGCCCAGCTTTTTGCTTTAATATGCATAGAAAAATATAGAATGTGGCAGAGACCACTAATACTTTTGAAATATGAAGCAACCATACACAAGTTACTAAAAGTTAATAACTCAGCGCAGTGCGGAAGTGGGGTCCTTCCTTGGTCTTGTCGCGTTGTGAAAAAGCTCTATCTAGTAGCAGCGACTGGCTCGTTTGACAGCGACGTTCGAGGGGGATGTTTGGCGTAAGTGTTATCTGGCAACACGTGTGTGATTAAGTCCGCGCAACACGTGCCAGAAATCTTGTTTATTATCTGTATCAAGATATAAAATAAAAATGTTTTTTCTTTTCTTTTTTACATTATCCGAATATGTTGATGATGATGGATGTGTTGTTAATGATGATGAGGATCCACGATAGTGATAGTGATCATTAAAAGCATTGTCAATTTTATTTATTTTGGATAGCTCAACTATAATCGATGTATCTCACCCCGCCGACAATTGTACATCTCATTCTGTAACTCATTAACTAAACTGATTTCAGATGAAGAAAGTGATTATCTGTAATCTCCACAAAAAAGAAAGACATAAAGTAAGAACTGTTCACTGACATCTGGCATCATAAACAGGAATAGGCAGATATAAGACCTAATGATATGAAAAGATTGACATTGCATTCAGACTCTTGGTCCTATGTCATAGCTAACTGTCTGGACGTCAGACTCTCCTTGTCAGAGACCATGTGATCACATGCGCAGGAAGCAGCCTATTTATCACAGTGAAACCCTAATCTCAAACCAGGAGATATAGACAGGCTACTACTCTCTGGAGTAGCACCAGTTATTATTTCATATCTGTCAACCATTTTGCATTAGCATCAATCTGGCACATGGAAGCATGTGTGCTATGAGCCCACCCTCCAGTTTACTAAAGCACAGAAAAGGATAACACATACTGTTGCTGTAACATCAAGGGATGCAAGAATATTGCTGAAGTGTAACAGAAACATCGTAAGATTGAAAGACTTAATAAGGAGAAACGTAGTGTTGTGTGTTTGGTGTTCCCAGTTGTCACAGGCTGCTGACATACAACCCAAACAAAAACGTCATTTAGTATATCCCTGTAGCTGTTCTCCATACTTGCTGATAAGCTTTTTTCTCCGCGATAATAATAAATATAGCTGCAAGCAGCTATCAGCCTGGGCCACAAATGTTGTAACTGTGATGAGTAATACATTTTAATATAGAACCTCCAAAGAACAAATTAATGATAGTTTCATGTCAGTACATTGAGCGGTCTTGGAGGAGATGTTAATTCCTGTATGTAAGATTAATAATAACCTAAATGTGAAGTTAATGGCTCACAGTGGCTATGGCAATGTAGATATAGTGATATAACTTTCAGAGATTTATTAAATATAATCATCTTCAGTTATTTCAGTCATAAATGTAGAGCATATTGTTTCATGTAGAACACTTTCATGAAAAACATTTGAAAGGCTTTTACATACCTGCCATATACTGAATTTCAGACTATTCTAATGATATGTTCAGGAGGAGATTAGATTCTATTTGTAACATCAATAAAAACTGTCAAAATGGGTGAAATTCAAACCCTTGTGGTCGCCCTATTTCCAAACATATTACCATGAAACACTAAGACTGGTTTCCATGTGTGGCACACTATATATTTGTCAGATTTCATACCAATTATCCCTACAACTGTGATTTTAGACTCAATTTGCTTTTTATGCATATAAGGAACAGATTCATTGTCTTATGTTAATCAATGTGTTTAATAAAACCTCTCTGCAATAAATAAAGTGAGGCTAAAGAACAAATTAATGAAATTCATTCAAATGTTTTATTAAAAAACCAGCATACAAAACCCCATGGGTCCTCATGGGAAAATTGTTCCTTGTGAGAATCTACAGTATGTAACAAGTCTGAGGCCTCCTGCTATTGTAAATTTTTTAAATACCTGAATTTCAGTTAACTCATAGCATCTCATAACTCATAGGGACAGGGAAGTGCTGCCATGTTGTGGTAGCATTGCTATAAACCACTTCAACCACTGGAGACCAATTCATCTGCAAGTGAAACCTCATTCAGATTATAGCCTTCTGAAAACTCTGTATTCTGTGAAATCAACAGCCTCGTTCAGCCAGGCCAGCATGACATACAGACTCCAGAACTTGATTAGGCCTCTCATTCATTCTCCAGCTCAGAGAGTTAGCCCATGGACAGGCATGCAATAGTGTATCCCATTCAGGGCCTGCTCCAAACATAACGTCCTGCAGTCACAGGTGCACTCACATTCAGACAGGCGAATCAGTGTTTCAGAAACTTTGATAACAACTCTTGCAAACAAGGAAGCAGGAAGTAGGAAGAGTAAAAGAAAAACACAATGATAACAGCAGGACCATCCCAGATGAGTTCCATGGTCTGGAAGCCTTGTTGTGAGGAAGATGATGAGGGAGGGGGCATTAGAGAGGAGATATAAGGCAAAGAGAGGAGAAAGGGTGGCATTCTGACCCTGCAGAACAGTTCTGTTTACATTCTGCAGAGGACACTGTGTTCAGCAGTGTGGGCCATAGGAAAAGCGCTGTAGACCCGTGCAGGCAGGACAGTGTACAGGTTGGCAGAGGTATGAGTGGTGGCAGAGAGCAGTGCTGAAGGCATCTGCGTAGCTGTTTGCGTTGGGTTGGGTGTTTTTTAAAAACAGCATGGCAGGGTGGTGGCCCCCGACTGGGTACTGAGGCCCCCCATGGCCGCCTGCTGCCCGCTCTTCTGTCTGGTGCTGCTGGCAGCCTGTGTGAGTCATCTCTGTGCAGGCGCAGACGCAGGATACACTACGGACCATGGCAGCCGACTGCGCATCAGATGGCAGGTGTCCATGCGGGAGTCCAGGTTGAGCAGCAAAGGTAAGGAAGGAAAAGTGGGACAGCTAATGAGAGAGCCTCTTGGGAAAAATTTCAACTTCATTACATCTCAACAAAATGTAGCTCTGTATGAGGAAAAGTTCAAAGGTTTTTTTCTGTTTATGTTGTAACTTGAGGTTTGTAGTAAGAGTGAAAAATCAACAGTAATACAAAGCTCAGCCTCAAACGAAGCCTCTCAATTTTTATGGTGCTATACTCCAGCTGGTTGCACCATGTTAGCATTAAGATGTCATTTGTAATTCTAGAGTTTAGGGTTGGGAGGAGCAAGCTCATGCCTATAAAGGCAGGGGTATGCCTAGTTGGAGGTAGGAGGTAGTGGTCATCAGCTTGTTGTGTGTTAATTTACCCCTAAAAATATAAGGTGCCACAAAGTGCAAAAGACCAGCTCCAGCACCTTTCTCCTCGTTAGGCTTTTATATGCTAATGAAATAGCATTCAAGTCTGTGCTGCATCTGTGAGCTTTCCAATTATTACGTACTGGAGTGAATATATATTCCAACAAACAAACTGCAATCTTGCAAACAGCATGTGTCTCAACTATTCGCATGTGATTATTTTGAATGGTCTACAGTCAGATTAACATCAGTGATTGTACCCGAGTCACGCTGGCGACATGTCCCCGCCACTTTCTGTTGTGGCCCATTTCGTCCCCACCACTTTTTGAAAGCCTTTAGTTAGTTGAACCCATCGTTGTCCCCAGCACTTTTCAAAACAAACTGACGCCCATGGGACCATCCCTCCTGACAGAGCTGCTGCACGTCCATCAAATGCTTTGCCTTTCATTTGTTTTTGTTTGAGTTCAAACCACAAATGTTCAATATGATTGCAGCCTGGAGGTCGAGATGATCAGATGAGAATATGTTTTGTGGTTAGTTAACCATTTCTTTGTAGATTTATATTAATGCTTTGAATCATTGTCATGCTGGAATGTCCATTTTCAGTCAATTTTTGATTTTAGCCAGAATGTCTTGGTGGGTGTTAGAGTTCATAACTATATAAGGGCCCCAGGACCCACAGATGAGAAACAACACCAAAACATAAACTCCATAAACAGTGGGCACAGTTTCATTTTCAACATAAGTTTCACTTTTTATGCTTTTATGCTTTTTATAACTTAAAGCTGATGACTAAAAAGCTCAGTTTTTGTTTCATCTGACAATGAGACACCCCCTTCAGTTGTTTTTCTGCCATTATTTCTTGTATGATTTCAGTTTGTGTTCTATAACACTAATATAACACTGGGACTTAAAATCTTCTGTTTTTCATCTGAGTGAAAACATGTAGTGTGTCCTTTGGACCGTGTCTCTGCTGTCTATGGACAGTGGAGCATTTCTGTGGTGTGCTGCCAGTGAAGCCCTGTCACTGCGCTGTAATCAGAAGCACAAGGCCAGTCAAAGGGAGCAGGCCTACAAGCCAGGGGGAGGACATGGCATATGCCAGCAGCCTCCCACATACACGACTGAGGTGTGTGTGTGTGCGTGCACGTGTGTGCGTGTGTGTATCAGTGAGTGTGTGTGGGCGAAGGAGAAGTCCCTGTACTTGAATCTCTCCAGGCGTTCTGTGCCAAGGTTGGCCATTGCGGTGATGCTGATAGGAGCAGAGGGCCCTGAGGGCGGAGAGCTACGGCTGATGACTGCCGTAAACACACAGGTTTACTGGAGTGTTCAATGGTGGCCTTTCCTCTGTTTCACTCTGTCTCTGCACTTGAGCAGAAGTTGAAAAGCTGATTCAGGAAGAGAATAATTCATTCCACAAGCTTTGTTACATTCAGAGCAGTAGCTGAGCTGAGCTTGACAGGCTGTCCTCTTGACAACAGAGGTATTGGCTGGATCCTGCCTCCTGGCTCTAAACCTTTTCGCCCTTAATCACTATCCGTTCCCTCCACAGATACCTCACCTCCACACCCAATCAGAGCCACTATCACTCGACAGCTGCTCTATTGCAGAGTTGGAATTGGCTACCACTTACATATCCTACCCAACGGGACAGTGGGAGGTGTCCATGAGCCAAACGAATACAGTAAGTTCCACTGACCTTTGTGTCACTGATAATAAGAACACTGTCAACATTAGCAGACAGTGTCAGCTGCTCAAATTCTGAATCAAAAACACTAAACAAACGAACAATGGCAGTGCTGAAATACAAATGCTACTGATTAAACAAGCTAAAGTTACTGCATATGATACCAGGCTGCACCCACAAACACAAATTTTCAGGACACAGGCTCTGTCCTATTGCATTAACACATGCTCACATTGACTTGTTTATCACCTATATCTTTTTTTCCCACAGAAAAAACTTCAATCGTTTGCTTTAATAGTTGTTACTTTAATGCTTTTGAAATTAAGTTCCAGAAGATTTTTCTAAATTAAAAGGACAGATGGTATGTTTAAGACACCATTAATGTTTTTAACAGTGCGTGGCTTCTCTCGCGGTTGCTCGACTTTACATCTGCTGGCATCTTCCTGTCTGTGTGTTGTTTCTGTCAGGATCTTGTCTGTGTGTCTGTCAGGATCTCACGGTCTGTGTATCCGCCAGGCTGGCTGAGGGTGTTTGCAATGAGGCAGGGTGTGGTGGGCATCCAGGGGCTGAAGACTGGCCTGTACCTGTGTATGGACAAGGAGGGGATCTCGCGGGGGTCGGTGAGTCTCTACAGCATATTCCCATGACGTGACTTAGAGTACACTGTGATAATTGCTTTGAAAAAATGCAGTTGATTGAATCCTCTGTAGTTTAGGTACTGTAGTTTTTGCAGTAAAGAGTGAGAGGACCTCAAGAACTACAGAGATTCTCTGTTCACACTGCAGAGGCTGCACGGAGGTATCTAGCTTCTGCCTGACTGTACCATTCTGATCCCCCTCTAACATCCAGGATCAGTTTACAGCTGACTGTCTGTTCAGGGAGAGCCTGGAAGAGAACCATTACACCACCTACTCTTCTGTCTCGCACCCGGGTTTTTACCTGGCCCTGTCCAACCGGGGAGAAGCCAAGAGGGGCAACAGTGTGAGAAAGCAGCAGCCCTGTACTCACTTCCTGCCCCGCCGGGCCCACTGAAGGCCCCCTCCGCTCTTCCAGTGTGGATCCCAGCCCCTACCTCTTGGATATGACTGAAATTCATCAGCTTGTCAAACCCAGACCTGCTGGATGGGAAGACTACACTACAATTGGGATTTCAACACTGACTGTATCTTACAGAGAAGGACAGAGTTAGGGGAGGCTTGTAACTGGATCTGTAAGGAACTCTCCTGATAACTCTTCTGTTGCACAGTCCTAAATAAATGAATGCTCTGTGACAATCAATGTATGTTAGATTGTCAGCCTAGCTGAGGGTCTCTGGTGAGTGCAACAGTTTTTTTTTTAAACAAGTTAACATGTTTTCAAGACCAAATGATCCCAGTGGAATAACCTCTAGTAATTATTAATAGAATCTATTAATACATTCTATCTAATAATATTAATATCTATAAATATAAAATGAATAGGCTTGCGCATGTGCACATGGATGCGATTTATTTTTTTCTGGTTTGCCAAAATGGACTTGTGGCCCTGAAGCGAGATGTTATCATGAGCAGTGGTGGGGATGGAACAGGGTAGTGGTTAGGTTCAAGGGTGCTACCAGTCCTACTATCTGCTCCTGCCTCAGTGCACAGACTTCACAAACCTGGTTTGTGCTGGACGTCATCACTTTCTACGCAGAGGTCAGTATTAATAGCTGTTGATTGTGCTTGACGCTGGTTATATACAGGAGCTGAATGCAGGGCTCAAGTGTGTAACTCAGGGGTCCTTCCCCAGTTATCCCTGTGGCAGTGAGCTATGTCAATGGCCTTTTTTTCACCAGTGTGTAAATTCCTGCACAGCACACAAGGATCCTGTGACACAGCTCAAAGTGCAGACTGTGCAGTCACATTGCATTCCCAGCATGCTTTCAATATTATAACAGTGTTGCGCCACCACACTTCTGTGTCATCACAGTATCTTCATGGATCAGCACGTTCTGCCCTGACCTGGATGGACACACACATGTGCCTACCATGTGAGGGGAGTCTGCAGCCACCTCTAATCTAAGAATTTCCAAGAGCACATCAAGTCACATATACAAAATTCACATTTTTATTGCTTGGACGAAATGTACACTTTTTCAATGGAACGTGTATAAAGTACTTCCTTGCCTTTGTTACTGCATTTATGAAGAGGTTATATAGTATGCATTTTATAATGTATAGCTATTAGGAAACATTACAAATGAATCAATAGATACCAATAAATACTGTTTGAATAAGATGAACAAACAGTTTAGCCAGTGCAGACACTTAGGGCTGTCAGATAAGACAATAATAATAGTAGATTCTGGCTCATAATATGTAACACTGGAAATATAGGAAACAAAAATGTTTTGGGAGTTCTTAAGGATAATTAAAGAGGGTTTTGTAAAACTTTCTTAGAGCAGACTGAGAAACATACCACAGTGAGAGACAGGGTTTGCCCATTAGCCAATGGTATGCAAATGGTCTCCAGCTCCTTTCAGCAGTAGGTCAAAAGAAAGATCAGGCTAAAATGGAATCTTTATTTTGCTCCTAGCTGCTAGTTCACTAAATCCCCTTCATCTCCAGATTTGTGACTCTGAAAGGCAGAGAGCACACATTCTACTGACCCAATCCAAGCGTGAGACATCACGGCCAAGACCATCACTTCAGCTTCCACGACACTTGGCATTCCCTCGTTTGGGAGTTTGATGGATCTCTGGTGATACCCTCCTCTTTGAAGACAAAGTGAACAGTTGCACACAAACTCAGAGCAGAAAGAGTGATGCTGTCACAGTGCTTCAGGAGAGCCTGTTCTTGATATTACCTCTTTCTGTTTCAATCAAATGTCTTATCCCCTATGCGTAAGCCTCGAACTGATATGAACGATAACCAGTTTATGTAGTTTAGTCATCATCTTAAATTATAATACTGTATGATTCATGTTGTTTGAATCAAATTTGAATATTTTTCTGTGAAATTATACATGTATTTATTCAGTTGTAAATTATATTAAAGTTTATACAAGTTCAAAATGGATGATGTGAAATCAAATCATTTGATGTTTCTTATTCTGAAAATGGCCCTACCAACAATGAACAACAGCTTCAAGTCACATACGTGGATTGCTGGTCTATTCTTGAGTAAATATGCACAACACAGTTTCCATGTCATGTCACAAACAAACATTTTAAGAGATTTGTATGTTCACAGACAGGAGCCATTGAAACGTCTGCGCAAACTAAGGTTTCACTCTGCATGTGTCATATACACATTCTTCTTACAAAATGATGCCAAAATGTCAATGTTTTTGTTATGAGTGGATTGGATCACTGTAATACACTGTTTTTGGGTCTTCCACAACAAAAATTAAAAAATAAAAACACAGAATGGCTGCATCTAGTACAGAACACAGCTAGAATATTCACATGAATGAGAAGGAGAGAACACATTACCCCTATCCTTGAATCTTTGCATTGGTTGCCTGTGAATTTTAGACATGGTTTTAAGTTTCTTTAACTTTCTTTTTAAACCTTTAAGTGGTTTAGCATTGGAATTCATTCTAAACCTATGAAATTCTGGATTATTATTATTATCATTACTATTATTACTACTACTAGTACTACTACTAATGATGATGACAATAATAATAATGATGATGATAATAATAATAATAATAATAATAATAATAATTATTATAATTATATAATAATAATAATAAATATTATTATTATTATTATAATAATGGAAAAATGTTAGCTTCATATTCCTCCTTGCCTGAACAGCCTGCTGTCAGTAGTATTTCACTTCGCACATATTAAGTAGGTCATGTTCAGTGACTTATTTCCCCCTCTTAAAACTCACCACGTTTTGTGATGTTCAACACCTGCCAACATACGCTACCAACGATCCAATGTTGACACCTAGTGGCAGTACATAATCATTACAACACCTTCAAAAGAACGGAACATTTTAGGTGATTTGTACATTTATCACCATGATAACGTTGTGTTAACGTTTTAATTTTAGCAGTTGTTCTCACTACTCTGTGATCTCTGCTTCCTGTGAGCCCCCTCCACAAAAAGTGTAACCACTCAGCACAAAGGCTCCTTGAATCCAGGTGACGAGAAGCTGACGTAATCAACAGGATAACATGATAGACGCTACGTTCTGGTCAACCAGAAAGGTGGGAGAGAGTGGACTCTCTCTGTCCGCTCTGCCAGTCATGGTGCTGTTAAAATGAAAGGACCTGTGAATATGGGCATAGCCATGCCTGGGACCAGTCATTCTCTGAGAGAAACAGCTGCTGGTGCTTTTGACTCACATGAGATGTACAATTATGTTTTCAGCTATTTCTGGCAAAAAAGAGTTTCTGATTTTCTGATATTGACTAGACGCTACTGGGTCACTTTTATCTGTGTCTCACTGAATGCTGGGTTATAAGGTTTGGATTTTCTAGAAGATAGAAGAACAGCAATCATGAGTTACATTCATGATTAATTTTCCCAAGTGAAGCTCTCCTCTGAGCAATGCAGAACATACTACATATCTGCCATATTTGTGGAACCTCTTGGAAACATTTGAGCCATTCATATTCTGTTGAATTCGGTCAAAGTACTGAGGGAGCAGCACAGAGGCATGTATTAGGTGCTGAATACAAAATTACCCAGTATTACAGCTCCAAAGAGAAGCTAATAACCTCAATGCTGGGCACTCAGAATGATGAATAGTGATTGCCATGGACAGGAGGGAGACAGATAAATTTAGAAGAGACAGAATGACAGACTGAATGAATGCATAAATGAACTGGTGAATGAACACATGCATTTTTGCTGCATGGCTCACAGAAGCAATGTGTTTGCCATTTAAGGCAGTTAGAGGCAGGAAACAAAACGTGACATCTGGCCCTTTTTCCATATGTATCTCGTCTCCTAATTCAGCTGTCTCACAGACCATTGACGCACTGATGGATGACTGACAGCTGTGGCTCTGTCTTATTGGTACATTGCTGACCTCTAGTGGGCACTGTACTATGCTGCATATCCTATTACCGCGGTTCACATGTGCGTATTGAACCGTAGGGGGCGTACCGAACGGTACGACAATATACCGTGTACCGTTGCACCCCTAATATATATATGTGGGGTATATATATGTATATATATAGATTGAGTGTGGAGTAAGGACTAGCTTAGCAAAGTGGACCACTGTATTAATAATACTGTAAAATCAATGTCGACTGAAATATAAAAACAGAATTAATTACCCATTCCCACTGTTATTATTACTCAATCTGCAAAGCCTTATTACCTTTCAAATGTGGTGATTTAGCTAAATAAGCTGCAATAAAAAATTACAAGCTCAATAATGAATCAGAATATTAAGATGGCATTGGCCTTTGAGGAGTAACAAAAGAAGCATTCAGTGAATGAGGGTTAGGTATAGTTTATTCCAAAATAGGAAGCTCTGAGGCAAACGGTTAGCAAGTGACTGGGGATAAAAGGAAGAAAACGCTTTAAAATGACCAGAAACACAGAGATAAGGATGCGTGAGTGAACAGAGCACCCCCACCCCCCACCCAAAGTGCTGGGGGCAGCTGTGTTGTTTCTCACATTTATCACATTACTTATCAACTTCTGTTCTTAGTTTTACTGCCCGGACTGGAATCATAAGACCGGAGAAAGAAAAAGCAGCTGAGATGGAGAAAAGCACATGTCAAAAAAGAAGAGACAAAAAAAAACTATGGCCCTACTTCAAGTAGTGACTTTAGGACATGTTGTTAATACAGCTCATAAATTTCTACATCTTTTAAAACCCATCCACACCACCATGTGACTCCATTGAGTTACTAAAAGCGCAAGAAAGGTAATTGTATGTGATATTCAAATGTCTAAGTCTAATGTCTGCCATAGGGCAGCCTCATTCTCCTCACTATTCTTCATTAATAAAGGCCCAAGTGCTGTGACTGTTTTCACTCTGTTGTAGATCTGAATTATTTAACAATGTATACGTATATAAATAAACAATACCATGTGCAAAATATACTTGTATTTTTTGACTACTGTTAAGTGTCCTTATGCACCAATGGGATGTACTGTTCATAAAATCTGTCCAGGTTTCTCTTCCTCACTGTATGAAGTACACCACGTATGGGATCAAGTCCCAAGGCCAAGAGCGTGTCCTGGTCTAAATACACCATCACTGCTAAAGTCCATAGTGTAACATTAGACCTGTGATTTAATATGATTTTATACACACATGTTGAGAAACACCTTTCAGCTAATCTGGTTACAGTTCAAGTTTCCTGTGCTTGAAGAAAACTGTAAGGCGTTTTTGTTCATGTGAAAATGAATTTACTTGTTATAACATTAACTCTTTTTTTGCCGTTTTTAGAAAAATCCACCAGACCCTGAAAAACAGGGCAGCTGTCTTTAATAATGAATCTATACATAAATATTCTTTACAAAAACATCACAAACAAACAAACAAAAAAAAAAAAGAGACACCCATTATTTTTCACGTTCATATATAAAAATAACTTTTTTTTGTGTTCATCTCATGGGCTCAGCAGGGCCACAGAGGCTCCGGGTGTAAGCCCTGAAGTCCATCTTCCACGTGAGCACAGCTAGTCAAATACAGGCATGCTAAGTGAAGAAAATCAATACAGGTAGAAATTTTTTAAAGTGTTGGCATCCCAAAAGAGGGTCAAAAAAAGTTTCATCCAACATGTTTTTACCGACCCTAACAGCTTGCTAAAGGGTGTGTAACACTTTTGTTTTTGTTTCATATTTTGTAGGTTACCATATAATACAAAAAAAGTGCACTCTTCTACAACTATGTATAAAACTGTTTCTGAAATGAAACTCCTGACACACAACTCACTGCACGTGTGCCAACAACAGGCTCTCCTGTCTGTCCCACGGTTGTGCTCTCTGCATGTGTGTGTGTGTGTGTGTGTGTGTGTGGCATATGTGGTTTTAATACCTTACATAAACATTTTACATAACATTTGTGTCATACCAGACAATCCAATTTACAGAAGGATCTGCCAAATTTACATGACATTATGTAAATTTAAATGATTTCACATGAGCTTTAGGAACTTAAGGACTTAAGGAATCAGCCAGTCCTGCATTCTGTTTTTGTCTGGCCGCTGTCCTCAGAACAGCCCCTAAACGTGTGTTTGTATGACTGGGCCTCTGTGAAGATGTGTGCTATGGGTCTCTGTCAGTGCGATTCTGTGAGGATGTGTGCTGTGTGTCTCTGTACATCTCTGTGAGGTTGTGTGCTGTGTGTCTCTGTACATCTCTGTGAGGATGTGTGCTGTGTGTCTCTGTACATCTCTGTGAGGATGTGTGCTGTGTGTCTCTGTACGACTGTCTGTAGGTGCTGAGCGTGTCTCGTGCGAACGGTTCACTGTCCAGTCCTACTGCAGCGAGTCGCTGGTGTCCAGGCCCAGCCCGGCGATGTTTGCGTTGGAGAGGTCCCCGTCGTCGTCGTCCTCCCCGCTGCCCGCCGACTCCTCTTCGCTCTGCCCCCCCATCATCACCTGCTGCACCGCGAAGCGTCGCCCCGTCCGAGGACAGCGTCTGCAGCCCGTCCACGCTGACACCCACGGTCACCATCGTGCCTACAGAGACATGTGTTCACCACCCACACCTGCATAAGGATTCTTTCTACTGAAACTGCCTATGACTCATCTATAGTGTGGTTGCTGTGCACAATGCGATATTGCATGTAAATTGGTAACACACTCTGAAAACACATCCACTACGTTGACAAGAAAGTCAGGATGTGTTTTACTTACTTCCTGATGTTAAGACAACCCTCAGTAACAATTTTGCAGTTCTTTGCACTATCACTCTCATGATCTCTTGGCTCTCAAGCAAGTCTTGAGAAAGGAAATTGTTTAAATTGTGATGGGCATGGCTTATCATTGCAAAACCACAACTTAAAATTAGCTATGGAGTGGAACTATGCTTGTAGCAATTTCAGATGCATTAGCTCAAAGTCCCTGCATTGTCACGTCTTAAACCCACCTCTTTTGATCAGTATTTTTACCTTGATCTGAATGGATATATAGTAGTATAAAATAATATGACAAGCAGGGAATCAAATATTGTGTTGCCGTATCATAAACTCATACTCATTTTGTTTATCTATTTAGTTAATACAATTGATACTGTATTGATTTTTGTGAAATCACAAACTGAGCAGGACCCTATTTTATTGATCTGTAAGACTCCATAGCTGTGCCTGTGCCCCCAGCAGGAGATCGTACCGTCCGCCATGGTGACCTGCTGCTGGGACACCCCCGAGGCGATGGAGTCGGGCCAGAAGCGCTGCAGAGGCCGGTTCTGCGGCGTCTTCTTCTTGGCCTTGGGCGTCTCTGAGGAGCTGGCATCCAGCATGGGCTGCAGGATCCGCCGCCGAGCGTTAATGAACCTGGGGAGGGGGGCGGGCCTGGGTGAGTCACACACCTGAGGGGAGTGCGTGTGTGCGTACGTGTCTGCGTGTGTGTGTCCACGTGGGAGTAGATGAGAGAGAGACACACGAAGGGAGTGGGTGACTCACCAGTTGTTGACCTGCAGCAGGGTCAGGTTGGTCTGGGTGGCGAGCTGTTTCTTCTCATCCTCAGTGGGGTAGGGGTGCTGGGGGCAACAGCACAGAGTACAGGTCAGCACGAACACTTTAAAAAGGGTCCCAACTGGCTATGTGCCTCTCCTGCATGTCTTTTGGGTTTTAAAAGAACCTATAAAACAAGAAAAATCTCCTTGATAGATCTGATCTCCCATATAGGCTAGAAGCTCCCTTAAACTTCCTCCATCAGGAGGAAGGGAGAAATTGGGAAAAGACCTCCAAAACCTGTCCAAAGGGGTCCATGACCCCCCCCAAATAGACTGGCATTCAACTCTTGCCACTTTACTTGCAGCTTCACCTCTCCAAGCTCCAGTGTCATTAATAAGCTCTCACAACTGTGAAATGAAGACAGACAGGGAGACCACAGGAGCGGTGCTATCAGGGCTCTCATTAGAGAGGCAGCCTGAAGACTCAAGCCTCCCTCTCTTCTCCTCTCCTCCTGTCTCATGTCAGCAGGGAACAATGTGCCTCTGTGAGATGCCAGCTCTTCATGAGGACGCCTGACGTCCGGCCCACCAGGCGCTCGATGACGACCTTTGATTAGCCATACCACCAGGTTGGTCATGTGAGGGGAATGACGAGCCTCTCTCACCATTGGCTTTCAGCTATCATGGACCCCCTCAAACCCCACCCCTCCTTCCTGCAATCTCTCATATCCCTGGGCTTCAAAATGGTGATGTGACACAAAGTGGCTTTAGCACAGGATCACCCGAGGCTGCAGTATCCTGGAGGTCTTTCACCTCAGTTCCTCTTATTCAGGGTAGGCAGCTGAATGGATAATATAAGACGTTACTGCTACTGTGCTCTATGCTACATGACATGCTAAACCGCCACTATGATCCCTGGCCCCTTAACCCTTCTTTGCACTTCCACTCTCTTGCCTCTCCTTCTCCTTTTCCCCACCCCCTCTGCTGCTCTCAACAGAAACTTTGCCCTCCCCTCCCTGGCCTTGTGTCTCTCCTGGTGCAGGTCAGGCCCCCTCCACTCACCCCGATGTGCTGGAAGAGCCAGGAGCGCATGACGTTGGTGGCGTGTTTGGGCAGCACGCCTCGTTTGTTCTTGGATGACCCGTCATCATGGTTGAAGAGGCTGAGGTCCTGGTTGAGCTGTAGCTGGAGCTGTAGAGGGACAAAAATCCCCATCATGTAAGACACGTGTGTGTGTGTGTGTGTGTGTGTGTGTGTGTGCGCATGTGTGAGCACGACTCACCTGTGTGTTTTGGATACGTATTGTCCCAGGTGAGAGAGTCTGTGTCACTACCTGTCCCTGGGGAGTAACAACTGTGACAGGTTGGTACACCGTGCCACCTGGAAAACACAGGCACATAAAGACGCACACACACAGAGAGACAAGGAATCAGCATAGATGTCCACTGGATTGCAGGTTAGAAATCATCACAGCAAGGTTTAAATTTTACTCAGATGTGACACAAAGGACTACAACTGGAGAAAAAATTAAAGTGTTGTGCAGTGAAGCAAACTGTGGAACAGTGGAAATCAACACAAAAGTACAGTAAACAACAAACAAGTACGGTAACTATTTAAAAACGACGGTTCCTATTGCAGGAACAGAATCTGTTGCAAAGACAATTATAAGGGAACAGCACTGACAGTGCAGACAGCAGGCGGAGACAGTACCTGTGTGGGTCGTATGCCATGGAGACATACCTGCCACCACCTGAGTGGGGTTGACTGTCGTCACGGTGACATTGCCTTGCTGAAGGGCTGATGCTGGCACTACAATGCCCTGAGGGCTGAGCGTCCCTGTAAAAGAGCTGGGTGTCTGGAAGCACACACACACACACACACACACACACACACACACACACACACACACACACACACACACAGTATGTGGTCATTGCTAAACAACGAACTAAGCAGCAGGTAACAGGTAATACTGGTGAGAGGACTCTTACAACTCCTCTTCATCTCTAGTAAGATGTTGGAAATATTTTAGTCTTGTGTTCTATACAGGCTCTGTTCAGCTACATCTGAACCTGTACTGATAAACACTGAGTGTTTTTATGGGTAAAGAGGGTCCCATTTCTGTATAGGCGAGTATGGCTTGAGATTAGTACCTGTGTCTGTACAGGTGCTTAGAGGCTAAGTACCTGTTTCTTTACAAGTGAGTCGGGGCTGAGCACCTGTTTCGGTACAGGTGAGCAGGGGCTGAGATTAGTTACCTGTGTCTGTACAGGTGAGTAGGAGCTGCTGGCTTCTCCGCTAAGCAGAGTTTCACTGTTCATCTTAGTCTTCAGGCAGGCGATGTAGCGGCTGCAGAAGTCTTTGCACAAATCGCTCACTTTCTCCAGCTCCAACAGGTGGATGCGCAACACCTGGATGGCCTTCACCATCTGGGAACAAGGGACATGCATAACTTTCCAGCTACATTTATGTTTATGTTGAACAATTAACTTCAAGTATGGTAATCTGTTCAGTGGTATCTGCGATATGACTGTGATAAAAGCCATGATGCTGGCTGTGATGATGGCATTAATACAAGCAGTGACAATGAAACTGCTAATAGGGTTAGCAGTTGGAATGGTGGTAATGATTCCAGTGGCAGACCCCTCACCAGGTTGTCGAGGTCGGGGTCGTCGCTGAAGAAGGCCTTGCCCTCTTTCTCTTGGGTGCGGACAAAGTTCTCGATGTCGACGTTGAAGCTGGCGGAGGTGACGCAGTCCGAGCCCTGCGTGGACAGCTCGCACTTCTCAAACAGCAGGGCCAGGAGGGGGAACAGGGGGTGCCTGTGACACAAACACAATCACACACAGGAATACAGAGAATCTCCATTCAATATGATGGACACCTAAGAACCAGTTACTGATTAAAAAACACATAATATCAAATACAGAATAGAGATGGACCACCAGGAAAAAGGCAAAGGAAGGAGGGATGCCAGAGGAAGAGAGGAGGGAGGTGGGGTGTACCTGTATATGGACTCCTTATCTGCATCCATGGATGTCTGGGTCTCAGCGGGAGCGGGACTGCCGGCACCCGCTGCATTCCCTTCAGGAAACCTCTGATCTGGGGTACTGTCTGTCTGCGCCACCGCTTGCATCTGCAGGAAGGGGAGGAGGGGTGGGAGGAGTGGGTGGGTGAAGGAATGAAAGTTTTCTCTCTGTGTGATGTGCAGCGGCAAGCCGGCAGCAGCTGGAGCAGCAGCCCCCCTCCTGACTGCCAGTGTGACAGCAGGACTGCCAGGGGGAGGCTGCCTGTGCCTGGGCTTAGCAGAGGAACACTGCACTCCTTTCACTCTCTGCCTGCACGGCGGAGGATGAACTCAGGAAGGAATGAGTAGAGGAGGGGCTCAGGTTTGACTCTCTCTGATCCATCAGGGGGGCCAGAATGCCCATCACAGGGGGGCAGGGGTGGGGGTCAGGGCACACAGGCCGAGAGGAGAAAGGGAGACGAGTCTCAGCAGTCCGCTTCACATGGACATGCCAGCTCTTGCCCTCCGTAAATTACATGGCTAAACTCCACAGACATACGGCAGTCACATATTACTCAAACTGAGAGGACTTCAACACTCAAAGCACTTACACCTACAGATCATCCAAAAGTGGGATTTAGACAACTGGTTTTTTTTGAGAGGTTTTGTCATTTAGTCACAAATTATATTTTACACCAACAGTGCAATATGTTCATCAGCCAAGGAAACAGCAGAACAACCTTCCGGCAAACATCTCTCGTTTTACCATAAGAATATGGTAAAATGCCTATGGCACAACTTGCATACAGGTAATATATATATTTTTGCATCAGGTATGATGGAAACCAAACATTTCTCTGATGAAAGTCATCTGAACTCATTCATTCATTTTTGATGCATATACACTCCTGCCCAGTTTCTGAAGTCTGTTTCACCTCCTACTCTTTCTTCTTTCCCTGCTGCTGTCTTCTCTTCTGTTGTCCCACTCTCTTATCTTTTCTTTCCTATCTTCTTGCTTTTTTCTTTCATTTCATTCTCTCCCCAATTCCCTTCTTCTTCACTTCATTTCCCTCCCAGAGACAGGGGATGGGTCATGTGACAACAACACATGTGATTGTGCAACAATGGCACTGATTGATAGCAATAGTGTTTAAAATACTCTTCATTAGAACTGGATATATCTGCCACACACACATCTGAGACCATTTGCCTCTCTAGATTTCTCCTAACTAAGTGGTTAGTGAGTGGTTCATCATGTATTCTTGATAAAGGTATTTAAGCTGAATAGCTTCAGTATGTATCCCCCTGTACACATGGGTATGTGAAATGTAAGCCATCCAGCTCACCTTAAGGTAGGGGCATCTGCTAGCGTGTACATATGTAATGCGCATTCATACATAGACTACTTGACCTGGAACCTTGTCAAACAGTCAGATGCTAATATTACTAATATGTATTTATGTAGATGATAACAGACCAGGCGGATGTGGTTGCCGATACAAGTGTCGGTTGCACAGATTGTAATGAATGGGGAGGTGTGTCTCATTGGCCTAGGCCCTTCTCCGTCGAGTGGCCCCTGCTATGATGACTCCCATGACACTGAGGGCCGCTCACATGGGCTAGGGGGCTAGACATCCTTTTCCAGATCTCCCATCCAAAGAGTGATGACGTCTTGACTTTCACCAAGTTTGATATTCATCAGATTAAATCAAGGTTTCCCTACCTTAGTCTGTCTGCTGGTTTTCTTTCCACCTGATCTCTAATCAATTATTAGTAATGTGCATTAAAGTGTTTCCATGATTTTGTCCTTAATCTGATTTGAGGTAGATGCAGGTTTCATTCATTATGATTTCCTTTTGCTCTGAGCTCTTTCTTTTTGACAGGCAGGTTGTTCAGTTTCAGTCATCAAAGGCTAGTGAATAGCAATCTTCCACTGAAACAGACATTACATCACGGTTTCATCACAATTTTAATGTTCAAATCAACCTTCCAAGAGAGGTCAGAATCTCCACCGTAACTGAGATCTTTATTTAAATAAACATGTCCTTTGTGGTTGTTGTGGGGGAACTGGCACCCCCAGACTGATCTCCGCATGACCCACCTGCTCTCCCTCCTGGTACTCGTCTATGGACACTGACTGAGTTGCCATCATGGTTACTGCTGTGAGCACTGAAGCATTATAGAGCAGCGGGACAATGGCAGTCCTGTGAAAACACACACGTGCACATACAAACAAGCCCTAATTAATATGCAAGTAACTCACTGGGGAGACACCTAAGTGTATATTTATCATTGTTGAGCCTACTGACACAAGTCAAATGTGAGATATAGAAATTCTTTAGATTTACAAAATGTTATTATGTATATAACATGTATAAAATGTATTAATTTATTTTTTACATATGTGCATGCTTCATTATATATATTAGCAAACAATGCTTATGAGAATTAAATGGATTACCTCTGAATGGCTTCAACATTGTTTTTCACAAAGAACATTAAGTGCAATAATAAGAAACAATCTGTCTGAACATTGGAGTGGAGTTCTCCAAGGAAATGTGTTGGGACCTCTCTCTCACAAGGACTGTAGTAGTTGTTGATGATCAAAATCAACAATGACACCAAACACCTCAGAATATACTTTACAAACTTTCCCTATACTTGTGGATTACTCTAACTTGCGAACACCAATGCCAAGCGTCACTGGCAAGAGTGATGTCAGTGGGTAATGGTACACATTCATCAGATGGAGTGCTTAGTCAGCATAGTAGTAGATAAGACTAGCGACGGTGACCATGTTGAGAAAAGATCAAAAAATATGGTAAGCATTCAAGGGATGGGGAAGGAGTTATACTTCCAATTTAGCGGTTGCATGCCCCCCAAAAAAAAAAATCAGTAATTACCACACAACCTGTGGTTAAGGTTAAATGCCCCAATGTGAAGTTCTAAATATTCAGAATATAAATATAGGAGAAAAATATTTTATTTGGACATGTGTCATAGGTTACAAAAAGGGTGAAATGTGAAAAAGGCTTAGAGATGCGTAAGTGGAGAAGAGCTTCAAAACCAGTCTACAACAGATTAATTATGAATTCAGAATGAATGAACTAATTTGGGCTGAACAGCTAGTTCTCTTTTCATATTTGCAACCGGGTTTTTGAGAGGGGAGCACACCAGTGACATTAATAACCGGACAGAAAAGACATCAGACAATAGACATGATAAGCTCACTGTAAAAACACAGAGACTCTTCACTCTGGGAAGATAAGCTCTTATCTTGTTTCTGGGGGATGCAAAGTCTGTCTGTAGGGCACTGACATGCAAACTATGCCACACTGTCCCATGTCTCTTCTCCCTCGTCATTCCATGCCAAGATCTCAGTGCTGAACTAGGCTGACCCAAAGCTAGAGAGCTTTCCCACACTGCCACAAACACAGCAGCAAAAGCAGGAGTGGCACCCTAGCAAGAGGTGAAAAAGATGAGGCTAAGGCTGGGCCTAAGCTCTCACTGGAGACTGTAAACACCAGTTCAAATACCTGTTTCTTCATGTAGAGAACATTTCAGTTTTCATTTCTTTTATTGTAAGTAATCAGAACTTTCAGTGTCAAACCTTGAGTGGAACATCTGTCTCTGAATTGCTTAACTTAAAACACTCCAGCAAAGTCAAGTGCTTATGAATTAGTAGGACTAGTAAGCAAGAAAATGCTTTTTTCTTTTTCATATCACTGCTTTAGTGGCAGCAGCTGGAGCTGGCTGATGATATATCTTCACATTAATGCCAAGTTTAGAATATAAACTGATTATTCAAACTGATTTTCAAGTCTACCTCCCTCTCTATCCATCCTATATATCCCTAGTTCCTATAAAAAGCACTCTACACTAGTTTAGCACTTAACTCTGTAACTTACTAACCTCTTGTAATACTTCTCGATAACTACTCTTAGGATAGCGATGCACTTATTTGGAAGTCGCTCTGGGTAAGAGCGTCTGCTAAATGATGTAATGTAATGTAATTATTCACAAACTGACATTGCAACCTGTCATTGACTCATTAAAACATAACCCAGATGACATTTAACTACACACACATTCTTGATTTTATTTTCATTATTATTATTGGGTATTTCAATTCCATTCAATTACACTCCAGGTTCAAACAGTAGATTTTCATCATAAAAAACATTAACTACGCCATTTGAAAAGGCATAGGCCTACTTTCCCCAGGTTAGACACACATACAAAGACAGTGAACGGTGAGAAAAAGTCTAATTTTAAACGACAGTGGTTGGTTCCTATCACACTTTACTAAATGAAGCAAAAATACACCTACAGCATGTGTAAGCACAGTAACTTTATTCCAGTCACTTGGTTAATTCTTACATTTACCAAACATAACATCAGATCAAGTTGCTAACTTATGAAGTAGCTGCCTCAGGGTCGAAGAACTAATATGCATCCGTTAGCTGTAGCTAAGTTGTAGTAACATTAAACATGCCTAATTCTGTATTCAACTCACATACAGTTGGTCCCTATGCAGAAAACGATCAAACAGCTTTTTATTATAACTCGCCAGCTGGCAAGAGTTTAGTTTGCACGGCAACTCAAAGAGTTCAGTAAGTTGGATAAACATTTCGCTAACGTTAGCTAGGTTGACTGATGCAGCAACCTAGCAAACGGCAGAAAATTGAATTGCTACCGAGTAAACACCTTTTCTTGCATTTGGCAAGCCAGCTAGTTAGCTATGCCACTTAATTAAGTGGCTTTCACAAAAAAAAAAAAAAATCTTGACTGCACAACTCGGTAGCTTTGATGACCAGCTATCAAGGTCCATTGGTTTTTTGGGAAGATCAATTTACACGTTGGGTAACTTCGCAATTTAAACTGATATTCCTTAGGGTTAGCAAGCTAGCTAGGCAGCCCCAATACGTCGGTTGGGTCGTGCTGCACGTTAGCTTGGATCTAAGCAGGCTTCTAATTTAACTACACAGAAATATCAAGCTCGCTCGCTGGTCTAGCTGGCAGGCATAACGTAGCTAGGCTAGCAGTCGCCATGTTTCCCTCCTAGATAACGTTAAATGGCAATGAAGACACCGACAACGCAGACACCCGCAAAATAGCTAACGTTATAACGTTATTCTATACCGACGTATAGCCCGCTCATGTTACAGATCCACGCCTTTTGATTAACTGCCTAGCAAGCTAACACGATGGTATTTTTAAATTACCCTGTCCCTTTAATTGTAATTAAAAAACCTGCCCACTCGAATCTATCAATCAAGCTCGCGACAGCTGCCTATCCCTCCCCTAGTGCCACTCGCGCCTCAGCTGGAGACTGCAAAAAAGAAAAAAAAGAAAGCGGGCCTTGCTTCACGTCCTTGCTTTTCCAGAAATTTCCTTTCCCGCAAACGAGCCGACATATTTTTTCCCCTCATTGCAAGGTTTGCCGATCTCCACTCAGCGTAGCGCATCGCAGTTAGCGCTCCCTACTACCCACTATCCTAACCAGCTCCCTCGCTTGGCTCGCGGCATTTTTTGCGCTGCTCAGATTGTTTGATTGATAGGGAACGGAAAAAGAAGATTTTGAGTGACAGCTTACCTGAGTGCCAATCTTCGTCACACTGACAAGCGGCTGCAGCAATCGGGACCCGCAGTTGTCGCGTTGCGTCATCGCGTAACGACACGCAGGGTCGCGGACTGTTGAATATTCATGATGTGGGAGGTGATGTGACGTGTGAAATGCCTTGTTCTCGACGCCCCCTGAGACCGGATTGTGGCGAATCTGTCTGGCTGGAGGGTGGAGCCTGAGCTCCTTGTCGTTAGCTCCTCACGCCACAGGCTATTTCACGGCACAGTTTGAGAAAACGTCATCACTGCATCCAGACTACAAGAAGACCACAGGAAGGTGGCTAGACTAAGCAGTTTAGTGTCGGGGTTAAGGCCAAGAATTTTCATCAGGTTAAAACACATTTGCAGAGGCTGTGTTATATTACTCCACAGTGCCATTAGACCCAGCTCAATTTTTTAGGCATATCCATGCTTGCTCAGCATGAACCTCTCAGCTTGCTGTCTGTACTTGAGCAATAAATGTCAAAGTGGAGATTCCTTTGGTTCCAATAACCAGTTGGAACTTTAATATCAGTCTAGTATACAATGCATTTATAAGCTGATTTTCTCTCTCTACATAATTCACATTCAAAACTTTAACAGCATCAGTTCAAAATAAATATATAGCCCCTAATATGAATGAATCATAATTGTCCTACATAACACACTTACAAAGCTGTACAGCTGTAACATTAGTTTATAAAGACAAGCAGTGAGACTAATGTTCAATTTAATGTAAGCATTTACTATAACCAGCTGGTGTTGCACAGGGGGTCAATAACCTTGGTCCACAGCCAGCTGCAATCCCTTCATTAGACTCCAAGCCAAATAAAAGTACCATGTATAACCATGTCACATGCAATCTTCACACTTTGATTGCTTGGAAATTCATATCTACTGAAGTAAGAGATATCGAAACTGAACAGGAGTTCTAACATTTTTAAAATGCTTATACAGACTTACAATGTGTCAATGTGAGACTGGCCTTTTTGTATGCTGAACATTCGATTAAGATGGGGAGTCTTCTGGTGGTATACTTCATGTATTTAATACACAGATGAGCTTGTGATACACACGGCGTACAAATGTAACGACATGCACATGCACACTTAATGAAAAACACATGGAGAGATGTGTAGAATGGGACACTTAGTGATGATATTATGGAGGACAGAACATCTTCAGAGACTACATTACTGTTTACAGATGAAGGCCCTGCATTACAACATGGAGTAACACAAAGACAGTGAGAACCTTTAAAATAGTACATATTTTAAAGCAACACAACTCATGCTTCAAAAGTTATTGTTCCAATTTCAATTTTTCAGTTTAAAAGCTTCCAGATTTTTCAGTGGCTCAGGGTTTTGATATTGCCTTTAGTCGCATATGTACTGTATAGTTGCTCTGCCTGTGACTGGTATTGTCAGCAATAAATTGCTACAGGCCACAACAGTGAATATGTGCAGCTAGTCTTGATTATAACAGGACAGCATAGGCAGGATAGAACAAATATGAACAGTATTATTAGAAGTAGAGGATTTGTGATGAAGTAATGCAGCAGAAAAAAATAAACATGTTCCATGTGTACAATGTAACAGTGTGGCAAAGTTGGCAGAGTAGGTGTGAACCAAAATCAATGATCACAATTTGTTTTATTTTTCTAAGGCATTCCAGGCAAACTCATACTTCCACATGGCGGAGAAAAAACTGCATCATACTCAAGTCTGCACAGTCTGCACAGTAAGGCCACCACAAACACACAGTGAAGGCATCATCTGTTTTTATTAACAATGAACCTCTGGAAACACTGCACCATATGCATTCTCTCCCAGCTTCTGAATAAACACCCTTATTTATGCCTTTCTACTTTCATAACAATATTATCATGCAGCCCCTATACTAGCCAAGCACAGATCAATCAGATAACACTATCATACTACATTGAATGATGGATTTAACCTGAGGGGAATCAAAACGTTGTGGGACTGTTCAACAGACAAGAAACCACAGAATATTAGACTGAGGTACTTAAGTCAAGGTCTAGAGCACGTTTAAAGGTAGACAACTTCAGACAACTTCCTGTGATCTACTCCACAATATTAGAAACAGCATGTGCGTGTCCAGTGTTCAGGATTCTGTTATCCAACAATTTCACCTTTGTTGTAATTTTGAAATTCCCTAAAATATGATTCAAAGTCAAAGGACTGGATTTATTACATTTGTTCTGTTGTTTCATTTATTAGATGTCATTGAATGAAGAGCACAGACAGGAAATGTAGACACCAAAAACACAGATGATCATGATGCTCACTTCTGGGCTGCTTCTTCTAACTTGGGCTCTAAAAATAGAAAGTCAAAGTAATAATTACAACCCACTGTAAACCATCAAAATGTTTATTTATTTATTTATGAGGGTTTGATCCATCAACTACTATCCCTGAGATTTTATGGTTTAAAAATATTAACAAATATGAAAATACAGAGTCAAGAGCAATGAAATGGACCTGACAGTCATCTCACCTGGGAAGTTGAACTCTGGGAATTTGGTGAGGTCACCGCCACCATAAAGCCGCTGAAGTTTGGTCATCTCCTCTGACAGGGTTTTCTGGTACTCAGGACCTGCATCGACCAGACCACCTGTGGCTCTGAGAGGAGGAAGAGGAGGGCATTGGACAATTAGAGAACATCTGCGTGAGGACAAGGAACTACAATAGGTAACATGAACATGAAGGGGAGAAACCACAAGGAAAAGTCCTCACAGCACTAACTCTATACTGCAGAGCACTGATCAGAGATCAGAGGAAGAAGACAAAAATGAGCCCATTCAGAATGCAATCAGGAATTGTGAGGAACAGCAAAAAAGTAAGCTTCAGTCTACAAAATACTGCTCTGTAAAGCCAAAATATACTAGGCCAGGACAGTTCTTGGAACAATAGGAAGAGGATATATAACTAGAATAAATCAGAGTGCAAGAAAGAGGGAAGGAGTGGTGGCCATGAAACTCACTTGCTCTTGGAGGAATACTCGCGGATCATATCCAAAAAAAGTTTCTGTATTGGGTCCAGTTGAGCTGAGAGCCAGAAAAGTACTATTAATATGCATTCATTCAGTGGGTTTGAATCCGTGCAACCGAGTGCATTTTACATCCATGTTGACAAATAAACAAAACCCTCATACACAAAAACTGCACCTGTGAGAAGATACAGTAGGTATTTATGGGACATGAGAAGACAGGTTGCAAGGAAAACACAACACTGCAGTGAATACCTGTGGTAGTATAACATTCAATACAGTACTCAAAATAAGGTGTTTGGCTCATGGCGATGGTGAATGCTTTTGTACATTTCAACATCATACAGTAGTTGTTCAAATAACATTTACATTGGCGGTTAAAGTGAAACAATCTTCCCTTAGGGTCTCTGCATTCCAAAGGACAGTAGAGTGAAAATGAAAAAAAATGCAGTGCATTGAACACAAATTAAACAGTCTGACATTTCAAGGATTATCATACACCACTGTATTCAAAAGGAATCCCCAACATGCTAAACTGTTAGCAACTGAGAGCATACGACAGAGAAGAAAAAAATTCGACTTGGGCTATTACAAACCAAAGACCCCTCTACAGATCTCCTTGGGGATGAGATGATACCCAGATTAAAATACCCACTCCAGTCTTCCCTGTAACCTTAACTTTAAGTTTAACACAGACAAAATTATAACATTATTATATTATCAATAATTATTGTTATAATGAATAATTATTATGTCATTATAAACATTATAATAACAGAAGAATTATAATTAAAACATGATCCAGCCTGCAGTATGATGTCACTTTCAGGGTCAATGGCCATCTTAGACCTCTTCAGATATAGTTGTACAGGGTCTGAGGGCAGGGGGCAGGGAAAGAGGAGGAGAAACAGCAGAGAGGAACAGAAAAAAAGGCCATTGGGAAATCACATCAAAGTCTCCCTACTGAATGAGGACCATGTCAATGCAAAAAAGATAAAAGAGGAAAACTGGAAAACAGACGAAGGACCCTTGAAGCTGCATTGCTTAGAGTGGAGAGGATATGGAGATATCTACAGAGCAGGGTTAGTATAAAGGCAGGAAGCAGGCAGGCAGATGCAAATTACAGTGCAAGGTAAGAGCAGGCATGAGGGTGATCATGCTACTGTTCAGAAGAATGCCATGCAAGCCTGCGTTACTTGTCATATGGTCAAACAACACAACTCAATGAGCTAAAATGAAAACGCAACAGCAGGTTTCAAAGCACCCCAAGTTGTGATTGTGTAATTTCAGTCAACGTGGCTGCACTGATGCTTCACTGTTAATAGCCTTAGAGCTACAGCAAATGTGTTATGCAAAAATAATGTGAAGCCATGGAGGAAGCTAAAGAAATTAATGCATTTTTTGATTTAGTTCACCAAAGCCTTTAACGCTCAATGGCGTGTGATGTGAGATAAAAATATAACCATGTGTGGGCTACAGGGTCCACAAAGGAAAGAGTAAGGTTGTGTGTAAGGGGTGTTTGTGTAGCCCACAGAAGGCATGTGATGTGGGATGAAAATATCACCATCTGCGGGCTACAGGGTCCACAAAGGAAAGAATAAGATTAAAGGGGTGTGTCGTATACCCTCAGGAGACTCCACTGCTTCAGCTGGGGCCTGCAGCTCCTCTCCTGCAGCTTCTGCCACCACAGGGGCCTGGTCTACCAGCTCCTCAGAACTTACGGCAACTACAGGCTCTGCAGCAATGGCTTCAGGGGCAACTTCCTGGGCAACTGCTGCTTCAGCAACTTCTGCAACAGCTTCGGGGACAGCTTCTGCAGCAGGGGCTGCAACTTCTGGGGCAACAACATCTGGAGCAGCTTCAACTGCAACTGCAGCTTCTGGAGCAGCTTCAGCTGAAGCTTCTGTGGCAGCTTCAGCTGCAACTGCAGCTTCTGGGGCAGCTTCTGCTGCTGCTTCTGGGGCAACTTCAGCAGCAACTGCAGCTTCTGGGGCAGCAGCTTCAGCTGCAACTGCAGCTTCTGGGGCAGCTTCAGCTGCAACTGCAACTTCTGGGGCAGCTTCTTTAACTTCTGGGGCAGCTTCAGCTGCGTCTGCAGCTTCTGGGGTAGCTTCAGCTACAACTGCAGCTTCTGGGGTAGCTTCGGCTGCAACTGCAGCTTCTGGGGCAGCTTCTGCTGCTGCTTCTGGGGCAGCCTCCTTAACCTCTGGGGCAGCCTCTGGTACAACACCTGCAACTTCTGGGGTGACAGCAGGAGCAGCTTCAGCTGCGACAACAGCTTCAGCAACGGGCACAGCAGGGTCAGCAACAGAAGCAGCCGCTTCGGCCGGTTCGGCAGCTTCAGCGGCAGCAGCGGCCACAATGACAGGCTCGGCAGCGGCCGCCTCAGAGACGGGCGTGGCAGTCTCAGCAACGGCAGCTCCAGCGTCTGCTACAGCGGCGGCAGCAGGCTCGGCAGCTGCTTTAGCATCCGACTCCTTCTTGGGAACATCCGCATATGTTCGCCGCTGCAGGAACTGAGCTATATCAAAGGAAGTTTTGCCCTTGGCCTTTTCTATTATGGAGGGGGCAAGCAGACGAGATTTATTAGTTTAACCACGCAGTTCTTATACTCATTTATCGAGCCTGCTTGGTTTGTTCCCATAGCAACCACCCAAATCGCACACAACTCAACCAGTGGCTCTTATTCAAGCTTGCATCGTTTGCACCACAGTACGTGAATAGCAATACCTTCATTTCAACATATTGCTTTAGTAAAATAGCAGGGATGAAACAGGTTTCCCACCACTACATAGGGGTTATGTGCCAATCTGAGCAATTACACTTTTACAGTTGACCTCCACTATTACCCATTAAAACACCTTATTTGGATTCATACCTTTTCAGCGACATGAAGTCAGGATTTGCATCAATATACATTTACAAGCGTCATGAACATCTCAGCCCTACCAAAACAGACTGGCATGTTGACATGGGTTATGTCTTTGGTTTTCATTTTGATGGAACCCAACTGCAGAGAACATACAAGGATTATAGGCCTAATGGAGCTGCTCCTTATCATAATCCTTGTTTCAACTAGCTACATTCAGCTAAAAAGTAATGGGTCACTGCGGCTGGATACACTATGAACCTACAGTAGCCTCCATCTTTATTCATGCCTCTAACTTAGAAAGGAACAAAAACATGCTATAAAAGGAAAAAATACACATGACATCAACTTAAAAAATTTCAGATATAATATTTTAATCATAATGGCATTGCCATTGGATCTATGCCCTGGTCCAACAAACATGGGCTGACTGTCATTTACCTTTATTTCTTAGGTTTATCATCTATCAAATGATAAATTGCATCATGTCATGTCTGAGCTTTTGATGTTGTTAATATGACTTGTATCAATATCAACTGTCCTAGAAGTAGAGAACACAATTTTAGTTCTGGTACCTTCAGATCTGAGACCTGAGTGAGTACAATGGTTGTACTGAGCTGTACATAGATTTGGTCTTTTGGAAGCAGGGCGTTAATTGTTATTTCTGTTTGTAACTTTGTATTATCCAGAACCAGGATAAACAAAATGTCCACTCCTATGTGGTTTAATTCTCTGAACAGATAATGTTTCAAATGCTTTTATCAAGTTGAATAAATTGAGCAATGGTTAAAAACTGATGCTCATTAACTGCAACTTGATATGTTTTAACAAAATTGCAACAGAAATATACAGACACAACAACCAATACAAAGTATGCTAATAAAGTTTTTTTCTTAATATTCTCCCCGTTTATAAAATTTAAAACTGAACGATAAGTCAAATCGCTAATAAGAATCTTAAACTGCCAGTTATGAAACAGAAAGTATTATATTCATAAAAGTGAAAAAGGCATCTACAACAGTGTTCTCAACCATGATAATTTTTTCATATAAGCCATGGCTCTTCATCCTCAGAATGCCAGAGACAACAGTCTGCAATGGTAACATCAGGAATCACCACTACAGTCTGTTCTGTCTTCTAAAATTTTCTGAAGTTGTCCTTGACTGAAGTCAGTTCTTAAGGAATAAGTTTTCAGTTCTACTCCACAGAGCTTTAAGTACTCTCCTCCTCTATGATCTGAATTCTATTTGTTGGTCTTCCTCTGTGGATTTTGCTATAATTGAGGTTCTCTCTCCAATGTTATTGTCTACATCTTCTTTACTCTTCCAAACACTTCCTCTTGCAAATTGGGGTCCAAGATTAAAGCATTTTGGCAGTGCTCTTAGGATGTGCTCATAGATCTAAGGTCACTGCTTGATTCACTGCTTTTAGTGTTATGGGCTGAAGGGTAGGCTTTGTGTGAAGACATAAATTTAATGTGCTGTTTTAATCAAGGCCCACAGCCCTTTGCAGGATTCAGAAAAGTAGCTGAGACATGCAAAGATTAGGCATACTGGATTCCATTTCATCTTGCAAATTTCAATCGAAGCCCAATAATAACTTATTCACCCATTTCCATGGACATAGTATCTTCTTGAGGAGCTCCAAGGGCTTGTGTTCTTCCTTGTATTGACTTCAGCTTTATTCTGGCCATGACATTGGCAGATTGGGGGGGGTGTAAAAGGCAACAATTCAAGTGTACTTTTTCCCTCTTTTACCAGATGTTTTCTCTATTTTCACAATATAAACAATGAGAGATAAAATGGAAAAAAAACATGAGGATGTGTTCTTACTTTCCATTCAAAAACCTTCAAAAATGTAGATGACTGCAGCAGAAATAACAGACTGGCATCAAAAAAATATGGTAGCGTATTCCTTGTTCTCAATAGTCACATTGAATACTATCAAAAGTTTTTTCAACCTCAGTAAAATTGATGTGAATTGTAAAGTTTCTGTTCCTTTCCAATATTTGTTTTAAGATGATTGCATCTAAAGCATTATTCTATCCCTTTCCACAATCTGCTTGTTTGGCTGGGATATGTACAAGGTCTATGATTTGTGAAAGGTCAGCTTAAATAACTTCATTGACAGAGAAGAGAGCAATTACTTGGCAGTCTTTGCAGTCTATACACAGTTCCTTCAGTAAATGAAATCATTCACATCCATTTTTCATTGAGTCTCTTGTGAAAACTTCTGTAGAAGACCTTCATGAAGACTTAGGGCAGAAGTTGACTATGAATTCTCTTGTCAGTCTTGTGCTTGTATTCTTTACCTTGATCACTTGTGGACCTGTGTCCAGGTCAGTATCTTCTTTGTTTCCTTTTTTTGCCTGTATTGATTTTTTCACTTCCATATCAGATGATGCTTTTAACAATGATGCTTAGCCTCAGTATGATTGCTTCAGACTTCAGACTAGCAGGAACAGATCACACCTGTCTCTTCTTTCTCATTTTCACATGGAATGCTACCACTGAGATGGAAAGAAAGTATTCCGAATTTCCTTGAGCAGCAGTAGCTTGTCACTCAATATTTAAATTCAACATGGTCAGCAAAGCTCATTTTTAAATGCAAGAAGGGGACACAGTGGATCCCGCCCTCCAAAAAAAAAAAAAAAAAAAAAAAAAAAAAAACCAAGCAGTACAAAGACAGTATTTAAATGTGGCAATAAAACATTTTACTTGGTCCATTTAATTGGAAGAGTAAACGCATAGTGCTTATATCACTATTTGTGCATCTATCTATAATCTATCAAACTGCTTTCAGTATACAAACACTTCAAGCTACTCAAAGTTAGAAATCTTATCCTCTTCAGACAGTACATACACATTTGTCACTCATAATATTGTAATGAATGCCAACGTACAGATTTTCCCATATTACAGTACACAAATGAATGCTACCCAAGGCTTTATATATTCTTGGCCCTGCAGTTTATCATTTTAGCGTCTGAACATGATGTGCTACCTCCAATGAGCTGTGTACTAATTTCAGTATCCAAAGCTGAAAATGGTTATGGAATAACAATTGGAATGAAACAGACTTGAAAAGCCACCATCTACAGAGACAGTCCTGAAAAAAGCATTGTGATAAATATCAGCAATATTTAGATGAACCAAAGACAAATTGTCCTAAAACTTACGTAGGCTTGTCTTTCTGGCAGGTCTCTCTGGCTCTACAGATTTGGTGCAGAGGGCAGCAGCAGGAACTCTTCTCAAAGAGCTCCAACTCTCCAGCTGCAAGCACTGGACAGTGACATGTAATAACAAATGAAATGAAATACCATTATCCTTGATTTGTGAAGGTGGAGAATATCAATCAATGCACCATGTGTGCTTCCAGTCAGTGACCTACCCCATAAATGCCATGTTGCTGTTTGCATGCGCAGATGTCATTTGGTGTCCCTCACAAACAATTAAGAGGCAAGGAAACTCACAATTCATGCACTTTCAGATTCACATCACTTTTCAAACTAAAATGACTGACAGTGCAAATAACATTGGCCAAAATTCCAAATCAACCATAATTAGAATGACTAATCCACGTTGGACTAAAGTGGTCAATTACAGTCTAGTTTAAATGTATTGTATACTTTAAATGCAGATAATGTGTCTAGCCACCCGTAAGGCTTCAAAAATGTTGTTATCCTGTTATTTACTTATAGGGGTGTGGTCATATTTAGCGACTCAACAACAATTGAGCTGAGTGACATTCCTATTCAGACCACATGTCATTCAAAGTCTACTTCGCCACTTAAGTTTTGGCACCGTTCACATTGTTAGTTTATTGAACAAAATTACTTGCTGACCAGCTAACAAGTAAAGCTCGCAGATGTAGAATGCATTCCAAATGTCTCTATAAAGCACACTACACATGAGAATTGGTTGAAAATGACATTCTGTTACCTTGAGAGAGCAAACTCGTCCTATCCGCAGAAAGGAGGCCGCCATGTTTGCGCACTTAATATGGTCCCTGCGGAAAGGGAAACGCGCATTTACTATTCGTTGTGCAGCTCCCTGCTGCGCTCAGAAAGGGTGCGCTCTTAGGGTAATAGACTGCTGGAATAATCCAATATTTCAGATAATGAGCAGATAAGTAGAGGGATATAGGAAATGCCACACATATAATATATAAACATCTAATGTGGAGTAGCTTATGTTAATAACACTACATGTGTTCAAATTATCATTAAAAGGCTCGCAATGAAATTTGATTACATTTTGGTCTCGAATGAATCGACAATGTCAAAAAACAGAACCCAATAAAACAAACAAAAACGCCTGAGCTAATCACTTTGTGTTTTACAACCCTGTGTCCTGATTTCTCTCTCATTTTAGAATTGCAATTTACGTAAACTGCAACTTCATCAGCTGCGATGATATAATTAATTTTATTCTCATCCACCAAAATACACTTGTTGGCTAAATCAAGCATTTAAAACAATCCACTGTCGACGCATATGCCAACCACCTGTTGCAAATTCGCTTTTCCAATTTCGAACTCAGGGACAACTTGACATTGCCTTAAGTACTTTCACAGTTACAGCTACCACTAGTTAGTTGAGATTCTGTTGCACCGTGACAAAGAAAGGATCCACAGACAACACGGTCTTCTTAAAATATCAGCAACAAGGCTTAGCAATGGTTACCAATGTAGCTAATTCGTGTTAAGGAAAAAGTAGGGTAAAATGGGTAAAAAGTCACCAAGGTTGGAGGCGTGCACTGCTTCACCCAGGCGTCAATTCCGAACCGGGTTGTATAACCGCAACCCTCACCCGTTACTGCAGCACAGTCCCTCCCTCAGTGGTCGCACAAGATTGCAACCCGATACGCTCGCGGCTTTAGTGCGCACGCTATAGTTGTGCGTCTGTGGGGTGTCGCCATTGCAGGTTTCCTGAAAGTAACTAGTTTTACATGTGTTTAGATTTGTGTTGCTTAGATCTCCGATTTTCAGCCTGTTTTTCTTTACCCCGCTTCACTATATTCTGCTTTACTAGAAAAAGACGTGATGGCTACGTACTGTTAGTTTTCACTTGCTTTGATACATTTTCAACAGATTGTGACTAAGTGCAAACCTCCTAACACGAAAGTACAAACTAAGATACGAAAGCTAACCATTTTAAACATTTTTTTTTCCCTTTTGCTCTGTTTACAGCAAGTTTACACAGAATTGAGTCTTTTGTGCCCTACCCTTGGAACAATCTTTAAAAAAAGTTAACATACATGTGAGAAGAAAACTATCAAGAGTTCTATGCGCATAGCTGCTGCAAAGCTGCTTCTGGTAATGATACTACTACTAAATTATTTACATATACAGTTCTGTGTTCCACAGTGATATGCCTGGCTGTAAGCTCGGTGCTGTGCAGAAGATGGCAGTAGTAAGAATGATTTAAGTCAAACAGCATTTTCCCCTGGAAGGTTCATAGGAGCATCATTGCTGACAATGACATGGAGTCAACCAAGGAATCAATTCCTATAGCACAGCCACAATCACATAAAATTTTGAAAGGCACATTATGACAAGGAAAGGAAGAAAGCAGAAATAATTAGACCTATTTCAAAGAAATGAGAAAAGAAGAAAGCATTTGCGATGGGAATATATTTTGAATGCCAGAGGCAGGTTGCATGGTGAACATACTGTATATCATATATCATATCGTATATCACAGTTTTGAATTTTTGTCAGAATTCCCCCTTGAAATAAAATCTCCACAGAATATGCTGGTAGTTATTAAAGTACAGCTTTATTTGTAGGAAAGAACAAAAGTGACTATAAATCTGTACAGTTTGTATAAAATGAGACATTAAAAAGAAATAAAAGCTCAGTGTTGTTCGGTGACGTTCCTGTACTGGTGCAATTTCACATTCTCTGACAGAGCCTTTGGATTGACAGTGTGTCCGGCACCTCCATTCCCCTGAGCTGCCGCCTCCTGTGCTGATAAATTTAGTCTGTTACAGAAAAAAAGACACGTTCAAAGGTAAAAATAAAAGAAAAATTCTCTACAATGTGTTCACTTGTTTCATTAAAATGACTGAGATGAGGGATTGAGACACTATGTTTTGTATGTCAGTCTCAGTCCAGACACCAGATCAGTCTGTGTCTTGGTCTATGTTGTGTTGGCCAGTTAACTGCACACAACGAAGCAATGAGGTGAAGTGACTTACTAATCTGACTACATGATAATATGGATGCAATATCAATGAACAAATGTAGTACAGACACCAACCTCCAAACCCTTATTTCTTCTTCCCGCCCATGGTCAAATTCTCACTTTTCTTCTTCTGCACCTGAAATACAAATTGAAGTCAGATGCATATTTTTCCCTGATGTTGTCAGAGTCTGGGTCATACCAACACGCACATACACAAACACAAACACACACACACACACACACAAACAATCCCCTCACCTCGTTCATTGCGTCGTCGATCTGCTTGAGCTCCTCATACCTGTCCCGGGACTCCCTCAAGGGCTGCACCATCACCTCCTCAATCTGGGGGAATAACTGCAGGAGGATAACAGATAGATTAAACATATTGTTATTCACAATCACAGTAGAGATCAGGGGCAATGCACAACACATCGTTATTCTCAACATCATTGTCAGCCATTTTTTTTAACTTTGGGACTTTGGGCTTCCTCTGATTCAATTACCATTTTGTTGCGTCCCTTTGTTTGATTCGGGACCTCTCTTTCTCTCTCACACACCCACACATGGAGCTCTTAGTGTGTGGGCTTCAGATTAAGAGATAATTTCTACCTTTTTCTCACCATTAAAATGTAAAAGAAACATGGTGAAAAAACCCAGAAACACCACTAATCAAGAGGTCAGTATATAATCACCACTATTCATTCACACAAGTTGTGACTTACTTGACAGCTACAAGTTGTGACTTACTTGCAGAGCAGACTAACAAGGATTTCTTGTTTTCTTTTTTCAGACAGGTTTTTGAAGATGTTTGATTATTTTGTAGAGCTTCAAGTGTCTTATTTTTGGCCTGATGATTTTCAAGGACACTCTTGAAGGGTGACTCTCTTGATGGCCTAACACATAATTGCTATTTATTTTTATTACACCCTCTCTGAGAGTGTAGCAATGCCCTCACCTTCATGACAGTCTCGAACATGGGAATGAGAACAAATTTGATGAACCCAATCTGGGCTGTGGGCTTGGTGACCTTTTCCCGGTCCATGAAGGGGGCGACGGGGAGGCCTTCTGACTTCTCCCTGTCACTCTGGTTTAGAGGATGAGGAAAAGGAAAAATTAGTCTGGCAAAAACTCAATATTTACACAAAGAATTAACCTTAATAATTAATACTTAGTAGATATAAACTTCCATTCAATGCCAGTTTGTCTGTTGGGATTGCCTGAAAATTCTCCACCAGAATCATAATTTGAAACTTATTAAAATCACAGATCAGCTGTTCTACAGCTGTAGGGCAGTTGCTTAAGTGCATATTCATATATAACACATAACCCCTTGCAAGGCAGTATGGTTATATGCTTATGTCAAATGAAATGACGCTGTTTTCTGTTATACCATGAAATAACCTGTTAATAAACACCACATTTACGGTATGTAGCAGGTCTAAAACTGAATACATTTCTCCTTGTCCCAAAGTCAATAATACAAACAGGATTCATTGAAAAGTTCTTGATAAGGACATAAGATGCTCTTAAAAAATCACAAAGAAGGGCAACATGATTGGTTATGAAGAGGAACACAAGACAGTCTCTTTAGCCTCAGCGATGGAAACGCTTGGTGGATTTGATTAAGGTTTTCACATTTTAAAAAGGCATTGATTGAGAAAGAGTTTAGGTAAATAAGAAGTATGCAGACACATGAATATGGTACGGCACTGGAGTGGAAGAGCTGTGCAGCAGAAGATGTTGAGGAGAAAGGGGCGGGGCTCTCACCTGCATAAAGTATTCCTCCAGCAGACAGTCCACCCAGGGCTCGGCCACCTCCATGGGCCGGACCTCATTGGAGATGTCACAGCACTTGATCAGCACCATCTTCAGCTGAGGGAGAGAAGTGCACAGTCAGAGGAGTGTAGTTGCAGCAAGACACACAGGGCAACACAATAAGTGTCATAGTAATACAGTGGCTTCAGAAAGTATTCAGACCCCTTCACTTTGTGCACACTTTGTTGTGGATTAAAATGGATTAAATGTGTTCTCTTGGCCATCAACCTACATACTACATACAATAATCCATAATAACAAAACTAAAACATCTTTTAGAAATTTTTGCAAATTTTATTTATAGATGTGTAGACTTTAGATTAAGTCTATAACAAAGTGTGCAAAAAGTGAAGGGGTCAGAGTATTTTCTGAAGCTACTTTAGCAATGCAGTCTGAGAAATGTAGAGGCATGTAGCCAGAGTGCTAATGTGCTGCCAGTATACACAGCTGTGTGTAGGTGACAGAAAGAAGTGAGCACTCACACAGGTGACATGCTCCTCATTGGTAAAGTCAAAGCTATCCACTTTCTGCTTGAAGGAGTCCAGGATCTCACCATGTCGGGCCATGTCTGTGGCCAGTATAAGTGTTATAGTTCCCTGGGACAAAAAGGCCATAGGACAAATTAATTCACCATGGAATCAATTATGTAAATGCGGCTAAATGAAGTCATTGTACAACTAGAATTTGCAGGCTTGGTATTACAATAGATGCCAATTCAAACAGAATCAAATGAGTGAATTAATCAAGCAGACACACACACACACACACACACACACACACACACACACACACACACACACACACACACACAGGTGCTTGTATACGCTCTAAAAAGCACACACATGAACAGACACATGCCCGGATGACCACTGAAAGCCACCTGACGTATTTGTTTGAAGGCCTCTGGGTCAAAGTTGGAGAAGATGTTGCAGTCGGGCTGGGAGAAGATCTGGAAGGCCACGGCACAGTGATGGTTCTCTAGTGGAGAGATGTCATTGTAGCGCACTGCCAGCTCTGTCCTAGCATTGATCTGGTACCTGAGAGAGAAGGGAGAGTAAGAGGATGAGAGAACTGTGCGAGCAGAAAAAATGGGACAGGAAAGGAGGAAGGAACAGAGGAAGAAGTGTAAAAGGGGGGGGAGAACCAAAGGACTGAGGGAGGAGAGAGGGAGACAGAGATAGGGTGAGGAGGCAGAGTGGAAATGAGTGAAGATGCAAAGGAATGAGTAAGGATGGAGTGGAACAGGAACAGGAAGGGAAGAGAACAGAGAGAGAGAAGTGGGAGAGAGGGAGTGTAGGGTGAGGGGAGAGGAAGAGGATACAAAAAATGAAAAATGAAGGACAGCAGAGGGGCAGACAGAGCTCACAGGAAGGTGAACAAGAGAATAATGTCAGGAAAGATGAGGGAGAGAGACAGAGGAGGCAGCCTCTGTCGGGTTTTTTCACAAGCCATTTGAGAGAAACTGTGACAGTGGCAGCATTTCTTACGTGTTGTTGTAACCGGGATGATCGAGATCGTGGCACACTGCAGCGGTCATCAGGATCAGAATGTCCACCTGTGTGAACTTCTCCTGTGGGGGATTGGGTGAGCATATAAGGATCACACTCCCCTGTCTCACAACAGGCAGTGTTCTCACCAACCACACCGTTCTATCACAGACAACACAACACTTTCACCAAGCATCACCACACTGTCAGACATACCATTACTTCAGCATTCTCTTTCATACAATTATTAAACACTTATACAAAGAAGACCACCAAAGTGTCTCACACACTATACTTTTAAACATTTTATATCATCACCAAGCATACCACTAATCACTCTCAGACAGAAAGTACAATTAAACACATTCACATAAAATACCATTTAATGCTCTCACACACAACACTACTTAACTCTGGTGCAAAGCACTGTTAATTTCTCTCATACATAACATCATTTAACACTAATACACAGTTCATAAATATCAGAATAAACCGTAATAGCATGGCTAAACTGCATTTTGATTCATTCTGAAAACTGAAAATTACTTTGAGGAGCATTTGAAAAAAATTGGATCTGTGCAGCAATTGGGTCATCGTACTGAGTCAATACATAAACCCAGACTGTCAGCACATCTGGGACCCAACAAGGACACAGTGTCAACTTTGTGTCAACTTTGCCACAACATTAGCACATGAGCAGAACCACATAGTTCCTAATGCCTCTCATTCAGTCCAACAGTTCGGTACAGCTCCAGCATAATCAGATGAGACATGTCCAGCACATTGGGTTTTGCTCTTTCCCTGTCTCCTTGTCTCCTCTCTTTCTGCTGATACCCCTGACAGACAAAGTGAATCTGATTTCCTGAGACAGATAGATAGATAGATAGATAGAGGAGAGAGAGAGAGACAGAGTGTGTGTGTGTTAATATGTGTGTGTGTCTGTTTGTGGGTGTACGTGTATGAGTTGTGTGAGTGTGTGTATGTGTATAGGAGAGGCAATGTAATTATATTGTATGTTGTTGACTGTGTGTCTGGTTGTGCGTATCTGTGGTTGCACATGTGTGCCTAGTTGTCTGCATATATCCAGCTGACCACATATGTCTGTTTCCTTTATGCATCAGCAAGAGACAGAAAACATTAGTATTGAGCCCCAAGCTTCCCCTGTGAGTAGGAGAGAAAATCTCTGACTGGCAATTAATCAGTCAGAGAAAGAGGCACACCTGGGACTAGTGACTCAGCCAGATATAGAACTGATGACTGCTAATACATCACATTTGCATGGGTATCCAAGACAATTTGACAGAGTAGGAAAACAAGTGTCTTCCTCTTCCTTCTCCACTTTCATCCCTCCTTTGCTCTCTCTTCATGCCTCTAAGGCAAAGACCAACATCTGAGTGGATTTCATGACTACAAATTTAAATCTTTCAGACCTAAAATCCAGGCCAATATACAGTCTTCACAGTGCTACTGCTCTCATTTTGCCTTTCTGTTTCCTAGCTGTTGCATCTAGAAATTTCAGCACTGGCACACCACTGGCATTACCAGCATTACCATATTATGTTACATCTATGCAGGCTGCATAAAGACAGTTAAAGGGGACATAGATAGCTGGAAGCCACTCTAGATAAATGGTAAATGAACGTAATGTAATGTGATGCAATGTAATGTGATATATTACCTATAAACTGCAGCAAGACAGACATGGAGGAGAGGTAACCTATAAATAGCAAGAAGAGAAACATGCCTGAGATATTACCTGTAGATTGCAGAGGTATATCATGCTGTACATCATTTGTGTGACGCAGAAGCAGTGACGGAAGTTATGGAAGGGGTTGTTCCTGTAGTTGTCATGGATGCAGAGCTGGGAGTCAGACAGGAGACTTACGTTACTCCGTTTGACCGAGGTGTCAGTGACGCAGAGAAAGCTTCAGATGTTCTAGTGCTCTTACCAGCCACCTTTTTAAGGTGATGGGATTGATGTTGAAGTCCTTGACCAGGCCCAGGTCATGATACATGTGCTCCAGGCAGCTCAGCATCTGAGATAGCACAACATTGTGAGGTCACTTCCTGTAATTTCCTCAGTTGGTGCTAACAGTCAAATGTTTTGTGTCAATACGCTCTGGCCATGGTTTACAATGCTATTTATTTCAGAATACATGTGACACTAACGGCATTGCATCAATGGTAATGATTAAAATGTACAACAGAATGTGGAGGGTTGCTTAGTTGATAGCAATATTCATAATATATCCCTCTATGTCTATGCTATAATAGAATACTACTGTATTTTTAAATACATGTATGCCTATGGTATGATTGTGTACAACATCTTAATGCACCATATCTACTGAGTCCTTGCAGTATACTGGAATTGTATTATGTTGCTGAAAGTCTACAGTTAAATTATGCATAATGCCCTTTGCTGTGAACCTACAGTGTACTATTGATCCATGTATTTCTCTAACCACCTTTTCCATAACGTTGACAAGACAGCAAGATTTCCTGTTTTAAAATGATTTTCAATTGGTCTTTTTTTGTCTACATTAACATGAAAGTGTGCGGGATGGGGTGGATTCTTGTCACCTCACCTCATTATGCTCCCACTGCCAGACATCGAAGACTGGCTTTCTCAGAGCCTCCACCGTCTCCTGGGACAGATGGTACTACGCATACGCACGCAGGGGCACAGACGAACACAGAAACACAGTGCCCACACACACAGAGAGAGGGGAAGAGAGAATGGCAGAGGAAAGAGAGAGAGAGAGAGAGAGAGAGAGAGAGAAAAGGGAAAGAGAGAGAGAGAGACAAAAAGCTTGTGTGAAATCAGCGCCTTACCTCGTTGGACTCCCAGAGCCAGACATCGAAGGCCGGCTTTCTGAGTGCGTCTACGGTCTGCCGCGAGAGCATGTACTGCAGGTGACAGAGCTCCTAGTTAACTCTGTCTCTGCTTGGGCCTGGCAGCGTCTCTGTCTGCCACGCCTACAGGCCTGCTTTTGGGAACATTCATAATATCTACACACCTGGCTGTGAGGATGTCAGTCAGACCTACACACCTGGCTAGGGACATATTCCTTATACCTACACACCTGGTTGTGCACACTCCCATTACACCTGCACACTTTGTTGTAGGTTCTTCCCCCATGCCGGCCCACATATATAGACTGACAGAACTGCCTGTGGGTACATCTATCAAAGGTAAATACCTGGCCTCCTGAACTTCAGCACACCTACACAGCTTGCATATGGATGTACCCTCCCTGGCCATTCAAAACAAGGGCAGTCTGGAAATCAACACTGGAACCAAGAGCTCTTATTGTACATGCAAATGGAAGAGCTGCACTGCAGAGCCCCACTTTAGAGCCAGTTCTGGAGACACATCTATCACGTTTTATAATATATATACTGGCAGTCAGATACACTTACTCATGTGATATATTAAATATTTCACAAATAATTCATAAATATTTCTCTTTTTTTCATTCTGAGATATGATTCTTTTGAACGTACCGTGAACCATAGCCCATGTGGAGTTACTTAACTTAAGTGACCTGAGTGGATTAACAGTAAATACATTTTATGTTTCTCCATCAAGAACAGATTTGAACCGAATGTTTTCTATATTCACTAAAAGTACTGGAATAGAGCAAAACTGCAGTCCTACCTTGGGGTAGGAAGGCACATCTCGACGGGGTGTTAACTTCCTGTTCTCATCTAGGAAACTACTGCATTGAGGGAGAAATCAGTCGATAAGCCAACCAATGTGAGAAGGAATGAGAGTAAAACAGATGATGCACCTGTATTAATATTTTGCTATATTAAAAAGATGTCCTTTTTGCACAGTGTTGTATCAAGAAAAATCCTGTTCTTGTATTTAGTTGGTTCCCTGCTTGTCTTATATACAGAAGGAATAACATGTATTCTACAGGTGTCGTGTGTCATGAGTCTGATATCTCTCTTTGATACTATCCCTTGATGCACTGTGTGCATGATATGTGCACAGCGTAGGTTAAAAATTCTCTTGCCTTCACACAAAAGTTTTCATAAAAGTTAGACATTCCAGTCACATCATTACACTATACAGCAGAACGTATATTTCTTACAAAATGCAAAGCCAGCCAGAAATATAAGGAAGGTAAATGCAATCTGTGCTTTATGAACCAATAATTTAGAGTTGTTTTATAATCTGATGTGTATAGATGTGAGTACAGAAATACAGCCCCACAGCACTGGCTCTGTTTAAAACTACTTTGTGAAACTCCACTGTTGAAGTCTGACACCTTAGAGTTACCTCAGAGGATGATGTGCTGCTTTCCAGTGCCCATTACACTGATTTAATGTACAGCATGCAATCCTTAAGACACCCTTACAAATAGGAGCCAGAAACATATTGTGCCGTCAGCAATGGGGTCAAAAAGTGGAATCAGCAAATAGTTAGACCTACAGTGTTAAGCCACAGACATTTTCTTCATGGAAATATGTCTTACATATTGCAACTAAACTGACAAGGGGTTTTGAGAGAGGGAGAGAGAGGGAAAAGAGGCTGAAGTAGGGTTAAAAAAACTGACCTGTTGTTCCTAGAGGCCATCTCTTCACGGAGCTTCTTAATGTCACTGCGACACTTCTCAATCTCCACCACCTTCAGCCCTTCCACTGCAGAGAAACAGAGAGAGGGACAGCAAAAGAGAGGGATGAGGGCTGGAGCTAGCTGAGCCTGAGAAGAAGGAAAACATAGATCTATATTACTGATTGAAATAGAGAAGACAGAGAGCAACAAAGGTAGCCAGGGAGACAAAGGTAACAGCAGACACAGAAGGCCAGTTAGACGAGCAGAGCATGTTAGACTGAGAGAGTGACCAATTACACAGGTGGACCGCACGCAGGTAACCAGGGAGCAGGGAGGTGGATGGAATTGAGTTTCACTGTAGTAGGAGGGCTTTCTGCATTTCTTCACAGCATACACATTTTCTGCGTTCATATCAATGCTTACATGTGCTATTTTAAGGTCATCAGATTGATCATGATCCAAATTTGTCAGTTTGATGGACACTGGCATCTTTCCTCCACTGGCACCCTCTGCCCTGTCATTCCCTGTTCATACTGAGTCACAACAAGGATGGGAACCTGGGGAGACTGAGGTTGGAATGTGTCTCCACGGAGACAGATATTAGGATGGGTTTCAATGAAGACTGATTTAAGAAAGGATGACTGTAGTAAACAATTGTTCACCTGAAGTAATTGTTCATTTACAGGAAACATGAAATACGATAAGTTAATACGATATGATACGTTAGTGTAAATACACCATAAGCTTGCAAGTGGCCCTCGTCTTTTAATAGTCACAATCAATTAGGTCCTCGCTTCAGAGAAGTTGTTCAGCTTCTTATTCTGACACCCACCCAACAGCATGCCTGCTCTACATAAAGTGTGCAACTGAAATACAATATATTATTTCATGTATTTGAATGGCTGTTTTATTTTGAATTGTTTAGTCACTGACACAGATAGGGTATTGCTTACATTCTACTCTCTTCTCCAGCATGGCCAATCGGTTTGTCACCTCAGTCTTCAGTTCATTTATTTTGAAAGCCCTGCAAAATGTGCACAGACAAAAGATAATTATCTGCTGGTCATCACATTAATGAACTGGAAAGCTAAATAATGACAACAAAAGACAGAAATGAAGGAGGACAGGCAGAACAGCTTCGGCACACGCACCTGGAGAACTGCTCTGCCACCTGAGACAGGACATTCTGAAAAAGCTCCTCTTTATCTGTAATTATAAATCACATTGATCAACACAACCTACAATGTGTACATGCAAATGCACATTATATGTGTGATAGTGAAGATATGACAGGTCTCACTTGACTGAGTCAAGCCCTTTTGTTTCACTGTATCATCTTTTAATGAACTCAGAATGCACAACCTCCTCTCTCACATACACACATGCACATGCACACATGTAATCAAGGACAGGCACAAGCATTTTGAGACCCTGAGTCACTGTAAGTAACTCCATCTGTTTGTGGAAGACTTTATACGAGCCTCCAGAGAGAGGCCCCATTCCTTAAAGGTCTCATGAAGTAACATGCATTTAAAAATAATGCAATAATTTAACAGTAGATTTGCAGTTATATGGTGTCTGTTGAGGATCTTAAAGAACTGTACAGTGGGGGTGGGGATAGGTGGAGTCAGAGAGGTGTTTGATCAAAAAACTACCCAATAGGGGCAAATCAGCATGGAACTCTGAGAGTAAGAGTGCACTGTCCCAGGGAGATTCCAGTCCTGAGAGTCGCAGTCAGTGCACAGAGAGCTGTGTCTGACTCATAGCATTCTTACATCATTCCTCAAATATTGTGCCAATGTAATATTGTTGCTATGAAAGTTTAAAGAGCATTCCCAGAACATTACGCAAGTTTTGGCCCATTTACACCTCCAGAGCTTAATGGATCCAGAGGACCTCTGTCAAACACGTTATTCTCTGAGCTAGATACTTCAAAGACCGCCCCCCCGCTCTAATAACAACACAAAGAAAGTCAGAACATCAGACAGAACATCTCACAACAGAGATCAGGAATGAGTTTACTTTGGATTTTCTGTACTTTTACTGTACTGTACTTTTTTCCTCTACCTTTTATACACCAGCCAACCCTTTAGACACATGACTGCCACAAATGTAGTGCTGAAGGCAAAAAATAGAACTGTCAGTGCTCTTTGCAGGGACTCACCAGCCAGCTGTCCGCCGGTGACGGGTACTACACGGTATGGTGACCTTCAAAACAAGAACACACAAACATACATTGAGCAACTGCAGCTCACAGTGCTATGCTGGAATACAACCCCCTTCCCCCCACAAAATTTTTACTTTTCTTTTTAACTTCCACTGCTGTTTGCCTCATAAAAAGACATAATATAATGTTCTTTCAATATGGCTGGGATGATAACTTTCCTATTGGAGGGACTTTTTCAAGTATAAATAAAAGTGCTTTGTCTCACAGACGTCTCTCTACATTGAACTTCTACATTCATTCTCAAAATGAAATTCAAGCTAGTTCTCCTTCAATAAATTGTATGAATACTCTCTTGTTAGTTCAATTTTGGAATAATGTTTGGTTGGAAGCACCAGATATGACCAGTGCCATATGACCAGAAATTTGAAATACATGTTTACCGCTCAGAGTTGTGTGGCATGGTAGGGTCGATTGACACCATGGCCCCCGTCCCGTCCAACAGGGTGATAGTGGTGTTCCTGTCAGATAGACAGATACAGACATCAGATGCCTGCATGATGTGCACACAGAACCTAATCCATCTGTTCAGTCAGACGATTACATTGCCAAAAGGTTTGCAGATCAGTGTTTTCACACACCCAGGATCCTCATCACAACATACTGATTAATACAAACCATAACACTTTCAACACCACCAAAACAAATGTTCAGCACTTCTAACATCTCACTGGTGACTGAAGACCATTTCTCCTACCTGGGAAGTCCCAGAGCCAAGCAGAACAACTCCTTGATGTCACACGGGCTGCAGAACCGACTAAACACAACCTGCACAGGGTGAAGAGAGACAGGTGATGTTGATCAGTCCATGAGGTCCCTGTGCATTTGCTTGTGGATTCAGGTGTGCCTGACAGACAGCAAGGTGTGCATAAGTGTATAAATGAATACACAATACAAATGAAACACTTTAGGTCTCAGGAAGTGGGCATGATCTGTAATATGCAGGAAGTAAGTCCTTATTGACTGCATTCTGTGAACACACTAACAGCTGGGATATGGTAGAGGGCTGGTATTTAAGCAGTTGTCCACAGCCATTTTCTGCAATAAGACTTAGTAAGGCCATCCTTCTGTCATGGTTCTGTTTTTCTGGACACAAAGCTCTGACTGAATTCTTCCAAAAAAAAAAAAAAACAGGCCAAGTGCCTGTCTTAGATTTGACAGGGAAGTATTATTTTTCTTATGTCAGACCATAAAGATTATTTGATAAAGGGTTCAAATGTCTGGTGCTGACATGAAGCAAGGCAGACTAATGATTACAGGAGATAGGGACAGAAAGGAAGAGAGATGGAGAGACGGAGGGAGGGAGGGAGGGAGGGTGAACCGTGGAATGACTAAGAGCACTCGAATGCCTGGAAATGGCAGCTCCACACAGGTGTGAAGGACAGCTGGCCACTTTCTGGGTAACACAAGGCCATTGCAAGGGGGATGTTTGCAATTAATTGTATAACTTTTGTTCTATAGTAGCTAACTCATTATGGCAGCTAACTCATAAAATAAAACATTTTGATGTCTCTCATATCTCCGTCCCCCTCAAAAATAGAATGGTCTAAACAGTAATACCTCAATGCTAATTTTGTGCTTTGGTTGCAGCAGAGGTGTAACATACTATTACTATGGCATGACTATATGAGAATTATATATATATACACACATCTACAGGTAAAGTGAAGTAAAGAAAGTAAAGTCATTGGGACTAACCCCTATTATCCCTGAGCCACTCTGCCTGTCTTTGAGGAAATGTACGAGTGCTGTAACTCCTCTCCATGGTCATTATGTGGGCACGTTGATGTACGTGTGCATGTAGTAATAAAATAAAATTCAAATATTACTCTCCTGCTTTTCAAAGGATATGATTCTCTCCAAGGTATTAGTGTGTGCAAAATACTGACAAATTTGCATCATGTGAAATCATGGGAAAAAGAAGATACAGACTACCCTAAACAAAAGAGCACCATTTCTTTCAACAAAAAATGCACAAATCTTTTCAAAAAATCTCACAATAGATCAAAGTCTCACCCCTCATTAACTGAGGCTTTCTCTCTCATAAGGTGCACCTTATTCTAACAAGCCCCGAAAACACAAAACCTGGGATCCAAATAATTACACCTTGTAAATGTAAACATTGGCTATTATAAATTTATTATATTTATGTACATTTATGTTCACAATTTCCAGAATCTTTTACTTCGGTTAAAAACAAAACCATAATTAACGAGTTTCATACTGGGTTTCCATACTGTCTCAGAGGGGGAGATTTAAAGAAAAAAAAAAAAAGACAGTGTGGGTGGGGGTGGAAAAAAGGAAAGTGGGGGAGTGAGAGAGAGAGAGAGAGAGAGAGAGAGCAGAAGAGCAGGAGAACAAAAGAGCAAAAGGAATGAAAGTGAAGGGTACCAAAAGGGCACTCACTGCAACCTCACCTGGCCAATGAACATGAATGAACTGATCAATATCTGATACAGAGGAGAGAAGACCACAGGGAGGCCACTGTACAAATGTTGGCAAGATGGATTGGTGTACTTGTCAGTCCTTCCACCCGAATGCCTGACAGTACTGTAAGTGTGTCATATTCAGAGATTTTAACAAATGCATATATGCACAGAAAAAAAATTGTTTACTTGTTTTGCTCCCCCCATGCCCACCTGCTTCACATAACTATAATATGTGTTACAATACATGTATTATCCTGCAAGGACCCCTTTTACACCTTTTAACCTAACTGTACTCTGAACAAAGTGCAGCTAAGGAGCAGCATTATAGAATAGGCCATTTTCATATCCTGAAGCTCTTGATTTTTATATTAAAGCTCATCCCTCCAGAGTCCTGCACGCCTCTGAGATGAAGAATCAAGACTGAGATTCCTATTGACAAAGCCTTAATTCTAACCCAACACTTGAGTGCATACAGTGATATGGAACCCTAGGGCATCTTGTGAATCAGATTTTAATGATTAATCTTTGCACATATAAAACTGTGTGCGTGGATGCGCATGTGGGCATACTGTTCCCTCAATATTTATTCATACACCTCATGTTTTAGAGCTTAAAATACAATATTTGTGAAAAATCGGAGCTTATTTTGTGAAATGCTATTATATTTTTAAGACTAAAAAATTATCCACCATGCAATTTTTTCTTTTAAAACATTTGTTGCTATTACGCCAGGGGTATGAATAAGTTTGGGGTGTTATAGTGCATGAGTGCAAGCGTATGATGACCATATATAAGGAACTGAGAATCTGTTCTTGAGTGTGCACTTATTGTCTCTCCAAAGGCCAATCCTATTCGTCCTCCCACCTGACCTTAAGTCCCAATAGCAGGTGGCTAAGACCGTTTTTCAGCAATGCAACAGTTTAGAGGCAAAGTGTAAATCCACATTCTCTCCAAACCCCCATACAATCGAGTTCATAATTCCAGATCATATTTTTCCTCGCTCAGCTCTTAAATAATCCAAATGAAAAATGTATTTGTTGCACAGAGCTAGCATAACGTTTATCATTGCTCGTAAGGAACTGACGTTACAGTAGAAAGACGGGCTGAACAGCCTTACTGGTGTAATGGGCTGGAAGGTGCAAATAATAAGGGTTGGGACAGAAACAATTAAAATGTAAACCGCCAATATTGATTGTGTACTTAGTAATGTAGCCTCATTCTTTAATGTGGCCTTAAAGTCTTTACAGATGAATATTAAAAGTGACCTTCTTTAATTTAAACACAAATATTACGTTGTGTTTCCCTTTGATTTCGTCCCCAACTGAGAAATTCGGTTAAACCAATAATTTTTATTCACAAGCACGAGTTTACTAAGAATCCCTGTAGGTTCATGTGACACCCAGGAAGCTTCTAAATTCCAAAATGGTCCAGTGATTCCGGACATGCACATGATATAGCTAGCTGTATGTGGCACACAACACAAGTAGATATTTACACGGTGACTCAGTATGTGCACGTTTATCTAACACACTTAAGTATGAGAATAGTAATGAATGATGCCTACGCACATTTCCACACGCACAAACAGCATATACACACTACTCGCTTGGAGCACCACATTCAGAACAATGACCCAACTACAATTAATAAAGATGAATCATTTCGGACTCAGCATCTGATTTTAGTGTTACATAACCGTCAAATGCCTTAAAATATTTGGTCTTTCCTCTATTTTATTTTTTGCTTTTCTTTGCTAAATCACACCAATAATTTCGTCATACAAAATACAGTAACAACAAAAGGCAAACAATTTTCTTTTGAATATAGGACTAAATTTTCATTTCTTCTAAAATAGGACTAACAAACACTGTACAGATAATAATAATGCAAAGAGTGGTCACACAAATTACCTTCTGGACTCTGCCATCGACGTCGAGGTAAATCACTCGGTACGCCGAGGATGCAGACCCCATCTCTTCTTGTAGCGCAGTGCAGAGTACCCCGCGAACGCAGCCTGGGTACCGGGAATTAAGTTAGCTTCAAACCAGCATTTCCTTTTTACACTGTCACCTTTCTTTCAAACAGTTCAACCCCCGCTCGCTCGCTCGCTCTCTCTCTCCATCTGTATCCGACAGAGCGAGAGCACTGAAGCAGGTAGGAGAGAAGAAAGGGGGGAAAAAAATCTTAAGTGTCTCCTCATCACCATAGTTACCTGGGTACCTGATGTCACTGGAGTTGCCTATACAATCCCATCTCTCCTGTCAATTTTGTAGGTCGCATACAGCGCATATATAACTTTGGCAGTACACTGGAATACAACCAATACGCCGGACTTTATTCAATACACATAGCGAATTGGAAATGCACACGCATCTAGAAAGCATTATGCAGATTGCGCAGAGACTAAATGAGAGACAAATTTGTTTGGCAAAATAGATTTTTAAATCACTTTTGTCATGCTGATCCTCATTTTCTTTTTGTGCAACCCTTTATAAGATAATAGCGTTTAACGTCAGTAATACAGAAAAATAATGAAGTTCCAGTAGCTGATGACCCCAGACCATTTAACACGTGTGAACGCGTATATGAAGGTCTCCTGCGTTGCGTAAAACCGGAAGTAGGTGTGTTTCAACGAGAGCTCTGCAACCTGCTGTTAATGAACCTGTCGGCTTGCTGAGATGCTCATTTGGCTGTCTCTGGATATCCCAGTTTTATTGCTGGGAACCTCCAGGAAAAACCAATCTGTTTGGAGCATGGACAGGTGGGGCATACGCAATGGTGGTACCTACATTGTCATCATGTTTAATGGTAATCCTTGACCGGGTATGGACAACTGTTGGCAATAAGGCTCATCTCACCATCACAACTTCTACAGTCATGCTAATTCCAATTCGATCCTCTGATACACCTGCATGCAGTGAATGCCTATTTTTCACACAAGTCCTTGTCCTTCACACAAGTGCTTCTCCGCTTATGTCATCTGAGCAGCTTGCAGGCACCTGACAAATTGCAGAGTGCCTGAGAGCAATGAGATGAGGAAACCCTGTCTGACCTACCCACCCCTGTCCCTAGTGGAATGAAACCAAACTATGTCCAAGACGGACCTATTGGACAATAACTCCCCATGCACCTGGAGACAGCTGAGCGGGGGGTGGGCAGCTCAGCAAATCAACTACCCCCTTGAGGGGAGATACTGCCCTCACTTGGCCAATGAGTATGCAGATTTTATTTCCAGATTAACAGGGGATGAGTGGATTGTGTGCCTGGCCCACATACTGGCAGCATGGAGCTATATGAACTGGGATGAGCTCTAGCAGTGTCCACCTGATGTCCACTCTCTGGAGTCCTCCAGGTTCCTTGGCTCCCTGGACTGAAGCACCCCCTTCCCCCCACCCCCTGGATCGAGGAGCCCTCATGGTGCTGTCATCTGTGGAGATGGCACCCAGTCATGTGCCCCTGAGGTAGAGCCCACTGTCACACCAAGTTAACTCCAGGAAGAAGGTAAGGCAAATTGAATGTGATTCCCAAATGGATGAGTGGATAGTTAGTAAGGGATTCAGGTGCAGTACGGAGGGCTAAATAGGCACGTAGCACCTGTTTAAAATAAGTTATGCCTGGTTCTAGTAACCACTGGAGTTTCTATAGCACAGGGGATATATGATCTTCTGCAGGTCCTAGCTAAATTCCAAGCTTTTTTTTTTATTGGATCTCCAATCAAATCTATGTTGCAGCAGTCCAGGGTACTTGCTGCACATAAACAATACCTAACTACAATATTTAAAACTATATTAAAATATATTAAACTATTTAATGTCGTTGTATAGTTATATATCTAATACAGTTTACAGTTTTATATCTAATTATTTAAATATACTATTATATGAAATTATATGTAATTATTATAAATCTATATTTGTGCTGCATTAAGTTGGATACAAAAACGATTTTATTCAAGTAAGCATTTATTTCTTAGCTTATAAATGTATTTTTCCTCATACAGGTAAATCACTGCTCATTTGTTATTATAATGCTAGTGTTTCACCCCTTTATTTGAAAAGCACTGATTAAACTAACTATATCGTATATCAATATATATAGAGGGAACGTATGAACAGGAGAAAGTCTAAATGTAGGAAAAATCGCAAAAACAAAATTTAAGAAGTAAAACAACATTTTACAGAAGTATCGAGTTAGAACTGAGCAGCCCATGTAGTATTTCATTTCAATGTCATTTTCTTATCTTTGGCGCATGGGTAATTTTGATTTTGTCGGTCTTCGGTTTCTGTAATGCGGTGTTTAACCACCTTCCTGCTTGAATTTTACCTGGTAGCCACAGTAAGGGTTAAAGGTAGGAGGTTAAGTAGTAGTACGTTTCCTTTTTCTCAGTTTAGCCCTTTTCTTCATATTTCTGTCCTTATGAACGAGCAATGTTTTATTTCTTTTTCTCTAATACAGGAACACTGCATTCGAAATGTTTCGTTTAGCGTCGGGGTTTTCCTCAGACATAGAGGAAAAAAAATGAAGAACATGAATGCTTTCTGTCCAAATGAGATACTGGCGTCAAGTGACACAGTCGAAAAATGTGAGAGGTACCTGCGCTCTCGGATGAAGACCGGCTGGTTTGACTGAATAAGCGTGAGGCAGTGCTGCTACTGGCCAGGTAGAATTGAGGGGCAATATTAGGGAATTCAGGGCGCGCCCATTACTGTATGCTTGTGCATCTGTCCCGTACAACGTGGAGCGCAGTGGTAGTGGTAATCGTTAATCGGTAGTCAATTCAATTCAGTTTATTTATATAGCGCTTTTTACAACATGAGTCACATTGTTTGCTAATATTATGCTGCACTATTTTTCCTCCGTAGGGCATTCTCAAACAAGGATGACTGAAGACGGCTTATTCCTGTCCGTTGGAGTGCTTCTCTTTGTCATCATGTCTTTGACTGCTGTTCAAGGTAGATATCGCAACTTTGTGTCCTCATTTACGTATAGTCATTTAGCGAACAGTCTCATGCACTACGACCTACATAATGAATTGTAAAGTGAAAAAGAACATTGATAAAAAGCAGTTCATATACTCAATAGTAAAATCAACATGCTGTTTGCATAAGTGACATAGTGAAAGACATATCATAAAATAGGTGTGCACCTACATATTAGAGCAGCAGTATAGCATAGTGGTGAAGAGCAGGGCTGGTAATGGAAAGGTTGCTGGTTCAATTCCCTGCTAGGGCATCAATGCTATACCCTTGGCAAGGTACCTAACCCAGACTTGCCTCAGTAAATACCCAGCTGCATAACTGGATAACATGTAGAAATTGTAACCTATGTAAGTCCAGAGCATTTGCTAAATGACAATAATGTAATTTAATGCACCAGTCACGAAGTACACCAGTAATCAAGCAATTGTTATTATGGATAGTAGCATTTCGCAGGGGATCTGGATTTAGGGAACTATGCTGCAGCCTGAAAATCACCAGTGACTGCTCTGATGGATATACATAACAGACAGCAAGAATAACCATGACCGTGCTGTGCGTCTCTGCAGAAGCCTAGGGGTGTGAAGTGGAGAAGTCCGGCAGGGGTGTGTAGCTTACTGATAGTCTGCATGTAAGTGGGAGCTGTTCCTTCTGCTGCTTAGCACTAAGGTCCCAATGGAAAGTAAACATTTTAAAATAGGGAACACATATTTATAATTGCACAGAGTGAGAGGTGAAAACATTGACTAAATTCTCTCTAACCCCTTCTTTTCCCTAAACTAGTTTCCCTTAATAGTTAATTTATTGCAAATGATAGTTTCTCTGGAAGATGGGACATTATTTCTGATTTTGCATTATTACCATACATTGATAATATTTACAACATGAGTTATACTTGACATGTGGGCATGTGTGTTATGCACATCATGTTCTAAAGAAAGGTTAGGGAATCTGGGGCTTGAATGCAAAGCTTTTTTATTACAAGTGCTGTTCCCTAACTACATTGCCACAGTGCAATGTTGCAGTGCTATTTTTGCAATTGTCTGGGTGCTAAGTCAGCCCAGTCTCTAGGAAAATACATAGTTCTAGCAGGAATGTCAAGGACCTCGCGATACATGGTAATGGTACAAAAATGTTCTTCTGCTTTGCCACGTCTCCATTTTTTGTGTAAAAGAACTAGGTAGGACTAACTGTTTTGAAAGAAAAAAAATACTGAAACAGCATTGGTGAATTTAGCCAGTAGCATTGTCAACTGCATAAATAAATTGTTATCTTACATTTTCTAAAATAAAATAGTGAGCTAAGAGTTAAATTTCCTGTTCTCTTTTGCAAGGAGATGGCAAAATGGAATGGTGGCACACTAGTGGGGAACAAAAAGGAGGTATTGCAGGGCACATAAATGTTTTGGGGTCCTAGACATTTGTATCCAAGCAACATATTTAGGAACAGATTTGGGACTCAATTAAATCGAGAGGCGAACCTGAACATGCACACAAAAAGCAAAGACAGCTCAGTGCATAGTTGCACATAATGTGAGCTTCAGTCCTGCTGCTGGACAAGACTTTTCGTAAAACATGAAACTGAGCAAATTCAGTCATTTCAGAAATCCAGGTGCTGAGACAATGTTCTCCATAGAATGTAAGGTAAAGACTCTGCTATTTTTTGTCAAGGTTGTTTAACCTGTTACTCACCAAGGTTGTTGCCACTTGGTGGGTGTTGAGAGTTGAATTTAATTTCATCCCATCAATGCATCTGTAAAAAATTCAGATCCTCTGTTATCGTCCCTGAAATTACAATGTTTTCACCAGCCATGCCTTCATTGTACTTTTATCTCCTTAATAACAATAACAAACTACATTCCATCCTTCCATATTATTTAAATGAAATTTCTAGGCCAAGCAATTTTTTTCTCTATTAGAAAACCTTGCTGTCTGCTGCTCAGGTGAGCTTTTGGAAAGCTTGGGCAAGGGGGTGTATTTCAGGGTTAAAGGAGGATAAAAGTATTTCTTTTTTTTTCAGAACGTACACATTCCATGCACTTCATGGGCCCGTAAATTGCACTGCCAAAACATGGGCGGCAGATCAGTGGTGGTTCAGTTCCAGGCCTGCTTCTTATCGACTGCATACAGATTGTTGCTTTCCAGGTCAATTTCAGCTCTCCAGCCCTGATCATTTCCCTCACCTTCCCTCATTACTGGCTGTACCTGTTAGTCCTTCTGTTAAGTCCAAAAGCCTTTGGCTCTCAAGCCGTCTATGTAATAAGCACTCTGTTTTGCAGTTGTGTGTGTGTGTGTGTGTGTGTGTGTGTGTGCGTGTGCGTGATTGTGTGTGTGTATAGAGGAGAGGACAATAAGGGTGGTTTCAGTGGGAAAACAAAGCCAATAGAAAATATTCTGATAGCCTGTGAATTTAATATAAATTCTGCCCTGTTGACCAAGACAAATATACTTTTCATGCATTCTGCAGCCTATTTATTCTGAAATGAATTACCTTGTTCATGGGTGAATTAGCAATGTATCACTGGGGATGCAACCTGCAGGTCCAGGGTCCCCTGTGCTCTCTACTATGATGACAGAGTAGTGTTTAAAACACACCTTTGAAGTTTCCTCCAGCCATTTAATTTCATTGGTGTTTCTTTAGCTTCCTATGGTGATTATGATAATTAGCATCCCCTATTCCCCTATGTCTTCCCTTGTCCTGTAGCTGTCCTTGACTTGATACTGTTCTGACAGGAGTCATTCACTCTGGTCAGCAGAAACAGGAGAGTTTATCAGCTGTTTAATTCATGACTAATTGCTGTCTTTTCCCCTGCCTTTCTGCTCCTGTCAAAAGAAGCACACCGGCCATTTCAAGGTTGATGCCCCTTATTGAATAATGGTGGGCTTGTTCGAGCCTGAGTCACCCAGAGGTCAGATGTTATCCTGCTTTCTGTAGTGTGAGCTAGCTTGAAGTATAAGTAAACCCCCTGACCATGATGTCAGTCTATTTCAGGGGCCATGACAGCAGCCTGTTTTAATGCAGAATGCAGTTAGGCAGTCTTTGGTATGATACACAACCTTGCTGGGCCACAGCAGACACTAACCACAAAGCCACTGAAATGGTAAGCTGTTGATTGGTTTATTTCCAGCACTGGATCCATTTTGAGAGATGGAAACTGGAAAATTGACTGAATTAAATTAAAACATTGGATGCATGCTAAAAATAATATAATTTCACCCGTGTATTACAAATTTGCATTCATTTAAGACAGCATTTAGATTTGCATCCTCGATCTTAAAATATAAACATCTCTGGAGGAAAGTGTGCCACCTGTTGGTCAAGCTGTTACTTGGAGGTCTGGCATTTGGATAATGACCAGGTTTGGCTCTGCTAATTTTAATTAGGCTGCTGATTGCCAACAAGGCTTCAAGGAGACTCAGTTGCTGGCCACTAATTGCACGGCATGTTGACACTACTAAGGAATGGTACTACAGTCCTGATTAGTTTCTCGCTTGACTCAGGGAGAAATCTGACTATTTGGAGTATGTTATTATATTAAGTATGATATCAAACCAATACATTCTGTCAAAGATGACAACATTAGTGTCTTTTTATTCATTTAATGAGTAATGAAAAAATATACACGGGCATACTGTAGACATATCAACTGAAACAACTGGCATATGTTCCAGTGCAGTGCTGTAATGTGTCAGTACGCGTATTGTACTGTAATGTGTCAGTATGTGTATTGTACTGCTCCAGATAGGCAGTGGTCACTGAGTCATGCGTAGCATTTGGACAGCCACGTGGGAAAATGTATTTCTACTGTCATTTCATACAGAACATGATTTTAAAACATTTGGAAACATGGCTGCAATCACGACTTTGATTATTATAGGCTGCCAATATCAGTGTAGCTGGTTCCCTCACAAATAAGGAAGTTACTGATTATTCTGAGTGTATTGAATGGGTGTTTGCACATTTCAAAATTCTTTCTGACAAAAACCCAGAAAAGGCAAATATATTGCAGCATCGCTGTATAGCACAGCATTGCCTGGTATTGCTCACTAGACGTGTGGAGGAGTGCAGCATAGATGAATCATTCTTGTTAAGGGTTTGCTGGGAGATATCTTCACCTTGGCATCTAATAATGAGTTCCCTGCGTGACTCCCTTCACCTTTGGCTCTGGCACAGCCCAAAGATGAGGACTAAAGGAGATGATCATCTCTCTCTGAGAAAAATCCCAAGACAGAGTGAGAGAAATAGACTGAAGGGTGACAGAAGGGGAGGGCGACACCTTTTGTGCAATGAAAATGGGGCTCCCTCTGTCTGCTGTGAGATTTTTCTCTCCCTTGATTAATCCCTGCTCCTGCTGCAGACACTGGACTTCTCTAGCTGTTCTACTAAATTCAGTAGAGGTTCTGGGATTCTCGTAGCAGCCATTTCCAGCAGTGAGATGCAGTTGGAGTCTGTGTACTGTCCTCACTGGCCAGCTTTCTCACCCCTCTCACTGCTCTTTGCTTCCTCGCTGGACTGGCTCAGGGCATCTGTTCCGGACCCTCAGTGGGGAATGAGCCCTGGCCAACTGGCAGAGGTTATTTTGTAGGGAGCTGAGGTTTTTCCCCTGGCTGCAGGGGTACGGTGAAAGGGGTTGACTGGCATCCTAAGTAGGTCCAAGAGAGTTGAAAATTATAGGACAGCAGTGTGGAAAGCTGGTGTATTTATGCCCTTACTGGCTGTTTGAATATCAGCTGGGACACTAGTGCTATAACATTGACCATGATACTATTTATATTCTACAAACGACAAATGATCTATAATCAGGGAAGTTAGACAGAGACTGAGGTATTTTAGGTGCAGTGGAGAAAAAAGTTCAGATGTCAATCCCTCTTTAGAGTGAAAGCAGCCAGTTTGCTGTGAAAACACTTCCAGGCTTAACAGGGAGATAAAAGTAATTAAGGTCAACTCATTCCAACCTTACAGGAACAGTTCAAGCTTTGCATACTTACTCCATTACAAAACAAACACTGGGCCATATGTATCAATCTTTGTGTACAACTTGCCGTAGGACCATGTGAAGGCACAATCCCATGATTTGTGTACAATTTGTGAACACCACGTACGCCTAATTGTAAATCAAATTTGCGTGAGATTATGTGCACATGAATGTGCTTAACGTCCACTTCCACAATTGTTCTTATATGGACCGAGACACACCTTTAATTAGTCGAATTAGAATATAAAGGTCCCAGGTAAATCTGAGTGAAATGCAGAGATTGATATTGAGGATCAATGGCAGGACGTAAGAAAAGAAATTATTCGGATAGATCCAGGCCATTGCACAATGATGTTTGTAAGTGACAGTGGAGTCGCAAATAATTTGGACATTGATTGAATGAAAGTGTTTCATCCTCTCTTGGTGCCCATATTGCAATGTGAGTGCAGTCGATTGCACCGATTACATTAGGAAAACCAGACATCGCTGCCAATTTCATTTTGATATTGGGCTGTTCCTCCACAGTGTAAGGAAACTTTATATACCTTGGAGTCATCTGGGTGATCCCTTCCCATACTATGGGCATGATATGGCTCAGAGAGGATTGTGATATTCCCAACCTGTCCGCAAGCTCTCTTTGGAATGTCCCGGTGGCAAGAAAACCCAAGGTGGTTAGAACTTGGAGATGAACTGGTATTGCATGGGTTCTCCGCATTTCTCTGAGGAGAAGAGGCTCCAGTTCCTCACAGAGGCTGAGGAGAATGGCCCTTGGCAATCTCAAGCGACTTATTAGGATACATCATCATTGGCAAAGAAGTCTGCCTGGTCTCTGAACACACGTTCATGCCTGATTAGGTTATTCTCGATATCCTCTAAAAGCGCTAGCACACCCATACTGATTGTGAATGCTTTAAGCTTATACGTTGTAAATGAGCCTGTTATATAGGAGTACTCATTAAAATGTTTGATTACACATGGTGATCTGTGACGTTTTAATTTTTTTTGACTACAATGCCCAATTACAATGTTAATATAATAATGCCATATTGACAGTCACATAATGTCTGACATTGTTCACAGTTTACAGTTAAACCAGTATTTCACATGGACCAATGCATGCGCGATAACCCTCATCAATGATTGACACAAGACCCATTTACTTGCATCACCGTTAGTTCCTCTTGGTGTCGCCAATGTACAAATTACAAATTTTATGTGTACGCCACCTCGACACCATGCGCAGAGGTATGTTTTCCTGGGAAGTATCTTTTCATAAATACCATTTTATGTGTAGAAAAGTGCTCAGCATGATTTTAGTGCGTACGCACCGTTGATACATGTGGCCCTCTGTGTCTAAATATAACACTGTATGCATTATTAATGCCTTTTATAAAGGAAAGAAAGGAAATTAACACTACATTAGTATGGGAGTTCACACTGTATCACAAGACACCTTGTGTGAGGACTGTTAAGACTGTTTTAAAATGTATTTGCATGAAGATTAATCTTTTTTTTCAGTTTTCTCAGACAGATTGGAATCAAAGCCACCTTTTTGCTGACTTTCCTGATTCAGTTTTTGGGTGAAAAATCATTACGACAGAAATGATGTCTGTCACAATGTCCAGTCACAGTTCCAGTTATTCAGTAAGGTGGACAGGCTGCTACTTAAATCTTCCTGTCATCATGTTAAGTCAGTCTTCTAAACCGGTGTACAGTCTTCTCAGAATTAAATGGAAAGAAATTTTCATTATTACGTCATTTGATTCATCAGAAAAATAGTACCTCTCTGATGCATGCTTGGATATTTTAAACCTAGACTTGTGTAATCTGCTGTCTCACCTCATTTCTTCCCAAACAGAATAACTGTATTTCCAAAGCCACACTTGCAGTCAGTTTAATGTGAAACACATCAATACATTAGGCTTTGTGTATTGTAAAGCATGTGCTTAATATACAAAATTATATAAACAAACAAACAAATAGGAAAACAGTCAAAAGTTATGCAGCGAACCCACAGAGCAGTTTTTCAGGTGATGATGTTCCTTCTGTCTCTTATCTCCACCCCCCTCTGTGCAGGACATACCACCAGCAGCCCTGGAGTGATTCCCCCAGGTGGGGGGGAGGGGGACTTGGGGGGCTGCGGTCTGTGCTGAAGAACACGATGTCCCCTGCCTTCGGGGCCGCTGTCATCATCCTTATCAAGGTCATCGTGTCGGGCAGTGCCTACCTCTGCTTCCTCAAGTACATCTGCATTGGCAGCTGCAGGCCCACACAGGTGGTCCCGATGACGCACCTGGACCCCAGCAAGTCTGAGGAGCAGGTGTGGGGCCAGAATGTGTGCATGCGTTTGCTTGTATGTGTGGGTTTTATTTATTTTACTTTATTGAACCTTTATTTAACCAGATCCATTCAGATAAGGCATCTGTGTGTGTGTGTGTGTGTGTGTGTGTGTGTGTGTGTGTGTGTGTGTGTAAATGTGTGTGTGTTTTACTTGACTTTGAGTGTGTGAGTATCTGTGTATTTATATGTGTATGTGTATACCTGTGTCAGTGTGTATGGCTGTGCACTTGTGTATTTGAATATAAGTTTGTGTGTGAGCCTCTGGTTGCATTAGCGTTTATGTGTATGTGATCTTGACTGTATGAGCATGCGTATGCTTATGGCCGTCTGAGTGAGGGTGTTAACTGCTGTGTTTGTGAGGCAGTTTCTTTGAGGGTGTGTCTATGTTTGTCTGAAACTGATATCGATATCAAAACTAGACAACGGGATTAATGGTTAAGATATGTGTTTCCGCCTTGTCCTGGCATTCCTTTCACATCTAAATACCTTTGGGAGAGGTTCAGAGACGGATTGCTAGGTGTGGTTAAAATCCACACGAGCTGAGGTCAAAATGACGGGTTACAGAAACAGAATAAACAACACTGCAGCAATTTCCAAGGAGCTCCACAAGTGAGAGGGGAGAGGCAGGAACTGCGAAGAACTTAACGTCCTGTGTTTTAAAACAAGGAATACTGCACCCGCACTGCACCCCCATAGATATGAATAGTGCTGGAGCTAATGTTGAAAACATTACACACCCCGTGGTGATCTTTCAGGTCTCTGTTCTGTGTCTGATCGAAAAAAGCAAATATTTCTGTCAACGGTGCAGAAAGCATTCAAAGCATTTATTGTATCCATATCACCCTGAAAATGGCCATCTTGAAAATTCTCAGATATAGCTAGAGAGCACACAGCATTCTCATGTTCTACCTCTATGATGAACTGAGCGGTCAAATACATGAGCAAATTTAGATAAAATCTGTTCTCTTTGGCTATTCAAAATGCCCACTGCTTGAGTTTATTTGGGTTATGTTGGTTTACCATTCCAGTGGTGTTTTTTTTCTTCACAGTTTCCTCCACTTGTTGTGTGCATGAATCATTTTTATAAACCCTCTTATCTGTCTGCACTATGAACAGTTGCAATGTTTTTACAACCAGCTTATCTGTTAGCAACCAGCAATGTGTGTTGTTTGTCCCAGCCAGTTTCACCTTACGTCCACAAAACCATGAAAGTGTAACATTAATATACTGGAGAACTTTTACACTTTACATCTCATAAAGTATAGAGTGTAAAATAAAATTTTTGGACCACACCCTTCATTAAATAACACTCCATTTTCTTTCTTCAAGCATTCCAGGTGTTGAGACCAGGTGTCATAGGTCTCAAAGTCCATTGGATTGATGAAGCAAATTCAGTGCAAAACTGCCCTACAAAGCAGACTGATTCAGTTTCCTAACCCATGAATGGATCTAATTAAGAAAAGTGATTCAAATGTATATTGAGATGGAAATCAGAAACCCAGGGGTCTTTAGTCCACACCACTGTCCAAGCTGGTGATTATAAACCCAGTTCCCTCACAGTTTAACACATTTTCCCTGTCCATTAAATGGACAGGTGCTAACCAACCCCAAAAACAAGCTTGCACTCAGACTTGCATTCAGCTCACTTTGTTACAGTTATTACTATCCAATCATTCAACAGTCTTAAACCACATCACTGACTTCAGTCTTAAAACATGAATTTAAAACAGTTTTTAGTGAAATGGCTTTCCACTTTAGTATGCAGCTGTTTGCGTGGGAAGGGAGTGCACAACAGGAACAGTGGGTAAAGTACTTTACAGTTACAAATCGAGGTAGCTGTAAATATTAAATACTAAAAGCATCTGTAGGACTGTCCATGGGCCACAGCTGAATTTCATTATCAATAGATTTTTTTTTATCATATCATACCATATCCATAGCGCTGAAGCACTGAAGCAATTCGGGAAAAACCAAAGATTCAATTTGCACTTCCAACCTTCAGGCTACAAATGTGATTTCCTTCTGAACACCTCACTGCCACAATGTAATATTTGTATTATTGCAATATTGCACATGATGTTTCTTCTCATTACCTCTCACTGACCGGTCATGTGATCTTATTTAGGACACAATTCCCTTATATAACCCCCTATGGTCATGTTTTGAGGGAGGTGAAGCCTGGGTGCTCCTGCAACATAGTGGCTCTTTAATTGTGTTTCTTTTCAGGGCCAAACGTTTTGGCCTGTTTTTAAAAGTACTCATCTGTCAGGACTCATCATTAGAGAGGTCTTCACAACAAGCTACAAAATGGCAGCAGGAGGCTGAGGATGTTAAAGCCTGCAGCCACAGAAAATAACTGTGTTGGATATGCTCTGTACTCCCCTGCAGCTATCTGAAGAAAAAACATTACCAGAGAGAACACATGAGCACAGGCTGTCTAGATTTCATTGACAGCTCTCACAAAGAGCTTGCTTAATGTTGCACATGGAGTTTTCCTCTTGTGAGACATTTATATTGACGTGATATTTGATAAGGATGACTGTTGGCGGTCTGCTCATTATAATGTTGTATGTTTATTAATACAACTATCATAACTGCAGATACAGTTAAATCCTACTCTGTTTGTTTTTATCATTTATAACTTGACAATACTGAAGAGGGCTCAGGTAGGTATTTATTACATAGATGTGTACCAATAGGTCACACTGTCTAGGCCTAGAATATCAAGTGGGTAACTCCTGACTAGTGGAACCCCACTAATCTGCCTGTTCAGCGGGCATGTTAATATCATTTAGGGTGGGCATATTTACCCACATGGTAAAAATGGATTTTACCGAGCCTGTGCCACAGGAATAAATTAAAGCTGTGGAACAAAACTACTTTTTAATGAATTCATAGCTATTTCCTTTCAATTTTGAATAGCACACAAAGACAGATGTAATTATCACTGATTCTGAGATATTGTTCAGTTGATATTGTTTAGTGTAAGTGCAAGTCACCGCAGGCATAGGGTGGAGTGCTGTGGCCAGGCGAGTTGGTAGAGGAAGCTGGGGGTCAGCATCTGACAGAGGGGAAGGCTACATCTGATCATTTGGTTGATAGTGTGGGGCCTCAGGCTGCAAAATGTTAGTGTGTTGTTGTATGAACACCATTAAATCCAACAGGGGAGTAAAGTCAACATTTCAGTCATTTTAATAAAGTCAATGGCCTCTATAATTATTCAGTTAGGAAAAGACACTTTTACTATTCACAGTGCAAATCATTTGAAATTTTAGGAGTAAACTGTCCAGTAAATTGTTTGGTATTTGAGAGCAAAGTTTGCACTGATGAAAATGCTAATGTATTTGCATTGTCTTATTCACAAGAACTACTACACAGACTTTCGCAAACGTCACAATTTGTTGTTGGTTGTCATGGTCAGAGTTGGTGTGCAACGTCTCAACAGAAATTATGATGATTTGGCTGAGATATTAGATGTTAAAATTTACCAGCTTGCATTGAAAGTTGCTGCTGTCGACTATAATATAAATAATAATTTGATGTCAGTAGTCTTTTTTAAGTTCATATCAAATTATATTCCCTCGCAACTGCTTCATATTTTAATGGCACATCAATGCAAAAATGATTGAAAAAACCACCCTTCTATAGCCCAATTGTCACATGGCCTCTCCACCACTGCCTCAAACACACACAAAGCGGCCCTAAACTTCCAGCTGCATACTGGAGAAAGAATCAGTTGTGGTGTCATGGTAAGGAGCAGAGCTCATGACCACAAATGTTGACAGTTAACTTCCTTGGAGGGCCCCTACTATTTTACCCTTATGCAAAGCACTTAACCTGAAATGCCTCAGTAAATATAAGCATGTAAAAATTGAAAGCTGTAATCATGTGTAATACTACTGTAAAATTGTGGCGCTAACATGCCAAGGTCCGTGTAATAATTTGTGCATTATACTACATTTTTATCATGCTACTGTGTGGTAAATTTCCTTGAATCTCAGTAACTGCTAAACTACAGGATATTGCATGTGCTGAAAAGGCCTCTAGTGTTGCTTGCAATGTGTATGTGCGTATTTCCACACTTCTGGGTCTTGCATAACTTCCTGGACTCTGCAACCTGTATTTGGGGAGGGGAAGGAAAGATATTTACATCAGATGCAGCAGTTTGTGCATTATAGACAGATCCAGGGGAGCTACAAAGAAGAAGAAAGTTTAATAACAAGATTGAGATTAGATTAAACACATCACCACATCGGGTGGGGAAACAAAATAATGGACTCTATTTGGTGCTTGAGACAAAGTAGCATGTTATTTGTGAATGTGAGACACATATTAAAAAGGTTTCATCATTTGGGGTACAGAACTGGTATTATGTGGGTTGTCAAGGTATACATGGGACAGTAAAGAAATTTCTAAATGGGTAAGCATGTTTTTTATTCTGCATGGGGGTGTGACATCCACACTGAAACACAGTAAATGGTAGTATACAACTATCCGTTGGTTTGTAACCCACCATTAAAATACAGAAGAAGAGGATAGTCTGGGAGAACATATGACTCCACCAGCAGCTAAGCGATGCCATGGCAAGTAGGGTCATATCTCTGGAGCATACTTCCACTTTTTTAGTTTTTCACTTGTCAGTATTATATTAGTTTCTTTTTTCCTCTTTGATCATCAGGTGTTGCACAGGATTCTGGGGCTACACTACTACTACTGCTGCTGCTGTAAAAAATGACATCTCCACAGGGCCTTTCTAAAACTATGTTGAAAATGCATGGCCAGGAGCCGAACTGTTTGACGTAGTACTTATGAAGATCTTTAAAAGATTATGAGAATGTGTCAAGTTTACACCTGTCATATTTGGCACATTCAGTTGCATTAAGTTATGATGGTGCAGGACTTAAAGTTACAATAAAAATGTGCCAGTATATGTTGTGACAGTGTCAACACTTGTCTCAAATTTGTGCTGCTACAAACATCATTTTATATTTTGGTGTAACTTATTGAAATTCCATTATAAGTAAAATTCAGAATAAATATCCCATTTAAATACTCTAAAGTATTTAGATTCATCATGACTACAAAATTAATACATGGTTCTGATGCACCTTGCCATTCTACATTACTTTGACATCAGTGTATAGTATTATTGGATAATGAGCCATCTGATTTCATATACCTGCAGTTTAGTAAGTGATAAACATGAGGTCAGGGAGCGAATTGAATGTAAGCAGTACACAAGTGCTGACTGTAGTAGAAATTGGTGTGTGTAAAGATTTGCTTTGGCAGCCCTCAGATGTCTAGCTTACAATGATGTCAGCATTATTGCCATATTATCCTCAACATCCTCTCATCAAGGTTAAACATCATGCAAAAAACAACACAAATATCATTAAAAACTGTAATGATTTTAAATAAAACTGATACTCTATAAATTTGGGAGGTCCTCCTGTGAAACTGGAACCTGAACCACTGTGTCTCGTACCGCTATCAATTTTCTTTGCATTTCATTTTCCAAGAATATGAATACAGTGCAGAGCAAATGGAGGCCAATTTTACTATCAATCATCCTGTGCACAAGTTCAGTTTTCTCTTTGCCAACGAGAGTGATTATCTGGTGATGTCTGTTACTGGCACTGGCTCCACCCATATGACATGCAAGTTTAAGTGAGTCACATTTCCAGGGAAGCAGTATCGTGAAGTAAACAGTATTATGCATCGTGCCCTAGTAAAGAATGGTCCCTCCACCGTGCTGGTAGGAGCCAGTTTCTTAAAACACAAAACTGTTTGTGATAATGTCCAATAGAGCAAAGCAATTCTAGTGTTAACATTTATCCAGTGGTAATATTACAGAAGTCTATCTTACAATACAAGAAAAGCTGGGTCACTGGTGTATGTACTAAATTGTAATGTGTAACTTTTTCTATCAGCAACATTGCTGACAAAATGTTTAGTGAATAAGACTGCCCCCTATATTTATTCATACCTCTGATTAAATAGGAACATGTAATGCCATAAAATATGTATATCCTAGATATTTTTTCTGCTTAAAAACATTAAAAAGGTTATACTTGTATCTTAATAGCATTGCTATTAGGCACTGCTAAATTGAAATTGTTCACAAGTTGATTTTACTTTTCAAAACTGAAATAAGGACTTTCTCCTTTCTCAAGAGTTTCCGTTTTCTGTAAACCTTGTTTCAGTGACGTGGATGCGGAGGGGAAATTCCAGCTCAGAGCGTACCTGTGTGGATTTGTCTGTGCATGTATGGCTGTAAGGCTTTGCAAGGCCGTGCCTGTCCCTTCTTCCTGTCACGGCTTCACTCCTGCCAGATTTCCCCACCCCCCCGCCCATAGGCACGGGAATCCTGCACCTCAGTCCTGCTTGGGGGATGTTCTTTGGTGGTTATGCGGTTCGCCACACGGTTTCGGAGAGAGACGGAAACAAGCGTAGGTGGAAGGTGTGAACTTACTGTAAGCGAGATATCTCACGCACACACATTTGCAACCACATTTGTATCTCAGACCTGTCCGTCAGGTTTTATCTTTAGGTAATCTCACTTGAGGATGCACACGCAGACATGCTCACAAAAAGAAACTCAACAAGTATACACGTTTTTATTAAAATAAAATTTTCATTCTGCCTTATAATGAAATCACACCTTGAGAGAGTAGTTCAATGGGCTGGCGTATGGTCATGTTTTTCCGAGTGCTTAAAAAAACAAGGTTTTTCAGTGTTAAGGCCTTTAACAGAGGAAAGCTTATGTCAGAGGAGAAAAATCACAGCTTGTGCCAACTCTAAATCCTAAATGGCCGAACATTAACAGTGCCAAGTGACATATGAGGAAACAGACCTGCATACAGTGTTTGATTTAATGGAAATGTTTTCTTTCATTTACATTCTGGGCACTGCATTCAGGGTATGAGATAAGCAAACAACTCCTTTTTCCTTGTACAAGGGAGCGCTTATCAGATCCACAGCTGCCAACATGAACTGAAAGATGTTTTGTGCCTGAAGTGATTCAAACTGTCTCGGAGGCAGTGTGGAAGAAGCTCACTGCTTTTAGGTAATATGTTCTACACATTCAGCCCTGCCTTTCTTGTCTCTCCCTCTCTCCTATAAAACTCTCCTTTTATTTACCATCATCCCTTTGTCTAAATTTTAATTTCTTTATTCTTCCCTGTTTCTGCAGCCATTTTGGAATTGTAAAACTGCACTACAGCAGAGCGGGCACTCATTGTAGGATAGGCGCTACTCCTCTGACAGTATTGTAACAACCTGCAGGTACCTAAGGAAGTGCCAGAGAGAGGTGAGATGAGGGATCCCAGGCCCACCAAACCCTATCAACTTGTGTGAAATTTGTAGCAGCCTGTTATGAACATCCATCATAAGTTACACATACCATCATGGAATTCACTGAGAAGTGGGATACATTACAATTTGATTTCATTCACATTGCTGGAGATATCTTCTGGTTGCTTGTTTGACACCATCTTCAAAGTCCTTGTCACAAAGCAGAAAACAATCTGTAACGCAACCCAGCGCTCTTCACTGAGTAGGGGTGAATGACAAAGGCCTGCCTCCGTACCTCAAGGCACCAGTGTGATAAGTAAAAGGACTGTTGGTTTCAAAACTAAGGTCACCGTTTGTTGCCAAATCTTCCCTATACATCGCAAACTCTGTCACGGCAGCTATAATGTTAGCTAGCTCTCTATAGCGTAGCTCTCACTGCTGGACAGAGGCCCCTTGTGCAGAAGGATGCGAGGACCATCCGGTCGTGTGATTATTGTGATCTTCTCTGAAATTCACCTTTCACGATCACGTTGCTGTTGACCATACAATTTGCATATGGTGTAAGTGGTAATCACGTCTACATGGCGTGATTTATCAGCCGGGGTTCTGTTGACCGTGTGCTAAATGTGCATTTTATCTGTTGTGGACCCAGTGACTTGGCAAGAAAGACCAACCAGGTATGAGTCTACACAGGGAAAATGTCCTTTCCAACACATCTGCGGTTTGTGAACTGCATGAATCCATTGAAATGGACCAGAAAATAGGTTTACATTCTAACAAAACAAGTGTTAAAGCCTCCCGCCTCCCCCTCCTCCCTGGAGGCTTCGGAAGAGATTCCCTTTCAATTCAACACTGTTAGGCAGTTCTTTTCAAACTCATTCTTCCAAGAACAAGGAAAAGATTGAGTCTTCCCAAAACACATTCCGGACACTTTGAATAATAACCTTAGTTTGAATGAAAGCCACACCCTTTAAGTCCGTCACAACCAGTTTTCCACTTGATCGGCCCTGCATTAGAAAAATGCAAAACTATCGTGTTATGCACCCAGCTGTCAGCTGGTATGAAGACACTCCTCTGGTGTTGAATGAGGAAGTTGCAAAAACATTTCAAGAAGAGTAGTGTTTATTTCTTTATGTTCAGGAGGACAAAAAGAGTCAAATGAACCCAATTAAAAAGCTACCACCAGCCCTAAAATAAAGATTCAAAGTCTGTGTGAGTTCAGTTTAACAACTGAGAAACCTGGAGATCCTGACAGTGTCCTTACAACAGTTTACAGCTCCTAGATGGCAGAGTCAGAGGTTTATTAAGGGCTGTCCTCCACTGTGTGCCAAGATTGCTCAACTGCAGAGATGGGGGGGGTCAGAGTACAACACTGTGTCTCACTCCTGTTATACCCTGACACTCCGTGCCATTTAGAAGGCAAATGTAATCAAATTAAGCACTTGGGTGGAACACAAATGAAGGCTTTTCACCCTTTCCAAAAAGTATTTTGTGATTACAAACATAATACAGTTAAAATAAGCTAAGCACAGCGCGGCACCTGTGACTGAATTACATTTACATTTATTCATTTGGCAGACGCTTTTATCCAAAGCGACGTACAAAAGTGCAAATAGTGGGCAAACAACAGGCACAAGAGCAAGATGTGTACAGGGCCAAACATCAGTACATAGCCCAACCAAACAAAAAACCTGACTCACTCTCCCCTGACAGCTCACCGAGTTCAAAGGGCAGTGGGCTGTAATGCACATCGACAGGGCCCTCCACTCAATGGCGGGGCTTGATGCTCATCAGCAGGGTCAGTTGCTCCTTGGGGCTACTTGGAAACACTCCTGAGTGCCTTCACGCTCCATGAATAAGGGAATACATTATCTCAGTCATGGTATCCCATACCTTTGGCTTCATGTGGCAAAAAGGCCAATCTATCCCTTGGGATCCAACTCTTTCAGGAAAAAAACTAGACTTTTTCTTTGTCCACAGGAGCATTGCTCTGAATTCAGCAATGCCTGAGCACAGGGATGAATTTTGTCTCCTACTCTCAGGGATACCCCCTGCTCCAGGCATAACTCGTCTCTGCCAGTCCAACATGCTGACAAGCATGAAAAGTGTGAAAAGTGCACTGAGTGAAAGCACGTGTGCTTTTCTCCATCCAGGAAAGTAGTCCGGTTCCAAGTTGGTGTGAATGCAAATCCAGTGCCCATACTTAGTATTTTAAATATACAATTTACCAGTGCATCACTTCATCTGGACACCACATAGACTTGTAGAGTCTTACATTCTGGTTCCTGTTAGTTACCCCGTGGTGCAGTAGAAGCACAGTGTGGGAGTGTCTGACACCGGCCCCATTCAAAGTGCCTCACAGGCCCCACTGTAGCCATTCTCTCCCTCTGTGACTTGGGAAGCCTGGCTCTCAGTCTCCGATTCAGAGCTGCTGAGAGAGACCTGATCCGGGTCAGGCAGTATGTGTGTTTGGGGAGGGTACGGGGAATCGTTCAAAGCTGCAGTGTGTCCAGGTGCAGCATCCTCTTCCTCTTCGATCACCAGGAGGTCTGGCTGGAGGGACTCGGAGCTGGTGCTGTTGGTGCTGCTCTGGCTTAACTGAGTGAAGTCGTCCCTGTCGAAGAACTGGAGGAAGAGAGAGACACAAATTATACAGCACGGCACATGACAGTAAAGCACATCTGGTAGTTCTCACTGACTTGACACTGGTGTAAACACAAAGGAACCTTCATACACACATCTGCAGGCACATATACTGCACACACAGGCACGGTCACAGGCACCATACCTCGTGAAAATGGTCCGGCAGATCCAGTGGGGGGCGCAGGACCTCCTTGACTTTGGCGTGGCATTTGCCGAAATTGAGGAGGCATGCAAGTATGACCCCGCCTACCACGATAACCACAGTCCCCACAACCACCACATTCTTTATCATCCTTTTATACTCTGTGGGCATGAAGAGAGTGAATGAGTAAGGAGAATCCAAAAGCCCAATAAACAATGCAATGAAAAAAGAAACTCCGTTTAGCGTACAGTCTGAAAATTTGGTATGTGTAACTGGTGCAGCTGAAAGCTAACAAATGAGAAAGACAGCTCATCTCTTACCAGGCTTGGGAATGACGGCACACTCTATATGAGGGTAGCTGCCTTCCCTAAGCTGACCGTAAAGAACATACTCCACTTTCACACAGTATTTCACTCCCTCTTTAAGGGATTCCAAAGTCAACTGGGAGCTGTAGTCACCATGCTCCTGTGGGGGGAAAAAATCAGACCACATTACCCATAAGCCTTTACTGGATACACTGCAACTGACATAGCGCAGTGCAGTATCTACATAGCCATATGCGCAGACCCACAAACACAGCAACTCACCATCAGGGGCCCATTTTCCTCCCCATAGTAGACCCTGTATTTGAGGTCTCCCCCATACTCTTCCCTGAGTGCAGCGACAGGGTCATCCATCCGCACGATCAGAGCGTGGGGCTTTGGGAACAGCGTGACACAAGGGGGGCCGAGGCGAGCTGGGGGAGGACCAATTTCCAAAATAATTACTTCCTTTCCTTTCCGGGTACTTAGTTTGAATAAAAATAGCAATGCGAACGTTTTCCTGAATATTGCAATTAACAGTATGACATGAACAAATAATGCATATGTTTAATAATTAATTCAGATTCACATCTCTACTGTGCATTTATAAAAAGAGAAGAAGTAACTTTTAAACCAGCCCCTCCCTTTCCAACTACTTTTAAGTGCATAATAGGTAACGTCAGAAATGTGCACAAGCAATATTCCCTCATCTCAAAGTGAGTGCTAGTCAGTCAAGGCAAGCTGACTTGGCAAATCTGCAACAGTCTTCAGCTTTGTCAAATCTGCAGCGTTTGCCTTTAGTTTTTTTCCCCTGTAACTCAGCTAGTGGGTGTGAAAGTGACTCTCTCTTCCCCATTCCTATGAACTCATCAGTGCCCCTCCAACAGATGCTCAAGGGCAGTAGCCCAAATGGCTGCTTTGGAAACTGCAAATCAGATCTACACTGCTGTGAAACATGGCTGGGTGGGAAGAGATGAGATGAACATTAGTCAAAAAAGAAAGAGGAGAGTAACAATCAACAAAGAAGCAATGTATGTAGCAAAACAAATGTCTTCATTGCATATGTGAATGCCATTTCAGAAGTGTAACTGTGGACAGTATTGTTTAAATGGTCTTAAGTGTCAATGCAGTTCAAAAAGCCTGAGACCAAAAATGTATATTTAGGCACTTTACTATATTAATCATAGATTCATTTTAAGTTCAACTGAATATTAAATAGGAAGAGGTACTTCTTTATTCAACATAACAACCCCCTCCAGGTAGTCAAACCTTAAAAAGAACCCTGTGAGTTTACCAACGGCAGGGGCTTAAACAAGAGCCAATTATTTCCTCACTCTGAATGTTCGCTCGAAATGGCTCAGTTTCCCGCCAAAGAATCCGGTCCCCATCCTTTGCTCCGACTCGCAAGGTCACGTTCAAACCCGGCTTGACAGAGGAGGTGAAGTCACAATGTGTGGCATCCGTCGGTGCGCATGACGTGACATTGCACCATCTGCCACTGAAATTACTGAAAGTCGCAAAAACAGCAAAGCACACAACATAAGATTCTTAATCACAAGCTTGACTGGTTCCCCAAAAACTGTACAGAGACCCTTAGCAGGGGAGGTGTAAATCACAGCAGTTCTATAGATGACAGGATTCCTATCCTTCTCCATTGAGGTAAAGCAGTTTTGCTCAAAAGTACAAAATGCCAGTGTTTGAATAAATAATGCTTAGGAACAGAGTTTCAAATTCTAGCCACTATTCTTGGATAGTGGATGGAGGCAGCATACTCACTATCGGTACTGTACAAAGAATTTTACAGTTTTAGAGCTGTCAGTGTTGGTGCTCCAGTTTAGCACGTTGATCAGGTTCTCAGACTGTATTCGCAAATTCTCTGGTGGCAACAGTAGCATCAGCACCCCTGGATACAAAAAGGTCACACAAGATAAACTATGAGACCGAGAGTGAATTTATAACAACTTTTTAAGTCACAAATTTACTTTGACCAAACATGCTTGTATTTGTTTTAACTTCACAAAATTCGTTCATGGCCCTGGATGATTGTTTAATAAAACATACTCAATGTCACAGACATATGTTTTACTGAATCAAGTCCAGTCCAGATTATGAAATTTCAGAATTTTCCTCAGCAAACTTTTCCTAAGGCTGCGAAATGCCCTTCTAGTGCCACAGGAAAAGGCTACGTTCTTAAACGATAGATGCACTGCAGATTTATCAAACTTACATGCGTTCTGAATAACTGAATAATCGAAGTTTTAAAATAATTATGGAAGAATGACGTACTCATTCATCATTTAATGTTTACCAGACTGAAATCAATGCCGATACAACACAGAATTTGAATATGTTAATTTTACATTATCTGCTCTAGAACCGATGAATTTATATAGTTATCTTTTCGAATTAATATTATCAGTGTTAATTAATGTTAGCGTCAGACTGACCTCTGCATGGGTCTCATGGAGCTACATTCGTAGTTTAAACATGTTCAGTGTAAGTAAATAGCTCCGTTTAAACATGTTCAGTCAAGTCAATAGTTCAGTCAAATACAACAGATGCTAATTCAACTTCACATAACATATCACCCTGTATGCATCACACAAGGAAAAAATTTAAACTGTTCGACTATATGACAGTAATGTAAGACCATGACAAATACCTACCTGGAATAAAGAACCGTACCTATGTTGTCGTAGAATTGTCACGTAAATTTTGCGACCAAAATGGCGCTTACAATTTGCCATAAACCTAATATCTCTTATTTGAAGTGTACCACTCGCACAGAAGTTGCATTTAACTGGAATTTGTAGTAAATGATTTGTTTCCTAACCCTCATTAAGCAGTAACTACTACTACGCACTTTCAAGGGCCGCACTCGTTGTGTCATATATTATTTTTGATGGAAAGAGTTTCATGCGTGCATAGCCTACTGTCCATAAATGATATTTAATTCACGAGTTAGCCAAATTAATCAGTCTATCAAGTTAGTAGGACGGTCACCGCAGAATTACCGTGAACTGCAGAAACCATAAACTATCCAGCTAGACTGTACGCGAATAAATAGCTTCAGTATTGTTTAATAAATCTATTTAGCTACCATACACGAGACATCAGGAAGCTCAATCCCGACTAAATGTGGCTGTGAACTAGATGTTAGCGTCACGTATACGCGTAGTATGCGAATCAAATGCAGTGCACGCTGAGCTGGCTCGTTAGCTGGCTAGCTACACGACAAAAGAAAATCGAAAAAAAATCCGTATTTGTGTTACCTGTATAGATCGACTGAAGAAGAAACAGGGGAAGAATAATGTATTTTAAAGTCATTTTTCCGTGGATTAACCGATTGCCTTTGTGCGAAGCTCCATTTTCACGTCCGTCGTTGTTTGTTTCCACTTGGCAGTCTCCTCCTATTCCGTCGATTCCCAGAATGTGGCGTAAACTGATTTGAACTCTTTACTGCCCTCGTCTGTACGCCTTTAATTCACACAGCTAAACGTAGAAACTGTGTGTTGTATCCCCGAACAAGACAAACAGCGACGGTTTACCAAACTGTTTGCTTTAGTTGGAAATACACTACATTTACATTTACATTTATTCATTTGGCAGACGCTTTTATCCAAAGCGACGTACAAAAGTGCAAATAGTGAGCAAACAACAGGCACAAGAGCAAGATGTGTAAAGGTCATACAATGCAAATAGTGCTGAAGCTGAGCGCAAGGTCAGTGTCACGAGCTAACTAATCTGAATTAGGATTGCATATCAAATACAATTACAGGAACAAAAAAGTACCGCTATACTACCTAGGTAAGTGAGCAACAAGTACAAGGCAGGAGTCAGATTCTCAACATCAAAGATTACAAGGTCGAAGAGGGAGGTATCAGTCCAGGTAGAGTCTGAAGAGGTGTGTCTTCAGCGCACGTCTGAAGGGTTGGATTGATGGAGTTGTTCTTAGGGGGGTGGGGAGTTCATTCCACCACTGGGGGGCGATGATGGAGAAGCGTCGTTGTGAGGAGCGTGGGCCTTTCGTTCTATTGGTGGGTGGAGCGAGGCGTCCAGATGTAGCAGAGCGGAGTTGACGAGCGGGTGCGTAGGGTAGGATGAGGTCCTGGAGGTAGGTCGGGGCAGTCTTTCTTGCAGTGGAAAAGGTGAGAGTCAGGGTCTTGAAGCGGATCCTGGCTGCGATTGGGAGCCAGTGGCAGACACTATATGGCCAAAAGTATCTGGACACCTGGCCATCACAATTATAAGCTTACTGGACATCCCATTCCAAAACCATTGGCATGTCTGTGGGAATTTGTGCCCATTCAGCCAAAAGGGCATTTATGAGGTCAGGCACTGATGTTGGACGAGAAGGCCTGGCTCGCAGTCAGCGTTCTAATTCATCCTGACCCAAAGGTGTTCAATGGGGTTGATGTCAGGTCTCTGTGCAGGCCACTGGAGCTCCTCCACACCAAACTCGTCAAATCATGTCTTTCTGGACGTTGCTTTGTGCACAGGGGCACAGTCATGCTGGAACAGTCATTGCCACAAAGTTGGATTCAATTGTCTAATTCAATTGTCTAAAATGTCTTTGTCTGCTGTAGCATTAATGTTACCCTTCACTGGAACTAAGGGACCTAGCCCAAACCCTGAAAAACAGCCCCAGACCATTATCCCTCCTCCACCAAACTTTACAGTAGGCACTGTGCATTCCGGTAGGTAGTGCTCTCCTGGCATCCGCCAAACCCAGATTCGTCCATGAGACTGCCAGATAGTGAAGCGTGATTCATCACTCCAGAGAACGCGTTTCCACTGCTCCAGAGTCCAGTGGCGGCATGGATTAATGTACAGGCTGGCCTAGGCTGCAGCCTAGGGGCCCCACGTGTGCAAGGGCCCCGGATTGGCCAGACTATTTTTAATGTCACCCATGTCACCCGACCTTAGTGAGTAAATAAAATTACTATGAAAAACACTTATTCATGTTTTCAGACTCTTTGCTCATCCTTCAAACCATCCGTAACTACACAAATTGCAGAAGTTTGTATTTGATCTGTGAAATGAAATGAGAAGAACGTGTTACTTTGTCTCCTACTGCTGATGCTGCAGTTTGAGTGAACACAATGATAGACATCAATTCTGTGAAGGTGAAGAACACTGACAGCGTATATCCTGTCTTCAACAGGAAATTTCAATGCTGTTGCTCTGAAACAGATAAAGGAAAAAGATGGCAAGATAGCAAACATAAGCGTTGTTTACACATGTACTGTAGGTTCAGTGACACAGGTAGGACTAAGTATGCAGCAGGTCACACTCCCACAAAAGGAAGGAAGTGAGATGAGTGGCGATTGTCAAATGCTGACCTCACATGACATAAGTTCAGATATGTCTTAAGTACTGGGATTATTCTGTAGAGCCTGTCTGGTTTGAATTAATGTCATAATGATCAAATTTGAGACAGTTTTGATGAAGAAACACTGACTCTCCATTATCATAGATCTACAGGTCAGGAAATACAGCAAGCTAGTCTCTCATCTGTTTGCTCTAATTCCTCTGCCTGTTCTGTTTCTTTAAAATCCCAAGGTGTTTGAGAGCAAAACGACATCATTATTAGTTCATTTTCAATTACTCTTCCAAATCAAGCAAATGCTAATTAACTGATGAAGAGTCAAGGTAAACAAATGGACAAATGTATCCACATTAAAATTACGAGCTGAACGCATCATTCAGGAAGGCACATGAAGACGATATGTGGCAAAACATCATAAGATGGCACTGCCAAATTATTTGACATACTTGTTTTTGGTTTTTCCACTTCATTCTCTTTGTTAGTTTCTCTCTGACCCAATGAAATACAATTCTGTATGATACAACTTTCCAACTTATTATGAAATTATCAACACAGAAATGGTATCTATTCACATAAGGCTCCTTCCTTCTGCTCTCTCTTTCACTCCACTGCTCTCAAAGCATGGATGAGGTATGATCAATCTAAAAAACTCCAGTTTCACTAATAAAATAATAAAAAAAAACAACTGACACACCTAGTAAATGATTAAATAAGAAATGTATTTTCAGTACTGTACCTTAATACAGTGTTTGCCATTCCTGGTACTGGGGGCACACTGTGTATGCTGGTTTTTATTCCAACTGAACTGTGGAACTCTGGAAATGTGCTGGCTGTAACAGAAATATGTGAGATACCTCTGTAAAAAAATTCTGCTGGAGTCCCTTAAACACATTAGTAATACAAACAAGTACTCGCTTAATTGATTAAGAGTAATCAGCTATTCAGTCAGGTCTAGAACAAGAAATTGAACATCTGTTTCGAACATCTAATTGGGCCAGCTGTACCAAATTTCTTCAAGGGGCAGATATTTTAAATAAACAAGTTGTCCTGTTTTGATATTAGAACAAAAACATTTGTAACAGCATAATTTGCTCACAAAGAATTTATGAAAGACTAAACATAGAGATATAAATAAACAGAGATTTAAATACATATCTAAATTAGATATTCAGTGTTCAGCAGTATTCAGCTAACAGCTCAATCAGACCTAATTATATGAGAGTTCAGCTGTAATGAAAACCAAGCATACACACGGTGCCCCCAGAACCAGGACTGGGAAACACTGCCATAATATATATAATATATAATGTGTCTTACAACAGTAAAGAGTTAACCTGCACCCAGTCCCCGTAAGTTGTACCGACTCTGAAAAATGACTAACATAGTAATTTGTTTTTTTGGGTAAATCCATGATAAGAACCCTTGTTTTCCCACACTTCAAATTTAACAAGAGTAGCTCTACTCATAAACTTAATTTCCAACATATTGTGATTGTTGTGTGTGTGTGTGTGTGTGAGAGAGAGAGAGAGAGAGAGAGAGAGAGAGAGAGAGAGAGAGAGAGAGAGAGAGAGAGAGAGAGAGAGAGAGAGAGAGAGAGAGGGAGAGAGAGTCCTACAAGCTTCACCTGTGTTAATTTATTTAAGATGTGGATTAAGGTGTGCAGCTGCAGAGCAGAGGTCACATGGTGAGATGTTCAGTTTTGTGGCTCTGTTTATCAAGTTTTTTCATGTTTTTCTGTTCAATATTATTTTATTTGAAAAATTTTTGCAATTTTGCCCCTGATTTCTATAAGTGTTGCATCAACAAGAAGTGAAACAAGACAAGGCAATGTATTTTTCTGCTAAAATATTACTGGTGCAATATCACTGTGCACAAAATTGTAATGTAAATGTTTCAAGGAAAATAAAGAACTGATCAATCGAAATTTTACTACATTCCAAATGTTCATGCTGTATAATTTATGTATAAAGCAATGATAATCTCTCTCTCAATCTCTCTCTCTCTCCCACACACATGCATGCGCTTGCTGTTCCTGTGCAGAAAACTCCTACCGCTTGCATATTTTACTTGTTTTTCCATTGTCAAAGCTGATGCATATCAAAGGTTTACAAAAAATTTTGAGCTCATTTTCACTACCAAAATGAAAAAGAAAAAACTTTGGCCAAGAGAAAAACAAATATGAGCTGTTCGGAAAGTATCCAATATGCGGAATTGCAGTGTAACTAAGTAACATCTGTTGCAAAATATGAGCAATCAAATATGTATGAATGTGGTAAACTACAAAAATTTACAGAGTGGAGATGTGTAGAGAGCTATTGTACCCAAAGGGCGTACACTGATTTAAATAAGTATTTATTCATAAGAGTATCATTCTGTGTATGATGTTTGCTAAATCTGAAAAGGAAGAAACTCATATTCAGTCAATTAAAGACAGGGTGAAATCAGTCTGTGTCTGGAAACCATGCACAAGAAGCATTGCACTTTCTCTTTTTGAACCAAACCAGATGATTTTTTTGCAGTTTCTTTTTTGAGTTCCTCTGTGACTGAAGGTTCCTCATACAAATGGACATGAAACACTGCATGCTTGCCTTCATCTCCTTGTAGTGGTTATGAGAGGGAAAATGCTGGTAAAAAAAGAAAGAGAAAAAAAACTTAAGATAGGCTGCAAATGACACCTTGCATGAGATGCTTTTCCACTGCTTTAGAGATTCACCATGATTTTGTTCAATTATTTGAGTATTAATTTTAGCATCTTTAAAAAAATGCCCATTGAAAGATATTTTTTTCTCTAAGATCTGCAGAAATCAACCCATTGCCTATACCCAAACATTTATAACAGTTTCCCAGTCAAAAGTCTAATAAATCAGAGGCTGTAAAACAAGTGGATCTAGAAATAGATTTAATTCAGATTTAAATTAAATGATAATATCAAGTCCCTGACCATCTTGCCACTGTAGGTGTGTACACATGAGCATCTTAGATTTGTCTTTTGTGACTGAAGTGCGGAACAAATCAGGCAGTGATGCATAAAACAGAATGTTGAAGAATATTCTTTATTGTATCTGTAACTTTGTTCTATTCTTAATTCAATAATGAATGTGTGTATACTATGCCGTAGTTCTTTATGAAACATACTTTTGTTTATGTTTCCCTTGCTTTTTTAATCTGTAATTAAAATGGAAATGAGCCATTTTAAGTGGCTGAGACAACTAAAGCAATCCAAAGCACACTTTCAGCATTGCCATGCAAATCATGCTCCTTCCTCTCTCTCTGTTCGATGAATAGCCGAGAAAACAGGAAGTCTGTCTGTCCCTCCGAACAAATAATCTTCTGGACAACAATGTGACCTTGTCAATTTTTTTTTCCTGAGATTTCCATTCATCAGGTGAGTCTAGTAGTTAAATTAAAAAAAAAAGATGACAGCATAACAGCATAGATAGTGAACAATTAACAGGGTATAAATGAAATTAGGACAAATCACTCCATGGTAAAATAAAAGACAGTTGCAGAACCTAGAGTGTATCTGTTCAGAGTGCGACCACTTAGAAGTACACTGTGCCCGCTTGGTGAAAACAAAAAGCCCCAATATCAATTGAAAATCAGGAGTTATAGTCTGCCAAGACCCCATTACCCTTCCAATAAACCAGTCAAATTACTTTTGGGCAATTTAAACCTTGAGGTGGGCATTCAGACAGAGTACTGTTTTGACATTTCTCCTTGAGAACAGATAGCACATGGGACAGCCCCTTCACGCCTACACTCGCTCTTCAAACTGTACGTAACGCCTGGATCACTATGCTCTGCAACCTTGGAGCAACTGACTGTCCCATTCCAATGGGGTCACTCCTTTCAGACATGATGCCTCTCTGTACTGGTCCCTCAGTAGTGGAATGCACATCCCACGGGGATCAGGACTGTCCATCTTCTAGTACAGACTAAAGACCCACTTCTTCAGCCTGCATCTCGGTTCCACCTCAAAATCCTCGGCTCCCCCAGCACCTGCCACTTGTATTATTTGTATAACTTGCTGTTTATTTTATGTGAAGTATCGCAATATGCTTTGGATTCTGTGATCTAGTGACTGTGATGTATGGTAGTGTGTGTACTTGGCTTTCCTTAGTTTCCAGGCTGTCTAGTCAGATTGCACAAGTTAACTTAGGTAGGGCTTGAATAATGTTGTGCTCACACTCACTGGTCTGGGAGTGTTGTTAAGCCTGGTCTGACACTGTTGCTCATTGAGCTTGAATGGATACACCTGTTCTTTTGTTCTGTAAGTCACTCTGGAAAACAATGTCTGCTAAAGGAATGTAATGTAATATAATGGGAATGTCAGACCTAAGTGACTCACATGGCCTTCGGGACTAATCATGGACACAGGAACAGGAACCTCTCAAGTCATCACAATCCCCAAATTTTGACCCCTACCTATTTCAGCCCACCTTGTGCCTCATCCAACACACAAGAAGCACGCTCACATTCCTAGGTGATAATTTGGGAATTGAGGCACCACCCATATTGACTCTCAGAGGAAAAGCAAAATGCTCTTATTATTTGCACAACTTTCACAGATGTCAGTGCCAACAGAGACAAGCAGGCAGAGAGGAATGCAAGCACCGTACATAAATGAAACATGTAGTCCCAGAGAGTCCCTTGCTATAGCAGATGCATGCCCCTTGCATGCTTTCTCTACTGGTGATTTTGTTTATTTCAAATTTCACACATTTGGCATCAGCTTTAAGAGAAAGCAAGTGAGTTTGCATAGTGTCCAAAAATGCTATCAAATTCTCAATTTTTATGAGGTTTGCCAGGAAGTGGTTTCATCCAATAAGTTGAAGGTGGGCAGAGTCATATGTAGGAGTGAGGGAGGGGAAAATAATTTAAGGGAACAGACTTAGTATATTGTGGAAGAAAATAACTACACAGAAAGAACTTAGCTTAGAGATCAAATATGCAAATGATAGAAAGCAATACACACATAAGAAGTGATACACCAAGTTCTGTTTCCTGTTCAGGGAGCTGTTCAGATGGTGAAGTCACAACACAGGAACTGCCTGAGAAAACATTCAACAGATCCTCTGGGAATAGCAATGGTGGCTGGCGTACAGCTGCAATCTCTGCCATTTGAACAGAGACTGATGCAGGACAGCAAAATAAATTATTCTCTCCCCCTGCACAAAAGACAAACCTGCTTTGTAAGCTTTAGCAGCTTTGTCAAAAAAAAAAAAACTGTTACCACAGGGAGAGCACAAAGAATCTGGGTATGAAGGGGGTTCAGGCTGACAACAGCAGGCTCCCCTTCGTAAATCAAAGTCTGTGGTAGTGAGGAGCTAGGCCTGTATACCGCCTCAGTGTCTCTTACAGTGAGATCCAATGTCCACCTCACCAAACTAAAGTTTGACACACCACACACTCCCTCTTTGAGCAGTAGCTGAGCAGCAGTGTGGTGTAGTGGTAACTGTAGGTTGGTGTAGGCTGCTGGTTTCAGATTCCCGTTGAAGCACTGCTGTTGTACCCTTGGGAAAGGTACTTAAAAAAAACTTGCCTCAGTAAATATCCATCTGTATAAGTGGATAATATATAAAATTATAACCTATGCAAGTCACTCTGGATAAGAGTTTCTGCTAAATGACAGTAATGTAATGTAGTTGGAGAAGGGTGTGAGGTGTGTACAGAATAATTTTGTTGAACTGGCCGGTAATCCCTGCAAGTCATTAATAAAGTTTATTATGTGCATATGCATGTGTCTGAGCTGTCTGTGGGCTGATCGATGCATGTTTGTATATATACACTGGAGTGTGAGTATGTGTCTCTGTCCAAAGGGATATGAGAGTGCTGTGGTCAGCCAGATGGCCAGCAGGTTAGATCAAACAGCCAGATAAGGAAGTGGTTTGGACAGAGAGCTGAAACAAACAGCGAACAATAACAAAACTGTGTCTTCCTTCAGGAGCTATTTTTTGTTGTTGCCCATAAAACAACATTCAGTTCCGCAGACATCCCTTATGTAACATTCACTTCCACAAACAGATGTGTTGTTGTTGTTGTTTGCCCACTATTTGCACTTTTGTATGTCGCTTTGGATAAAAGCGTCTGCCAAATGAATAAATGTAAATAAATGTAAATGTGTGTGTGTGTGTATGTGTGGAAAGGGGACAAGGGGAGGGGTATGAGGTTGTGAGGGTTATGTCTGTGTGGATAGGGATATGACCGTATGTGTTTCTGTGAGTGTGTGTGTGTGTGTGTGTGTGTGTGTGTGTGAGAGAGAGAGAGAGAGAGACAGAGAGAGAGAGACAGAGAGAGAGAGAGAGAGTGTCTGTGTGATAAGGATATGAGAGTGTCTATGTATGAGGCTATTTAGTACACTCTGGTGCTACAAAATAATTGAATGCTTCATCATGAGGAATTGGCTCATTCTATAGTCTCATTCCACAGACACAATGCAAGTTAGAACAGATTTCACATCAGGAGGACCTTATGTCTCTACTCTACATAGGTGTGTATATTTGTGTGAATAGTTTCTCTTTGCAACATGCACATACGTCTTTGCACATATACTGTCTCAGTGTTATGTTTGTGTGTGCACGTTCTCTCAAAGGGAGGGCCAGAGCACTGTGGCACCCCGCGGGATAGATCAGATGCACAAATGAGGAAGTGGCATGTGACAACAGAGCAATGATAAATTCAGGAAACACCTGTATTCGTTCTTTCAAGGTCTGTCTCTACATGAAATATCCACAGATGTTACCGTATCACATGTCATTTTTGGTTCATAAAACTGAAATTACACAATTGATTAGATCATGTGTCTTGCAGATATGACACACGTATTTAGGTAATCCACTCACAGAATGAACAGACACTCCGGAGACTGAGGGGACACAGACAGCAAATTTCTTGTGACCTGAAGAAAGCCCTTTCAGTGTTGATGAGGAACAGCACAACATTGTCTGTTTCATATACTACTGAAGTGCAGATTTTCTGTAGTCCTAGATTAGCCCCATATATATCCAGATATAGCTAGGTGAACATACTCTGCAAGTACTTACGAATGTCTCAAACTCACGCACACACTCAGACTTGGTAACAAAGAAAAATATTGTCAGTGCTAAGGAATAAATGAGATTCACCAAATACTGACCTATGTGTAACAGACTTTCTTTTCAGTCATTAATACATTCATTGGAGGGTTTGTGCTGGTCCATCATCTGAGCAACTTACGGACACCTCGTGAGTTGCAGGGTGCTTGAGGGCAGTGAAAGAGGGATACCCTGGCTGGCATCCTGTCCCTGGTGGAACGAAACCAGTTTGTTCTGCCCCTCTGGTCTCCTGGTTATGGCTGGCAAATGAAAAGGCTGGGCTTGAACCTGTGCTGTACAGCTCAGGTTGTGCTCAGAGGAAACTTCTTAACCACTGAGCCACTCAGGAGCCCCATTAATCCCTTGAGCATTAGAGCATTTGTCAACAGAGAGCTTTTAGTCCTATTTTTTCATAATTTTCTGAGACTTCAAAAAGTTGGGAGCAAGGGAAAGAAAAGACCTGAGGAGCAGTGGGCTGATCCAGTTGCTCTGTGTCATCCATCTCTGCAGGCAGTTGCTGTAAACTGCCAGTAAAACACAACAAACTGCTCCCACGGCTCAGTCAGCTGCTCTGCACTGCCTTCCCTGCCCTCGCCTCCTCAGTTCTCAAAGTTTTGTCCAGAGTGATGCTGCCCCTGGGGTTAGTCTGACTTCTGCTCCCTGTGCTGTTTCTGGCAGTGTGGCATCTGCAGTGTCTGCGCAGCTGTTTCTGGCAGTGTGGCATCTGCAGTTTTCTGTGCAGCTTTTTCTGGCAGTGTGGCATCTGCAGTGTCTGCGCAGCTGTCTCTGGCAGTGTGGCATCTGCAGTGTTTGCGCAGCTGTTTCTGGCAGTGTGGCATCTGCAGTTTTCTGTGCAGCTGTTTCTGGCAGTGTGGCATCTGCAGTGTCTGCGCAGCTGTTTCTAGCAGTGTGGCATCTGCAGCATCTGGACAGCTGTTTCTAGCAGTGTGGCATCTGCAGCATCTGCACAGCTGTCTCTGGCAGTGTGGCATCTGCAGCGTCTGCACAGCTGTTTCTAGCAGACTGGCATCTGCAGCATCTGCACAGCTGTTTCTGGCAGTGTGGCATCTGCAGCGTCTGCGCAGCTGTCATGGCCATCCCTGTGTGACTCTCCCCTTGCTCCTTCAGAAGGGGCCTGAGGGACGCTGGAGGAGCATGGGTATAACACTGAGCAATATCAGACTGCAGACCACTGTGTGAAACAGGTCAGCACAATGCACTCTGTACTCCAGCTCTGCAAATCAGCCATTATTCTTGTCAAGGTGAATGTATTACAAGACTGTGCAGTGTGAATAAACAGACTGCATTTTAAAGAGCATAAAGAGGCCATGGGAAACAGTGTGGTCACCCTCTCTCGGTGAAAGATTAGATTAGACATTTCTGGCTTAGAGATCAGCCTTTTGACATAGCTGGCAGAGCATATCATACAGGAAACGAACTGTTGTGCCTTTGCAATTGTGTCAAAAGCTGTTGGTTATTCCTGCAATGAAGTACAGATACAAGTATGGACCCACATACATACTAGCAACAATCCATGCATAGTTCTGAAGCCTCATTAATAAACAAGTGACTTTTCATTATACTAAATAATGAAGCACATTATACATGAAAACAAATCCCTCAGCAACAATTTGGAATCAATTTGAACAATGTGGAGTCTGGCAACCAAAAATCCATTAACAGGTGGTGTCTCTGCCTGTTGTGATTAGGGTGTGGCCTAATCAGAATTGGGAAAGGCTTCATCATCTTTTCATGGTGTTAACAGATAAGTCCCATCAGCCGGCTTGTATAAGGACAAAGAAGGTGAGGATGAGGAAGAAGAAACACAACTGGGTGAAGAACAAAGAAACACAACTGGGTGAAGGAGCAGGTCTTCTCACAGCTGATGTTGAAAATGCATGTCTACCTGCAGTGCAGTCGATAAAGGCAGTGGGGAGGGTTTCATGTGTGGAATGTACAGTAACTCCTTGCTGTGTTTCTCATGATCTGACAGCAGGGGGCAGCAGAGAAGCAATAATACATCAATGTTGATTTTCCACACACGAAAAATAAGCCAACTGCCAAGTACAACAGGTCAGACACCTCACAACATAAAGTTTACATTATGATCATAAGAAATTTCCATGATTTAAGGTATGCTCAGATAGAATGTAAGTACGTGACATGAACAAGGTCAAAGACACACAGTAGCTGCCAAGTAAGCATATTTCTTACAGGCTACAGTTTCCTGTTTTCTCCATTTGCTCTCATGTCCACCCAAAACTAATAAGAAAATAATGCAGGGAGCTTAATGAACAATGTAGAATGAACAATGCTGGAGGAACCTCCTGGGTGTTTTCTTCTCTGCCTTTGAAACTGTGGGAGTGTACTGCATTCTACCAGGCGGTGCATCTGAAAGGGAATTTCTGGAGATTATAGTTCATGCGTTCTTCTGCAGGTGTAAGCTTGTGTGTGTGTGCATTTGTGTGTGTCTGTGAGTCAGAGACCGGTGTGTGGATGTGTGTGAGAGAAAGAGAGAGAGGGTGAGAGAAATGATGACTGAAGCAATGAGAAGAATGAACAGTACCAAGAAAGTCATTGAAAAGACAGAGGGAAGATGATGATAAAAAACGAAAAAACCTCTCCTGTCTGCCCAGTGGGACATATCCCAGGAGAATGCTCTTCTTACCTGTCCCTCTGAGACAAACCCAGCTGCCAAACTCTCTGATAATGCTCTTGTTGAAACTGTAAGCAGGATATTATTGATTTTGACATACACGGGTCATGGAGCTCACTCTGTAACAACTATAGTCGTGTCAAAATTAGATTTATGGAGTCTTCTGGGGTCCAGTGATATTTTGGTCACATACCTGAGCTAATGACAAAGGATAAAACCAGGAATGTGTATGGTGATGTCATATCCTGTGGAGCGGAATGGGTCAATGCCACATGGGCAGGATTCTCCAAAGTTTAATATCCTGAACTCAGCAATGCAGCAATGCTCTTATGTAATATGATTTTTGCACTCTGCCATTTCGGATTCTCAGGAAACCATCTCCAGTCAGAAGTTTAACTCCCACAGTGGAAGAAAGAAGTACTGGTTTGCTGTCTACAGCATGCAAGTCCAGCGTTCACTATATGGGAGTAGTCCACAGTATACCGCATGGTGCGGCTGCCCCACAAAATGCAGACTTGAGCCGCCCATACTTTGGAGACAAAAACATATACCGTCGTTTATCTCTAGGTATATTGGAAGTCATGTCCAATCACATAGGACAGGTTATCACAGAGCCAGAGCAATGGATACTTCAAGTTGTTGTCATAACCCTGGGTCTAAAATCACATGCTTGTTGAAGGGCATCTTTCCAACCTATAGGATTCAACAGGCTCACAGGAGAGGCATTTAATTGTGGCCACACGGGTGCAAATAAATACATTTCCATATGAGTCATGTTTCACTATCACCATTAAGGAGTAACACCACAGTCAGTTACCACAATTGTGACAGCAGCCAAAGTCACTGTTGAGGTGTGAAACATTGCGTACACATAAAATATATGGAAGTCATTTTATTAACGGTCAAAAACGCCATTTAACAGTCTTGAGTTTGAACTAAATGAGTTTCAACTCATTCACATGTATCTGTACAGCCTCACTCAAGGTCACTTTCAATATAAACCACTGTACCATAGAAACCATGAAAACAGCTGCAGAAGGAAAGCTAAGGTGCCCTCATATTTACAGTTCAGTGACTTCATCTGAAAATGTGATGGAAAGTGCTCTTCAAATCTGGAAACATAAAATAGGAATATGGGTGGTTGACATGACACCTGATTTTACCGTAATCAAATAAAAATATCTATTAAGATGTGTTTTTCCTCTGAAAAACTTAGGTCAGTAATGCAAAATCAGAATGTTTTATGTAACTGTTTTACTTTTAGATGAAAGATATGTTTTGTTTTGTTTTGTTTTTATTTTAAGGTAAACATACAAGTAGTGTGGTGTGACGGTATCTCTTTCAGACATGGATTTCCTTCTAGTCATGGAATACCTGTGGCACCATCAGTCAATGGGGTAATATGAACCCTGAAGCCTCTTCACAAGAGGCACTGTGTGTTTTTCAAGATTCTGTAGGAATCATAAACATAGTGGCACACTGCAGGCCATAAATTACACACAGCTTTCAACGCTGGCCTTGCCTGGTCACACTTATTCATCTAGGTGCGTAATTACTGCTTCGGACAAAGAAAATCCACTTGATTTGCATAGGTCTCTCCAAACCAAGGGAACAGACAGTTTCCTGGCATTCTTTAGTCAAAAGCACCACTACAGTAAAAACAGAAATTGAATCTGAATACTGATTGGCTTTTTTAAAAGAGCTGCTAATGACTAGAGTGGGGTCACTCTAGTCATTCTCTGTGTGCATACTCATGAACACAAAGGCACAATGAAACGGAGGACAACACAGCCCAAAAGATCACCTCCTTCTGTGCTGATGCACATACAGCCTGCTCCTTTTCCCTTGCTTCTGTGCACCTCTTTTGATCCCTACCCCACTATGACACCTGCGCGAGCGCCTTCCATTCGACGGCTCTTCTGCTTCACCGGCGCTCACAGAACACGGCAAAGCCCTTCCAGGGCCTGCGCGGTCTCCCCAAATCCCACGCACAGCATCCGACTGCGCGTATTTGTCTCAGTGTCAGTGCTCCTCAATGCCACGCCATGTTCAGGGGGGATCGCAAAGACAGGCAGCTAGGGGTGGGCGATCTGACGATTTTACATCGTGATTGATCCTGAAGACGTCCACGATCTACTTTTCAAGCGAATCGTAGAGATCGTGACCTTTTACGTCCTCCTACTAGTCAGATATTTCTCAAAGCAAAGTTATCTGTAAACTTTGTCGGGCAACGGTCGGCACTTCCGGAAGTAATACTGTCATGTGCTGCTTAACGTCCATTCGGACAAAGCCCGTTCACATATACGTCCGTAGTCCCATAAGTCTATAATAAATTTTAAAAATCCCAATCGCAGAACAGGAAGTAGCAGACATAACCGGACACAGGCTAGTGAAGGCAACGCTTCCCGCACGCAACAGGTGTATCTCATGTCTCATGGAAATAAAGCGATTGCGCTGCCAGGCGTATAATGGTACAGTACATAGTAGCCTATACCATATACTGTATATAGTATGGTGTTCGCACAACATCCAAATCACATTACGGCCTATTTCACAGAACGTATCGTGGACGTTATGCGACGCATGACTGTACGACAATTCTATTGAACCACCTTAAAAGGAAGCATCCGAAGGAACATGCCAATACAACCCCACTCACCTGTATCTCACGAGGTCCCGAAACATAAGCAGTTATCATTGACTGACGCATTAGAGCAGTCAAAAAAAAGATAAAAGCAGCAAACGATGGGAAGAGGTGACTGAGGCGGTCATATTCTATCTAGCTAAGGATATGGTGCTGTTCAAAAGTGTGGACAACGTGGGATTTAAGACAGTGATGCACACTGTAGATGCACGGTATGATCTGCCAAGTCGCAAATATTTTTCTAATTCCGCCATTCCCCATATGTGTAGCGAATGCTGACAAATGATTGCTGCACAAATAAAGCACGGTGAATTTTTTGCAACGACGAGTGACTTCTGTGTTGTTTACATTTAACTATTCTATTTGAGTTCTGAGTACTTGAAAAGTCTGTTATTTTATGGTTATTATGTTATCTATTGGCTGCTGATTACAACTTGAAGTTGAAACTGAAACTGTATGAATGTTTATTTTTCTTAGAATGTTCAAGTGTGAAAGTGTCAGAATTTGAAAAGTGCACTTTTGTGTCATTTACATTTTACTACGCCCTTTTTAGTTTTTCACATTTTACCACTACAATTTTTTTCTACTGAGAAGTTTAACTCAGGTTTTAATTACCATTTTGAAAACTGTCTTTAATGCAATATTGTGTTTTAAATGGTGCAAACAGATAAGTCCATAGGCTTGTTCGAGTCTGGATATTCCCGACAGTACATTTCAAAATTGGGAAGAAAGATCGCAATTCAGATGGATCGCGATTGTGTGTTAAAAAGATCATGATATGATTTTTTGGGAAGATCGCCCACCCCTACAGGCAGCGGAAAAGTGTGTCCATGGCATCATTTAAGTGCAACTTAAGATTAAAGACGCCCTCATCTGGGGTCACACGTTCCCATAACAGTGTCTACAGCTCCTCTGGAAACGAGAAGTGAGAGTCAGGTCCTGTTGAAATGAAAGCGGTAGCATACACGCACAGTGTATTTTTCTCAACACGCACATCCTCTCAGTTCCCCCTTATCTTTGGGTAAGGTTTCACACTCGTGCAGAGGGCCCTGCATCACTCAGAGCGCTTCCGCCAGGGGGGGTCAGTGCCAGCAGTCATAGGCGGGAACAGTGCCCATCCTCCCAATCCCAGAGTCTGTCCTCACGTCAGCCATCTTCCCCTGCTGCGAGGCCTGTGCCGAGCACACTGGAGACGGCACGCCCAGCTGTCCTGACCCCTCCTCCGTGGAGTACATCCCCGAGTCTCCGCTATGGCCGGAAGTGTCCACCTCCAGGCCCGGAGGGTCGGGGGGGGCGTGTATCTCAGGGAGGACCACCCTGGGACACACATGCAGCTTCTCGAAGCAGACCTCCGTCTCGGACTCTGGGGTCAGCAGGCGGGGTTGGTCAGAGCAGGGGGAGTCCCAAAAGTACTGTGTTTCCGGGGTGGGAGCAAATAGAAAAAAGAGAGACTGAGATTAGTACTTAACTAAAATTAACCAAATGAGATGCGTTACATGAAATGTCTTTATCCATCTATTTCAATACGTATCACTGAGTTGCGTATGTAAAGATGTATTTATTATTTTGTGTCTGACTACACAAAAAGAATGACTGATATTACTGCAGTGTATAATAAATTAAAAAACACAAATTTACTTCATTGAAAATTTCAGAACCTATTCATGAAAGGATGTGTGTGGAGACTGACCACACAGTAAAGCAGGTAAAGATAGAAAACGCTCTTTTCTGGCATCTGAAGCAATGACCCTGTGGTCACTGCTGGACGGCTCCTAAGGCACAGAGCGAGACCCTACCTCGTACATGCTGGCAGGGAGCTGGGCTGAGGGGAAGAAGGTAGACTTGACCGCTCGGAATGTCCTGAAAGTGGCATAGGACAGCAGCACACCAACAGGGCAAAGCAACAGGAGTATCAGCCAGAGTGGCATCACACCTGAATGAACACACAAACACACACATACGGAAATACACAGGTTACAGCTGGATATTTACAGGAGAAATTCAGGATATATACCTCAGACTGAATGCATCTGAGATTGGAACCTTCAGCTATCAAGTCTACTTCCCAAACTGTGCCTCACAGCTGGGAGAAACTGGTTGTGTATCTCTAAGACCCACCTCATATGCACTGTAAAGCTGTGCTATCAATGATTCAGTGTTTTGGGCCAGTAAAAGATTTTTGTTGTCAGTTCGTCAAAGTAGTGAATGGTTGACAGACTGTCATCCCCACACATTCAGTATTTTCCAAGCCAAAATGTGCCAATGATTTGGTCTCTAACAGGGATGCAGCAGTGCAGCCCTAGCCAAAGTAACACCAGTGCAGTGGTCTGGCGATACACTGGCAGGTGAGCGCTCTCACCTGTGGTTTTCAGGCACTGGGTGGGGCTGAAATCACTGGTCCTGTTCCAGAAGTCATCGTGTGACCGCACTCTCACGCAGTACGTGGTCCAGGCCTTCAGCTCCGACAGCGTCACTTCGTTGGTGCTCGTCTTTAAAACGTTTCTGTCCAGCAGCACGTTCTGTGAGGACCAACCAGACTATTGCCAAAAAAAAGGCTTAGCTTTTCCTGTATTGAACGTAGTACTGATGTAAAAAGGTGAGTCTAACTAGTTCTGAATTTAAAATATAAACAAAGTCTGAGGAACAGAAACTAGCAAGTGTGTTTTATTCTGGGCTACAACCACAATAGGACCACAGGTGTGAGCTTGTGGTCAAGTTTTTATTAGCTCCTAACTGGGTCTCGTTAGACTAGCACAGTTACAACCCTAGTACTGTGGTCGAAAGGAAAGACTGTAGAGATGTTTTCTTGAGGGGAAGCAGTGCTGGGCTACTGCTTCACTTTTGAACTGTGCTCTGAATTAGCACTAATTTCATTATTGTGAGACAGCAGTAATAACAATAATAATAAATAGACCTCAGATTCACACAAAGTAAACGGCAAACGGCAATCACACAGGCTTGAGATAACTGTTAAGTTTTCATTTGGTCTGTTTAATTCAGAAGCAGTGTGAATCTCTTAGTGTGTGAGAGCAGCTGTTAACGGGGTGAAAGTTTGCCAAAAAAAAAAGAAACCATAAATAAGAGTGAGAACTCACCTGTTTCCCAAACTGGATGAGGTAATACAAATCAGGTACAAGAGTGTCTTTCATAGACGTGTTGCTACTGGTCAAGGGGTCAGAGATCCATATTCGTAGCAAACCCTTCACAGCAGTCACCTCCACTTTAGAGGGAGGACCCAGTTCAGCTGGGGGCAAACAGAAAAAAAATGAAATGGCCAAATGAAAGAAAAAAAAAAAAAAACAGTAGTGGAAAAACATCTTTTTAAGCTTTTCAGCTGTGGACTCAACATACCATCATCTCATGCATTGGTACAAGATTCTTCTCTGAAAGCCAGATTTTCAAAAAACACACAAATTTCATTAAAAACCTACAACTCAACCTTATTATTGCATAAGAAATCTATTGAGTTTATGTTCAGGACTTCAGCTACAATGTCAGCACAGGAATTATTTGTAGATCTCACAGGCAACACCCTACCATCAGTAAGTCATGTAACTACCCATACACATTTCATATTCAAAATTTCTTTTTATTATTAACAATGAGTAAAGTATGGATTCTTTGAACAGCAGTTTGAAGATACCAAGTTTAAACAGTAAATTTACTAAATCTAAATTAGCTGAAACATCTTTAAGACAGTGTGGATTTTTCACTGACTTCTAAGATTTTTTTCTTGATCTTTCATCTTATGGAGAACTCCTTTCATACAGCTGGTCAATGAAGATTTTGCAGTAATCACTGGAAGATTTTTAATTGAACTGTCTGACAGTCTACTATTTTGAGTTCATTGCTTCAATATGACTGTCTGACTTTCTCAATTACAAAAGTAAGAGTAGTGCTGATGTGATAAAAAAGGCAGAGATGATCTGAAGAGTATGAAAACCTTCTGTGAAAGTCTGAAAATTTTTATGAGCAAAATGGACAGAGGTGAAGAAATGAAGAGATCTGAAATAGCTTCTGAAGGAAAGCAAACATTTAAAAGGGTAATCACGGCACATATGTTCATCCAAATCACAAAGACATGCAGAAATTGAATGTATAGAATGTTTTTTTAGTTTACCCATTATATATTTTTAACAGTATCATCAGTCAAATACTAAATTTGGATATTATAATCGTATAAAGACAGGGAGAACAAAGTAAAACCATACTCAATATCAGCATAATGTGCAAACTATATAGTAAGAAATCTGATTTGTAGTCAATGTTTTTCTGATGTGAGACAAAAATGAGAGGAATGGCAGCTGGGCTTTGAGTATTAGCATTAGGGTTACGGCTAGGGTTAGGTTCAGGGCTAAGATTAGGGTTAAACCTAGGGTTAGGATTAGGGCTAGGGAAAAGGGTTAGGATTAGGGTTATGGCTAGGGTTAGGGCTATGGTTAGGGAAAGGGTTAGGGCTAGGGGCTAATCTAGTTCTAATTGTTATTGTATGTCACAGGTTAGGTTTGTTCAATTGTTAATTTTTGTTTAATGAGGGTTGTGTTTGTTGTGTTTGTTTTTGATTGGGTTGTCTGTTTGTAGGGGCAAGGTTATGGTTAGGGTTAGGGTTAGAGATGATATAGGGCTTTGAGAGAGATGTTTTCTGACTTCAGGGCCATTTTAAGAAAGAGAAAAGGGAGGGATTGAGTCTCAAATGTACTATAAGTAAGGGAGAGGAGGGGTTTATGACATGAGAATTTTGTAAACCCATGGTGGGCCTTCATCTTTTATACCCAAAGGCATAATTTTTCAATTAATGTCCTATGTTAAAATACAGAATATTCATTATCCTGAAACTGGTCCTTGCTCTTCTACAAGACATTGCGAATAGGCACTGAGTATATTTTGTGCCGCTGTGTTTCAGATGCCATCTGATAGACGCAAAAGCTACCTCCAACAATGACTCGTTTAGGGGTTTGAAATATGGCAGTAACAAACAAAAACCTCTGAGCTTTACCTGCACAAACCCTCGTATCAGCTAAAACGCTACTGTGAATGTTGTGTTAGTGACAGAGTTTGGATTTATGCTCTTCTCACCATCTTTTTCGGGACAGAATTCTCTGGAGACCCACTCTGAGTGTTCCCTTCCACAGTTGGCCTGGACCTGCAGCACATAGATCCCCTGGTAGTGCAGGTCAGAGCTCGTGAAGTCACACTGGGTATCCAAGGTCCTATTACACACTGACATCCAAGTCTTCTTTTTCTTTGTCAGTTTATATTTACTGTGGAAGACAAAACAGAAAAGGGTCAGAGGCAAATGCTGTTGATGATGTTGAGGTAATTTGCCCCTTTTAATGTTTTTATACACTAATCACAGTTATTATCATATTAATCATGATTCCTGTTATATTAACCACAGTTATTGACATATTAACATAAGTTATTGATATATCAGCCATTTACTCTACCTCTACTATGCCCATGGAGGTCTGGAAGTGTATAAGGGAACCAGACAATCCGATATGTTAGCCTTAAACAAGCAATATATATACATCCTATTATACTTTGTATGCATGTGAGCAGAGACTAAAAAATAAGGGTCAGAAGTGCCAAGGAGACTGTGGGAAGGTATGCAGCTCCGAGATATCTCAAAGTAGAACCAAGAGGGAGTACAGAAGAGATCAATTCTACGTGTGCCATAAGTTACAAAGTAAGGCCTGTTGTTGGGAAGGAAAATGGGAGTTAGATTTATTGGCTTGATTTATTAACTGGCATTGATTTTACAGGTGAAATAGAAGAGGGGGGACAAGACAAAATTTTCTCCTACAGTGATCAACAGAATTAATCTTTCTATTTTGCATTGTTTTTCAGCTCTGGAAAAGTGTATCTACAGCAAAACACTAGGAAAGCATTTGAGCATCAAGACGGCTTTTGTAAAAATTACTCAACGTACTTTTCTTCTCATAGCTGTTGACTTCTTTAGCCCTAGATAATACATTCTACACTCTACATGTATTTTTTGATTTTCAAAAGCCTTGATTTTGAATTAATCATGAATTTTATTCTCTGTGTTACCATGTCATGGTTTCCAGGAAATGTTTATGAAAGGGCTTTGTATTTGTTTAATTAATAGAGAACAGTATATATTTGCTAATAGTTAAAGCACATGTCAAGCACAGCTAAGAAATCATGTGGTGTTCCACAAGGGTATATTCATGGCCTGCTGTTATTTATTTTTATGTAAGGATCTAAGCAACTATATCTACACTACGAAAAAGGAATTGTTCAATTATTTTAAAGCATTTCAATCAAAGTGACTACTGCCTGTACTCTTAATTATAACAGCAGAGCAAAATAAGTGTGTTTGTGCATGTCATACTGAATTCTTACGGTATGTACTGTGCAGTAAAAGTAACTGTTTCGTTCCCTGTGGCCTGCTTGTCCCAATCCCATCTCAGGATGTACTGAGTGTTCAGCGTTTGCAGAGTCACATTTTGGGGGCTGGGCAAGATGGCAAACACTGAAAGAGAAATTTCAACAGAGGAAATAAGTCCCTCAAATAAAAAAGGGCAACTGCTTAGCATGTCCATTGTCAATTGTACTGGATAAAGGTATGTAAATATGCAAACAAATTCATAAATACAGAATTTACACAAACCATATGTTATTAATAAAATATTATTTTATTCATTTCTCTGCCATTAAGCTTGAGTACAGCATATTTCCAGTTCTACTCAGCATCTGACTGTAAAATGTCCTTGTTTCTACTGTGACATACTCTCTCAGATTCTATCTGGGAATTGTCCACTCACACACCAGCAGAGTGTAGAACAGTAAAACCGGAAAGGGTAAACACAGTGTGATCAGCAGGATGGTACAAATGCATCTGAGCAGAATATTACTATGGCAGAACTTTTTCATCCCTTTGCTCAGGCATCAGACACTGCCTTTGTCTGTGCAGAGTGAAGAAGCATCAGATGGAAAAATTCTGAGAGGGATGGTCCCCAGGGGAGCTCCACGTGTCAGTGGAACAGTTGGATGTATTACAGTCACTCTGTCTATACCTGTGCAAAGAAACTAAGGATGACCACCACAGTGCCACAAATTAATGACGTTTTTGCAGTTCTTGTATTGCAATGCAGGCCTGGCGCTATGCGGGTGCTTGTTCTCGAGCACTGAATACTTCCATTACTTCTCCGAAGGTCCAGGTTTTAAATTGGATTTTTTTCATCGTCTGAGTACAAGACAGAAATATCCGTTTAAACCAGAAAATATATCTCTGATAAAATCTGTCTAATCCAAATGGCGACAGCGTTTTGCTGCATTTTGATGAACTCTGTATTGGAGACTGTCCAGTGTAAAGCCCTGTCATTTTGTCAACATAGCTTGCAGAAGGTCCAGCCGATTCTACTTAAGCACAGACATCTGCAGAGAGCAAATCTGTAACAGTTTCAGGAATCGTTTCACTATACGATGTACAGATTATTTGCCCAACAACTAAAGGAACTCAGGGGTATTTAAAAACCCTGCTGCTGGGCAGAGCTGCAGTGTTGTGCACGAACGCGTTAAAAGAGCGCGTTCATTGAACGTGCTCATTTTTTCAATGAATGGTGAACTTGAACGTATCCGTTTGCAACTAAAGAACGTGAACTTGAGGTCGTTCAGGTTTGCGCGAGATTCGGAATCCTTGGGTGTGTTAAAGTTACTGCTTTATGAATAAACACGGACGACGTTATTCCATACTTCAGACGTTTTTATTAGCGCAACTCATCCATCAGAAAGACTGACAGCTCACAACCAACTGCCCATATCCCGCGTAACAATCACTGCGCATGTAGACGTAAACATAAAATAGTCCCTGGAGCAGCTCTTTTAAAAAATGGAAGAAATTAACTGGGACTGTGAACTTGTTCAGATTCAAAATTGTGAACTATGAACGTGAACTTGTTCATTTTAATCTGTGTGAACTGAACTTTGAGCTAGCTCTTGTGAAGTGTGAACTTGCACAACACTGCAGAACTGACAACTCCATCTGGAAACCCCCCACCTGAACACTACAAAGAATACGAAGGTCGGCATTCCACGAAAATGAATTTGCTGTTCTACTCAGCTATCAAATGCAGATAGCTTAGCAGGAGAGCTTACTAATTAGCTAACGTATTAACAACGACAGAAAATAGTTTTCATAGGGAAATTCGTGTTTATGTCGCCGAAAATGACCCTAAATTACCCATAGCTAGTTGAGCTACAAAGCCAATTGCCCGACAGGGGGCATTTTAAGGCATGTTCGGAAATAGCACTCACCATCTCTGGCTAAATATTTTCCCCACTCCCGTGTAGCAGCAATGAGATTACATTTTCTAGACTGATAAACCTAGCAACACTATAAATTATGAACGTATTTAAATCAGAACTTTTATGTAGCCAGAGAACATTATACAGTCTATCATAGCTGTAGATAATACACTCATTCCGTCAAGTACTACCAGCTAACGGTACATAGATATACAGCTTACCTTCACATATACAAACCAGAATCGCAAGGGGCGTGACCAGAACAAACATGAAGATCGAGTTCATATTTCATGGAGCCACTTCTTTCATGAAATACCGCATTAGCTACGTCAAAAGTGTTCACACCAGCTTTAGCTTGCAGTCAGAGCTCGCTTTTCCACTTCCCTCAGTACATTGAAATCTGTGCTCTAACAACGAAGTTACCAACACCAGCGTCTTCCCAAATCTGCTTCCTCTTCACGGCATGCGTAAAACCTGAAACATGCATTACCGCCACCTACTGTGTGGGAGTATGAAAGCCAAAACCGCCTTGTACACCGTCCCGTTAGCTTACAGGATTCCCTCTGTGATCCATTGTCTTGGTATTACCTAAAATAACCTTCTTCTAGGGCATACATCTAATGAGTATCTACTGTGCTGCCTCTGGTATCTGGCAGATGTCTTGACTCAATACAATGTGCCCAAGAAGCAGTCTTATGAATTAAACTTCCTTCCTGTGTCTCCCACTCAAATGTTGACAGCCTTTTGAATCCTGTATAAATGTCATAGCCTAGCTTTTAATGAAAAGCTTGCCCTCTTTCCTCCCAATGACATAGTCTAAATTGGTATCTCTTTGGTCTACTGCCAGTTTCATTGAATGCACCATACATGCACTCTACATGAACCATAATTCAGATGCAAACAAAATTCAGACATTAAACATAATAATTTCTAAGGCACAAAGGGAGTCAAGAGCTGACTAAGAATCAGAAAAAAACAATACCCAATCACACCCAATGTACAGCTGTACATCTTCTAATATTAACAATAATAACGATAACAACAACAAAACAACAACAACAACAACAACAACAACAACAACAACAACAATAATAATACTAATACTAATAATAATAATAATAATAATAATAATAATAATAATAATAATAATAATAATAATAATAATAATAATAATTTACTTTATTTGTATAGCTCCTTTCATACATTTCAACATTTTGCGGCCCAAAGAGGTGAACAGAGAATTACAGACAGTAATAAAACAAGAGAAGAAATGATGTAGTAAAAGTTAATTAAGAGAAAGATTTTGGCTAATGTAGAAATTTTATGCCCAATATTTTTATTGTGAAATCTTCATCTTCACTTTGCCAGTTTTCCCATCCTTGCATCCTTATAGTCTGAATTCAAATTAGCCTTCTGTCATAGCCATTGGGACTGGGACTGGTGACTGTTGATTTGTTTGTCCCACAACACAATCTCAGAGCTTGTGACTATACACCACAGCATGGAAATGGCACCAAATATCACAATTAGCAGTATATCACAATATCATCTTTAATAACAATTATTTATTCATTTTTTACAAAGTAATCACTCAAATGTAAGTCTTGGTTTACCATTCATTTCAAACCTGAGTCCTACAGCTCAAGGTGAGCACCTTACTCACTGAACTATACACTGACTTTACCTAATTTGCAAAGCCATGTAGAGCCACAGAAATGGCACATATTTATACTATTTCAGAAATAAATGGTTTACTGTCATAACAGTGCAATATTTAACCCCTATTATGGACACTATGTCTAAAAAGATTGAAAAGCATTATAGTTTCGGCGCACATGTTTTGGTGCAATTCTTGACAGATGAAACCATGGTAGGGGAGGTATGCTTACAACTGTCTACAGCTGCATCTTCATACAGTCACAAAAATAATCTAGAAATGAGCAAAGGTTAGCCTTTTTCCACTTAATAGGAGTCAGGTCCCTCTGGCTGGCTGCAGCTATGACACCTCTCTTTTTTCCATATTAGTCATATTGAAAGCTACAGTTATGTCACAATTTTGCCATGGAGATGCCCTTAAAATTGGAATAAGCAAAAAACCATCAGCCAAATAATTACAGAAATCACTTGCTTTCTCTCAAGAGGGCAGCAAAAAAAGAATAGCTTCTGTCACAGTCCAGAGTATTGTTGGACTCCATTTGATTGTGCTTGACTGCTTAGTTAATAAGACTGTAATTGTTGCAGTCTGCTGTGAGGAACATACAGTCATTTTCAACAATAAAGCAACCAGGTATGAGCAATGTAGTGAAAATGGAAGAGGTGGAGTGACATTTCACACACTATACAACATCCTTTTGCTTATAAAATAAATTTGCCACTCCAGCAGTGTAGTCTTTTTGAAACCCCTGTTAACCACTGTTGTGATGAAATCAAAACCTACTATGTATGATACAGACTGACAGACTTCACAGTTTTTTGAATCCACTTTATCCTAAGTCAAACATCTCAATCAACATGTGTTACATATATTTTTCTTCCTATTTTTTCATTTCCTTTCCTGCCTCCTCCTCTTCGCTCCCCTGCAGTCTCTCTGAGTGACTATAGAGGGGTCCTCCCTCTTCCAGGGGGCCTTCCATCCACTCTGAAATGACGCTAACCTCATGGTACTGCTCATCCGTCTGCGGGATGTTCTGCATGGCCACGAAGATGTAGGAATGTGATGATGGCTCAATCAGGTACTAAGGGAGGGGAAAATGAATCAAGCATTACATTTAATAATACTGGCCGATTATTTATCAAGCAGAGCATGCTAAACAATGAAACTCACCTGTCTGAAGTGCTCGGGCAGTTTGGCAGTGGGGAAGAGGAACTTCAGGCCTTTGTAAATGTAGCAGGTGAGCAGGAACAACAATGGAAAAACCACAGATACCGCCACAAAACTCACCACCAAGACCACACCTATCATCCATGGCTCCACCCTCCCTGAATATTGCAGACAGAGACCAGAGAAAGAAAAAAACTGTCATTTTAAAGAATTGCTACACTGTGTGCCTGCCAGGAAATGTGTGGCGTTAACAGTCATTTTAGGCAGGCATAGATTAGCAATGGATCATCTGTAGCGCAGCACTAATCATCCTGTTCCAAAAACATCAGTTCAGTTCTTGAAACAACAATATTTGGATAACAGAGGCCAACAACAAGGTGCCCATTGGATAGCGGATTGAAAAAAAAAGAGAAGTAGTTACAAAGGGGGAAACAAACAACTAGGAGGGTGTTCACATGTGGCAAATAATAATTGCCAAAAATCTCTTCAGAAGAATACATGCTAGATTAAAGAACAAACAAAATCCTAGGACTGAAGCAATGTTAATAACCTCAACATTAGCCATGTAGTTTACTGTTTGACTTGCAAATTTAAATTGGCTGAACAAAAAAGGCATCTTTAAGAATGAGTTACAGAACACAGAATATGCAATACAACCCGGCAATCTGGACTATCCCATGGCCAGACCTTTTGAAGAAGGCTACCAAAGTAACCCTAACATGTTGAGGTTTCTTTAGAAGTTTTCTTTACAGCCTAAATTTCAAATATCATATCTTCTAAGGTCAATAGACAAAAGTAAACACTGACTTCTGTAACTGAAGTATTTTAGACATTATTATCATCATTATCTCTGCTTAATTAAATATAGGAGTATATGATAAAATATGTGGGGAAGTGCATTTCAAAGATATTTCATATATCTGAAAGGTTATGTCTGTGAAAAATATTATATAAAGTAAACTTGAGTGACACAGGCAAGCACAAACACAGAAAGAGAGAGAAAAGACAAGTATTAAAAATATGGGAGGAGAGATGAAGTAGGAAAGAGAATGTGAAAAAACAACAACAAAAGGAGACAGTTGGAGAAGGCTCACCATCTGTGGTGCTGGTCTCACATGTCACCTCACTGAACTCTCCCCTCTTTTGGAAAGTCTTGATGAAGACCTGGACCTGAACGCAGTACCTAGTCCAGGGCTCCAGCTGGCTCAACCCCTTTCTGGTCTGCTGTATGTCATTCAACATAGTGACCTGCATGGGACCAGAACTTGCTTGTAAATGATGGTAAACGCCTATAGCACAGCTCAGCGGAGACTGCCTGAGAGGAACAAAGCAATAGATCAAACGACATTGCCTGCAGTCAAACATGGGGTGTAGGGCTCTGGACTGAGGGACTCGGGAGCACCATCAGTGTTGTGATTTTGGTTTCTTTCACTCTGTGTAACCAAATTCCCCAACAGCCACATTTTTACTTGAACAATCCTGGTTCATAGGTGGGCCAGAAGTGCCCCACTTGGCCTTGTAGGTGATATCTAAAATCTAATAACCATATCCGATGAGGATGGCATTAATTCAATCTGTACTGTTACAGAAATCCTACCTGATCTTCAGAGCCCTCTCTCCAGTATTTGATGTTGTAGGACACCCGGCTGTAGATCCCTTTGAGTGAGGACACTCTCAGAACAGGCTCTCTAATGTCCATCTCAAGGTTTCTGTTTTTAGATACTAGCCCCACTGTAGGAGCTCCGATCAGGGCTGCAGAGAGACCCAGAGATGGACAACAGATGAACCGCGGGAAGTGATCTGATGGAAGCCAGCAAATGGATGTCAACAACTCTTGGATGGATACCACCGAGCTCCTGGATCAGCTGGTGTCAACTTGCACCTGTCTTTAGCTAAAGGTTTCAAAATGATAATCAAAAAACAAATCCAGGTGTATGAGTGCTGACAACAGTGCCACTCCTGTCTAAAGTATAGACCTCCCGTGTATTAGCATTTCAACAGAACCCTGATCTTTGCCACAAAGTTTTACAGAAAGTAATGTAGGATTACTGAGTCTGGCACAGACAAGTTGACTTACTGTCTTTGTCTGGAATGAATTCTGAGGTCTTCACCCACTGAGAGCTCTCCTCTTGCAGCTCTGCTCTTACTTGAAACACGTAATTTCCATAAGGACTTATCACTTTGGTGAAGTCACATCTTTGCTCTGTTTGGTTTTGACACACAGCCTCAAAGGCTGCGTCAGAGCTTGATAACAAAGAGAGAGAACAACAGCAACCTATTACACTATGGACAGGACATCTCACTTCTCCTCAGCCCTGGAGCAGCTAACACAGTGACCATATAGGCTACTTGTCTCTTGCTTGGACTTGCTTGCCATTATAATGGACTATCTGCCATACAGGATTCTGTACAATTCTCTTTTCTGGAGGAATAGCAATATTTTCACCTCTGAATAAAACACATTGAGTTTTCCTGCGTTTATGAAAAGAAGCAGTTTGGTCCACTAGACGGGCAATACTGTCATACAGACAAGCTGTATATACTAATATTCCCCAAAAATCATTCCGTATCTTTCCGGAGACAACACCCTGGAAGTGCAGGGATGTATAGCTCTATATGGAACAGTATTTTATGGATGGATCCTTCCTTTGCCAGAACAGAAACAGATTTGTGAATTCTTCTTTCCTATATTCCCATTCATATAAACTCTCCTCTAAGACAACCGCTTTGACCAGGTGTATGAGTATGAGCTAAAATGAAATGATGACGGTCCATCCACGCATGACCCTGCACATCACAGCACACCAAACCAAAGCTCTTACCCAATGCTTGTCTTTTTTGGTACTCACTTCATGATGCGGATTGAACAGAGGCAGACCATTTCAACCTAATATTACATAGCTGTCTTGTACTGACTTGTTTTACATCAAAGCCATGCAGTAACATTGATGAAACATTAGATGGTTGTGGCGAAAGGATTGGATGTGGAGAGTACATTCACTGAAGTTACTGTATGAGATTGAAGGTGACTCTCACCTGTATTCCGCTGTGTAGGTGAGGTTTCCAGGTGCTTGATGGGAGATATCCCATTCTAAGACCGCACCCATGTTGACGGAGGTCACCCTCACATTCTTGGGATGAGGTACAATGGCCAGCACCACTACAAGAGAAAGGAACAGTCAAAGAGCTTCTGAGAACAAGGCCACATAATTACATATTAGTTATCAGTATGCTCCTGCAATATTGCTCAGTCTGACCTGAGACCAAGGCTGGCATAACAATTGTGATGCGCAGACAACAAAACAGCTGCTAGGAAGCTGCGGGTCTGAGAATACCCTCAGCCTCCTAGCAAACTTATGACAGTCTTATAAAAGACCTGTGTGTGTTTCAGTACACTGAGACATACTTTTAGCAATCCACTCAGTTTCTTTCATTTTGCACCGATTGGATTGTTGAAATGAGAGGTAGTGTCACAGTCTAACAAACAACTGGCTACCTGCAAACAAAGAAAATGAGAACCATGTGGTTCCTGTTTTCTGCAGCAGCTTACAGTATAATGACATTAGCTGCACCTGAATAACTGCTCTGGTGAAACCTGAAATACTGACTGCCCCAGTTAGAATTTTTAAATGTCCCATTCCTCCCTCCACGTTTGTTCACTTGATATATAGTTATTACTGATGATAGTTACTGTTACTTTAATCCACCCATTTATTAAATGCTGTTGTCCAGAGCTACTTACAAAGTATGAGTACAAAGAGTACTCCTTATAAAGTTGCAGGACCAATGCTGAACACCACTGACCATATCCGATCATATATCATTCCCTTCCATATTCCCATAAAAAATATTATGTAAAGAACATAAAAGTCAGTTTCACCATTGTTAAATATGTTTCTAAATGAATATTGCTAGCACATCAGATTGCTCAGTAACAATGAGGTTTGTAAGTGCAAAAAGAAATTAAACAGCTAATAAATATCAGTAGTTTCACTGAGCATTGATTGAAAAGACTCCATTTATGAAAAGTGAAATACAAATATTTTGAATTTGAATAAATACGATCCAAAGCTTACAAAACTTTAACCTGGATATAGATAGTTGACATTTGTATAGCTTTCTTCATAAACAAATAGTCTACGTTTTTATAATACTTTAGGTAACTAGTCAACAATCAAAAGTAAATTATGACCACACGACATTACCAACCTGACACAGAAAAGGTGAAAAAGCAGCTCTTTAAATATAAAGTGAAAATCATTCCGCGGCTGAGGAAACTGCTTTCAGAGCAGAGCAGTTATTACGCAATGCTGTTGAGAACGCTTGTTGCATTCAACGGTGTGAGAGATGAACGCTGCTGTCCGCTGCTGTAATACGTAGCCTTAATAGCGGAAGGTGTGTGATGTACGAATTGTGAAAGTGTGAAAATTTCAAAATACAACTAGGACGTAAAGTCACAATGATTTGATCTGTTTACAGAATGACACTTACAACCAATGAAGAAGAAACGTCTTTAGTTGTTGGTAGTTACGCAAATTAAACCGTTTTCTTTTCAATAGTGGCCGAACATAACAAGCTAGAGGATGTCCAAATAGATGCACTTTTGCACTATTAGCCATATCGAGCAAGTGTTTTTGAATCGGAACATTATTACGTAAGAAAAGAACGATTTTTCATACCAGTTGTGTACTGTATTTACACATGTTCATACCTAGGGATGTTAATAGTATTCACCAATAACTTTTCAAAATTTACCCTATTGTCAAGCAATCTTGTATTAGCTGTATGGTAATTACTAAATTTCTGTTATGTTACGCTTTCTAACACAAACTAGATTTCTATTTATTTAAAATATTTTTGCTCTGGTCAAAAAATAATATTGAATGTTATCATTCCATTAAAACATTCTATCTCATTTTTCATTACTTGGAATTTTCTGACTGGAAGCAGTATATTATGGATTCGTCACTGAGATGAATTAGCTAGATATATGTGTTATGCTTTTTTGGAATTTCCAATTGGATATGTTATGCTCCGCTGGAAGCGTGGAGTGGTGGGACAAAGCAAATTCAGTCTGATACAGGTCAACCCCAACTATTTTTCACACAACAGGTCGTCATGCCTGGGGCCAATTGGTGGATGGGAGCAGCGGCTTCACTGAAGTCATCTAAGCAACCTGGAGACACTTGCTAAGTCACAGGTTGCCTGAGAATAGTGAGACCAGCAACCCCTGCCAACATACCCAGCCTGTCCCCCCAGTACTAAGCCAGTTTGTTCTGCTGTTGTGGGCTCCTGGCCATCTTAGCCTGATGACACTGCTGGGATCGACCCCAGAGCATAGAGCTCAGCACAGAGATCAAAGTGAATGAACCACTGAGCTACTTTTGTTCAATACCTAGCAACTTAATAAACATACACAGCAATAAGAAAGTGTGGAGACCTTTTATATAGCTTGTGGTATGTATTTTTCCCTGTTTTCTGGCTTCATAGCACAGCCAGAAGTGAGGGATATGTAGATAGCTAGCAAAGGCCAAGGCTCCTCAGGAAAGCAACATTTTGGCCTTACAAGATTGCTGCTGCAGGAATTCTGTAAAGCCAGATGGGTAGTCAGGGTTCTAGGTCTCCTTGATTTTCTTACCACCGTACTACCTCCACTTTGACAGCCAGGCATCAGTGGTAGCTAGTGTGCAGGAGCCCTTTGCGGAGTGGTGCTCATCCCACCATGTGAAGTGAAGTGACCTTTGTCAGAATAATGTTTACCATATGTCCCAGTATATGGTAAGGTCCAGTATTTATGTGAAATTTTCTTCACCCACACATAAAGAAATAGTTTGCCATCTGATGGGAAACTGAATAACTAAAATCGATTCTAACTCATTTCTGGTGAACTTCGTTTACATTAAATGGGGATTCCCATGGTTGTGAGAGTGCACCGTAAGACTGAAGACAATATATATCCTGGGGGATTTCCCCAGAGAAATATTATGCTAATGTGCAAAAAGCATGAGGTCTGGAGTACAAAAACAAAAGTCCACATTTTTGTACTTCTTTGCAAAATGAATGTCCTCAACAATTTATTAATTTACTGTAAATACCCATCAGCTTTATGAATGAATTACTGAAACAAAACTCAGTGTTCTTCAGCTTACATATTTTGAGATGAGTAAACCAATCTCTTTTCTGCTTACATTTACATGTTTATTGTTACAAGAATAAACTACAGCGGTTATCACAATCTGTGCCCTCCTGTAAGAGCAATGCATATACATGCATTTCGTCATGGAACCCAGAATGACAGGATTTATCCTTTGATGAGATACACTGGTACTACAGTGTGTGCAGAGATGGGATCAGATGACTGGTATTAGATAGTGGATTCATTTGGCTCCCTCCACTGGTCATATGAAGTAGTAGCAGCTTGACAAGTGATATTGAGACCCACATGAAATCTGCTGATTGCAATGCAATGGGCGTAGGTAACCATCTGATTTGTATATGGAGAGCTTATTTCTGTTTGTGAAGTAACTGGTTATGAGAAATGTGAGGCTGGTATTGGAAGAGTATTGTATGGGATTTTTCTACCAATCTGACCTGGATTGGAGTTATTCTGTCTGACCTAGGACAGTATGGCACCCAGTATCTGTTCACCACTCTTTACTATTACTATTCACTCAATGTAAGTCAGGAAGAACCAGCTAAAAATGAATAAGGCCATGCAGAACAAAGGTCATTTGTTTTCATTGTTTGCAAAAATAATTATTACGTTGTCTTTAATAAATAGGTAAATAATCTACAAGTGCTCCACCATGTTCTGTTGTTTTAAAGCAGTATTTAAACATATGCTCTCATGAGAGCATGCTGACTTAGCCCTGGTCCAGACACAGCACAATGCTACTGGATTCTGAACCTCATGGTTCCAAGTTTGCTTCAAAAGCCAGGCTTAAACTTACTGCACATTTTACACACAGGAGTCACTGTCCAAATAGTTTTACCATGGGAATGCTTGTAGTGTTAAGTGCACCATGTACAAGTAATTCCTTTTCTTTCAATTGATGAAGAGTATTACCTAGAGGACTCCTCCTGCTTCTCATTTGCTCCAAATAATAATATTCAATTCTTTCTGACTTATCAAAGAACACAAGCAAAGAGAGTGGGATGAGTTAAAGAGCCGGGAAGGGGCTAATGTCTTATGTAACCTGAACACTCATCATCATCATCATCATCATCTTCTTTTTTACTGTACTCTTTTCTCCTGCAGTACCCAGTCAGTTCTTTCAGTGTAGCGTCAGTGCCTTCATAAATATTGAGACAGAGCTCCTCTGCAGTCCGGGTGACAGGCCCAGCCCTCTGTGTGCTGCTAAGCTCTGCGGATCTTTCAGGAGGTTCAGACAGCAGGGGCTGGCCCTCGTCAGGGCCGTCTCCCAACAACTCCACTGCATCCCCAAGCTCTTCCTCCTGTGCTCCCAGAGTGACTGAAAGGAGGTTTATATCCATACAGCACTCCTGATCCCACTCTTCATGCTCCAGGAGGTTTGGGTCTGCACTCTTCTTGCCCTCCTCAGTCTGCCTGCAGACTTCCAGCACCTCCACAATTAGAGGGACCCTCACTTCAACTGCCATGTTGACAGAAGTCTGAGTATTCCCAGAACTGTCTGTGGTGGTGGTGGCAGTGGTAAGGGATGTGACTGAGCTCACTGCAGTGCAAGATGTACAGCTTGAGCTTGTCCCACTGGAAAATCCAGCTGCCCGCCTCTCATAACCATTGTTTCCCCTATCTTCTTCATCTTCCTCATCTTCATCCCCAACGTCCACTCCATCTCCCTTCCCTCTCTTTGTGGGTTCAAAGATGACAGAGACAGGATCTGGAATGATACTATCCATGCTGAAGTAGTAGGCCTCCACCAGGGATGTCTATATGGAGACAGAGAGAGAAGTGAGGGGTTATGTCAGCCACTGTGAGATCTGTCTTTTGAATAATCCCATATATGTGAACCAATCATCCTTAACTACCTTGGGTAAGATGAAAAGCTAAGACATTTGTAGCTTAGTGCTGATAGAGAGAGACGTCCAGAGCTACACTGCATTTACTTAGGCCGCAAAACACCAGCAGCATTTGCAATTCTGTATAATGTTCTGGCAACTTAACGGACACCTGATGGGTACATATTATCGTTACAGTGTATGTAAAATCCTTATGGAAACAAATGTAGGAGCTATATGAGAGTACACAAGAGACAATAAGGGTGGATCAGGGTAAGCTGAGTTGATAAGGGTAGGTAAAAGTGGATAGTATTCATAGAAAGAGAGAACACCAAACTAAAACATTTTCATCTGTGTTCAACTAATCCATATGTATGAATTAGGTGCGAATTGCTTCATCACAGTGAAGCTGGGTTGGTGGAGACTTGGGGGAGTCTTCTTACAGCACACATGCCTCAGATGGCTCTACAAAATCTGTTTTTTTGGGGGGCTTTCACGGTGTGATTGGATAATACAAAAATGAGAGGACCACCAACAACTATCCCCCGTACAGAGACTGTCAGTCATGCGGAACTCTTGAGGAGGTATCAGATAACCTGTTAAACTGAATGAATACAATGAACCAAAATACATTTGAACAGCAAAGTCTGAAACAATGTAGTGATCAGGGAACAACAGGTCAGAGCGATTGATAACCACAAAACATGGAAAGAAATTAACACTGTACTCTCTGCCTCTGTAAACCACAATATTACAATATTAATGCACAGGTAAGACAGGCTCTTACCAGGACTCTGGGGAGGTCGGTTTTCAGTTTACACAGGAATCCAGCATAGATGACGCCCATCACAGTCACCCCTCCCAGCAGAATCCCTGATACACCTGCCAGGACAGTGGGGACTGGCCAGAGACACAAAACACACCATTCAGTACTATGTACCTTTGTCACGGACATGAAGTGCTCAGAGAGACAGGGACAAACCAAAACATTAATCAGTACAACATGTGTGTGTACCAAGACAGCTGGTCACTGTTTGTAAGGGACATACCAAGGAGCAACTGATAGTGACTGAGAATCAGTTAAGAGTCAAAACATTTGAGCTTATAGACATTAAGAACAAACTTCTCTTTCAGTTACTTAACTGTGTTCTAAAATGAGGTCTCCTTATCTTCTGTGCACAAACCAAGTAGAATGTGAAGAACCAGAACTCATGCAGAAAGCTGGCTAAAGACTTGTGTGTAACAGGTGAATGGCTTGAGTGGAAAAAAAACCAGTATGAGGCAACCTCCTGCTGGACTCCCTCTATGCTGCCACTGTTTGGGTGCTGATCTGAGAGCGAAGGTAATGCCAGACCACAAAGGGACACTGGGAGGGACTCACCTAGGCTCTGGTCCCCAGGGCTGGTAAGAGCACAGACCCAGCCAGAGTGCAGTGTATTCTTATTGACAGTCAGCTGGGGCTTCACCTGTATGCAGTACTCCACTCCCGGGTGGAGATTCTCCAGCACGTGACTGCTGAACTCTGTGGAGTATTGCTGTACCTACAAAACAGGTAAATGAACACAATGGAAGGGCACTCCCGTGCCTGACATACATTCCTGACAGTGGCTCTGGTGCAAGAATGAGACCTCGCCTGTTCCCAAGGGCAGCTAGTTTGCAATTCACCAACACCACTCGTACGAACTGTAATTCAGAACACCTGTCACTTAGAAATCAAAAAGCACCCAAAAAAATGGCAGGCTTGTTGGTTCTTTGAGCTGCTTTGCTGCCCAGAAACTAAAGTTAGGATTTATTTTGTAACGAAGCAAAGCGAACCCTATAAAGATGGCAGTTTATCAAGACAATAATTAAAAATAAAAGTTTCCAGGAAAAAAAAAAAAAGCTTTTGTATCTACCTGGATTTCTCCGGTTTTCCTCCAAAAAATGTTGAACTGAAAGACACCATAGATATCTTGTATGCTTTGCTCTGCTCTCCCTCTGGGAAATGTGATGTTGATGACAAGGCAGTTTCCACAGCCTGCCAATGACACCTGAGGGGGGCCCAGGACAGCTGATAGGAGACATGAGGGTCTGATCACCATTATGACCAACAAACACAGACATGCACACACTCATGCACTAACAAATATCACACGGTACAATCAAAACCAAACGCATTATGTTACACAAAGATTAGACAATACTGGAGAAGCTGCCAAAGCAGGGGACGTATATTCAGGGATTATCACAAGTGACTTAAAAAAACAAAACTCCTAATGTATGACTTTACCAAACATGCTTCAAGGAGACTTTAAAGTTACAGCGCATCAAAGCTCAAACAGAGGGAATTAACCTCCCTTCTGTTTCATCATTTAATTCATAACACAGAAACACATGCCCGTGACAAACAAGACTAAAAACAAAAAGTGGTCTGTGGCCTCACTGTTTTCATAGGGGCAGAAGGTTCTGGCAGTCGCGGGGGACGTCATGGCGCCATTGACGGCCTGCACATGAACAGCATACAGCCAGGTGACCTCTTTGAATTTGTCTGTCACATTGAGCATGGTGGCAGATGATGCCAGCAGGTGCCTGACTTTTCTCCCATAGCGGCTGGATGGCAAAAACAGCAGTGCAGAGTTACCATTTACTATTTAACACCACAGCACACATCAAAGCAAGTCACGTCAAAGAAAATATAAGAAGGCAAGAAGAGATGTAGCTCATTGTTGCTACAGTGGGGGTTGGGGGGGGGTGGCGTTTGCTGCTGCATGCATTTCAGAATTCCTTATTTGTTTCACAGCAGAATCTGCAGTACAACACCCCAGGATGGTGCAATCAGATAATGAATGCTTCAGCACTCACTGGAAAGGATCATTTATCCCTGAGAACTGCAGTCTAATTCTGAAGATTTTCTGTCTCTAACAGCTAGGGATGCACGATGACATCGGCACGACATCGGTATCGGCCGATAAAAACTTAAGTTAATTATCGGCATCGGCAGATATGAAATTTTCTGCCGATGTGCCTGGCCGATAAGGTGACGCGTTAACTATCGCGCGCGATGACGCTAAATGTTTATTATGAGCGCCAGCAACAAGCTTCAACATGTCAGCTGTATGGAAGTATTTCAAAATATCTGAAACAGGTAACAAAAGTTGCTATTTGCAATGCTTGTAAAGCACCAGTGATGCGAGGAGGGGTAAAATATATAGCAGTTTCTCACTCTGGGAGGATCCTAGGTGCGTGCTGCTAAGCTTTTCTCTGCTTCTGGAGGGGCGTGAGACCATTTTTAAATAACGCGGCTCCGTAAGGAAAGAATGCGATTTGAAATGAAACAAGAGCGCCCGAGATTGCCGAGCTCGTGCTTCAGGACTCAAACGGAGGTCCTGATGGTTTAGACCGAACCCCTAGATAGGTTTCTCACCCTGGGAGAATGCTGGCTGTGTGCTGCTAAGCTTCTGTTTGCTTCCAGAGGGGCGTGAGGCTATTGTATCGCTGCTCGGTAAATAGAGAATGCGATTTGAAATGAAACAAGACCGCCCGCGATTGCCGAGCTCGTGCTTTGGGACTCGAACAGAGGTCCTATATTTAGACTCAGTCTCTATAACCATGAGATGCTCTCCTGGTGGTCCCATTCTCTAATCACAATCGTATTTTGAGATGTTCAAGTGTTCTGGCTCAGTTAAACACCTGTGAATACTGCAGGTGTTTAATTAATTAATAAGTGAAGCTCCATAGACATGAAAATTTGTTTGATTTAGTTTTTTGTTTCTCCTGAAATCCTCTTCGTTTGCCCAGGTGTAATCAACTGATTTTTTAAAGTTTTTAACTTCCCTAATGAAACAAGTCTCAACAGATATGGTTAGTCAGTTCTCTTGAAATTCAGCCAGCTTCACCCACAGCAGGCATTCCCCCAGTTTCACCCACAGCAGGCCTAGACTAAACCCTAACCTACAGACAAAAGATGAAACACACCAAGAAACAAATGAACAAAAAAAAAAAACCCCAATCAACTCATCCCTGATGGGCCAACTCATTCACATGTCCTTGCTCAATGGCACTACATCAGTTTTAACTTGTGCTGGGAGCCTGTGCTTTAACCTGTGCCTCCTCAACTCTAAAACAAGAAAACTCCTGATGTTCTTCAGATAGTTCCTTTTGAGGAAAGGTACATAAATTCTCACCCTGAAGACCTGCAAACCTTACGGTTTTCATTCTGTGTTGGCTCCTTGGATTACCTTGCATAATCAGTGAGTTTGACTGCATTGATTTAACCCTAAGCTCACTCACAAAAACTGAAACAGAAAAGCTGGTAACATGAAACCTTCCCTGACTGTCAGTCTTATGGACAGTTTTTGGAGAATCCCAACATACATTAATCATTAGACAGACATATTCACATACGTATACCTAGTGCACTCACTTTAAACTACTGGATTTAAATGCCTATTTCAAATGTAATTCTAATGATTATCCCTCTACTGCTCATAGTCACACACATCTTGTAACTCAATTTGCGACATTTTTAAGAAATGTTGTACACGAATACAAATGTCATGTGAAAATTGTTTAAAGTCTTTTAGTACTGCATCACATACTACATCGCTGCACTGACACTTGCAGGTTTTCTGTTGTTTTTGCCAAAATGACCATACATTTTTTTCTGCGATGTAATGTTTACTCACACCCGAGAAAATGCAGTAGTAACACTAGCATAATACTGAAGTGCCCGATACCCTACCTGTACCTGACCCTGTAGCCTGTCCCAGGCGGCGTCCCGGCCCCTGGGTTCCACTTCAGGATGTGCTCAAAATTCAGAGACTCGATTGTTACATTAACAGGTGCAGGGAGAGTGCTCATAGCTGTGGAACAACAAGACCAAAGGGTCTGACACACAGAGCTAACACAATGCTTATTAAAGTGAGATACTGTTAGTTATCTTGGGTTATCTAAGTAAAGGTTTGCTTGCTTGTAGTAGTAATTTCAAAAGCCTTCAAAGAGCACTGCAGTGATTTGTAAATTATTAAGAACCATAAATGATATTTTGAAAAGTAAACACTTCTTTGCATTGTTTCTTTAACATCAGGAAGGAACCTAGCAAGTTCAGGCTATAGATGAAATGTTGAAGTAAAAAGAGGCTTACCCTGACAATATAGTTGCATTAAATAAATTGCAAAAGGGATATAATTCATAGCAAAGGCACACGATGGCCCTCCTTTGAGTGGTTTTCTCCAGTTGCCTTCACCTTCAAAGATAAAAGGCTTTTACTTTCTTGAAAACAAGAGATGAACACCATCGAGACAATTTAGGTCGCATTCTTATCACGCAAGTTAATGGAAAAGCACAAACCTCTCTCGGAGAAAAGGTTAATGGTTGTGTGCTCTCATTTCCTTTTTTTCATCATTGGTGCTTGTGGTTACATGCTGAACAAAGACATGTAGTAACTTAGCCCACTTTAAATACTGACATTCAATTGAGACAATTTAGATCGTATCACACTTTGAAAGTAGATATTCAAGCAACGGTGATTTTAAAGGAATACGATATGTCGTGTAATGTCATACGAATGTAATGTAATGTCATAACAGTAAATTCCACCTTCAACAGCAAGTTTGATCGTTCCAGTAGAGTACTGTTTCAACTTAAAAAATCAAAAATAATTAGCTTTATTCAACTAGAACTAATGTATTTTCTTACCGTCATGATAGTGTGCTCTCCAACCGACAAGCCGTGTACAACACGGAAAGCCGTAGCCTACTCATGGTTACCTCATGGCTACGTCGCGTAAAGCAGTGGCAGAAACGTAAACGCTGAAGGGCATTACAGTTACGTTAACAACGCTACCTAGTCATTCACAATGCCAGAATATTTTAACTAGCCTCCTCCTAGATTCGATTCCCCGAAACACCCCCGCACAGGTAACTCCGTAAACAAGTGATATCTCTACATTCACAGAACTTTGGTGTTTGGAATGGCTCGGTGTAATGTGCTGAATTTGCCACACGAGGTCACCCAAACAGCGTTTTGTACGGTTTCCCGTCTGCAGAGAGCAGCTTCCCTGTCACGTAAATTGGGCAGACCTATATTCTCAAGAAACGTGTTAGGCAACGGAATTGCCATTCCCAATAACTGTAAAGTTTCCATTCTCTGTAACCAGAGCCAACAAATGGCTTAGCCAGAGTTATGTTTCCAATATAGTTATTTGCTACGATAGAATGTTTTTAATTATTTTATAGGGGTTGCAAACCAACAAAGTACAACAGGGACATCAGTACTTGGGAAAATACCTTCACTTCCATTAAAAATAAATAAATAAAAATAATAAAATTAATAAAATAAAGGACAGGTGGCACGCACGACACTCGATTCAAAGGCAGGCTGAGCCCTGCGCTGCGATTGGGAGCCCATATTCGTCAGGTGGCCACGGGTGTCTCGGATGGCTTTAAGGTGGGGATATACATACAGCTTAGAATGGGTCAAAACCTGCTGATGGCCGACGAACGCTTGCGTTCCACACATAGGCTGTCGTCCTCGTAAAATTTAAAAATCATTAAAAAAAATTAAATCGTAAATCACAATGACCTGCCATCCGCCTTCTTGTTTGAACGTTCATTTTGTACAGTTAGTTGACAAAAGAAGTATACAAATTAGAGGCAATGAAAAACATTTCTGAATTTCCTTTATTTGCTGGATTTTATTTGACAACGACAGTATTTCCATGCATTAACAACATCATATTTAGTAAGTGTAAGTAATTAACATCACCAAGTGCCCAGTTTAAATGACTCAAAGTTGCGCCATTAGACAAAATTAAACTACCAGCGCTCCAAACTACATTCGACCTCTATATCAGAGTCCAACGTCAACAGTAAATAGCTGACTAGATAGGAAAAAGCGTGGTACCAGTCTGGCTGCTGCTCACTACTGGAGTGGAGCAATAAGAATAATTACAGCAAATTTACTTATTACAGCCATCGTGACTATTTTTATGACTAACTGACAGATATAGGAATGCACTACACATATACATGCACGTACAGACACATACAAAGCAACAGGTACTAATACCCCATCTTGCCTCTTCTCTCTCTCTCTCTCTCTCTCTCTCTCTCTCTCTCTCTCTCTCTCTCCTTCCCTCTGTCACACAAATGCATGGAAAACTAGTAAAATGTGCTGCACAGAATTATTGGCTCCAAATGTCATCTGTACATGTGGAGTCAGATTAATCAAGGAAACTGTCTGCTGCTCCTTTTGGAGAGTGGCGGGATACACAGAGCAGAGCGGAGGCCCTGCATTCCAACCTGACTTCACCCATTTGGACGGAGATCGTTAAAACAGAGGACTGCTGACTTCTTTCTACTGTATCTCCTCCAACCCTCCCCAGCCTGATCTCGTCACAATGTTAAAACGGACATCCAAATCAAATACGAATGAAATGACTGGCCGACTAACACATTTTTAGTTCCAGGTGTCCACACTAGACATTGTGAGCTTGTTAGACACCTTAAAAAGTTATCACAATGTTACTGTATGATTGCTCCTCTATTACTAGTCTGTGTCACAGACACGTATCTTAATCCACGCCAATGAAAAAGAGATATTGCTTCGGCTACTTTGGATTACCTTTAAGCCATTAGAGTCAGCTTCATTCCTCTCCATTCTGGAATTGTTGTGTTCATCAGAGGAAAGTTCAACATTCCTTCCTCATCCAGAGCCATACGCTCTGTCTCAGCGGTGTCCAGTAAAATCCAACAGCACCTGAGTCCAGCACTGTATGTTCTGGTATAGTCCAATACAGAGCCATGCAGGCCTCCGGCTGGTCTGAGGCTGGCTAGTAGATGAAGGTGAGGAGGCAGTCCTGGTGCGGATCTGGGGGCTGGGGGTCTTGGGGTATGTGGGGCAGAGGCAGGTGGGGGAAGTGCTGCGTGAGGGCTGGGGTGGGGGGCTGCTCACGCTGTAAGCTTTCAGCGGGGAGAGGCCGTTCAGCAGGGCCACATCCAGGAACGACACGAGGAAGGGGGTGGTCGAGGAGGAGGAGGAGGAGGAGGATGAGGAGGGGGGAAAGGTCGAGGAAGACATCGACCCGCCCCTGCCTCTCTCCGAGGCCGGGGCGATGCTGAGGGTCTGCTCGGGGTGGGCCGCCCCGGGGGCGGCGGTGTGCAGCCGCAGCCGCCGGAGCCCGAACAGCGCCAGCGGCTCGGGGGGGAGCGCGGCGGGGCCGCAGGCGGAGAGGCGCAGGTCCCGCACCGCGCTCCCGTTCAGCAGCTCGCGCAGCACCCAGGGGTCCCGCACCCACACGGTCAGCCCGCCCTGCACGCGCAGGCCCGCGGGGGGCAGCGCCGAGCGCGGCACCGTGCGGCAGCTGCACAGCAGGTTGGCCAGGGCGTCGTTGCAGTCCTGGATCTCGGAGGCACAGCTGCAGTTGCGCAGGCTGTTGCCGTGCGCGGCGCTGTCGAAGAGCAGGGTGCTGTTGAGGGAACCCCCCGTCGCCGTGGAGAGCGAGGGCAGGAGCGTGGACAGAGCCCCCAGCAGTGGCAGCAGCAGGGCCAGGATCCTCCTCTCAGACATCTCCACCCTGATATCTTTCCTTACGCCATCTGGCTTACTTCCTCAAACACCTTGATTGGGACAAACCTGCAAAAACAGAGGCAGAAAAAGCAATCATTTTGATTCAAATTCACAGAGAGCCTAACCAAGTCAAAGCATTTGCAGCATCATGTTTCAGTTAAAAAATCAAAATCATTTCCTCTATGAGAAATCTCTCTTCCAGCAATCCCCTCACTCACTCACTGTCAACTCTGTCAGAGCTACCATAGTGGAGCATAAATGATGCCTGTCCTCAGCGATTATGATCCCTGTTGCTGTTTTCATTCAGAGCCAAATGTATCCTGTTTTTTCCATCCAAGCTCCTGGGCAATTAATTGAACTATATATTTTACCATTGAATTATATAGAGATATATTTTCCTTCCACTCCTGAAGCCAGAGCAAATGGCATGTGGAAGTCTATAAAATGTCTGCACTGTGGTGGTGGTGGTGGCTGGCCTCAATGACTGACAAGGAAAAAGATGTTTCCTGCAGCATTTTGGAGTTTCAGTCTTAGGGAAAGAAGGATGAAAACCAATCCTGGCACTGTTTTCCACACCCTCAAGTCCAGCGACATCACAGCGCTGAAAAGCTTGTGAAAAAAAAGACAAGATTTTCCGTTGTTGTAACTGGCATTGTGGTTGGACACGATGTACTTGGTCGTCTGAGGCCATGTCTGGAAAAATGGGTGAAGCTTGGTAACAAAGAATCCCTTCTCCTTTACGCTTATATAACATAACACAGTGGTGATGTTTATTTAAAGAGCCACTCGTGTTCCGCTCTCCTAAAACACTCAGTGTTTTTATTCTAATTAATAAATATAACTACATCTGAGCAGCTGCTGGTCAGAAAGACAGTGGCATTGTTCCCAGTCCTCTGGCCCTTTGGCTGTCTCTCTGAGCCTTGAGCTCCTGTAGACCCTGCCTTTGCTCCTGGAGCCTTCCTGCTGCTCTCAGTATCCAGCATCCAGTTCCCAGTTCCCAGCTTCCTCTCTGACTCCGGTAACCAGCTTTGACCTCCAAGTTCCCGCCTGAAAGCTCCAAACAGCTTGTGTAACTTCTGACCCAAGACTATCAGTACTCTCAGCCACAGGTCTCAGCTCCCTCATCCCAGCTCCCAACTTCGATTCCAGTTTCCAGTAGCTGTAGCTAAACTCTTACACGGCTCCAAGTCTCCGTCTCAGCTACCCTGCCCCAGGCTCCAGGTTGTTGGCTGGATGCTACAGAAAGGTAGCTGAAGTTCCAGATAGGGCTGAGAAGCAGCAGAGAGCATTCCTCTGACATCATGTTCCACATGCAGCAAAAGCACCCACCCAGCGCATGGAAAATGGCTCCAAAAAAGACAAGAGTACCACGGTAAAACACCCAACACACACTACTTCTCACCCAAATGACATGTGCATGCATACTGTATGTAAGTGTATGTGTATTTGTATGTGTCTCTGTGTATGTTATCAAGGAGTGGCACTGTTTTATTCTTACTCCTTTAATTTCTATTGACACTGCAATGCAGTTTTCCACATCCTGTTGCAGCCATTAGCTCTTCATTCATGTACGTGAACACATGAGAAATGGTACATTTCTCCATCTCACCACACACAAACGAGAGAGAGAGAGAGAGAGAGAGAGAGAGAGAGAGAGAGAGAGAGAGAGAGAGACAGACAGACAGAGAGAGGGGGAGAGAGGGAGGCTTACCCTGGCTTACCCTAACATCATGAGCAAACTTTGTCTTCCGTGGTGACATACTTAATCACATTCAAACGCTCGTCTTTTGTAGCTGTCAGGTGCTCTCTATAGCTACTTCTCTCTTCATCCGTTTCCCTCTTTCTTTCTCTGTCTGTCCACCTCCCCCTTCTCCTCTCCTCTCATTCTGACCCTCTTTCCTCTCTCTTGCTTTCTCTGTCTGCCAATTTGCAAGAGTTTGCAGCCACCTCTTGTCACTGGGAGGTACTGCAGTATACAATAGGCCTGTGATACCTTCCAAAATCAGTTAAAAATAGCAGACCAAATCATGGACTCCCAGACAGACAGTTGCTGGTTTATACCTCAGTACAATATACAGAAACATTACATCTATGTACAGCTGTCCACGATATCCTCTTTATTAGTTGGGATGTATTTCAATGCCAGAGCTATAGTGGAATTAAATTGTTCACTTGCAGAAGAGACTAGCTGGTATGTTTTTGATAATGCAAACATGAGGAAACATCTCAGGTGATGCACCTCAATGTAACAACAGCCAGCCAGGGGACAGCTGAAGTGTGTGAGTGTGTATATGAGTGTGTGTATGAGTGATGTGTGTGTGTGTGTGTTTGTATGTGTGTGTGTATGTGTGTATGAGTAAGTGGGTGTATGAGTGTATATGTAAGCTTGTTTGTGACTGTGTGTATGAGTGTATGTGTGTGTGTGAGTGTGACTGTGTGTATGAGTTTGTGTGTGTGTGTGTGTGTGTGTGTGTGTGTGTGTGTGTGTGTGTGTGTGTGTGTGTGTGTGAGGCATGGGTAGGTGATACACATTCCACACAGACACTCCCTCTTTGCCCTCCCACGCACCTACTGGCTCCTGGACTCTGGGAGCTGTCATTACCCTGCAGCTGTGCTCCTTGGCAAGCTCACGTTCAGCTCTGCTGCTCACCTGAAAAGGCAGCAAATTACATTTCTTCCAGAAGAGGAGGAAGTATAAAAAAACAGGTATGACCTGATGAGGGTCAATATTTGCAATTCAGACAGGGTTAACTGACACTGAGGGCATATGTCCATCCCACACAGATTTCTCCCCCATGCTGGGGTTGAAGCAGCTCAGCCAAGACTTCTGGCTATTGCCCATAGCACCTCAGTCCTCTACAGCAGAAACATGCATTTTACACCGCTCTGACAGGATTCTTTTTTTTCTCAGTTAAAGAATTCTCTGCGTGAACAAGACTCTCCCTGGGGTCACGGAGGAGTTTCTCAAAGACCACTGGTGGAGGTTGTGATAATCCACTGGGGAATGTGTTGTTAACATGCTGGTCAATGGGTCATACAGCCTCCTCTCAAACACGCACTGCAACGCCCGGCATGACAGGCAAAGAGATGGCTCTGTCTACATTAGGCTGAGGTTAAAGATATACCCAGAGGCAATGGCCTAGAAATCACACGCTGTCTAGTAACAGTGTTAGGCTCTTCCCCTTTTGCTCTGTCTGTAGATTCAGCTCTGTACAGTCCAAAAGGCACTCTCCGCCATGCTGATAAACATCCCTCTTTGCATGGAAAGAGTGATGGGCTGGGTTCTCACTGTGGGGTTATTCTGCACAACTTTCAATGCTGATTACTCACAAAGAGTGGAACCAGTTGACTAAATCAGCTGTTTGTTGAGTTTGTTGACAGCAACAGTATGGTGATGTATAAAGAAACTGCATCAAACAACATTAACCAAAATGAACCACACGTGAATCAACTGGTGGTTTTGTTTTGTACATAAAAACACTATAATGTGGGAATTCACACGTTGATAAAACAACGTCCAATTTATATGTATGAATATGTCACAAACTTTAGATTCTTTTGGGAGGCATTGGTAAGGAATTCTTGTTTATTCTTGTTTAGGAGGCATCTGTAATTATTTGTTGCAAGCAGACTTGCTCTAGTCAGAGCTGAGGCTATGATAGCCCTATGCTTTTATTCATTGCAATGTGAACTTGAAGTGAGTATTACTTTGGTATGTATCTGTGCAACAACTACAGTGTCAATCCATGATCATCCACAGATTATGGTTCAATGTAACAGGCTCAGGAAAATGGGGATTGTGGTCTGGTTCACTTTTATTAGGTAATGATGATAAACCATGAAGTGGTGGGATCATCCAAAAATGAAACACACTCTAAATCAGACATGAGTTATTACAAACAGTAAAATGGTAATTGTAGTGTAGTTGCTGTTGAATAACAATACTTTCTAGTAAGTGCATTTGACATATCATATATAAGTACACTTTCCATGAAGATGTGCAATTAGAACAATAACAGAAAAGATTTTTATTATTCTAAAATGGTCCCAGGCTCACTTACAGATAAAATGAATCAGACCAGACCAAAAGTGCATCCACATTTCAGACTGAATCCACATCTGTGGCCAAATATTCAGACTGACTGTGCGATGCTTTTCCGTTTTTCATACCTAGGAAAAAATGAGGGACTGACAAAGGAGGCTGGAAATCCGTCATAGAGACAGTACAAGTGGGATTCAAATCACCAATAGAGAACTCTTGGTGGAATCCCAGCAGGCTCTGTGGTCCGAGGCTCAGGGGTGTGCATTTTCTATGTTTCTTAAATATGTACATTTTGGATTAAAACAGATGGACAGAACATACTGAAACAGCAAGTCTGTCCATGTGATCCTATTAAGCATGAGAAACGACAAAAATAAACAGACAGTATTGCAAATTATTCATTACTTCAACATCAATCTACCCAAAAGTAACATGTGAATGCACTTCTATCGGAGAATAATTCAGTGCCCCTTTCTCAAGATGACAGCCTTCAGAGAAATGGAGCAATGAAAGGAATCCGGTCAGGACCGGGGACAGACAGGGTTGGGGGGTGGGTGGGATGCATGTGTAGGGCCCCTTATTGAGGGGTATAAGCCAATCAACCCCTGTTTAGAGACAGCTAAGCGGACAGGCCACAGCTATGGCGATGTCACGCGCGTTCCCTTGCACAAAGACACACACGTACGTGGCCCCAAGTGATGCAGAGGCATTAACTTCAACAGCACGCAGAATCACCAGTAAACCTGCATGCACCTACATCTACCACCAACATCAATGCAACAGTCACAGAACTCCCTTGAAGTTAGGAATCCTGAAGCACAAAGGCAACCGCTAAATAGAACAATCCAACAACGATATGCATTCTGATCCTGTGTATTTGTCTCTTCCCAGACAGAGCTAATTAAATAAAATGCACTCCAGACTGTGACCTTGCCCTCACCTGTTAAGGAGTTGATTTGTGGCTCTGTCCCACTGTCTTTGCAGAAGAAGGTAATGCATGGAAGTGGCGCTCCTAATCTTGGAGAATCTGGGCTGGAATGTCGAGGCAGTCTCGGTCTGGCCACTTGTTCTGCTCCTGTGCTTCACTCTCCGACCAGTGACCAACCCCCCCCCCCTTCCCCCTTAAAAAAATCCTTCTCCTTCTCCCAGCCCCCTTGAATGTACCCATAGCAACCCAAGCCAGAGCCTGTGGCCAGCCCATTTCATTATTAACACAGCGGGACAAGAGTTCTTTGTGTACACACTCCCCTGTAGAAACTATTAATTAGGTTTGCCGTGGCTGTGTGTGTGTGTGTGTGTGTGTGTGTGTGCGTGAACGCTGTGTGTGCGTACTGCCCGCATCACTTACAGTGGCTAATTTTAAAGCACACTGCTGGTGTGTTTACTGGAGGGGTCTAAAGCAAACAGGGCCATAAATATGTCCACCGCGGGCTCTTTAAAGCCACAATGGGCCATTGTCACTCTGCCATGGAGAGGTGGTGCTGGATATACACTTCAAACAATAAGCATGGGGACTCCAAGGCTTTTGAGTCCCCTACTTCCACCTCTCTGCACTGTTGGTTTCATATATCTGCATATCTATAATAGCAGTCCCTTCACAAACATGCCCGCTAGAACTTGTAAATTTATATTTTTCCTATTCCATGTATAACATGGCCTCTCTTTTAGGACAACTTATGAAATGTGCTAAATGACATTTTCTTGAAAGCAGCTAATTTCCTCATAGATTTTTATTTTCCAAAAAGTCTGTCATTTTTAGATTTAATTACTGACATCAGAGCTGGTCTGGCTACAGGAAAGTCAATGAACTGTATTAATCTAATGCCTGTAGCCCTGTTCTTCATCAGGCTTCAACTTTTGGAATCCATTAGCCATAAACAGTCTGATTAAAGTATTTACTGTAAGCCTGCCAGCTTGTATTCATGCCCTCATGGCCTGTTCAACACGAGGGCAGTTCTTATCTCAGCGAGGTCCCTCCTGGGCCCTCTAGCTCTGTCAAGCTGTGTCTCTTCAGTGTGAGCCCTGTCTTTTTAATGTCCCGTGCAAACAAACATGGACACAATGAAAGAGGACATTGCTCTTGAGAAACATTCACTACATTAAATACCTGTGCCAGTGATTTATTGTGTTTGCTCTGGGGGGGAATTCCACAGAGGCCCTCTGCAGTCCTGGAGTGCGGTGCTCTCCCTGGTACTGCAGCTCCATGGGAGATTTATACACCATGTCTCACTGTGGAGGTCAAAGGTCAACGAGCTTCCTAAATCATTGTCTCCGTGACACACGCTCCTCTCACCGAGCATGGAGGCTGGTGGTGACCGCTGTCACTACCATAGTTACTAAATTACTGGACTGAGCACAGCATTCCATCAGATGTGCACTTCAAATTTCTGCCCAGTACAGTGCGCTGAGTGGGTGCTCACAAAGGCTAATTGATATTGTGTGAAATATTAATCCTACATCTATCTTGGCTCATATTCCAACATCTATTCTACAGCAACCAACCTAATAAGGCTACCAAATAGTCCTGCCATTTATCTTGATTCAGATCTCTGCCTCTAATCGTTTAGCACAATTTTCTTAGTAAACCTCCCTATAATGGTTTAAATCAAGGTGAAGCTGGTAATCTCTTCATGTGTTTGTACCAGGAAAATTCTGAAAACATTTGTTAATTACACATACTATTATCTGTTTTGATGTATTGTATATCTTGTGAACAGGCCCAACACGGCAGTTAATAGCATGTAGCAACCTGAAAAAAGTGTTTATGCCACATAGATTCCCGCCTTTATAACTGCACGGAGTCTGGATGAAGGCGACTGCCTGAAACTCAGTCAACTGGTCGACACACAAATGACCTGCTAGACTGTTTGTTAGTCTCTGTGCCATGCACTGTTTATTCCATGGTTTAATCTCTCTCCTCTGCACTACTACTCTGTGTGCAGGGAGCTGTGGGGCATAAGTGATATTATGACTGAAATGGTGTGGTCATGGGCAAGTCCATTATACCTGCATCGTTTAAAATTCCAGGCACTCAGGAATTACTCTGCTCTTTGCTCTTGGGTGAGACACTAAAATAGCTATGTGCATGAGTAAGCAGGCAAAATGATAACAATTCCACTGGCCCTTGATAAAGGCATTCGTGGAGTTTAAGAATTCCATGAAAAAAAGAACGAAGGATCACAGGTACACTATAATTTTTAAATTCAGGTACCGTAAGATGCAGTATGCTTACCACACTTTCGTAATGTTGTAGCAATGTTATCATAATTTTACATCGCAGCAACTTTAAAACAAAGCTATGATAATGGTAATAATTCCAGTTGATATCACTTACCCTTGTCTTCATGTTATAAAGAGCCACATTTCAACAAAATTCTGACATTCGGTCACAATTAAGTCATGGAAATTCCCACATGCATCAAAGTAGATTGCAAAAATGTTCTCCACTTTATCTTTCTGCTGTGTTACTCATGGAGGCTGAGTCACATTTCTCATGAGTCTCATTCGTATCATTTTTGTGCAAGAGACAACGTGAGAAGAAAGCAATGCAGACAGCTCACACATATTTTCAAACACCTGTGGGAACTTGTGGTGTTTGACCCCAAACACTGGTATGGAAAACATAGATGATCAAAAGAATCCGAGTCCTTTTTTTACATGTATGGGCAAGGGCGCCATCGTGTGGTGATGGACTGAAATGTAACCTCAGTGGTAATGGTAACTTTCATTACCAAAACAAAAGGTCAGAACATTACTATACTACACACTCTTCCCTTCAGCAGCATCTCAAAATCAAAATCTTTGTAAAGAAATTGCAACTCTAATACTGTTTCATCAGAAGTCAAGTGTGTGTGTGTGTGTTACTGTGTGTGTGTGCGTGTGTGTGCATGTGTGTATTGTTTTGTCATGATTTCTGTGACCATGACTGGGTTGTGTCCCACTGGGTTGCGTCCCATCATTTTAACTTAACCCATTCATTGTGATCCCCGTGTGATGTAAATGATAAGATCTATGGGCAAATTTCATGTGTCAGTTCCCTCAGGGTGTGGCTCCACAGCCCTGCAGACGGGAGGACAGGGCGAGGTGGATGAGGCATAAAGAGGGGAATGATAGAGGGACTTTTACAATCACAAACTTACTATGACTGACAGCAGAGGAGTAGAACCTGTGCCATGTATATTAACATATGTGGCAATTATCATACATATGGTGGAAGACTCAGCACCTCCAGCTCCCCCAAACCCTTACATACAGAACAGCTTGAGGATTCATTTGTTCTTTGAAAAGATTTCCCACTCCTTTGAAAAGGAGTTCCTGTGGCTCGACAACTCCATGGAATGCCCATGCCCGTCTGTAGTGCCGTTATGCTGCAAGGGGCAAGGCGAAGTGTTCAGTGTGCTTTTCTTATACTGCGTGATACAGGTGTGTCTAAAAGCCAAAATAGCCCTGCTTTTGGAGCGGTACTTTTTATGTTTTGTCATAAGGTGGGTTAGGATCCATTCTTAGACCAGGTGGGCCTCACAGATTTGGCCATCCTTTTGGTTACCAGGGACAGGTCCACACCCTGCCCATTCACACAGAAACAGCTGGAACAGGGAGACAGAGCAGTCAATGTGTCCTGCCACTGTGCATGGCTGTGAGAGCCGCGTTTACAGTATGCTACTATGGCAGAGTTTGCTGCACCTCTGAGCGGACATGCACAAACTCCTCTGAAGGGATCAGACCACTTTGAGAGATCATTACTGCATAGCACTTCCACTGAGCATTGTGTTTTTAACACCACTGAAATTCCACAAGTGAATATGGGTTGTATATGACCGCGGTTAATTAGACCAGAACAGTGCAGCATGGATTGCAAACCCAACAACGCAGGTAACACCTGCTAGTCTAAAGCAACAAGGACCAGTATATCCATTCGTGGGGAAGGAGGACGGGTTGTGTTTTTCCAGAAAGCCCATTCGCGCTGAGGTCAATAAATCTATAAACAAAACATGCGTCATCCCCTCTCAGTGAGTTCACGATGACGGATGAGTCATTCCTCAATGCAAGTTCCCCTTCCCCTCCCTCGCGGCGATGTTATTTCAATTAAAATCTGGCGATCAGATGTGTTTAGCTACATCCCAGTAGGATAAGGACGTGTTCTGTGTCCTCAACTTGAAACATGCTGATGGTGGAAATGCGTCGACTCCGCTCAATGCAACCTCACTGAAAACCGAGATTTTACTTACTACTGAGTGTAGAAGAGACCACACAAGCTGTCTTGAATTGGGTGACATTATACCTCTGTTACTAGCTCATTCTACTGAGCTGTTCCTGTTGTTTCATCTGCATGGACACTGAAATGGCATGGTTGAGAGTATTCATCGTTCTGCTGTCTCTGCTGGGTGAGTCTCTTAAATATAATTCGACATATTAGCGATGGAAAACTTCGGTTAACAAATTTGACCGTTTTTATTTCAGTTATTGACATGCGTAATTCTGAAGTGAGCCTCGAATACCTGTTTATTACTACTCACTTAAGTTGCTTTAAAACTCCTCGTCCCAAGGACACGCGGCTGTCACCTGACTGAATACCGTCCGCAAATAACTTGTAATATGCCTGTGTTTAGTTTAAGGTACCTTACTGATGGGGCAGGAGTCCTTTTAAGTTTCTTTCCCGCGGACTTGCTGTCAGGATGTAACGGCATTTCCCAGGGACTATGTTCTTTTTTGGCGTCAACCAGATGAAAGCGACAATACAAATTCATGGTCTCTTGAATTAGTATTGTGGGGGTTAGACTTTCGTGGACTGCCAGAACTATCCATACACGTTGCGTATTGACATGGGCTAGTTGCTAGTTATTCAGTCATCTTCTTTTCAACTTCGTATCAATCTGCTGTATCATGATAATTAATAAATAATATTATGACAAAAATATAAACTTAGCTTATTTATTCCCCCCAGAAGTCGCACTCGTAGTATGAAGTAGATTAGGTTGGTTTGAATACCAGAGTTCTTGATTTGGGGCTCGAGTTTTTGTTTTTGCGTTAGTTACAATGGCCATTCAAGGCATATGTGTTGTGCATTGGTGTGTTTCTTTTTCGTTGTGAATGGACATGCATATATAGGCTACTTTAGATATGTTGCTTTGTACTTTTCGACGCATTATGTTACCGTGGTGCAAAAAAAGACATTTGATGGCAATCTGTGGAAATCTAGCAAGCGTGAAGTATTGTCAATAGTTGGCTGAGGCCCATTGTGACCATGTAAAACATAATTTGTTTAGTAAAACAGGTGTACATTGGAATTGTTTTTTCCTCTATTTAGTATACGTAGATTGCAATATTTTTCCATATCTCTTTCAAATTCACAAGCCAAGACTGTATTTGGTCAGAGCTCCAATGCTGTGGGTGCATGTGTCATTTCTCTCTGTATATGAAACTGAAAGAAGCATAAAAGCTTTGGATGGGTAATTAATAACGTCCTCAATGGGACAATCTGCATGAAGAATTTTGGGGAGGTTTTTGCCTTGTCAGACAAGACAGTAGATTTGGTTTTGACCATAAACTTTTTGCCATGTACCCTGATATTTTATTCATTAATTTGAAAATGTAGAGTGACCTAAATCGTGTATTAAAGAATTGTGCTAATAGTCACTGTTCTGCTCTGTCTTGCTGGGGAATTCAAACTGCTACAATTCATGCTCATCTCTAGTCACTTTACTTTGCTCCTGAAGGCCTTTTGTAAAAATACAATTACTGCAGCTGTGTGTCATTTTAATCACTTTTGTAATGTGTTTATGTATTTCATATTTTTCACATATAATTGTAAGAAGGATATAAGCCCATCATGAAAATGCAACTGTCTGTGTTCTGTTCCAGGTAAGAAATACAGTGACTGCAGAAAATATTCAAACTCTTTTCACACTTTGTTGAGTTACAGACTTAATCTAAAATTGATTAAATGTATTCTTTTGGCCATCAATCTACACATAATAGCCCATAATGACAAAGCAAAAACATTTAAGGAATTTTTGCAAATTTATTAAAAATCAAAAACTGAAATTTCTCATTTACATAATTATTCAGACCCTTTATTCAGTACTTTGTAAAAGCACTTTTGGCAGCAATTACAGCTTTGAGCCTTCTTGGCTAAGTCTCTACAAGCTTTTCACATCTGGATTTTGGCAGTTTCTTCCTGGCAGATCCTCTCAAGCTCAGATTGGGTGGGGAGTGTCTGTGAACTACCATCTTCAGGTGTCTCCATAGCTGTTATATGTGGTTCAAGTCCGGACTTTGACTGAGCCACCCAAGGACATTGATTGACTTCTCCTGAAGCCACTCCAGTGTTATCCTGGCTGTATGCTTTGGGTCATTGTCGGGCTGAAAGGTGAACCTGCACCCCAGCCTGAGGTTGTGTGCACTCTCTGTATTTGGCTGCCTTCATCCTTCCCTCAGTTCTAACCAGTATCCCTGTCCCTTTCACTGAGAAGCACCCCCACAGCGTGATGCTGCCACCACCATGCTTCATGGTAGGGATGGTATTTGCCAGGTGATGAGCAGTACTTGGTTTTCACTAGAAGTAGTGCTTGGAGTTCAGCCCAAAGAGTTCAATTTTTGTCTCATCAGACTGGAGAGTCTTTCCCCTCATGCCTTCAGAGTTCTTTAAGTGCAGTTTGGTAAACTCCAGACAGGCTGTCATATGCCTTTTAGTTAGGAGTAGCTTTTGCCTAGCCACTCTACCATAAAGGCCTGATTGACAGAGTGCTTCTGAGATGGTTGTTATTCTGGTAATCTCATATCTGCAGAGGACTTGTGAAGCTCTGTTAAGGTGGCCATTGTGTTCTTGGTCACCTCCCTGACCAAAGCCCTTTTTGCCTGTTTATTGAGTTTGGTCAGATGGGCAGTTCTAGGAAGAGTCCTGGTGGTTCCAGACTTCTTAGATTTCACAATGACAGAGCCCACTGTGCTACTGGGAACATTCAAAGCTTTAGAAATGGTTTTATACCCTCGCCCAGATCTATGTCTTGGCACAGTTTGATTGTGGAGGTCTATGGAGCTTCTTGGACTTCATGACTTGGTTTTTTGTTTGACATTCACTGTGAATAATGGACCTTATATACACAGATGTGTGCCTTTCTGAATTTTGTACAATCAATTCATTTTGCCACAGGTGGACTCCAGTCAAGTTCTAGAGACATTTCAAGGATAATCAAAGTAAACAGGATGCACCTGAGCTCAATTTGGAATGCTATAGCAAGGGGTCTGAATACTTATGTGAATGAGATATTTCAGTTTATGATTTTTTAATAAATTTGCAAAAAAATTGAAAAAATATTATTTTGGTTTGTCATTATATTTTATTGTGTGTAGATTGACTGCCAAAAGTTAAGTTTAATCCATTTCAGATTAAGTCTATAATGCAACAAAGTGTGCAAAAAGTTAAGGGGTCTGAATACTTTCTGAAGCCACTGCACATTCAGACAACATTTTGAAGACATTTTGTAACTCAAAGAATCCTCTGCCGTCTTATTTATGGTAATGCATTGCTTTGTGAAGAGTAAAGCAATAACTCTGGAAAAAACTTAAGTACTATGTTAGTTAGTCATTTTGGCCTTGTCCTAGAAATGACTACAGATAACAGCATTGGCTTAGTTTTAAATGGGCAAGGAACATGCAAAATGCAGTCAACAAAGCAGACTTTCCTTAATATAATTCCTTATTTACTTGCTAAATGATTTCATGCTCATTTTACTTGTATTTCATAGTTTTGTTTTGGAAATTTTAGCTAGGTAGCCAGTAAGTGACTCACTGTTGCAAGCAATTGTATACCCACACCTGAAAGTTATATTTTAGATTCGTCCAAACATGGCCATCAGAGAACGGAATAAAATGTAAATAATTTTGCCTGGCCAACATGGGCTGCTGTTTTCCTTGCTTTTTGATCAGTTTAAAGCTAAGATTTCTGCCTCATCCATTTCTGGCACATGGTTAAGTGACCTCTTGTTCAAGCTGGCTTGAACCGTCTCCTCTTCTAAAGCCTTTGCCTTTGACATTGGATTCAGCGGTAGTGTGCTTGTGTGTGTGTATTACTTAAGAAAAACAAATTTGCTAATAATCTAACAATAAGGATGACAATCCCAATGTTTTAATGTGAAAAAAGAGTCAACTTGGTTTTGTAGTGAAATAGTAAAATACACATTTTTGCCCCTGGTGACCTGGCAAGCAAAAAAAAAGTTGGAGGCCACTGTATGTATTGTGGAACTGACAAGTGCAGCAGAAAAGTGGTACAATCTGAAGGCTTCCTCTGCCCAGTGACCTGAAGTGTCCGTCAGGGATGGACCTTACACGCTGCCCTTCAATTCCTCCCACGCTCCATTTCATCATCATTGTGATGACGCCATTACAGAGCCTTTCACTCTCTGTTCTCCTTCCTCTCTACAGTCTTCTCTGAGAAGTTCCCCTTTTTTTTACCCGGGATTTTCCACTTGCTGAATCAACACTAAGGCTTACAGTCCCTGCTGCTGTGGTCCCATCCCTGACCGATTGTGCCTGACTGAACAAAATGTAGAGCAGCTCTCTTCATCTATACAAGTGATTCTGTATGTTGAACAGAGGAATGACAGACTGAAATGTCACTGCCAATGGCAGCTGAGTACACCTTGGTTTACAGACCCCTCAGAATAAACTCTCAGAGTACCCTGATACTTGTGCAGGCATCATCATTACTTCATCCTTAAACCCACTCCTGCTCTCCTTTTTCTTTCTTTATTTTGACTATTTTCCACATTTTAGAATAACAGTGAAGACATGAAAACTATGAAATAATGCAAATGGAATTATGCAGTGACCTAAAAAGTGTAATAAACAATTACAATCTTGTATCATATATTTTAGATTCTTCAAAGTAGCCAAAAACATTTTTAAAATTGCATTTTTTTTGGAAATTAATTCCAACATAGGCATCAACTTCACCATTTGTATTTAAGAAACACATTTCAAGCATTTAAGCACACGTCTTTAGATCAAGATGTCCTTGAATGCATGTTTCCCTTCACCTTAATCAGGTGTGTCCAAACTTTTGACTGGTACTCGATGTATATCAATTAAATTGCAATTCCTGATCACTGTCTGCTCTGTTAGGGTGTGCCAATCCGAAACGGCTTGTCTCAGCACATGCCTTTCTTTCAATCCCTCAAAAACACAGCCTTTCTTTTCAGTCAGATTTAGAAGAAGAGGGACTGGAATTTTTGTTTTGACTGGTTTTCTAGAAAATGTAGCCGCAATGATAACTATTTTGGGACTTACCTGACATTTAAGCTAAAGGCAGTGACTCATGCCCGTCTTTACAACTTCTGCTAACACCCAATAGCTCTGATACAAAGTTATCTACTTTCTGTCTGGTCACCCAGAACTGGGAGCTTGGGACTTTTGGAAAATTGTAACATTCTTTGTGAACCACCTCTCCAGATATGTTATTTATAGCTTTCATACTAAGCTCAAGCAAAATTCAGTAATATCCCCCAAAATATAAACAAGTGTTGTTTGTATGTTGTGACGTAATCATACCTATATTTAGCTACAGGATTTCTTTGTGGCAGTATTGAAGAATTCAGTTTGCAATTATAATCTATCACACTGTCCCATTGTCTACATACATAGCTTTGTAAATTTCATTCTATGTGGCATTGTTTTAAATGATCTTCACTGAGAAATGTTTGCTACGTCTTTTAGCTTTCTCCCCTAAGATATCAGATTTAGACAAAACCATTTGGTGGTTGCATGTGTGTGTCTGAATATGTGTGGGTGTGCACACCTATGCATGCAGGGGTGACGGTGGCTTAGGAGGTAGAGCAGTTGACCGGGGGTCAGAAGGTCTCTGGTTCCTCCTGGCGGAATGGCAAAGTGTCCTTGAGCAAGACACTGAACCCCAAACTGCTCCCAGTGGCCAGTTGCTACCCTGTATGGCAGCCTCTGCCACTGGTAAGCAGCTGTGAGGCATATAATTGTAAAGCACTTTGAGTACTCACATGAGTAGAAAAGTGCTATATAAATGCAGTCAAAAAGATCAAAGGCATATTTTAATGTTTCCATTGTTACCATAAGTGAGCAGACCATGAGTCTGCTCTTTCCAAATTCCCCATGGGCAGAACAGCGATGCCGGAAGTTTGTGAATTGAGCTTGCAGTAAACCCCTCTTGTGCTATCACTCAACCTAAAGCCCAAATAAATACATTTGATCAGTTTTAACAGATGGTTAAAATGCAGTAATTCTATATCTTCCATGCTTAGCTGATGACTCAGGTTCATAGACTATAAACTCAGAGTTGTATTTGCCATTTTGGCCTCTGTATTCAAATGGTCATCTGCAGGGGCTTGACCGTGTAGCATTGTCTTCTGCTGTGGTTTTATAACCAGAGGATCCAGTGATTCATGCAGTTGTTCACATTTGGTCTCAGTGACTGTGTGAATTGTACAAGACTGAAGCATACACATTACATTTTCACAGTGTTTTTTATAACTGGAATATTGCTGCAAAGTTGAAATGTTTTGAGAACGTTTTGTGGTAACTTGGTGGTAAACCTGTTTCAGTCCAGTCCCAGCGATAACCATGTGCCACCTTATGGGGTCTGCCCATCTGGTACCAAGTTGTCCTTCCTCTGGGTGTCCATACTTTAGCTGGGTCTTTGAAAGCTCTAGTACACAGAGTACAGCAAGCACACTGTCTTGATTTTGTTGGTTATTTTGCAGGGTGTCAAAGGACTAGAGCAGCCGAGATTCCAGTAAATTCAATTACCGCAACCATTGGAGAGTCTGTCATCTTGCCGTGCTCTATCGGGCATGGTAAACCCATGGACCTCAGTGGAACGCGGATCTACTGGCAGGGGAACAACAAGGCACGTGAAAGCGAGCCCAAAGTGGCATACGTGTACAACAAGGGAGCTGTGGAGATGGACCGACAAAACAGGCTCTATCAAAACAGGACAAGCCTCTTCATGGATGAATTACCCATTGGAAATTTTTCCCTCAAGCTTATCACTGTGATAGCTGAGGACCACCACACTGAGGTGGATGTTCTCTTTCAAAAGAATTTTGAATCCGGATTTGTGACAATTTGCCGCACAGCCCTGAATGTCACAGGTAAGGCCTTAATAGAAGTCTTGACTTTTAGACTTAATAGAAGTCATCACTTTTCTTGGGCTAATTTTTGTGTTGGTTGAACTGTTTGTTTCAGTTCATAAACAAAGCTTCTACAGGATAGGTTAGTAGTGATTTAAGTTATTTCTTAATAAGTTTCTTGTCGATGTTTGTCTTCCTCCTCCAGCACGGTGGCAGAAACCAGAGGTAACAATCTCCTGCATGGAGGTGGCGGGACTGACAAAGGTGCTGTGCAGGACTCAGGGGGGCTTCCCTGAAGCCATCGTCAGCTGGAGCATCAAGAACCACACTCTCCGCCCAGATGAAATCAAAACCACCCAAAACAGCACCTCAGTGCAAAGCAGTCTGTGGGTCAACATCTCCAAAGGTCAAATGGTGACCTGCATGGTCCTGAACCCCACACTCCAAGAGACTGTTAACACTTCTGTCACCGCCACGGGCTGTGAGGTTCCAGGTATGTGTCATACCGACTGTATATAAACTGTATATTTACCCGCTGCTAGTCATTGCACTCAGTGAAGAGCACACTCACTTACAATAGTGTGTGCTTCATATAGTGTGGTAACGTAGTTCTCACTGTGTACTGCATGTTCATATAGTGTGGTAGTTTGGTTTTCACTGTCTACTATGTGCTTTATGTAGTGTGGCAGTGTGGTGTATGGAACTGGGCTTGTTGGTTACAGATGGTTGCAGGTTTGATCTCTAGGTAGGATACTACTACTGTACCCTTGAGAAAGGCACTTAACCTTGCTTCTGGAAAATCACCTTTATTCATGTATATTACATGAATGTATAAGTTGCTAAAAAAATAATAATAATAGTGTCCTGTATTCAGTATCACAGCAGTTGTTTCTCACACTGAGAGCTGAAGCTGGAGTTGCAAGAACTTCATAAGACCTTTTTATCATGCATGGATATATGCAGTTATTTTTCATGTTCCTTTGGTTTCTTTGGTCTGTGGAATAGTTGAATGTCATTGTCATCCTTAAACAAAATATCTGCCAGCAGATGACCCTTTGGACTGAGTTTCCCAAAGCATACCCATGTGTGTGTACTGACTATAGTATATTACATTACATTACATTCATTTAACAGACGCTCTTATCCACAGCGACTTCCAGTGCAATAGAACATTGAACCGTATCTCATATTCAGTGTTGGTCATGGATCTGGAACTCAGCATCTTGCCATTCCTTTCCACGCTGTTTTGCCTCTGCAGACCCTGTGATGCAGTGAAGCTGCAGGCATGTGCAGCACTAACGATCGCTCGTTTCTGTCATCTTGCAGGTGAGGGTGATGGGCCCCCAGGTAGCCCTGGTGGGATTGGCTCTGTGGCCGTAGTCGCTGCTGTGTGCGGTGTCATTGCGGTAGCAGCACTCCTTCTCATCAACAAAACAAAACGTAAGTTTTTGGAGATTCAGATGAAGGATTTCTAAAAATATTGAACATGACTGCAAGATTAAAGGATAAATACTTTTCTGTCATCTCCTTTTGCCCCTTTCTAATTGGGGAGCAGAGGGCAAGTGATCACCCCAAATCCACCCCTGTATCAGCAAAGGAGCTCATACTCTTACTGCTCACAGATACCTTTGGAATGATATTTTTCCCTTCTGATCTACATACCAATAAAAGAGTATTTAGTGACTCATACATGTTAATATTATACATAATAATATTAATATTATATATAATATTTAACATTAATATGTAAAAATAAGATGACATTGAGGATGAAAAGAACTGGTAGTAACAAACTTAAGCTGATATTGAGGTTAAACAAAAAAAAAACTGGAACAGTCATTGAAGCTTAACATAATAAAAAGGCACTCTTGCCTCCATATGGCTTCACACTGTTGCCTGTAGTATTAACAGAGACTGTCAGGAGTTACTGGACCCTTTCTTTGCCCTTGGTGTCCAGAGTTAAATTGCTGTAGTAGTAGTCCTTTTCGTCAACAAAACAAAACGTAGGTTTCGTGGGGATTCAGCTGAATGATTTCTAAAAATCATCAAAGACTTTAGACTGTTAAAAGCCTGACTGTAGCCAATGTAGAAGAATGTAGTAGAATATCTGTTTTCCTTTTATGTTTTACAACATGCTTCCTCTCTGTCTCCCTTTTTCTAGGATCCTGCTCTTGTCGTCAGAGTCAAACAACAGGTATGGATTAGTCCCCCATTATGTTGTGTATCAGTTTGGCTGCATTGATGTTCGTAACACTTCAGCTCATTTGACTGCACCACTGTGACGGAGGGAGCTTTAAACACATGACCCATTTGCACCACTTTCATCACAGTAACACAACTATGGAATGCTTATTTTATTAAATTTATTTCAACCTGGAAACATTGTAAATATGATAACATTTTAATAAATGTATAATGCATGCACTATACATTTTCACCTTATAGAACTGTCTTGCAAAACAGAATAAGAAATTGTCATTTTAAAAGATACATGATATAAAAGTTATAAAAGTTTGTTTTGGGATGATTTTACAGCTGTATTCCATGATCAATTTAAATCATTAAGTTATTCAATAAAAATGTGTTTCTCACTGGGCAATATAATGACTATGTGATATTGTAATAAGTTTATGTTGTTAGTAAAAAGGTATTACTTTATCCACTGTCTTTATCCATTTTTGTTATGTAGTCTGGCAGTATCTTACGTTATCAAGGTTTACTTCATCATTCGTGAAAAGTTATTACATTATTCAGTGCCTATCTTGTTATCAGTTGCAATGCACCTTGTTTGTGTGTGATGAAACTGTGACTAGGGATTGTTGTGTATTATATAGTTTAACATCCTCTCTGAATGGTTGGCATTAATGTTATTCTCTTTTGCAGGGATTTGACCAAAGGAGCAGACATTATAGCAGGAATCTGACGCTGGCAACATCTCCTCCAGTACACAGCAAAATGGAATACCTTGAAATAAAGTGCCTCTTTCAGTGAACAGGAAATGGAACAATGTGTCAGATCCTGAACTAGCAAACCTGCAGGACCTACAGGAAATAAACACCAATGCCTCCTCTGAATCCTGCTTCAGAAGATGTGCCATTCGTTTTTATCTTTCTCTGATTTCTTGATTGAAGGACCCATTGGACAAAAAGGCCTGCAGTGATGTCACCTTAAACACTGTATGGAGTGCTCCTATTTACTGCACTGGAGGAGAAGTCCATAGAATACACAGACTCACCTCTATGAAGGAAAATGTCTCTTCCTTCTGCTGCCTTTATCAAGAATTTAAATAATCAGCTATTCATAAATGGAACTTCTTTGGAAGTGGGATCTGTGAGTGTGTCAGCGTCACCCTACTTGGGGTGAACTTGTTTTCCTCTAAGGCTTCTTTGAACCTGAAACTGGGGAAGCACAGCACCTTCCCTCAAACTGACATACCCCTCTGTCTATCTGTATAGGGGAACTTTGGGAAAAGGTCAAAGGCTGACATACACGGATGGTACTTTTATTTGCTGCTTTTACTAGCTGAAGATTGTTCTCCACGTTCCCCAATAAGTTTTGCAAAGGTTTGATTGAAAGGACTTGAACGTGATTAAGTTACTGATTTATTTAGTCATGCGTGAATGTGAGTGGATTGGTTTTAATACACCGAATTGGGGCTCAAAGGTGAAGGGTAAGGCTGGTGTTACCCCCACAAAAAACAAAGACAGTTGGACAGAAGGGTATCTCGGGTGAACTGTATCAGACTTCTGTGGCGCCAAAGAGGGTCAGTAGTTCAGTCAGTTCTCTCACTTCCACTCAAAGGAGTGCATATATCACATGGGGAATGACTTGTATGGCAGGAAGATGTAGTAAACAGAAACACATGCTCCCTGGCTTGGTCCTCTTTGTACATTGGTCTGTCTTATGCTCACTGTAATACTCAAGTCAAGTCTGTCTTGTGTTCACTGTAAGACTCCAATTTGGTCTGCACAGCAGAGGAGGAAGACCACTTTGCCTCTGAACAAGTGTTTGGCTCTGTGGTGTATCTGTACTCTGAAGATAAGTGAAGTAATACAGACATAAGTCTTTCTACATGAGGTAGTCCTGTGGACAGATTCCTGACACGGTTGCTGTCTGATTCATGCCAGTTACAACGTGTTTGTGGGCCCACTGATGGCAGAGATTCAAGAATGCACTGATATGAAAAAGAGCAGATATGTGGATACAACTAGCAATCCAGCTGATGACATCACAGAGGGAAAAAATGTTGTTGGGGACACCAAACAAATGTCCACCAGTGTTTCAGATGTGCACCCCACTGAAATGAAGTGGACAACCGTTTGTGCTCACATTGCAATGACCTCTGATACACATGCCCCAAACTTGGATCAATTCATCTCCTGGGGAGTGATGGGTGAGGCCATACGTAGATCACTGTATAGGGCAGAGGAGCCTGACACCAGCCTTCCCAACACCAGTCACCTTGACTTATAAAGAGGGCTCAGTCATATGGCTTCCTTGAAGAGGTGGAAGCACTGGCAGCAGAGCATAAGCTGGCTGCATGAGCAGCTATTTGAGCTCCCTCCTTCCTGACAGAACTCTTGATCTCATTAGAGCGGGAGGCAAACTTCGGTGGTTCAAGGACTCAATGCCAGACATCCCTTCAGTCTGTCTCATTCGACTCGGCCAGTGTCACTCTCAGGGGCGGCACTCGCCTCTGAGTTAAAGCAGGGGAAATGAAACGAGCCGTCTGTATCTTTAAATGTTATTCTTTTTAAAGTGCACTGATGCTTTTTCGAAAGGACCTCCCAGTGTCCCAGAAACATGAATGTATTCCCTGTTCTCTTATCATGTGAAACAAAGCCGTGGCTTTCTGCTTCGTCTACTTCTCATTGAGAAATGAAAGAAACATGATACTGTGCTAACTTCCCCAAAAACCCGAAGAGATGTTTCCATAAGGTAGTGGAAAAGGCGTATTAGTGACGAAATGCTTTTATAATGGCTTTTTGGGGGAGGATTCCGTTTTTTTTTGTTTTTGCAGGAAATGGGGTCAGTGATTTCTTTATCTAACATGGTCCACAAGTGATTTTGCATTGTTTTATTTGGGTCCTGTATTTTCTTCAGGAAACCAAACCCAGCTAACAAATGTTGTGTAAATCGGGATTTCCTATGTTCTAATTAAATACAGAGAAGCCACAGAAAAAATTCTACTTGACTTGAACAGGATAAAGCTAAGGAAAAAATAAGTGCACAGATTAAATCAGCTCATCAAAGATTGATCTTGAAATCTAATATGAATTACAATATTTTACTTGTATATAATATTTCTGCAGTGCATTAAGGGGAAATAAAGTATGTATATAAAAATGCATTTATAATATATAAAACTCATATGTAAATTTGAAGAGATGCTCAAATTATTGCCTCTTGCATGTACGAATCCTTTTTATATGGACAAAAAAGGTTCCCAGTAGCTTTCTCTTTAATATAATTATTATATTAATTATATTCATAGACATGGAGATACAGTTCCTGTTTACATGTACGAGAACAATAAATATAGCTTTTGTTGATGTAAAACACCAGCCAAACCAACAAAAAATGCGCAGATTGCAGAAGTGGGTAGCTGATCAGGCAGTCTTCTTCCAGTAAAATGTTACTGCATCACATTGATGCAGACGAAAAAGTACAGACTGAGTCAGATGCAGTAGCCTCAGGAAGCTGGTAGTGACGCTCAATAGAAACTGTGGGATGCTGGCATACGTTATTCCGATCTCTAACCTTCAGCCACATTGCGGCTGCCAGCACTTCCTGGGTGCTTCAGATTGCACACCAGCAAGGAATGAGGGTAGTCTGCTCTAAGTGTTATCAGAACCACCCGGGCCATCTCTCTGAGGCTAGCATGATGAGTTGTACACAGGGCTTCAGTAGTGGGTGCACATACTTGGAGTGAGTGATACATGGGATGTGTGAACCCCTTAAGGCTGTAAATTAGAGAAATAGGCAAAGCAAAACATATTCTTAGTTAGAAGCTTTACCATGAGAGCCACTCAGCCACACCATACTGATTATAGAATAGAATAGAATAGAATAGAATAGAATAGAATAGAATAGAATAGAATAATTCTTTATTGTCATTGTAACGTCTACAACGAGAATTTGAGTGCAAACCTCACAGTGCAAAGGACCAAAAATAAAGAAAAAGCTAATAAATAAACTATACAAGTAATTTAAAAAGTAAGGCTATATAAAAGTAAAAAAGTAGAACACAAGTAAAAACCACACAGATATGTCTACATTTGCCAGTAAATTGCACAGAAATTCACAAAAATTGCACAGATCCCTTAATACAGAGATAAAACCCTTATTGCACAGTGAAGAGCCACGAACATTTATTGCACAATCCCTTAATTCACAGTGAAGGTGAACATTTGTTCGTGGCATTTAGAGCTTGTACTGCTGTGGAATAAAAACTGTTTTTGAGTCGGTTTGTCCTTGTTCTAATGGCTCTATACCGTCTGCCTGACGGTAGCAGTTCGAACAGAGAGTAACCAGGGTGGGATGTGTCCTTTATGATGTTATGGGCTGTCTTGAGGCAGGGGGAACTGTGCAGTTCCTCTAGGGTGGGGAGAGGGCACCCAATGATTGCCTCAGCAGTCCTGACGACCCTCCGCAGCTCTTTCCTGTGTGCCACAGTGCAGCTGGAAAATCACACACAGAGGCAGTAAGTAAGAATGCTCTCTATGGTGGAGCGGTAGAAGGACACCAGCAGTCTCTGTGCGATGTTGTTCTTCCTTAGGACCCTCAGAAAGTAGAGTCTCTGCTGTGCCTTCTTTACCAGTTCTGTGGTGTTCATGCCCCAGGTCAGGTCCTTCTGAATGTAAACTCCCAGAAAACGGAAGTCCGTGACCCTCTCCACACAGTCCCCGCCGATGATTATGGGCTGAATGTCCGGTTTTTCTCTCCTGAAATCGATGACCAACTCCTTTGTCTTTGACGTGTTCAGGAGCAGGTTGTTGTCTCTGCACCACACTGACAGCCGCTCCACCTCGTCCCGGTAGGCGGACTCATCGCCTCCTGAGATGAGCCCCACCACTGTGGTGTCGTCGGCAAACTTGACAAAGGTGTTGCTGGAGTGGACAGGGGTGCAGTCATATGTGTAGAGGGTATAGAGCAGGGGGCTCAGCACACAGCCCTGAGGGGAGCCCGTGCTGAGGCTGAGAGCTGAGGAGATGTGGGGGCCTACTCTAACCCTCTGTGTGCGTCCTGTCAGGAGGTCTTTAATCCAAAGACATGTGGAGTAAGGCAGACCCAGGTCCAACAGATTACACACCAGTCTGTCGGGGAGAATGGTGTTAAATGCCGAGCTGTAGTCCACAAAGAGGAGCCGAGCGTAGCTCCCCTGCTGTTCCAGGTGGGTCAAGCTATTATGAAGCTGATGGTAGATAATATTCCTATGGAAATGAAGGGGCAGAATCTTACGTTATCTGAACGATGCCAGTGATATACTTTCTTTTATTACATAATGCATGAGGGTGTCCTTTGTGACTGAAGCAATGAAGTGGGACTTGGGACAACTGTGGTTTAGCAGTGCCCTCTGCTGGGTGTTTTGTGCCATGACCTCACTTGATGGGTGTTGCTGTCGTTGCGCAGATGAGCAACACCTTTTAAAAGCCCCATTGGCTTCACTTCTGCACACTGGAGTCCAAGTGCACTTGAATGTGGGCAATGTTTTAATACGGTTTTCACTTACAGCCTGCTGAATGTGAGGGTAGGTGAGATGGGGTTGATTCCAGATAAGTATTAGCTGTGCCCAGGGCATAGTTTCATTACATTTGGCAGAAGTAGGCAGGTTTGTGGAACCCTGTCATATGACAAAGGAGGAAGAATCCTGGCACTCAGGCATGCAATAGTGTGCACTGGATGAGGTCACAAACCTCATATTCTTTTAGAGCTACACTCATTACCGGCACTGAGCAAAGCAGCAATGGGTACTTCCTGGCAACAATTTTGCTTTGTTTATGAATAAATATACCCTCATAGTGAGTACCTAAGTGTCAGATGACCTCACTCCTTTGATGTATCACAGAATAGTGTTTAAAGCCATTACAGTCTTTCCTCCATGTCCTTGACTGCAATCAGCCAGTGGGTCAACCATGGTCCCTGGTTCTATCATGGTGCATGGACTGGTTTTTCTGTACACGATCCATTTATAGCTGGATGAAAAATGAAGCAAATTAACTCAAGCTGCATGCTCAGGGGTACAACACCAGTTCCCCACCTGGGAATCAAATTCAACCTGAATCAAATGCCTGGGAGGAGGGGGGGGTCACAGGATCAGATTCTTAACCTCTACAGCCACTCCCTTAAAGCCTGTTTTCATTACCAACAACTTCACTGTTTCCCCATATGTCTATACCATGAATTAACTCCATTGCAGCTTTCAGTTACATAGGTGCTGAAGAATCATTTCTGTGGATTTACCCTGCAGTGTCCAACACTGCCCCCTGGTGTACGACCACAGAGAGATCAGTGGGAAATTCATTCACCCCAGACCAGAAGAGGAGGGGTTTCCTCATCTCAAACATTGAGCTGTATGTAATTCTTCGTGGATGTGCTGTCTGGTGAGGGAACACCTGTGTGGCACAGTGTAGCACCTCACTGAGTCTGTGAGGTTAATTGAAAATTTTTGAGAGAAGACAGCAGGCCGAGGGACAGTGTCAGTCTCAGGGATCTAATGAAAGCAGAAGCCACCAGCATCCAGGGCAGAAGTCTGCCTCAGTCTTTCACACACAGAACGCAGCAATCGTCTTTCTCTGGTGTATCGCCCCATGCGCAAACTGGACCAAACATTTCTTCTCCAGTTGTTCTCTCTTTCAGTCTTTACTTTATGTGTGTCGCTTCTCTGATCTGAAACACTCTGATAAAAGGCACTGGGAGACATAGAAATAATCATCATTACCAAACTCAGGACAGTTGCTTGTGAACTGCAAGGACCCCACTGACTTGTATATGGTCCAGTGGACTCCTGGGTTTAGACAGAGAACCAGACACTCAATATCGGCTGTGGGTTAATGATGAACATGTGAGGTATTGATCCACACTTGGTTCTGTTATTAGCTGTGGGTGATAGATATGTGAGATATCGATCCAGACCTGGTTGTTTTATTAGCTGTGGGTGATAGATGTGTGAAGTATTGATCCAGACCCAAGTCTATCAGAGGAGATAGAGACATGTCACTGCATGTCACTGATCATTGTTTCTCTCCCCATTTTCCCACTGAACATACATGGAAATACACACAGCTTAGAGGCTCAGATGAGATTACGCTTATCTCCTGTGAATGGGAAATTATCTTTCCTCCATACAGTGATCTGAAAAAACCAACACTAGTTCACCTTAAAACTGTGGCTGTTTGCTGTTTCAAGCCCTTTGTGTCTCCAGAACACAGTTTACAGCTAACCATTGATGCAGTCTGTTTGTGTGTGTGTGTGTGTGTGTGTGTGTGTGCGTGCGCATACATGCACATGTGTTTGCATGAGTGTATGTGTGTGTGTGCATGCTGAGACCTGATCTACACATTGGCTATGCAGTCTGGAAATAATATAAAATGTAGTATAAAAAAGTCTATAACATACTTCAAAATGAGGTATACTGAAAAAGTGGCTTTTATGACATACTCTTTAGCATGCCATTCACCAAACTCCTCGCAGGCATTTCAGAATAGTTCATTAAGTAAACTGAAGCAGTCGGTGCTCAGACGAGGGGTCTTTAATAGCTGAGTGTGTTGTATTCACAAAGAGGAAGATAAAGGAGGCAACAGTTGGGGAAGAGAAAAAGGAAGCAGACATTCTAAACTTTAAGAACTAAAATAGAAATATGTAGACCAAAAGGAGAACTAATTAAAAAGGAACACAGCTCAAGATAAAAATAAAAAATGATTAAAGAAGTAGCCTGTGATGTATGGTTTTGGCATCCAAATAAAACAAGTTTATTACTCAATCTAAAAGAAAGAAATGTAAGTGATATCCACATCAAGCTTATCATTCATAAGGGAAGGTGTGCCACTACATAAGAGGCACAGGGGTCTGAAGGGGAGAACCATAACCAATCACACCAGACCTAATTAACATCCTGTGCTTAATTAACTCCACTGTAGAGCTCATCTTCTTTTTCATGCTGACCCATGCCAGCTCTGTCTGCTAGCAATATTAGAGCTGGCCAACTTACAGGAGCCTTATGGGCAGAGAATATAAACTCCGTAGCTACATTGCTTCTGTGTGTGTCTGCAGTAGAAGGGAGGAAAGGACCATGTCCTACATCCATGGTCACAGCAATCAGGTGACCGAGATAACATGGGAAAACCTCAGGCTTAGAATGCAGACAAAGTCCAGGTGTTCATCTCAATCTTAGCAAATGTCACTGTTCAGTATGATGCCATGAGCTACAGCTCTGACTTGGCCAGCTTTCATTCTGGCCCTTGCTAGCCTGATTCCATTAGTTTTTTTTTTTTTTGCAATAAAATTAAAAGCAAGCATTGAACCTCTGACAAAATGTCAAGTACTGAACAGCAAGCAGGTCATTGTGTTAATGCATGTTTGTGTGTGTGTGTGTGTGTGTGTGTGTGTGTGTGTGTGTGTGTTTGTGTGTGTGCGTGTGTGGTGTGTGTGTGTGTGTGTGTGTGTGTGCGCATATGTGTGCGTCTATGTAGGAATCGACCTGTGAAAGGATGTATGCTGGTGTCAGGGTATGTGTGAAGTTGATATTTCAGGTTTGGCCTGCTGGCCGGATCTTGGCCAGGATCCCGTATAGGACACGACCAGGTCATTAGTGTGACGCTACCCCACTCCCACGATGAGGTCACATGCTCCTCCGAGAGGCCCCTCACTGCACTGATTCAATCTGGCAGGATCAACAGCAACACACAGAAAACAGAAACCTCCATATACTATCTCTTGAGTGTCGCAGACAAGGACAGAAGCTTTTCAACGCTTTACCTGTCTGTGTGCTGGTGGAACAGAGCAGAGGAGAGCAGCTTTCTCACACAGCCGCATCATACTCTGTCCCTGTGTGACGAACACGAGGGTGTTTCAGGCCGACACATTCTCTCTGTCCATGGCAGGTAATGGGAAGCAGGGAAGAATGTCCTCAGATTAAATCCCATTAGGAATGTGCAATGGCAGTGACACGGAGTGTACGTTTAGCACATCTACAGGTCTAAGCCTGTGTTTATGAAACACAGCAGGGGAACGGTTACAGTCCCATGCGAGCACTTTGATGCTATTGGATTAGGTATTTGGTCTGTCAGTGTGGAAGGCGAGCCTGAGTGTTGATGGTATTTGATGTGTAGCGGTCTGTCGTTGCGGAGGGAGGGCCTGAGCGTTGATGGTGCTTTATGTGTTGTGGTCTGTCAGGGCAGTGGGTAGGTGTGAGTGTTGATGGTATTTTATGTGTTGTGGTCTTGTCAGTGCTGAGGGTAAGTCTGAGTGACAGGGTCTAAACCCCTCTAGTTAGCTTTACAAGGCATGGCTTACTAGAGGGGCTTTGTGGGGTTTAGAAAGGGCAGGCACATCACACAGAGAGACAACCAGCCGAACCTCACAGAATTATAAATCAAGCTGATATTAACTGAAACTCTGGCCACAGGTAATTTGACATTGATACAGCAATGCCCCCACAAGTCCACTAGAAAACATTAGGAATATATTATTACAAACAGAACCCCCCAGACACAGATAGTAGGGTTTTTTCCCCCTTAGATTAATACAGGTGTGGGGGGACAAAGGGTGTGTCAAAGCTTCAGGGACAGATTGATGCTTCAGTCCTGGGCCTGATGTGTTGCGTTGATTTGTGCAATGACAACATTTTGGTGGACAACGCTGTGAATGGGACAGGTTTCAGTGGGGGGTTTCAGTTTTCAGTTTTCACCCCCACCCTCCTCCACCCTGGTCCCTGTTCCCATGTCTCCTGGGGTTACTCACTGAACCGCAGGTGTGATAATCCCGCACAGAGCAGGACTGCAGAACACAGGGAGTGACAGCACAGAGCTTCTCTCCGCTTTGATCACACCACTAACAGCTGGGACCTCTAATCCCCCCTCATTTTTCAAACCAGAGTCATTCAAAGATAAAAGGTACGTGTGTGTGTGTGTGTGCGCATGGACTGGTCAGCCTGCTTCCTCCTGGTTTTACTGTAGAATGGAGTCCAGGGTTTGGTTAATAAAATGCACTCTCACGTGCAGTAGCTTTACTCCCGATACCTAATTTCCTTACTTAGCAGACACCTGGCTGCTTAATGCTTATGCATTCTGTGTTAAAACAGCTGGACACCCAGCAGGGCCACCTTGGACCTCCACATCTTTGAACTCCTACTCCAGACATCTCCTCACTTCCTAAGGCTCCTGGCCTTGTTCTGGTAGACAGCATCAAAGTGGGCCTCATTTTTTCTGGATTTTCAGAACCAGGGACATTTGCCTCTCAAACTCACAGGGCACGACACAAATACCACTGTGCAGAGCTTGGTGGTTTTAATGTATTTTGTAACTATACTTTGTAAAGACAATTCACAAGCCTTTGGAAAAGTGTACAGTGGGAGTCAGTCATAATGTAGTGGAGCAATCATGTGTGGCTCAGTGGGCTGTAATGTGATTAATACTAAAATAGCTGTATATATAAAAAACACAACAAAGCCACACAAGCAAGGTGACAGACAATAGACCTGGATTAGGGCCAGATTGCTAGTCCAGTAGCTCATCTGTGTGTGGTTTGTCACTCTTTCCCTTTCTCCCTTACATCCCATGAAAAGCAGACCACTTCCCTCTATCCCAGGGTCAGAGGAAGGAAGAGACGGCGGGCCGCCTCCACCAGGAGCCCCACCGTGGTGAAATCAAACGGAGCAATCAGGAGCTGATCGGCCAGGGAAGGGAGAGAGGGGAGGGCGGGCGCGACAGCCGATTCAATGCCAGGAAACAGACCCTGCAGCGCCACCGCGCCGTGAGAAAACCCAGCGTTGTGTACAGAGAGCTCCTCTCCTCCAACAATGAAGCCATTAATTATCAGCAGACAGGAAGCCAATGTACTGACTGACTACGTAAATTTCAGGGACCTTGCTCATACATCAACCGAGAGCCTACACGTTCGAACACATAAATGTATAAGTACAGACATTTAGAACAAACGCATTTACATTGTGGCCCAGGAACAATATTGTTGCTCTTCTGAGTGAGATGTAGTACGTCAGCAGCTTTGGTAGAAATACAGCTGTATCTAATCCATCAAACAGTTATCTTGTAAGTAACACAGACATGGGAGGCTGCCAGTGCAGCTGCTGCTACTACTACAACCACTACTACTAAATAATAACAAATGTACTGTATGAGAGATTCAGCTGGTGAAGTCTTTGGTGTAGTGCTATGTGGGAGTGTCAGTGTGGTATGTGAAAGTTACAGTGTGGTGTATGAGTCTCTTTGAGGTGGTGTGTGTATGAGTGAGTGAGTCTTCATATTTTGCATATATGAGTGTGTTTGTGTGTGTGTGTGTGTGTGTGTGTGTGTGAGAGAGAGAGAGAGAGAGAGAGAGAGAGAGAGGGGCGTAAAGTGAGTCTTGGTGTGGTGTGTGGGTATGTGTGAGTCTTGGTGTGATTGGTGTGGCGTGTTTTATAGAACAAGCCCTGATGCCTCCTTATCATCAGATATCATAAGTGAGAGAGACGGTAAACACATGGTGCTTCCTGCATGTGAAATCACCTGCTGTTATTCCTGGGAGCCAGGGAGGTGGGGGTAAACCGGTGATGGGAAATTCAGGCACCTTTTACCTATACCTTCTACAACCCCCCGGGGCTCTCAGCACGCTGGACTGATGTGGGGAAAATGATGTAGACAGTTCCCTGTGTATGTATGTTTTATTTTGTGTTTCAAGAATAATAAGGAATTGTTATGCACAGTCACGCACATATTCATGCATGCGCACACACACACACACACACACACACACACACACACACACACACATGCATATATGCATATATCCACATGTACACAGACGTCTTCAGTGGTGGGTGGGTCTGGTACTAGACCACATCTAATGGATCACTTTACTATCTGTAAATAATCTGGTTTTGGCCTAATATTGGCAAAATAGTGAAAAATATTATGGCTGTGAAAGGAACATTTTTTGTTGGTCATGCTGTGACCAAAGGGGGGCAGCATATCACAATGAGTTTCAGAGATTTCTTCATGTCGTAATCCTCTGATGTCTGTGACTGCTCACAAGTAACTTATAACTCTAAATTCATCCTCAAAAGAAAAAAAAATGTGCATTAGTTCAGAATGTAAATTGGTCTGGAATTTAAATCTAGATCAGAGAGTTAAGACGAAATAAATTTGCAGGAAAAATCCAACAATGCCCTAAAAGGCCTCTATGACTAAATGAGCACAATCATCAATGGAAGGTAGACTTGGAGTATTATAACAGATATACTTGCTTATTAATATGCTCATGAAAGGTTTGCAAACTGGGTTGTCACTCAGGAGGGTCACTCTCTCCCTCTCTGGGCCCACACGCATCTGCACCCAAAGGGGCAGCATGTGTTGCTCTTTTTTCAGGGAAAAAATGTAAGCTATCACAATGTGTATTGAATGCATGATAATTTCCTCTGTATAATGTAAACTCTCTTGCAAAAAACTAATAAAGATTATTAAAAAAATGAATAGGATGCAAAAAAAGAAAAAGAGTTCACGCACTGCTGTTGGGCCTGTCAATGATGCTGTTTGCTAAACTCCTTTTTACAGGCTGAACATTCAATGAGCCAATTTAATCACTTTTACATGGCTCACTTCACACTTATGTGACCCAGGGCAATCCTCACTTCAATCAAAATAGATATAATTACATTTAAAGAGTAATATTTTCAATGGGTTTAAAAAGCTTTGAGTGACGCATAACTTCTGTAAGCGGGGGTATACGTACTAAAAGATCTCAGCCCTGCCTGCTTGAGACAATACATGGGTATGACAAATAATCAATACTTCATCTCCTCAGTACATAGATCAAGAAGGCATATCAGGCTAACAGATCTTCATAATAAAATGGACCTAGTCCATTTAAGACATTATATGCTGAAATATGATGTAATGCAATGCTTTCTGCCTTGTAATGAATAAGATGTTTAACAGGCAATGCAGTGATCTTTAGACAGCAGGGATTTGTTCAAACATGTGGGTGCAAATCAGGATCCTGGCAGCTGCTAATAAGCCGAATTAGAGATGTTTAATCAGCAGTGGTTAAATCGGGTGGATTGACACATTCTCTCTGTCCTTCAGCAAACAGTAGCAGAGTGTGTTAAACCCACGGCAGTGCATTAAAGTTCCACAGTGTCCATAAAGTAACTCTCTACCCAAAGGTCCTCTGTGTCACAAGGCCAAACCGCTGACCTCCAGAAGCTGAACTATCACCCTTCCTTAAAAAAACCTCTGAGGGCCTTTTTAGGATCTAAGCAAACAGAACCCCCTGTGCGCCTGTCTCCCTGGAACTTTCTCACAGTCACCAGAACAGGGACAGGGGGGAGGGGGGGGCACTCTCTGACGGGGGTCAGAGGGGGGCCGTGGCTTCCCCTGGACACTCAGCTGGTGGTACTGAGGGGATGTATGGTTCCTTTCTGGACATTTGTGTGAAAAGAAACCTCATAGACTGCGGGATTAGTAATTAAAGAGCAATTCCGAATAGAGTTTGTATCTTTTAATTTGAATAATTGAATGGACTAAATTAATCTGTATTGAATCATTTTGAATATGCATTCTCAACTTGTATTATTCAATACCCATATAGCCTGAGTCTTCATTGTACTATTTTAAATTGTATTTTGTCATGAAAATGTCAAATTTGAATGTTATCACTTGTTAATCCCTGCAAGCATTTTAAATGAGAAAACTCTTCATCCAAGCAATAAATAACCAGTAATCAAACCCACTATTACCATTTAGTGCTAGCAAGCACAATTTTAAGTTGCATGTTAGCCACAGGTGTAAGTAGCTGGTCCTTCTTGGAAAGACAGCATTCTAGCAAAACTTAATCTGACAGAGGCATCACAGTCTGAATTAAGACTTATCCCAAACTGTGTTTGTGTCTTAGCATACAACCACAAAGGGGAACAAGAAGAAGCCACATTTTACAGGGGCTTTGCTTTTGATTTAAATGTGAAGTTTGGAAGTATGTGATGGTGGCCGTCATATTTGCAGTTTATCCAGTGAGTGTGCAGGAGTTGTAAGTGAGCATCAAGAGAGACATACCGTGCCCACTGCCTGATGTAGTCCTGAAGACGGCACTGTGTATAATGCCCCGTGCACACATTGCAATGTTAGCCTGTATTTATCTTTTTTTAACTGCACCCCTGAGTTTGCTCACAGTTTACGACATGTCTTGGTGATACTCAGCATGTGCACGAGGATGTAATGTACCAGCTCTTCTTAGAAAGCGTAATCGCTTTTTTGAGTTCCTTAACAGTAGGAACATTAAGCACTTGTGATATTTCTGCTAATTCCTGTTCTTGGTGAACTTCAGGAGCAGTAAGGGACAAACATCAGCCAATTAAAAGTAACCATTCAATGATGTAATATTCCAACAATAACAACAAAAAAGAGCTGATTCTGTCTCTTCGGCAAGCATTCTTTTTTGTTGTGTTGAAGGGCAGCAACAAGGCGTGAAGGCTCCATGACATAACAAAGATAAAAAGCTAAAGTAAGGGCAAAGGTAAAAATGTATGCGGAGGATGAAGAATTTATCAAACTGTTGCTAGAGCATGAGGGCTTATTTAATCCATCCTCCAACTGCAGTCATTACAACCAACTGAAGCACCATAAATTGAAAGAAATGACCAGATAACTTGATGGTGACAGTTGGTACATTTATTTGTACTGGAGCTATGGAAAGTACTGAACGTCCCTATAGCACCACATATTGTGCAAAGTAGGTGGTACCTCATGGCTCTGAAATTGCCAAGATGTCAAGTACAATCTCCAGTTTCAAAACTCACGTGGTGTGTCACCCCTGACTCCCATGATTTTTTTAGTAGCCTACTCATAATGACTTGGAGGTTCATGCATGGTACATTTGCCTGCGATTTTCAAGAATCATATCATGTGTACTAGGTATATGAGATGAGGTGCTGTTCCCTGTACTCTCAAAGAGGAGTATGGAGGGGTACATGAGTGATCCAAGGTGAGGGGGTCTCTGCATGTGAAGAGGACGCTGTGGCCAGGTGTGCCTTAACCGGAAAGGAGGTCACTTGTTCACCATTTTCTCCCTCTCACCTGTGTGTTTGAGTTTAAGCCACTGTTTACACACAACAGCCTGATTTTTTTTTAAACTATATTATATAGCTGACCAGAGGGCTTGTTTTATAAGCTGTAAGTGTTTTATGAGTGGAATTGGGCACTGGCCAATAAAACAGTAATGTAGAGGTTAGAGAAATGACACCTCTAAAACAGCTCGATAAAGAGCACAGTAAACACGGACGTGTCTCTGTAACACGTCTCCAAACCAAAGTTGGCTTGAAACAATTGCAACAGCATTTATGGCAGCTGTGATTGTCACATTGTACTCCCACACCAGAGTTACTCCACTCATGTGAATTTGGGGCAGGCTCTAGGTTAGTCAGCAAAGAACACACAATAGATCGCTACCTCAGCAGGGTAGAAATTACCAAGCAACAATGACAGACCAAACCAAGGCAATAGTGCAGAAAGAAGGTCTCATGGCAGATATTTTTTTAAAAACATGCAGAAAAATCACTTATTGGTGTGGAAGTTCAAAGAGATGGACAAACACATCACTTCCTCTTTGGTAATGCATACAATTGATGGGTGTAATTACATTAATTACACTATAATATAATATAATATAATATAATATAATATAATATAATATAATATAATATAATATAATATTATTTCATTATACACAAGTAAATATTATGGCATTATAAGCAGTTGACCCTTATCCAGGGTGACAGTATGGTCAAAACAAAATATAGTTTTACTTGCTCGTACAACACTCCATCACTTCTACTTGGTTAGGCTTGAGTGCTTGAGTGTAGCATCTAGCTAGAAATAAAAAGCCAATGCCTTGTTTTCTAGTACACAGCCATTTACAACCCGTGTCTAATTGCACAGATGTCTTATAGCTCAGTAGTTTGCTTAGAGGTCCCAAAGGATGAAACCTTTCCAAACCTTCCTGTTGTAAACGGTGGTGCATTTAGTGCGAACTTTAGTGACTGATATATGGTAGTATACGTGGCTTCCCTTGTCTAGTCAGGTTTCACAAGTTAACTTAGGGTAGGCCTTGAATAGTGTTATGCTGACACTCACTGATCTTGGAGTGTTGCTAAGCCTGGTCTGACTCTATTGCTCATTCAACTTGAATAGCTACACTTATGTTCTATTGTGCTGGAAGACGCTCTGGATAAGAACATCTGATAAATGAACGTCATGTAATGTGATGAAATACCTCCATACTGACTTACTACTTACAACTTATCACAACCTTCCACTGGAAATAATACTGTCTGCCTTTTGAACACATCTTACATAAATGCAATTTGATATAGATTTTACTTGAGCAAGTAAATTACCAATGAATCTGTTGGCTTATGTAAAGGAAGAACCCTACAGTATTTAGCTATTCATATGCTTACAGGTCAGGGTGCTGAACACACTGAAGCCAGCACTGATAGTACTGTGTAATTATTGATTGTCCAGTGAGTAAAAGTATGGTTGGCCCTAAAACCACGTGTTATAAGTAGGACAAAAGCAGCAACATTAATTACCATTATTACCATACCATAATTGCCATCTATTCGTTAACAATAGGATTGCTTATGAACTCTGTGCAGGTTACAACGTAGATTAAATATTGCAAGGGATAAAAGAAATAATTCAAAGATAACATGTTACATTGTTCATCTTTAAAAAAAACCCAAATCTGCATATGTTGACATTGGATTTGTGTCAGTTATTGTCCATTACTGTTAACCAATGCGAGGTAGCTGACATACGTGAATGGCTTAGCATACCCCATAGAGAGAAGACTGGGTAAAGGGAGGCATGTGAACTTTTGTGCGGAGTCTCTCACATGCCATGTGTTTTTCTGTGCTCTGCTGCTGGGGATGTCACATCAGGAGCAGCTGGGAACAGGATACTGTACAAAATCTTTGTGTATTTAAATCGTAAAACAGAACTGCTTTCTCGCCCATGGCGGAGTTATTAAAAAACTCTGCGTGGCCAGATAAGAAACTCCCTTATCTTAAAGCTCAAGCATGTGACATGCGGTATTTGATGTGGTGGTCTCTTTTCACTTTCTGCAGGTCTGATTGTGTGATTATAGAGTGTGCAAGGGGGGCACGTCTATACCGCGATAAGTGTGACTGTAGCATGAGACCGGGACCTTATCACTTTAACACAGATCCCAAGACATCCGAATCCCAACAGGAACCCAGGGGAGTTCCTGTTGGAGCTCTTAGATACAAATATCTTATTTAAACAGAATATTATTTTAGATTTGTGACAAAATATGTAGGTTGTGAGTAATTTCACTTAAAAAACAAGCCTGAAGAGTTCCAAATTCTCTCATAAAACACTGAAAAAAGGGGTTTGGCCCTGATGTGAGGTGGGACACTGGAGACCCTGTCTGCAGAGAGCTATGAAGGCGGCTAGAAGGGTGACGTCCAGATAGATAACTGGACACATTGCAGAAGAATGTTGGAATGCATTTGAGTATTTTCTGAGTGTGAGAAATGTGAACAAAATGTTACTTAAATGTACTTATTGAAGTACAGCTACTAAGTACAAAACATAACAAACCTTTGGATGACATCACATTTACATTTTGTCATTCAGTAAATAATATTATCCTGTGCAATTGCAAAGTGCATCTAATGTGATTTACGCATGAGAGCAGAGCAACAAAGGATTCTGAGATTTTCCAGGCATATGTCTTGGACAGAGTAACAACAGTCTATGTTTCATTCGAAACACATCATAACATTTTAAGATAACATAGGGAGATCACATGCTGGTTGCTTTCTCTGTGAAGAATTGGTATTTAAATTATATTTTTATTTAAATCAGAAAATTTATGGGACTTTAAGCAGAGTGGGGAGCATGAGACAATTTTCTTTTATCCAATTTTATGTTCCATTTTCTTTTGAGAATGACCTTATTATTAATGTGTTGCTTTTTGAAGTTAACATATTTGGTTCCATTCAATTTGGTTATATACCCAGTTTCTTGACAAGAAGGAAGCTGTTTTGAACGACCCTTGTCATTTAGCGTCGGCAGATATCCTGATATACAACAAAGACCCAGGAATGTGAGTTTGTTCCCTGGGAATGCCGTAACTACAGGAATGTGGAGGAGGAGAAAAGGAAAGGAATCTCCTGTCTGATCACCCGCCCACAGCACAAAAAGGACGAAATATCTAGCAGTTATCCCAGCATGAGAAACACTAACAAATGAGTTATCCTGCTCCTAGCTTGTGTTGCAAATCACTGGAATGAGAGGAGTGATCATCAACCATGAGGGTTTTTTTAGGAACACTTAATTCTATTTGCACAACATTAACATTCCAAATGGATTAATATTAACTTAATATTTTGAAATAAATAAATGTATGTATTATTAAATAATAATTGTTTCATGATTGACATTTTTATCTGTAAAGACATAAAACAGAGTGTATTTACTCTGTATTTACACAAATTACACAAAATTCATTGTCATTGCTGAAATCCAACACATTTGTTCCAAGAACATGAGAACAAACAATGTGGCTGGAGGCGGAATGGAAGGTTACTGGGCAGGATATCATAGCTCACACGATTATAATCACTGAGAGCAGCTAGATTAAGACTGAATGTGTCTTAAGGTAAACAAGGTATTTTGTTCATGAGTCTAACAGCAAAGTCCTCAGATCATATTTGTAAAAAAAAAAATTAAAAAGGCTGGTTATCACAGTATGTCAGTGATGTTGTCTTTGTATTACACCCTCTGACTTTGTTGTTAATTTAATGGACACAGGAAGCCTTTAGTGTTTTTGTCTCAGTTTTATTCTTTATTAAGTTTTATTTCAGATGCATATTTTCTCTCACATTTATTCACTCAGCTTTTGTGCAAAGCAAACACAGAGTCTTCCCGGCAACATATCCCAAATGCTTCCATCATGTCCCTTTGATCAAAGAGTATTTGCTTGTCTGTCTGTAGCAGCAGCAGTAGGTGTAATGTTAATCTCACCATGAAATCTGTGCCTTTGGAATGTGCATCTGACCCTCATTGTATTAAAGAGGGCCGAATCAGAAAAAGGTGCCTTTTTATCACACTTCATCAGATTCTTTTAGGCACAAAAAAGGAACAACATCAAGAAAAAGATAAGCTGTTGTTTAGACTTCTTTTGTTGATAGGGCTAGCTGAAGTTTTCTTTTTAAATGTCTTTCATGTGGTTGAGTCTCTCATATTGATGAAAAGGGATGGCAATTACTCTAACTGCTTTAAATTCTATGACACATGGGAGCTGCTGTTTGCGGTGGAGAGAAATTGAGAAAGCTGCTGTATTGAAAAAAAGTGCCTTTCTGTGTAATTGTACAAATGTGTATGTGTAAATACATTAATGCATTGCTCATTATACCACGATTGATATGTTTAGATATGTTAAGTAAATAATACAAACATGCAAGCTATATCCAACCATGTATGCTATTCTCCTCTCTCACACATTCCTTAAACTTCAGCGTCTACTCTGCTGTTTTTAGTGTCTCTGTTATCGTAGATCTATTCCCACTCTCAGCTTGCTAGCATTATTGCTCCTGGCCAACTTACAAGCAAGCTGTGGGGGGAGTTGGCCGGCTATGTTTCTGTTTGTGGCAATGTTGCTGCTAGTGTTAAAAACTGGGTTTAAACACAAAAGGAAGGAAGCAGGTTGCCATCATTGATGATCACACAACCAGAGGTAGATAGGAGGAATACAATGTCTTGTATTTTGGGGAAAACTTAAATCTTGAATGAAGTGAAGGAGGGTACCTTGATCCAGCTCTCAGTTTGATGTGATGTCTCATTGCAGGAAACACGGAGGAAAAGCTATCACACTATGCTAAATCAACCAACTTATTGGACTATTATTACATTACATTACATCATATTATTGTAATTTAGCAGATGCTGTTACCAAGAGGACCTAATGAACTAGCTGTGCATCTAATAAAGTGGCATAGAAAGTTGCAATAATAATATGTCACTGACTACACATGAACAAGCGTCAGTGCCATAGGACTGAGACTGCAAGTGTGTGCCTTGTTCTGCGACAAAAGATGGCCAGTGTCTCAGCTGTTCTGACTGCAACAAGAAGCTTGTTCCACCACATAATGGCCAAGACAGACAGCGATATTATGATTAGACATGAAGGCAAGCCCACTTAGCTTATGTCTACTCTGCACCACAGATAGTTCTACAATGGGCCATTAACATTGATCAATAGTCTTGGAGATCTGAAACCTGGATATTTTCTGGACTTCAATGTGAGGACTCTTTTGTGACTGCAACATGCTATCACATTGGAAATGATGGTTCTTATGGAAAAATAAATCCCCATATTGCTCTTGCTTTTCTCTTCTAGCTTCTCCTGCTCTCTATCTCTGTCTCTAATATAGGTTTCCCCAGATTATCTCTTCCCTCCTCTCTGGTAGCAGCTGTCCTGCTGGTCATCGTCGCCCTGTCGCCTGCCCTGTGCCCACCACCCCTCCCTGCATTGTGAGAGCCCTAATGCAACAGGATTCAGTGCAGTTTACACACGGCTCAGGCCCATTGTTCCCCTCAAAGGCTCCAGAGACAGGCTCAGAGAGGGAACCATGTGACCTGTACAGGGATTAGTTCTTTCAGGAAGTCTTTAGGCCCCATGAGCCTTTCTCATCTCGGGGGCCCCCGCCCTTTCCCTCCCCAGGGCCTGATTAACTGGTAACCCACACACACACACACGCATACACACAAACACATACACACCTGCCGCTGTCTCCCTGTGACTCTTGTACTCTTTTTCCTGCAGTGCACCACACTGCAAAATTCAATGTGTCTCCGTGGTGGGACGCTCCTGCTTAGCCCCGGACGAACTGTGAAATTTCTGGCCTTGTGACTTGCCTGGGACTATTTTTCTGGGACTGAGACCATGGGAGGAGCTGGTTAAGGGAGTACTCCATATTTGGTGTGACTTAGAATCACCAGATGCATGTTGCTGTCGTTGCAAATTTCTCCCCACTATGAAAAAGAAACTTACGGACACAAAATAACACAAAGCCTTCGTTCACACTTTTGTGGAAAAACCATAGACACTTCCACGTGTACTTACCAAGTGGGTACTCCTTCCAGGTCAAGGTTCAATTGTCGAGACACATGTCAAAGTTTTTTGAGGTTCTCTGTCACCTTGAACTTGTCTGGATATGCTACATTAAAGTAATTGCTGGTGATTGGGTATCACAAAAACTGATTTGAGAGTAATACACAAGCCAGGTGTCTTATCAGAAAGGCAGAGGGAAGGAGCATTTGAGCCAAGAGGAATGTAAACATGGAGGAACTGTGTGAGCATATGGTCAATTACTCTCCTGCCCTGAGGAGAGGAGAAAGATGGGCAAGGGATTAAAAATGAGAGCACAGAGCGTCAACTCACAGATAACAGGGTCAGAAGAGGGTAGATGGGGCTGATAGCTAATGACCTGGCATTCAAATTTTGGCCCAACAGGGCACACACAGTGGCCAGACCAAACAGCCTAAGAGCAGAGCAGCCCCGGATGAGGAGTCTGGGTTCAGAGCTTCCACAAAGAGTACAGACAATATGCACAATGTGTGTGATGCCCATGCCTGGAACAGTGCATTTCAGCCTGAGGTTTCTCCACTGAGCTTCATCAGTTGCTCAGATCTGCACTGGCAGGAAATTCTCTAATGGGTATTTCAGAGATGACCAGATATCCACATGACTTCACAGGTCAGAGAATTCACTAAGGCTGTGTTATGTTTTCATGCCATTCTGGACCCAATTTTGCCCACTATTATAACATTGTGCGCATTCATGCTTAGCAACAGCCAGTATTTTTTACTTAATAAGGAATTGTTTCCCATCCCATACAGTTTAGACAAAAATAGAAGACCATTCATAAACAATGTTGCTTTTAATTCAAAAACCTGTTTATTATAAAGAAACATGCCAAACAGATGAAGGAACTGCACCAGAAATGTGCTTGACTAGTTTCAGAAATTGTGATTGTAAGTCAAACCAAAGACAACAATCATAATGAATGCACTAATAAAGGTCATAAAAACACCTGGTGTCTCGCACAACCACACCCTTTAATAATGCATGTATGACAGGGACAGGACCTCCTCTTTGTCTCAAATTATTGTCTCAAAATAATCACATCAGAAACAGGCACTTATTTATAAAAGTCGTGCTCCACTATGCTGTACAGTGTCAGAATATTTCCCAAGTCCTCCTGGCCTGTGAATGTAACAGATGTTATTTTCACACGACAGTGTTCTGGGCAGATTGTAAATTGAAGTGCAATAACAAATTAAGGCGCAATAGCAAAATAAAGTGCAATAACAAGGCCAAGTATTTTTCCTGGCCTCCCTTTCCTCTGCAATTAAAGCAAAACAAAACAATGCAAGGGAGCAAGATTAGGTCTGTCTGCACTCACTCCCCCACATCAGTCTCACAGCTGAACATCTCCTCTGGGAAACACAAGGTGTTTGGAAGATCTGCTGGAGATGTTCAGCACTGCATGAGAGACAGAGGAAAGGGAGGAGGAACAGGAGACTGGATTTGAAATTGGGGTAGCAGGAATGGAATAGGAGTTGGAGGGTAGGGGACTTGTCCCAGCTGAAGGTGTGTTATCTTCATTATAGGGAACACAGAAAGGTGGGGGGGGTTGGGGTCATGCAATCCTCTGGAGTTAATCCAGCAGAGAAAGCTGCACATGTTAGGAGGGTGGACTAAACTCTTACAGACTGCAAGTGGGCACTGTTTTCCTGACCTTAGCATGGTTCATTACCATCTCTGATAAGGGACAGAGCTGGCCCATTCAAGAGCACCAGGGCAGATGTTATCTGCTTATGTCTGACAGCCGAGGACATCGTTAGAGGGAGAGCAGGGCAGTCCAAATGCATGTTATTTTTTAAGGGTATAAAAGACCAGTAATAAACAATATTTTTGAGCACTCCCTTTAAAGGCATTCTAAAACATGATGCTGAACAACAGAAATATAACTGTCGTAGAATTGTTGACACAGGACAATATTTGTCTTTTTAACATTGTCATTGTTACTGCAGACGTGTGGATTATATTCTTTGAATCATTGGCCCTTATTGGTCCATGTGACCTAGTTTAGAGTGGTTAAAACACAAGCTTAAAGACTGACAGGACGATAGACATGCAGTGGCTGCTATAAGAATAATCCCCGATAGGTCTTTAGGCCTTGTCCTGATCCCCCATCTCTTACTCCCAGGCTGGTGGGAGAACCATGCCAGCCTGATAGGGGGTGTTGGGGCAGGAAGAAGGACATTTCCAGACAGGATCAGAAGACAGCAGGGGCACCCTGGGCTGCAGTCATTTCTCACGCTGGTGTCTCTCAGGGTGGAGGAACCGCCCAGGGAGGTAAGGGAGAGAGCAAGCGGAACACTGCTATGACTCTGATGTGCGACCGCTGTGCAGTTGGCTGTTGGAGTTCTGAAATCACAAATCACACTCCCAGAAGCACACAAGTGTTTAAGTTACAGTTTACACACACTGCTGCGCACAGAAACACACAAATACGTTTAATATACAGGGTAGCCCTGGAGATTTGGAATTTGGAAAAACAAACACACAAAAAACCCAACAACAACTAATCTTCAATATATATTTCAAATATTAAACTTTTTCAGAACCTATGCATGGCTGTTATGGTTGCATGTACACCCATACCTGTAAAGTAAAACATGAATAAACCAATATGGGGTGAATAAACCAATGTGTAACCACCATAAGTATGTGCAATGGTATTAGAGGTGAGGGAATGAGGTGAGGAAGGTATACATGCTTCATTAAGCTAAGCCCATGTCTGTGGGGATTGGTGGTCACTGAGTAGTGCTGGGACTTCATGGAAGAGAGGAGCGGGATAAAGACATCCTGTGGTAAGAAAGACAAAAAAAGGGGAGACATGGAGGGGAGAGGAGGTGACAGTGTGAAAGAAGGATGGTGACTGAATTTCATGTCTCTTTGGTCCAATGGTGAATCTGGCTCCCCTCCCCAAATTCTTGTCTACCCTCCAGTGCACCCCACCTCCCCCGAGTCCCTCCCTCAGTCAGAGTTAATCTGCAACTCACATCTATATAAGACTACAGTATATCGTAACACATCACCACATGATGGCAGTCTTCCTGAAACATCTTTTCTTTCATTACATTACATTATTGCCAGTCAGCAGACACTCTCATCCAGAGCGACTTATATAGGTTACACTTTTTACATGTTACCCATTTATACAGCTGGATATTAACTGAGGCACTCCTGGGTTAAGCACCTTGCCCAAGGGTACAACAGCAGTGCCCCAGCAGTGCCTCACCGCTATGCTACACTGCCACCCATACACTTTCATCCCCCTCCTCACCTGGTTTGCACGTTCACCTCCTCAACACACATTTTTGTTTGGGTAATGACAACTGGTAAGACATGATACAGATAATTTTGTGAATGTTCATCACTTGTGAAAATAATAACCAGAATTAACACATGAACATTATGGCATTTAACCTTATAGCCTTATTTATTTGCCAGCTTATGATTTTGTTGTAAATCTACAAAAAAGCTAAAACAAGAGAAAAGACAAAGTCAAAGAGAAGCCTAATAACAATACACATTGAGCAACTGAGAGAAAATTCCCTTGGGAAAGAGTAACAGCCCTTTCCTGTCATAGAAAGGGGACAAGCAGCAGGCGTGGCACCTGCAGATGTGTTTCTGACCACAAACACAGGCTGGGGGGTGTGGGGAGGCTGGTGGAGTTACAGTGCATCACCTCACAATGGGGCAGCGGTTTCACAGCGGTCTAATAGCCCTCTTTGAAGACGGGGCGCATTGGCCCGGAGCTTTCTTCTCCCCTCTGTGTTTTTAAACAGAGAGAAAACACATGGGAACCTGAGACCCGCGAGGTTAACTTCCATTTGAACCTGAGCGAGCCCAGGAGGTGTGCTCCTGGAGGTTAACTTCCATGTGAATGAGGCTTTTAAACCGAAGTCACAGATTAATTCCCGTGGGGCCCCGCTGATACTGCGGCCGTCAGCACTGTTTTGACAGTCGTGGACAAAGGAGTTGTCGGCCTTTTATCCAAAATTCAAAAGGAGCACAAAAGATTGTCAAGTGCACTTCTGTTTTTCTGTACTTTACTGTTTCTTCATGTGTACATCCAGAATGATGCACTTTCCTCAACAACATACTTGCTATTCAGTTAATTCATATGATTAATTTTGTTTTCGGGTAAAGTGCAGAAATAGTTGATGCTGAATAGGTTAATATGGTCAGCCAGGAAAATGAATTACAACAGATAATGGAGAGTGCCTATACTCATATTTACTGTATCTGTAAAGTGCTTATATTTTATAAGTAAGGGACTGTGTTTCCCAGCATCCCCTCTGATTTGCGAGCCTTGTGATCTGTCTGCCATGACCAGAGTAGAAAGTCTCTCCCTCAGCACACTGAGGAATGAATGTCCCTCTAATGCTTCCAGCTGTTTTTCTCCAGAGGGGGCTTCACGCTTAACTAATCCTAGTCCAGATACAACGGTGTTTTGCACTTTCCTTTAAAAGCACAGCTCCATAATTGTTTCCACGGCTCATCCCATCCCCCCATATAACTCTTTTTCTCTTTCTTGAGCTGATGAGAAAATGTGGTAAAAGCTCAGTTGTTCCAGTGCGGTTGTCTCATGCTGCATTTGGCAAGAGGAAAGGAAAGTTGGACAGAATTTTTAATGAATAAATGAATTTTTCTTCCTTACCAGGCAGTTAAATTGCAGTTTACCTTCTCTCTCCCTCCTTCCCTCCCTCTTTCTCTCTCTCCATCTCCCTCCCTCCCTCTCTCTCTCTCTCTGTGTCCTTTGTTTATGATGGCACTTTCAGGCACATGCTGACATATGCCTCCACAATACCTGAAGTGTTAAAATATTAACTGGGTCTATTGCATTAGACAGCAAACCATTCATTTCCCCCATCATAAATCCCCCTCCTGTGAATACAGGGTGTCATTAAAACCCTAACCCCTCCCTCTCAGTTCAGTCCTCCGCTGCCTGTCCTCCTTCTCCACAGGTAATTGTAGCCTCCATCTTCTGACACGCCGACAAAGGCCGGTGTTTTATGGTGCATGTGCCGGTCAGAGGGAGCCCTGGAGCTGGCAGTTAAGAGGAATAAAGAGCGGCGTTAAGAGAGGACCTTGCAGAGATGGGGGTGGAAAGGGGCCTGAGACGGAGAGGGACAGCTGCTGCCTGAAAGGAGCGCTCAGCTCCCCGAAACTTTCCCTGTCACCGCACCTCTCCGCGAGTCACTGATCACCGCGCTTTGTGTGGCTCCTTCCCTTTCAGGATACCCGCTCCCTTCCCCTGAAAAAAAAAAAAAAATCCCTCCGGGCACCATGGAAGGGGATTAACTCCTAAGTGTCAATCAAAACGGTGTTTTTCTACTCTCTCCCTCACTACAAAGACTTTTAATGGAAGCCTGAGCTGTAGAGCCGGCCTGGCAGTGCTTCTTTTTTCTTTTTGAAAGAGGTTTGCTCAGCTCCGGGTCGCTGGGTTCTGAAACGGAGGGTAAAATAAGGAAAGGGGAAGGGGGGGTGGGTGGTAATCTGTCAGAGGGAGAGTGGAGCTGTGGTGCTGGCGAGTGCCGGAGTCACTTGTGTGTGTAAACTGTAATAACAGGTCAAAGCGCTGCTCTTCAGTTCCTTATTGCTGAAGAAGGCGCTTATTCTGTGGACCGTGAGAGGCTCCCAGAGAGAGAGAGAGAGAGGCCCACAGGCACCGCATGGGTCTACTGCATTTGGGTGGCACAGCAATATTCTCATAACATTGCTGGAACATTTTGCCAATGCTAAAATGCTGCAGTGACATTGCCAAAAGATTGTGAAGATATTATATTCAGGGTACTGAGAGGGTCTCCAGTAATAACAGATAATAATTCACCAGATTTCCACATTGGTTCTCATACTAAAAAGAAGACTGGAGAGAAAACAAACTATTGCAGTTTAACAATGTATAGCTTATCAGTGGAAAAGTAAAAACCTCTGATAAAAGTTAATTGACAGCACCATGTGCAGACACGGCCCAATCATCCTGTTTCATGCTGAGGATCTTAATACTTAATAAAGTCTTTCCACGTTACATTTTCTTTTTCTTCAATCTTTTTTATTCAATCATCTGAAGGGCACTGCCACATTAAGACCAACAACCATGTGCAATCAGAGTGCCTGTGTAGATAATGACTCCAGGCATCACCTCCCTGACACTAATGTCCGAGTGGATGGTATATTGTCAGGGTACAGAGTTCAGGGTAAGCATAATACTACATGGATTTGATTAGCTGTAATCTATTATAACCTCATATACTCCACATTTTATGTTTACATTACATTAAACCTGCTGTGTCAGTCAGAATCACTTAAGTGTTCCGTAACCCTGGAGAATAAATGTGACTGCAAAGCTCCAATGGCTATAAACTGCTCCTGTGTGCAATGAACGCACTCAAACCCTATTAGCACGTAACATTTTAAGATGCAGACTGAGATCAGTCAGATCAATATAATCAATACATGCAAGGGTCTGTTCTGTGGGACAGAACACTCTCACAGCAGTTATCAGCCATTAGGTTTGCCCTATTAACCCCCTCTGGCCTCATGCAACCAGCCTCATCATCATGTGACCCTGTCACCTAGCCGTAACATGTGGCCATAATGACACAGGAAGGCCACATGGTAGCTGCTGGGAGAGGAGCACATTAGGCAAATACAGAGCATATGTCACCAGTAAGAGAGAGCCAGAGTCCAAAAACATGCACTGTTCAGTGAACTCACAGTGTTAGCAAAGCAAAATCACATTGAATAGATGATTAACTAACAGTACAGCATGGAAGAGAAAGACACAATTGTTTTAACTTCTTTTGTAGATTACATTGAATAGGGCTAGTTAGAATATGTTTATGCATACAACACATATAGCAACATATTTGCTAAAATAATATACAGAAGTTTTCCAGCTCTGGGACAGCATGATTGTCCCACTTAGGATTTATGTTTGCAACCTCCTGGTCACACGTCCAGCTGCCTGAAGATGCGCTATGTCAGACTTCCTTGACACAGAGGCTTGGTCTTTAATTATCTGCAGGAAGTGAGGACCTCCATGACAGGACAGGCCCAAGGTTCACCAAACCCCCTGTTACCCCCGAGGGTGCGCATTAACACCTGGACAGCTGTGCGGAGCAAAGGTGTGATGGAGGTTAGGCTCAGCGCTTACCTCTGGCAGGGGCCTCCGTTTGATCCTCCAGCATCAGCGGACAGAGAGGGAGAGAGTGCTCCACCCGCCCACGCGCTCATGGAGTCTGAGTAATATAGCGTGAGGTGACCTCTGGATGGTCAGTGTACTTGTGGCCTGACCACTCTCTCTCTCTGCCAGCCCAGCAGTGGAGTTGTGGGCAGGTCACAGGGCACTGCACCATCTGTCTGAGCTCCCTCACTCAGTGCCCAGCTGCCTCCAACAGCAGAGGGAGAGCCGGGACTCGGCTGATTTGGAAGGAGACGTGACCTTATTTGGATTGGACCAGACAGCCTGCTGATCTGAAGGAGAGGGTGAACCCACAGGGTTTTTAAACATGTTTCCAATATTTTATAGCTGCACTGCAGGAGGGCGAGTGCAGAGATCCGAATGGATCGTTAGCAGTTTGAAAGAGATGAATTGTTTCTAGCCAAGGAGCACAGCAAGGCTTCGTATAAGCCACTTACAGAGGAGAGGACAATGCCAGGGAGTCTAACTGTCTCCCACAAAGACCACCGAATGCGACTTAGAGGAAGTACCACTCAGAGAGAGCCACAGAGAAAGGAGAATTAAGTAGGATTACATTTGGACTTACACTGTGAAATATCAGAGGGAAAAGCTAACGCTAGTGGAGATGGCAAGGAGATGAGGATTGTAAAGTCTGAGTCCAGACCGGAGGTAAACCCCTTAGTTTGTCTCATTAAGGATGTAACACCACCAATGTCCCAGCATGCACTGCCACACTCCTCGCCCAAACACAACTGGATGATATATATGCAGTGTGTTCCAGTCTAAATGACAGAATTTCAATGAACTGTAGGTTCAGCACCTAAAAACACGTGCCAGGCATAGGGGGGATTATTCTAGGCTACATCACACATTTGGAACAGAGATATTTGTCGTAGCCCTTTGTTCTTCAAGTTGAGCTGTCAGTGAAGCTGGCACTTTACTGTTCTCATTTCCATTTCTGCTCTCTTTCCTGTGCACCCATGCAGACTTCTCATGGGAACAGAATGAAGGAACAATAAACTCAAGACCAGAACCTGAAGACCAATGGGGCATAGTTTCAGACATGATAAGCTGGGGTCAAAAAGACTGGGCCATTACTGTTAACAAACGGGAATTACAAGTATAACAGACCCATTACAGTATTTCACGAGAAAGCTAAAATTTTACTAATGTTTTGTAATTCTCCTCTTCTCACCAGTGCTACACTTGTGAACAACTGTTATGTATCATTGCTAAAGTTGAGTGTTATTGTTACTGTCTGAGATCAAGAAATCACCATTTGCAGCCATCAAGTGTATTTGTGAAGGTGTGACTAATTAAGGAGTCACTTAATCTTTAAGTGGCACATTTCTCATCAAAATGTGAATCAGTACATGTACTAATGACTGAAATGGAAAGCAATTGCCAATTAAAGTAATACACAAATGTATTACCTAACTATGACAGACTCCTATCTCTGACTGGTAAATGGTAGTGTTGCTCCAGTAATTGCATTGTCACAAGCACAGCCGTGCCAATGATCACAGCAGACCAGCAGCAGTCCGATCTGACTGTAACTGCCATAGGCTCAACTTGTCAACTTGATCTGGTTGCCTACATCCGCGCTTGGAAAAGAACCTTGCCATCGATCTCCTGGCAGTGCCTGCGGACACACAGAAACACTGGGAAATCAATTCAGCCTGGACTGATATCATCTAGAGAGCCTTTTCTGCACATAGTTCATTGAATACTTTGATATAGCTGTTACTGTGTCAGAATCACTTTTGCCTGAGAGAGAAACAAAGAGATAAACAGAGAGAGCGAGAGATAGATTGAGAGAGAGAGAGAGAGAGAGAGAGAGCAAGCAAAAGGGGGGAGTGTTGAATCAGAAAGAAAGGAGGCTTTGCTGTCCTTCCTGGGAGGATTAGGGAGCAAGAGTTTCTCATTTGGGGTCAAAGGTCATACACACTTTGCAGTCACAATACACAGGGTAAAAGCAGGCATAGCATAGGTCAGTATCTGTGTGCAGTCTCCTTTGTGTGCTTCTTTGGAGTGCAGGAACCTCATAGTGATCAGCCTGCATGAAGGCCAAAGAAGAAACAGATGTTAATACGGCTCTGTTAATCAAAATTGAAAAAGTGAAGCTCAGAAGGACAGGAAATTTCCATATCCACACCTACTCTTCCCATAAAAATCGAAACCAGAAAATGATGTGCATGACCCACTAACTAACCTTACTTTTCCAGCGGCATTAGCTCCTTGCCCTCCCCTCCTCCTCCCGGCTCACCTGCTTCTCCTCTCCTCTTACCTGCAGCCCAGGATGAGCTAGAGAGGTAAGGCAATCACAACAATGAGGGACCATAACAGACAGTATCATGCAGCCCAATATATTTCAATACTATTTGGTGTTGAATTATAGATATTTTGGAAATGAAAGTACTTGGCAATATTTCTTAGTCATACACAACATGGACATGCAGAGCTCATATTATTGCTTGAATTATCACAACAGAAATTACCCTTAATCCTTCATGCATGGAGAGTGGAATGATAAACCACATGTAGCATTGAAGCAATTTGCTCCACTTCCTCTTCCAGTTGAATGGCTGTTTTTGTTCACATATTTGAAGACAATGAAGAGATCAATTTGGCTTTCTCAAGGTAAGCATGCGTATGTGAACACAACCTAAAAGAAAAAAAAATGTTCAAAAGTGAGTGGCCCCTCCCACAGCCACCTCTTCCACCTCGAAGATTTCACCCCTGGGGCATTTTCAAAAACTTGGAGAAAAAACCCTGAGAACTGAACCATGTGCATCATGAGGGAATAAAAGTCATTCTGAACCACAAATAACTTCACAAGTTCTTCCTCAGATTGTTTCTGAATGATATTCAATTTCCCTTCTTCATGAGTCGTATGAGGGTAGAGTGACAACATACACATACAATACTTTCATTAACATATTTTTTAAAACACCTTTATCACTTTTGTGGACAACTGTACATGATTTTTTTAAGTTGTAGTAACATAAATATGATCAATGATACCTAGAACTGGCACTAGAGTTCTTGCAGAATAAAGCACTCTGAATGAGGCTACAGTCTCTCTGAGTGTATAACCTGAAGGCAGTTGTTCTGGGTATCATCCACATGCCTGAAATGTAGGTTTTCCACTTTTTGGCCAATTATACTGCATCCCTGCCTAATACAATCAGGTCCACTTTCTGAACAAGAGACAGTCATGGTGCTATGCGGGAGAAAATGCTAAACAGATGCAGAAAAGTCTGCAGAATTCCTCTGGATCTTTGTGAAGATGCTGTAGGACGAGAGCTTCGGGGAGGAAAAAAAAACAGGAAGATAAAAACCTCGCCGACTCAGATGTGAGAGGCGATAAGGCTTTTTGGAGCAGACTGCCACGCCACCATGAAATAGGATTTTCTGCACTGAGTCAAAGTTAAAAAGTTGAAGTTTGTGTCTCCTTTTTTTCCCCTGTAATCTAATTTGAACGTTTTAATGAGAATAAGGAAATGATTTGGGTCGCTTAATGTGCTTTCTGCAATGTATTTTTTTTGTATGAATGCTTGTGTCAGCAATCATGTTCCTGCAATTATGAAAATGCTGTTTATGTGCTTAATCAGTTATTGCTTTTCCATGAAGAGGTTTTGGAAGCGAGGTCATGGCACTGGAGTTCCTGCAGCCCACATTGGCCCGATTGTGACAGACGTGGAACAGCTGTAGCCACCATTCTATGTGGCAGTGAGATGAACGTTAGCCTGGCTTTCCCATGAGACAGAGTCTGACTGCGGTGAACACAGTGGTCACACCTACCATATCTGTGTAGAAAACATTTAGTCTGTCACTGTTTATCTACTGACAAAACTTGAAGCATAACTGTCACTTTTGGTTGACTCACAGGGTACATGAACATGTGAGTGAAATGAGGTATTACATTTATTTCAGTTTAGAAATTAAAGTTACAGTGTTGAACCTCAACAATAACATAGTTGGGGTGTTTTGTGATCCATGTCTAAATCACAGATGTGGGTAAAGGGATGAATTAAACCAATATATGATGTTGTCCCTCGTTGAGGCAAATCAGGGCCTGTGAAAAGTCCTGCCTGATGAAGCTACCTGGTGCCAGGTAAATGGCAAAGCCATTCATCGGATAGGCTGCTTTGAGAAACGCCACTATGCTTGCAGAGAGGACTGTAGCTGCAAGAGTTTTAAGCATTAACTTGACACCGACTTCATATTTGGAGAATTACACAGTTTATTCAGATGTGACCTTTGGGACAGAATTCAGAGCTGAAGCCGTTCCTCAAACCTCAAAGCCATCGTAGCTCCCAGTGTAACGTCTCTCCCTCTCTCTTAATTTCCTGCTTCCTGAAAATGATACAGCTCCGGCACAACCTCTCCCGCAAAAATGAAATCAGGCCTATGGATTCAGCTGGACTGAGTCTGCAAATTCAGCTTTCTTCAGCGCTGTCCCTCCAAAAAAACTTTCTCCCCTCCCCTCCCCAGCCCTCCAGCAGAGGAAAGGCAGACATAAACCATGATTAGGATGAGGGGAATCTAATAGAGGAGGGTGCAGTTGAAGGAGCTGATAGCATGGTGGTTTAGCATTGCAGCCGCTGGGCACCGGACGGCTCTTCCCCTTCCTGATTTAGGTGCTGCTAATTGCTCCCATCCGTCTTCCTGAGTGGGTAAGTAAGTAAGTTACAGCAGACACAGAGAAATATATATAGATATGTATTAGGGTATAAATCTTCCCCTTCCATGGCTTTGCCCCAATGCTTGCCTAAGGCCGTGCCAAGCTCAGCTCGACTGCAGCTTTTTAACTCTGTGGCATTTTTCATCCTGCCATGCGTGCCATTGTTAACGTTCCTTTTCCAAGAACTTTGGCTTCCTTCAGCCCTACACTCCTAACCTCCTCTGCTAGCAACTCAACCACAGGAGCCAGGACCGTACCCATCTCCCTCTGCTTCTCTCTCCCCCTCACTCACACGTGTACACACTTACAATGAAGCCGAATATACACACTGAAATTACGGATTCTCATGGTTTTGTAAGAAAGCTCTTAAATCAGGGCAGGTAATTGAAAGGACCAAACCAGACTGGAACATGACTCTTTGGTTTCGCTGGGAAATCTTTAGATTATCTTCAGATTGTGAAGTTAATACACAGGTGTGTGTTCTTAAATCATTACGTTCAAGAGCAAATTTACAAAGCCTGTGTTCAATCTGAATATGGTCCATGCAATGTAGGATGCGCCATCTATGCGTAGAAGTACACATTAGCAGCCACTGCAGAGCCACTTCCACAGCCCATGTTTTAATGATAAACACAGATAAGTTAAATAACACACCCACACAACATAGTGACTAATGACATCCACTCTACACCCATGTCTGCCTCTCAATCAAGAAAAAACTAAAAACCCCTTGCTTTAAGACACACACAAATGCACACACACACGCATGCACGCGCACACACACACACACACGCACACACGCAGACACACATACACACACACAGAGTTATGGGGGGACCACTTCCTGCCCCTTATGTGACCAGAATCAAAATGGTAGATTACCTTTTCAAAGCTGCCTTCTGTATTACCATCCACAATGAAGCACAGCTGAATGTTGAAATACACCACAGAGTTCACAGATGGAAGAGCAATTGCTATTCCATTTGAATTTCAGGTGCATATGTGAACACACTCACAAACTCCCAGAACTATTGTATTCACTTCGAGCAAACAAGTGCTTATCTTCAGCCAGTGTGTAAATTGAATTGCTCTCCACAGACAAGCCAAGGGTGATAAATGGTGGCAGCTGAAGTGTGTGAATGTGGAAATGCTTAATTAAGAGTGGGGTACAACTGAATTAGCTCTCACTGCAACAGTAGAAATTAAACCCGCAAGATCTGTGCTCCGGTTTTGTGTGTGTGTGTGTGTGTGTGCACGCACACGGGCATCTGTATGTGTGCACATGCATGGTGTGTGTGCTGAAAGGGAATGGGACTTTACGCCAGAGAGCTTTGTTACCCCCAGATGTTTCTGAACCACCCAGGAGGAGGGAAGAGCCCTACCCTCCATGCTGTAAAACAGGGCCGTAAATTCGCAGCATGGCCCGGGCCCATTTGCACGTGAATGGTGCTTGGAGTAGGCTTGGGGACATGACTGGAGGCTACTCAGCTGGTGGGCAGGCTTTCTGCATGCGTTCCAGGGTTTCCCCGGCAACTCAAGATTCTCCCAACCCGTTGGCAGGGACGTGTGAGAGAATTCAGGGGGTCTTTTAAGTCTGACTGAATATAAACTTTTATCCTGGACTATTTCCTAAACAACACAGCAAAGTCCCCAAACTCATGCATAACATGGCAGTCATAACACGGTGTCAAACCAGAGCCCAGCATTGTACTGACTGCATAGTGTAAAACAAGTGCACCGGGTAGAGGTTCTGACATACCGCTGTCCTCACAGCAAGAGGAATAATCAATTTTTCCCAGGTTTAACCATAAACCGGATTAACACATTGACCTCCTTCCTAATCAGGTAGTGAATGTGCAAACTTGAATACTGAGCACATTTCATTTATGTGTATTCATTCTTCAAAAAGCATTGTAATTGATTTGCAGCTCACACTAACTTGTCTATGCAATCTTACATTCTTATACACTCTCTTGGCCTTGCTTGACATCACAGGTGACACAGTGTGAGACAGTAACATGTATCTTGCATCACAAATGGGACACACAGACACCCAAAGGTTAGTCAAAAACTGTTGGTAGCCAACTATCACCTATAGTCACTGCCAACTTGGTTAAGGAGAGGCCAGTATTATATGATATAATAGAACAGCAATAAACAAACTCATTAAATAATTGCTAGCATTGTTTAGCTAACACTAAATCTATTTGTCCCATGCTATCATCCATAGTCTGGGCTGTGTGATTCTGCACGTCTTCATCAAAAATTGTGAGTAGATCCTAAACAGATTTACCTTTGGTGCAACTCATCTGGCTATCAGGCGTGTATGTCAAGCTTTAATTACTGGTGTTCTTGGCTACCACTGTGTCTGGAGTGTTTTCAAGACATCTATACCATGTCTTTACTAAGCAGTGTGGAATGAAGCAGAGGTCCCTTTCTCCACAGAGACTGACTTGTAGTGACTCAGGTTTTATGGAAATTAGTGGAGAAATTAAAGCCAGGCAAGAAACAGAAATGCCCAACAGCTAGCTATGCAGATCACAGTCTTCACTCATGCTAATCTGAAAGGCATGTGAGGACAGGCACTCCTGCTCTGGAATGCCCTCTGCACTTTACTGCTTCAGGTATAATAACCACAATTGATTTTAAAATAGAGGGTCTATGGGGAGGGTGTTATGGATCTTAACATTCCCATAAAGGTTTTAAATTTTTTCATATAAAAGACAATTTATGCATTTATCTGTATTTCTGACACAAAAACACTTATTGTAGTAAAAAAATATATACTAAAAAGGAACACCTGGTCAAAGCAGTTCTTAAGTAGTGGAAAATTACGTTTAGGGACTTTTAAAACTCCATGGCATTCCACAGTCCAAGATTCTCTCTGAAGTCTAAAACTAATGATCTTGATTTTATTAGACTGGGATTGTGAGTGGATTGTGAGTAGGAAATGCCTCTTTAACCCCAAAGTTATAGCCCCCTCCCAAGACAGAAAAGACATCAGACAATACATTCTTTAAGTGTTGCAGCAATGCAAAAGCATGGCTACACCATTACAGAACCCTTTTCGGTAACATGAGAGATAGCTTGAAGGTTATGTTCTTTTGATATTTGATACGGAACAGTGCAACATCTGAGCTACACTGGTTGGACTAAGATTTACATGTGAAAACTTTGCTTCGTTAAATTACTTTCTTCATTCCAGTAAGTCCAGTAATTGTGTTCCCATTTTGTCAGTTTTCTCCACAATCTGTATTGCACGACATATGACATTCTCACATACTGTTAGCCTAAAATTATGAAAGCTGCATATTAATTAAAATAAAATAAAATAAAAAAATAAATTAAGGCTAGTTTAATTGATTGTATGGAAATGGAAAAAAAAACATTTTAAACAAATTTATTTTTTAAATGATCCGTGAGAAAACACATTTGCTGTTGTCGACACAGCCTATCCACTGCTCGCCGCTGTTTCATGAAAGTTTATCGGGAAGTCATTTTTCGGGGAAATGCGAACTTTACAGTTCGAACAAAGCAGCTGACTAGCAAGTATTCTAGAGAGGGGGAAATGTTCCGATGGAAACATTCAGCACTTTTTGAGAATGGGCTTCCACATGTGTACATTGCGGCAGCTGCAATATCCCTTATAATTTGAAACAACAGACTGCCAGTCGGAGGGTCACACGGGCTCACCAAGTAAAACAAGAGCTTTTGCCCTTTCTATCACAATCCAAACATCCATTAGCATTTCCGCGCTGGTAATGACTCGCCTTATGAAAACACCATACAAACTATCTCGGTTCGCTTCCCACACACAGGCACGTAAAAAGGCTTCGATCCCATTGACACGGAATCAGCTCCTATTGTTCCTCAGGAGTAATTTCGACGTACGGTTAATGGAACGGGAAATTACGCATGCATAGGAAGACAGTGATTGAAAACGTTGGAAAAATGTACTAGCAACATAGTATCAAATTGGTGCGGTTACTTCTCACACTATCAGTGTCGTACCGTAACATACAAAACTTTTTAAAACCCACGTTTTGTTAGCTGCAATGTGTGACAATGCTCTGGTAATTCATAATAAATGCAATTACACAAAGTAATCGACAGGTGGCAATGATGTGCTGAATCTCGGTGACGTACAGGCCAGCAGAAAGAACGCGCTAAAAACGCACCGTGAACTACGTCGAGAAGAAAGATAAACTTAAAAACGTTTATTGGAAGAATGAGGGTAAATCCTTAACTTAGCCTTGCAAATTCGAAGTGTGAACAGTTAACTAAATCCCTTGATGTTCCACAAAACCTTGACACCTCTGAGTGGAGGAAAACATTACTTAGAAGTGTGCATTTTCACAGCAATCAATAAGCAGAAGAGAGTCTGGTTTTACGCGAGTGTTTCCCCCAAATGGGCCGGAAAAAACCCACCCTGACGCAGTTACATTCTGTTTGTGAAGGCCGTCAAATCATCAATCAGACCTAAACCCTCCAAACTCCCACATGGCAATCTTAAAGTATTGCATTAATCTTTTTGAAAACATAACAGTCTTTCCTTTACAGAAACATTGGGAGAACATTACAGGGTGTGTTTGGAAAATTGTGGAAGGTAGAATGATGTAAAACATCGAAATTGATCTATAAGATGGGCATGTGAGAATAAGAATGTTTTAATTAGGATCAGGGGAGGCATCGAAGCCTTGTCAGGTTAAGATTGACATGATGAAAATATCATGATGTAGTCATGCATTGCACAGTCCAGACACTAAGGTCTATGAGACTATGAGCTTCATTAATTACATTTATTGTGGGATGTGTGGCGTGTCTTTCTGTTGGAAAAGGGGTACAAATGAGCAATTAAAATTTGCCTGTCTTACAAAGGTGTCATAGCCAGGTACAGTAACATTAATTAATTTCATTGTACATATTACTTTGCTTATCAGACGTTCTTCGCCACAGCATCTCCCAGTGGTCTGAATGAATAATAAGGCAGAACTGACAACGCAGAGGGGACTATGAACTGTGCATTGCGCTGCCCTATCGAGATAGAGCTGTGAGCATAATCTCGTCAGAGCAGAATGCAGATGTTGAAGAGAGGAGGGGGTGGGTGTGAGGGGCTGGGGGGTTGGAAGCTGTGCTGTAAGAGCCATCTGTCCTCACTGTGGTGTCACAGATGAAGCTGTCAGACTGCCTCTCTGTGACACCCCCTTCATCAGAATCACCCTCTCGCACATTAGAATGGGGGCTGTGGGGGGGGGTCTCGCTGACAGACAGCCAGGTAGCTCGCTAACAGATGGTAACATCCCTGCAGGGGGGTGCAGAACAAAGCGAAGCGCTGCGCCGGGGTGCCTTCCCCCCTGAACTGGCAGACTCCAGGGCTCTCACTGCCGGAGTCTCTGTGTGACTGCTACCTGCTCAGTGCCAGACTGAGGCTCCAGAGACATGACAAGAGAGAAACAGTGAGAAAATGAGACATCAGTCATGAAGATTGTGTGTGTGTGTGAGTGTGTGAGAGTGAAAATGAGTTGAAGAAAGAGAGAGAGAGAGCCAGAGAGAGAAAGAAAGAGAGAGAGAGAGAGAAGTCTTAGAAGTAGGCGCACTGGAGCACTGAAGCTAAGCCTCGAGACTCCACGTCACTCTCTCTGTCGCAAGGGAAGAACATTGTTCACCAAAATAGTCTGTGTCTTGTTGCCAGAGAGGAAGTTATATTGTAGGAGAAGGCTGAGAACAAGGTGAAGTCATGAAGGGGAGCTGACCTTGGAGCCGGCTGCATACACTTTTTCCCAGATTCCCACACACACACACACACACACACACACACACACACACACACACACACACACGCACTTTCCTCACCCTATGCTAATCCTTTGCTACAATGAAATAAACAGAGAATTCAAGGGGATGCAGTGCACACACGTATCACCTAAAAACAGAGCTAAAGGTCCTTTGATATAAACTGTTTGCCTCTTACTTTGAAAGGTTACATGTGGAGGCTAAGATTTAAAGGTCATGCTCTGCAAAAGTATTATAGACTGTGACTGCATGACAGCCATTCAATAAAGTGGCTGTGTCATGGCTGAGGTTCTGTTTGAGGTTCTGTGTTTGGGACAATCAAAGCAGGATGGCTAGTCCCTTAGCATCTCACACACTCCTTTCTTTCTATGGCCCTCTGATAAGGAACACATTATATCTGAATGCAATTCATCTAAATTTGTAATGAGGTTGGAGGCAACCTTATGTCAACCCCCTCTGAAAGGTGGCATACACATGGATGATGTACAGCTGTCATTAAGCTCCAGAGGTGTCACTCCACATCAGCTTAGCTACGGAGGCCTTCAGTAAGATCTACTATATTCTGTAGCTGATTTTGTACAGTGTTGGGTCTCACTTACAACATTTCTGTGTTTGAAATTCTCTGGCCAAATGCTAATGCTCTTTTATCCTGTTCCGCCTGGGATTTGAACCATTTTAATTCAGGAACACAGAAGCCATAAAGGTGCTTGCACGCCACTCCTGAGAACCCACGAGTGTTTTACCTCATTTGATAAACAATAGCACTCAATCAGCAACGCGTTCTCATGCGATATCCTGGAATGAGGTCCACAGTTTGTGGCAGGGAGGAGCAGTGTGTAGAGGCCAATCGCAGTGAGAAGTAATGTACTCTGTGTTTGCACAGCATTGGAATTCACAGAGGGTGAGCTGTTTGATCAATTCCCAAAAGATATCTTTATCTCTTACTTTCTCAGTCTCACTTTGTGTCTCAGCTTGGAGCTGAAGAGGGGGATGATCTTGTTTGGTTTTCTCTACCACTCACTGGATTAGCAATAAAATTGTGAAGCATTGTATAGGAAAATATGAACTAGAGAACAGATGTCTAAATTTGACAATGGAATTAAAATGAAGCCTTGTTGTACATAGTTCAAATAAACAAATAAAGCGTTCAAGTGTGTTAAATATACAAAGCTTGGAGGAAACTTGAAGAACACTTGAAGAAATACAACACTGAAACCCTTTACACTCTGGCAAGTGTACTTCTGATGGTGGGCCAAACTGAGGATATGACAGGGGGCTCCCTGTCCAGGGAAAGGGTTAATGTCCCAAAATGCCGTACTCTGCATGGGGTATACAGGAAACAGTGGACTGGGCGTAACACTGTTGCTCCGGGATGGACAGTGCGTTTGTATTCTTTTTCCCAGAGGTTTCTAAATTTGTGTCTATTGTTTAGCATGGGGAACACCCCATATGTGTGTGACTCTGTGTGTATGTGTGTGTGTGTGTGTTTCCATGACTCTTGGCTCTCTCTCCCCCTCGTGAGTCCGTCTTCTAATGACAATAACATCTTGACCAAAGGGTGACAGCAGGGATGACAGTAGCCTTTGTTTTCTCCGTGTGTACAAACACTCCCACCATAGGTCACAAAGCAGGACGTGAAGAAGCAGAGCTAAGGCTAAACAATGGCTGGGGGGGGGGCTGTGTGTGAGTGTGCTTCTGCAGAGGCATGCGTCCGTGCATGCGTGTGGCTGTGTCCTCAGATCTCAGCCTTACTCTATACTGCACACCCTGTCCCCAGGGAGCCCTGGCTGTATTTACTCTGTTTGGGTTTTCTTGGGAACAAATCTGTCTGATGCCTTTGCTCAAGGCCACAATCATTATTAAGCACACTGTCTTGCACCAGCTGGGATTTGAATATACAACCCTCGGGTTAAAAGAAAGTAAAGAGAGAGAGAGAGAGAGAGAGAGAGAGAGAGAGAGAGAGAGAGAGAGAGAGAGAGAGAGAGAGAGAGAGAGAGAGGGAGGGGTTTTAGGGTTTGGGGCACTAAAGCTAGGCCAGGGTCCTCTCTCACTTTGAAACAGAGAGAAAGGGAGGGAGCTCAGCCCAGATACAGTGATGAGTCATCATCACTGCTCATCGTAAGCACGTGTGCTTTTTGCAGCATTCTGTTACGTGTATCCGGCTCTCCGTCCCTTCTCCGCGATTCTGCTGATCCAGACACTGCTGCTGGGTTAGTGTATGCCGCTGCTTTGTAGCTGTCTTGCATGCATTCAGGCAACGGAACCGAGAAGAAAGTTCCCGTTGAAGGAGAAGGCACCTCACTTCATGACTAGCAGTATGTAAAGTAGAAACAGGAAAGAGGTGGTGATTGACAGGAGTATAATCATCCCGTGTGGAGGGCAAGCAAAGGTGTGTGTGCGATTGTAGCATTGACAAACAGTGCAGACTCCCAGCTTCCGCTGCACGAGGCTTGTGCTTATTGAGTTATGGCAGAGCTCCCTGCGTTCTCGATGACACCTAAAAATGATTTATTTATAGAAAAACCCCTTCATGTGACACTATTCAAGAAAACATACATATTTGATGCCCTGAGTTTGGATTAGCCTGAAAATATGCAAGGCTCTGGTGATGGATTCGACTCTGATGTGGCAGACTCTCCCTCTCGGTCTTCTAGGGTTCTCACACTTTCTTTCACTCTGTGTGTGTGTGCGTGTGTGTGTGCGTGTGTGTGTTAGTGTTTGTGTTTGTGTTTATGTGTTAGTATATTTTCATTTCAGACTCAGTACTCATATTGTCTGTTATGTGTCTGGCAATCCTGTTCACATTAGGAGTGGTCAGGGAGCAGATGAGTTGGGTCTTTAAAAGCGGAGATTCAGGGAAATGACTGTGTGTTGGGTTACAAACAGAAACATGTGTGATACCTCATATCCAGGAACGTGTCTGTAAAAGGTGTGTGGATTCCTTATAATCCTTCAGTTGATGACAGACAGGAATTCCTGGACCTCTCTAAGATGCAGAGGTTCTTCATCTGTTCTGTTCAGTAAAGAAGACTTCACAACAGTCCATGCATATCCACCTTCCCAAGAGTGGACATGCAGATAGTGAGTTGTTTTATTGGCAATATTGCCAGACAGGATGTTGTTGAGTACGTGTTTGGACTAATCTGAGAATCATGTCAAAGCCTGCTGCCAGAGGGGATATAGGGTGGGTGTTGCTCTAGGTGGGAGAAGAAGAAACATCTCTCTCTGTATAAATGGTCATTTCTCACCAAGCAAACATTAATCCCTTTAAACTCTGAGTCCCATTGGCCTGAGAAATGGCCTTTTTTACTTTGCAATAGAAAGGTTCAAAAACATAAAGCTTCTTGTGGTAGTTCACATGATTGATGCATAGCTTGCCCGATCAGTCTCAGTCCTGAGACAGAGTATCCGTCAGATGAGTATTGATCAGCCTTATGTTGTGAACAAATGCCCTACCGCTGAAAACTGCTTAGTTCTTAGCTCACAGCTCTACAGAATTGCTGGTTTAATGTGTTCAAACTGAAATATTTGATGTGCTAGCCAAAAACAACTACAAACACCATAACAAGACCTTTTATTTTGTGGCCGGATTTGTCTGGAAAAGTAATGAAACTGTAGGGTAGAAAGATTCACTCAGACCTATGGCCCTGTGGCACAGTCAGTGTGTATTCTTTATAGAGAGTGAGGATATGTACAGTCATTACCAGCAGGGCAGCTTGAAAATGATGATGATATATACACACTAGCAGATGCCAGGCAACTGCTGACGATTCACTTGTGTAATCACCTGTTGTGCTGCTTAGAGACTGCTGCCTTGATATTATTACTAATGAGTGTTTTCCATAAATACAGGATATTTGTTTATTTGTCTGTATTTGTATTCATGTATGCATAAAGGTCATGTGTTGTACACTGCCAAGCATATGGTAAAATCTGCTAAATGACCACAAGAAAATAATGACTTTCATTTTCAGGCTGAATTCATGTGCCCCACAGGGTTATTTGAGAACTGTTACAAGATGGTAAAAACCCACCTGCGGGGCTTGGGAGTACACACAGCAGGCTGCAAGAGCAAGAGGTTCAGATAACAATAAAATATTCTTATTACTGTAGCAGACAACAGGGATCCTGCCTGAAGTGATGCATCAGTATGAAAAGCCGGTGTCCACATTTGTCTCTTGATTAAACCTTATCTGGCAGAGAGGAGATGGAACTGCTGAAGTCTGTGGGAACGCGAGCCTATGGAAATTCCCTGGGGGAGAGGTGAATCTGCTAACTGACCCTGTGACAGGGGAAGTGACAGGGAAGGCTGGGTCACTGCAATGTCCCCTGCATAGGAGCACCGGGAATCACATGGGAATTTTCAACTCATCACACTGTTCACTCTGACCACTGACAGATTGGATCAAGCATACATGTGGACTGCTCCACAGACACGTGAAGTACACTGAATCAAACGTGAAGAACGCCCCAGTGTCCCAGAGTTTGGATTTTCATCCAAACCTGCATTTTGGTTGGGTGTTTTCATTGATCTCCTTGCTCCAGAGATGCTGGAGAAATAACCAGATCGAAACAGCCAGGTGGAGGCAGACCCTTTGGGAACAAGGGCTGTACACTGGCCTGACCTTTTCAGATGAGGACTGAAGCACATGTGTTTCTATTTTGCCCACAATTATTACAGTGAATAGTGAAAATTCATTCAGGTTTTTCCTGGTCAGGTTGCAATAGCATCTAAGAGTGTTGGTGCAGCTGGCCAGGGAGAAAACTGCTGATTTAGAGGCCTCTCAAGCTGTCATCACCCTAGCAGGGTGTGTCTCTCTGTATAGATCTGCTGGATCTATACAGAGAGTGACTCAAAAGTGGCTCAGAAGCAGCAAGAATATGGTGGACACAATCAAATAGGTATGAGTGTCTTGATGCTAACAAGGAGATAATTATCACTGCAAACTGCCAATAGCTCTAACCATAAATGGCATGTGCAGGAAATGGCCCTAGTGAGCTTTTTGCAGCTAAGCTTCTCAGGTGTGGAGATGGCAGCGCTGGTCTCACTCAGGTATTTGTGGCCCCATACAAAAAAGTGACTTCTGGGCTGCTCTTCTGCCTCTGAAGTTTGCAATGTGTTCACAGCATCAGACAAACTGCACATCAAACTGAGGCGTCGGCTCCCACTGTCTTTGATCTGTTCCTTGTCTGGCTGGCATGCAGGTCTCTTGCATATGGTCACTGTGCTGATCTTGTCAGAGAGATGGAGGTTCTGGAATGTTTGGAATGCTTGGATATCTGTGGAGGAAAGAAATGGAACAAACAAAAACAAAATTGCCAAAATAATAAAATAAAAAAGATTAATAAGCATGAGATGGTTTGATGATTTTCCAGTGCACCCATTTGGGGCTTTGGATGGTATCTGGAATCTTGGACATACTGTTACCAAACAGTGGAATCTGCTGGTGAGGTGGGGTCACAGTGCTGTAAAGAGGGCAGTCAGTATCTGAGTCTGAGTAATGAAAGAGGACTCTGTGGGTATCGGCACTGCACATTACTCCCGGTGCTTTATGACTGCCTTTATTGAGAATATTTAATTTAGTGCATGAACTTGTATCTGATATATATGCCATCCACATTTCAAATGCTTTTTGTACTGATAACTGGGAAAACTTAACAAGTTAAGTTTCCTTGTGCAATCTTATCAGATTTGATTGGACCTTTTAACAAGCCTTTGCTGCCTTTATTAATGTTGATGTTCATGTTTTAACAAGAGTTTGTGCATTGTACAGCCCATCTATTGAATGACATCTACAGCTTTGTAGATCATGAGGTGTACAAGTAATTACATTCAGTGTTCATCACATTTTGAGGTTTACTCAGACTGGAAGTCAAATATGAATCTGATTGGATCATCTTACCTGCAGATAAAGTTGACACATAAGCCTCTTTATCTGGAATGCCTCTCAGCTCTTAATGATTACAACATAGGGTAAGGCTTTATTACAGCAGAGACTTTTATCAGCATTGTTAATATGCCTTCATCCCCTAATTAACCAAAATCTTTCACTGCACCTCATCTGTTCCTCCTCTTCTTTTGGGAGGAAGTGTTAATTCAAGCCTCAGCGCCTGTTGGTTAAATGTTCATGTTGTCTTAACTCCTCATTCTGCATGTTAATTTCCAGATAAAACAGATGTTATTGACCATCTCTGGAGACCATCACATTGACGTTTCTACAAGACGAATGAGTCTGAGGCCTGATGGCACATTCTGATGGCACTACTTCCACTGTGAAATGTCTTCATTCTTGCGAAAAAGCTTCTGAAACAACATAAGGGCTCCCCTCATACCAGATTCGGCCTCCTACTGCTATGAGACCCCTTGGCAGAAGTTCCGGCTTCTGTTTTCACGAGTGACAGTCTAATGGATGAGGAAATGGAAAAAGAGTGAGAGGCCATTCAGTCCCTTTGATATCTTAATCATGTTTGTCTCACACACGCACGAACCCGCATTCACACGGACAGATGCACTAATGCTAGTACTAACATACACACGGACACAAACACGCATGGTGCCATGGAAAGGAGACAAGGCAGGACATCCACAGACAGAAGAAAGAGGCCATTTGAAAAAAGAGAGCAGCACGGGACGACGGATGAGGTGATAGATGCTACGTATCAATCAAGTGATTTGGTTAATCATGTGATCAATCAAACAGGAGGAGTCAGAATCACATCTGAGGGCCTTTTGTGATGATACTTAACCCCACAGCAGGGAGGGTGACAGTGAGGATGTGTGGGGGAAAACAAGAACAGCACAGAGGGATGCAGGAAGAAGGATATTAGGAAAGAGGAAGTGGCCATCATAATCGTGTTGACCTTTGGAATTTTGAATTGTCCCTGTGCACGTGCTTTTAAAGAGTACTATCCTGAGTAAAATAAAGGGCACTCATGATTTCTTTCACCTTATGTCAGTGGTGGAATATTGATACTCTGTTCTACTCTACATGAACCACAGAGGGTGTCTATGAATTTCAGAGCAGTCTGTATTTACAACAATAATCTACTCTTGACAAGAAGGACTTCAGCTGTTGTATTTCCATCTGTTTTTTTTAATTTTTATTTTATTACTGCTGTCAAAAGTTTATGTGACTTGCTCAACTGGAGTCCTCTGTAAAATAATGAATCCATATACAAAACAAGTTGCGCGCTGTTGCAGAAAAATAGCAATTTTAAGTTAGAAATGGTCACATTCGTGTCAAAAGTAATGGAAAAGTCTGGGCTGTCTCTGAGGAGCTCTGTCTGAGCCCCGCTCTGGATTGACAGAGTGCACTGTCACGTGACAGAGGGGCTGAGCCAGGAGTTCTGGCTTTCTTTGGCAGAGGGGAACAGAAGCCCTGTGGAGGACTCCCGGAGAGCAGGTGAGGAGAGGCTGCGTGCTGAGAGGAAGAGAGGACCTGCTCCAGGCAGGGCCGTGTGAGTAATTGTCTCCCCTGGCGGGGGCCTGGTTCAGCCCTGGATGCCCTGCCTTTGTCCCAGAGCACCTCGTCCTTTCAGTCCTAACCCTCACAAACACGATGTGAAATGAGCTCGGTTTCTTCTCTGGACCTCCAGCGGCGGGACCGTGATGAAAACTACTATGATCACTTCAGTCATAGAGTGTGCTGGTGGCCAAACCCTCCCCCACATTTCTACACCCTCCACATTGTCACCCTGGGAACCCAACAGCTGCCACATGCAATGATGCAAAATCAGGGCACTCTTCTTGCCCACATGCATCTCCTGACACCCAAAGTTCCTCTATATTACACTGACCCATCGACCGAACATGCCTAAAATGAGCCTAAGTGTTGAAATTTTGCTTCACCAAGGACATAATTTAAAGTGGGAAATTTCAAAAATCACTGACTAAATCTAAATTAGGAATCTCATTCTGTTTCTTTGCTTCTTGAAGAAATGTTTCCATGGGCTTTCTCATGAATGTCTACTTCTTTCTCCTACGAAAGAGTGTGAGTGACGATAAATGGTGAATAATTTCCATGCATTTCCCACTCAGACTCTTGAGCTTTCGTACTTAGTCACTGTGAGACTCAGGCACTCAGGATGCACCCATTGTTTGAATGGAGTCCAGATAGGCAGTGAGACAAGGGGACATTACTGCTGTGATAGATGTGGTGCTCTTCCTGTTTGTAATTTCTCAGGAGCACTCCTTTCCCCCCTGCTATGAAGCTCACACAACTGGGAGTGAAACACTGACAGCAGGCTTACTCAGGACACTGTGGATAGGAAAAAGAAGCAGGAATAAAAAACAGCTCTCCATAGACTGGAACATGTATCACAGACACAGAGAAGAGGACACTGTTAATGGGAGATGTTCAACTGACCTACCTGGTCCAGTAAAGGTGAAAAAAGACAGACCTAAATTGTTGAAGTAAACATTATGGATGCTGGATGGTACACCTGGACCTGAACCTTGTGTAAATACAATGAAATGTATTTACAAAAGACCTCTTTTCATTGTGGTACTTCAGTTAAAAACAACATGTGAATATGGTCATGGCAGTTTAATTACTCACATCACTGATTTTCTTTTTTCCTTTTTCAGAAAACTCAGAGGTATTAACTTTTTGTATGAAAGACCTGCCTGCACAACCCCTATGGAAACGCAAACAGAAACCTAGTGGGATCAGTTTTCATGTTCAATGCTTTAGGACAACAGATCTGACCTGTGACCTCTCTTTTCAGTCAGTCTCAGTCACCTGTCCCTCTGTCCACACTGAAAGTCTACCCTCTCCACTGGCCACTGTGCCCTGTGTATCTGAGATCCTCTTCAAAGGCTATTGTTCTGGGGCAGAGAACCTACTTGTTTAGATGAAATAGATCAAATCTCTTGTAAATGGAGTCAGATGTCAGGCAGAGAGGAATATGAACCATACTTATACCTGGTGTGGCAGAAGATGGCACTCCCTCATAATAACTCAGTTGGTCTGACCCAGTGCAAAGATGGTATGATAAAAGGCCTATGTGTTATGAAAAACAGTATACTGTATAACTGCAACAAATAACTGAAAGCCGCAAGTACTTCCAGGAAGGAGATATTTCATGCACAATGGTTCTCATCCTCTGTGACTGTAAATGTTTAGTCATACTTATACACACTAAATACCACTTTGATTCCCCCATCTTGCTCTTAATTTGGTCACATTACCACACAGAAGAGTTACAGCAACTGTAGCTGTCAGTACTACTAGGGGATAGTAGCGAAAATGGTTGTTTGTTAAGCTTAGTATACTAATAAGCAATTTGTGTGTGGCATTGAAATACAGTCCACAATTAGTAGTTGCAGCAGAATAAACAAGTGTATGAGTAATGTGATTACCTAGTTTGCTAACAACCAAAATGTAATTTTGTTTGGGGGTGAAAAAATACAAGCTTTAGTGGCTACCAGAGTTAAAAGTGAAGTGCTATACATAAATATGTCACTCTGTTGTTTATCTGTAACAGCAAAAACTGATCTATAAAAACATGGAAGTGTTTATTAGCAGCAGGTTTTGCAATAAAGATGTGAAACACAATCTCTGATTGCTTTTTAGCATCAGGAACAGCTACGAGGAAAGCGTCTGTCTGCAGTGAGTGAAGAATGAACTTGCAAACGCCATGTGTATATTGTTTCCGCTCAGCTCTGAGCTCCCAGCTCTAGTGCTGCCCTCATGGTTGTCTATTCTTTGAAGAACTTGAGAGCATGCTTATCCCTATAACACATGCGCCAGTGGACAAACACACCACAGCATAGAGTCCTGTTTGTTACAACAACCGTTGCACCAAATGAGGTGTGTGAGAATGAACCCCGAGTCTGGGTAAATAAAGCTGATAGTGTTAATCACAGCTGCGATGCATTCCAAACTCTTTCTTCACCTTGGTGTTCCGAAGGGGGTCTCAGCAGGGGGACATCTGAACTGTTTTACCTTGGTCCCTCATGTGTGACCAGGTCAGATCCACAAAAAAGGGTAAAATGGCCTAAATAAAAACCCTACTGAAGGCCGCTGGAGTCACACCCAGGAGTTACCACTGACCCCCAGCACCCACTGACCCGCATGACGACAAAAACCTTTCTTTCAGTCACTCAATATCTCTTACTTCATTGCCCCATTCACCATGAGTCCGAGGCATCAACATGACAATGTAACAATGCACAGCCCTTTTACAAGAGGTCTTGTGTTGTGTTAACCATTATTCCCCAAAAGAATATTGGGGAAAGTATCAAAGGAGCTAGAAAGTTGACTGAAAAACTGTCTGTGATTAGTTGCATGAGCAAGTTAGCATTAACCACTGTGTTTTGCCATGTTTGGTTAATTTTCCATCACCCTCTTCTGAGTTTATTAACTTGAGATTTAAGTGTTATCATGTATTACTGTCAAATTTAATAAGACAAAAGCTTCCCATTGTTGCTGAGATATTTCCCAGATGAAACCTTTCAAGTTTTTTTCATACTTGAATATAAAGCGCCTCTGCCTTCATAACAATGTTAATTTGATCATTTTAAAAGAGAGAGCTCTTAAAATCAGGCAGCACAACAAGAGAACAGGTGAATGGAAAACACAGAGGAATGTGCATTTATTCCTCCTTTCTTAGAATCTGTTGTGTTCACACATGAACTAAAAACATCTGTGTTTTCATGGATATTGTTTTTGATGGCGTTTTAAACTGTGTTTTACATGGTGATATATCAATGTGCTTGGGGTATGCCATCTGCCGAGATCCCTCTACAGCACCAGGAGTCAGGCACTTCATGGGGTCTACACCAGAAATAACCACAATGTCCCTGAGGTCTGACTCATTAAAAGCATTAGTTTCTGCACGAACTAACCTAATTTATACATACAGTATTTACAAGCAATCTCATAAGCCACACAGTAAATGCCCAAACTTGGACCTTTTCACTTTTCTATTCTTCTTTTTCTTAATTTTCCTGCCACATAACATCATTAGTGCTTCAGGCACCAAATTTCTGATCCTCACCATGTATCTTTCCCCATATTTAGCCAATTGCCACATTTGCTCATTGCAGCATTTTGCAAGTCATCTTCTGCCCTTGGCAGAGAAGATAAAACTGCCATCTGGGTTTTGCATGAAAGCTGGCTAACTACCTAAGGTCTAAACAAAAAGATTCACACTAATTTCATACATGGATGTGACACGAAGATTGAAAGACCTCATTCTCTAAAAATGGTAAGATGAACACAGGACCAAGCTACAAATAAGAATTTAGGATAGGGTTACTTTGGAAGAGTGCTTGGTCAAGTTTGGGTGATGTTAATGCTGCTCAAAGTGTTTATTGTAACTTGCCTTCATTTCAACATTTTGTGGTGAATAAAAATGTGACATATTTATCACATACTTGAATTGTGGCCATAGATGATTTGTTAAACTTGTTCAATTCTAAAACAGAAAAAATTGTTCCTGACAACCACTTGGTGTTGATCACAGTTTTCTCAACAAAGTAGCCTACTGTTCGAACGAGACTTTGATTTACTGCATGGATCGAGCGTCGCTGTACCACGACTACACGAAGACTGTCGGAAAAGCCCGAATGCATAGCATGCTGGGAAAAAGGACGCTCGCCACAAACGCTCTATTATGACCGTATAAAGAAACTGTGGAGCCGCCATCTTTCTTGAATGAAACAGACAGGCTGCTAACTTAGCGGGTAGTAACATCAATAACGTTTATTACAGCACACAGAAATAAAAATATCTCTCAGAATTGTATGCTGAGATAAGCATCAGTCAGAGGAGACTGCACGACGAAATCCATCCACTTTAAGATTTAAGCCTAGTGACATTATTAAAAGTGTAACCTTAGCTAGTCTAGCGCTAACTAGATTGCAAGACACGGTCATGGGCCGCTCCAGAAGTCGCAGCTCATCCCGGTCTAAACACTCGAAAAGCAGCAAGCACAGCAAGAAACGGAGCCGCTCCCGATCGCGGTCCAGAGACAGGGAGAGGTCCAAAAAGCGATCGAAGTCCCGGGAAGCAAAGAGGAACAGACGCCGGGAGTCCCGGTCTCGCTCCCGCTCAGCCACGGTGTCGTCCCGCAGGGACAGGGACAGGGAGAGAGCCTCGTCTCCGCCTGAAAGGATCGACATCTTCGGTCGGACGCTGAGCAAGAGGAGTGCCCTGGACGAAAAACAGAAGAAGGAAGAGGAGGAGAAAAAGGCCGAGTTGGAAAGACAGAGGAAGATGTAAGTGTAACTCACACAACATTTGCTTACAAGTGGCTAGCTAGCTAGTCAGCTGCTTGTATGGGGCATATTGTTTGTACCGTTGCGGGACAAATTCACTACTGATAGCATGGGTTCAGCCGTTTCTTATTTATAGCCTGGATAGCTAGTGAGCTAAATTCCTACTTCTTTGTGGGAACTATGCAACGTTAGCACAGGTCCAGAGAGATACAAGGCCTAAGTAGCTAACATTAGCTTGAACCCATTGGAATAGGCTAGTGAGCCGAGTTCAAGAAGGCCTAACCTTCCTCCTAACATAGGGATGCGCACCCAATACAGTTGTATCAGCTAACTAGTTAACGTTAACACAGTTTGCTAGCAAGCCATTGCTGGTAGCGAGCAAAACCAGGCTTGGTAAATTGGCTAACACTGTGGACCTGACTAGGCAAGCTTAGCAAGCTGGCACGCTTCACTTGAATGTTATTTCGAAAGTTCTCAAGTTAGTCCCTTATCAGATGATCTAGGCAACCAGCTGGCTACCTCGACGGAAATACAATATTATGGTAGCTCCCTGGTTATATGAGAAAGTGGTTTGTACATTACGTATAGACAGGTAATGTCAGTACTGTTGACAGTAAACAAATCCTCTTTTAAACATAGCACTAGCTAGTTAAGTCGTTTGGTATTTGGATGTGTTGAAATCCGAAGATAGCTGCTGATTGGGCTGGCCAACCAGATCAGCAGGCTGGAGTTGGAGTTACTGGATTGTGTTACTTGTATGTGAGCTTTCCACCTCCTTGGCTCATTCTGGAGAAGCCCCCCATATCAAATTAGAAGGGATATTCTTCATTTCTACATTGAATTTAGTCATTTAGCCCAGTGTTTTCCACCCCTACTCCTGGCAGCACCCTGTTCTGCATATCTTCTATCTATCCTTGCTCTACCTACCTGACTGAACTCATCAGTGGCACGTTTTATTAGCTGAGCACACCTGATTTAATCAAGCAGCAAGGATAGATGGAAGGTATGCAGGACAGGGTGCCGCCAGGAGTAGGGTTGAGAAACACTGATTTAGCCAACACTTCTATCTAGAACGACTTACAGTAGAGCATAGTCAAAGTGCATACATTTCTGTCTGATTCTGTTTGGTCATTGTAGATATTTACATTATTGGCATTTAGCAGATGCTCTTATCCAGAGCGACTTACGTAGGTTACAGTTTTTTTTTACATGTTACCCATTTGTACAGCTTGGTATTATTTACTGAGGCAGGTCTGGGTTAAGTGCATTGCCCAAGGGTACAACAATAGTGCCCCAGCGGGGAATCGAACTGCCAACCTTTCAGTTATGAGTCCTGCTTCTTGCTACTATACTGCACTGCTGTTCCTATGCCATCCTTATGCTATACTGCTGTAGACACAAACTAATTTAACCAGGTTGTATTAAAAAGGGCTTGTCCTATTAGTCTGTGCATCAGTGGAATTACAGCAGTAATTCTTATTGTATTCTTGCTGCCTGAATCTTTCCAGGGACCATTTTGATAAAGCTGTTTGCATAGCTTTAGATACATATATCTGTACAGGTAGGAATTAAGCAGTCAGGCCTTGTCCCATGCAATGCTTAAAATAGTGATCATTCCGACAGCCTTTATGCAAGGTGTGATAGCTTTTCTCATACCACAGTGCTAAACATGTGATGTGTGATAGGGTGTTAAACTCATGCTCATGTGGAAATGGCTGGACTGTTCAGTTGCCAAACCATTAGCTTAAGCGTTCATACACTGCCAGTCTCAGATTGAAAGCTATAAACTGTAAACTGTACCATTATGCTTGTCACATCCTCCAGCTAGGAACATTAGAGCACACTGCTACGCTCTGCAGAAAGGTCCTGGAGGTTGGGCATAAAACGTCCTTTTCTGGGGAAGTGGACACTGTATCTGAGCTCCGTTTTTCTCAAGTGATGCTTCCCGGGCCGTCTGTCTCCTCCTGCCCCTCTGTGTGCTGTCGCCAACAGAATGGAACAACTGAGAACAAAATGTTCCCTCTGGCCCTGTGGCTGCAGGTAGATGATGCTCTCCGGCAGCGTGCAGTGTAACGCAAGTTATGCTGTAGTAAACATAATGCACCAAAATTTGCCTGTAACAATTAATTTATGATGGCTGTGATTTTTGTGGGAGTGAGCACTACTTACAATGGAACGATGGTCTTTTGCCACAAAATCCTCCCTTGGCTGTGGAGAGCATTTCAGGTTTTCCCTTTACCTCACCACAGTGTATGAAGTATATCATCTGAGGAGAACCCAGTACCTTCATCATTCCTTTTAGATAAGATAACATGGTCTTATTTATAAAGATCCAGCATCTCTTTAATATGTACTTTGGACAGTTAAGTGTTCCCCTAGAGCAGATCCATATGGGCCTTTTATTAGCCTTCTAAATCATAGCCCCTTCCTCTCCCTCAAGTCTACATACAACCTAAGGTGTGCTTCCAGTTGTTCCACTGGCTTGGCATTTTACTGATGGCATGAACTGAATTGAAAATTCACGGTTTAATTTCAGGTACACTTTTGCTGATGGGTTGATCGGCAGCTAATGCATTTCTCCCTGCGGGGTTGGCTTTGTGGCCATTCGGAACATGCCAGAGTCATGTTCCACAAGGCATTGACCACCACTTCAAACAGGATGTCCTAACAAAGAGGCTCACAGACACCAGATAAGATGTTGTGGTTTTAAGTTCTCTGTGACTAAATGAAGAAATAATATGAAAGGGCGCTTGGTTTTTTTTTTTTCTTAGCCAAAAGCAATGTGGTGGGCCTCATTTTCTTGTTATTTGCAGTGCAGCTGTAACAGTTTAAACCTGTTTAAGAGTAAACAAGGCGCCCTGCTCTTGTGTGCCCTGGCCCTCGGGCGCTGTGGGCGATATGCCTCGCTTTACCTTTATCTCTCTGCTGTCTCCTGCTCTAAACGAACTTCCCTCCTCCCTGGGGGGGTCATGTCAGCTGGGAACTGCTGCGGACTCCGCTCCGCTTTTGTCTGTGTCTCTCCGTGCGGTCAAGCACATCATCACCCCCCACATTATCCCCCCGCGCTGCCTCTGCCCGTGTGGAGGGGGGGGAGATGCGTGGAACCGAGTAAAAGCTACATCTTAATCCTGTCTGTTGTGTCATGCATCGCACAGACGCATCCGCCGGCTCCCTCTCGTGCATTTGCACACACGCTGGCAGCAGCGGGCCGTGTTCCAGTTTAATGTTACACACTTCCCTTCATACCTTTGCCCAGAATGAATACATTAACTGATGCCTGGAAATGAATTTACTGTGCATGTTTATTGAATGTCGTTGGACTCTGGATATGCACTTGTTTTGTGAATCTGTTCCTCAATTATCCATTAGTTTGGCCTGAAAATGAATGTTTTAGTTTTTGCGTGTCTCAGTAGGGAACTTGGCTAGCTTCATTAGTAAAATGGCAAAATCCAAATGTTGTAGTTGAACGCAAGCCCACAGTTTGCATTATCTGTCTGTGTTCTAATATTCAGGACCAGAAAACAGCTTTCCGTATCCTTAAACGATGTTGGTGAAGTTGCCAAAATCGATACAGCACTTAGCAGCGTTTGTAAGCTTGCTTCTCTGCCATGTTTGTATGCTAGGTGCAGTTTATTTTCACTTAGCTAAACCCACCATTATTTTAAAACATACTGTGAATCTTGGTAAAACTTGCAGGATCTAATCCCCTGTTAGCGTTTGCTTTGGACTCTATTGGAGGGTGTGACTTCAAGGAGTTCAGGGATTTACAGTGCTCCTTTCACAAATTTTGTCTTGGTTGGAATGGCACTGAGTGGCAACACTCTTTTCTTTCAAGTATCAGTGTATACTTCTCTGAGTTAGTAAGGCCAGGGAAGGGAGTGAGGGAGCTCATTGTAATGAACTGGAATGGGGCGAGGGACCCTTGCAGAAAGACAAACAAACAACACACAACATGCATTCCTAAAGAATAATCCCCACAATATTATGGCACTTACCCGGTTCAAGACAGGTGTTTTCAGGCTTTCTTTTTTCCCATAAAAGATGTAATCCACTTAAATGGAAGCAAAGAAAAGGCGGGCATGTAAGCAGTGTTGAATAGAAAAAAGGGCTTGATGTTGCTTTGAAGTGGGAGATTATGAAAATTGCCTGAAGCACCCGATCTACAAATTGTGTATTTGTGTGTGTGTGTGTGTGTGTGTGTGTGTGTGTGTGTGTGTGTGTGTGTGTGTGTGTGTGTGTGTGTGTGTGTGTGTGTGTTAGTCTTAGTCTTGTCTGACTAAGGCGTCATTTCAAGTCCATGTGCGGAGCTATGCGCAATCTTGAGAGTGAATTCTCTCCCATATACAGGCTTATGCTTGCTTATTGTGCTCTGTCATGGTTGAAAACGGGGTTAGGCTCTTTGCGTCTTTCAGGGCAGGGACAGTCCTTGGCTTGACATCTGCCTTGGACCGAGAAACCAATTTCTACCTGAAATGATTTCAACACCTGTCCCGCCCCCGCAGCCGCCAGCAGGAGATCGAGGAGAAGCTGATCGAGGAGGAGACGGCGCGGCGCGTGGAGGAGCTGGTGGCCAAGCGGGTGGAGGAGGAGCTAGAGAAGCGGAAGGACGAGATCGAGCGGGAGGTGCTGCGCAGGGTGGAGGAGGCCAAGCGCATCATGGAGCGGCAGCTGCTGGAGGAGCTGGAGCGCCAGAGGCAGGCGGAGCTGGCCGCCCAGAAGGCCAGAGAGGTAACGCTCGGTCGTTGGGAATGCAGGCACCCCCTCCCCAGGGGAGCTCCATGGCAAAACTTTCAGATGGGAGTGGCCGTCAGGGGTAGAGTCCGGGCGGGTGGAGGTGGCCGGGCGTGCCCTTGCTTCTTTGTCTGAGCCTTCAGGGGGAAGCAACCGCATCCTGAGGCCCGAAATGCTGAGTTTAGCAATGCTCATGGGATCTCTATATTATTTGGAGACATTTTTGGCCACCGTAAAATATGACTGCCGCTTAGATATAGCGTTCGCAAGAGATACGCCTATGTTGAGACCACTCTGGGGAATTTTGTGAAACTTTTGCCATGGCAGAATTATTGACATCTCCCTGCAGTGTCCCCCCCTGCCCCTGCCTCTTTTCTGTGATGCCTCATTTTTGCCCCTAATAAAAGTCACTTGCAGATCAGCATTCCATTATTCACTGCTGCTTTGTCCTGTTGTTGGTCTGTTTTTTTTTTTTAACAACAGCAGTACAGTACACCTTTATTGTGGCCTTCCACTAAAACACTTCACTTCACCCTCAAAAGCTTCAGTCCTTCAGTTGCAGCCTTTACCTGCTGAATGATTCAGGAAGGGATCAGTTTCTTAAATCAATTGTCAAGCTAATTCGTCCCTGTGTGGCTTCTATTCTAGTAGAGGAACTCTGTAAGCCCTCCTAAAATGAAATTTAATGCATTTCTTTGTAGTTCAGCGTCCTGCAGGAATTTGAACACACATTATCACGTTGGCAGCTGTCCCTCGGCGTCCACATGAATAACCCAGTCATTAACTTCACTGCTTTTATGTTTATTGCCCAGTTCTCCAGCCATTGGTCCCTTTAGAAAAGGAACATCAATTTGATACTATAAAAAACCCTCACAGATCAGTGTCCAAAAGTCACATCACCTTGTATTTGGCAACAGAAAACCTGTGTATTTTAGGCTGCGTTCAATGGAGAGGTATATTTCTTCTTCCCTCTGTGTTTTTCTGTAGAGAAACATAATTGTTCGCTGGACAAGTGCACTCATGCACATTGGTACCATTGCACTTTGCTCACTAAAATGGAATGTTGTCAGTAGGCATTGCTCTGCACTGCCGAGAATCAATACACATTGCCTTGAGTTTATTGCAAGTTCTTAGAGTGAAAGCCAAAGTGAATACCTAGCAAACATTTACAGGGGATTGGCCAGTCGTCCATTACTTATTTGGGCAAAATAATTGCACCCCCCTGTCGGGGGTGGGAAAAAAAAAACCTAGAGGCAAGCCTGAGGGCTGTCTCTTGTCTCTAAACTTCCCTCATGCACGGTTTTGGAGTCCAATATATAACAGATCAATCCAAAGCTGTAGAGCTCTAAATTTGCATAGGCTCTTGGCGTATTGTTTTCTTGAATTTTTTTTTTCTTGAATCATTTTTACTTAATTAAATTGAATCTCCATGTTTGCCCATCCGTGTAGTTTTCCGATACTGATTTGAATTCTCATCCCCATGCATACACAGGGGACAGTGATCTTCTGCTTCCTGTTTGCTGTTTCCCCCCCCTGAGTTCAGCACTTTATGGATTAACCTTGTGTGTTCATTTAAAAAAAAAAAAGAAAATCCTTTTGTTATAACTAACAAGTTTCCATGCATTTTTTTATTTCCTGAAATGTTTTGCCTTAGGATTGATGATATTTTCACACACTTTTGTTCCTTAATGCCACTGACCTCACTTGCCTGCAGCCGTGGACTCGGCTGGTGCCGTGCCGTGCCGGCACCTCCGCTGTACCGTACTGTACTGTTGTTTCTGTAAAAGAGACATAAAAGAGCGCGAGCCCGAGCTGCAGACGCAGGCGCTACAGATCAGGTTTAAAGAGGAAGCCGGTGCGTTTGGCCGCCCAGGAAGCGCTTCTCTGTCTCTCTACAGGACACACTGGACAAGACAGTAAATATGCACCTTTTAATGCTGATGGTTAAAGGAGTTGTAGGTACACAGTGAAGGAAAATGCGTAGGTATACATGCATTGGTGAGCCAAACTATTCAATCTTTCTTTTACCCTTTTTCTCTTGCTTATGATTATGATGATGATGCATAATAAGGCAAAGAAATGAGCCATAAATTGTTCTGTAATGTATTTTAATAGCCTTCAGTGTTATTTCTTAATGTGCTTTTATATATTATATATATGTTTATGCCTGTGTAGCATCCCCCCTTCTTTAAATGCTCAGATTTGCAGTGAGGGTTGAAAGGTGATTAAAGACTTGTGCGGGAGGGTTTCTATCACCATCAGAGGGAGGAAAAAAAGAAAAGATTTTGCGGGATTCTTTTTTTTCTTCCTTTGTACTTTGTGTTCATTTTGAAATGCAGTTTTAGCTGATGTGCGTGTGTATGTGTGTGTGTGTGTGTGTGTGTGTGTGTGTGTGTGTGTGTGTGTGTGTGGGGTACATTGGAGGGTCGCTCCTAAGGCTTCCCTGTGTGGTAGGACAGAGGTGTGAGAGTGTAGGGCCAGCATGCAGCAAGCCTGTACGTGCTCTAACACAACACCGTGTCACCCTTCTAGGAGGAAGAAAAATCCAAACGGGAGGAGCTGGAGAAAATTTTGGAGGAGAATAACCGTAAGATCGCGGATGCTCAGGCCAAACTGGTACGTGTACTTTGTTTGCGGTCTGCGTGCTCATTGGTAGGACTTGGCTTCGAATCTTAAATGTATGTCTTATTTATGAGGTGAAAGAAGAGCACTCACAACGCTGCATAAAACAATTCCACATGTTTTCCCGTATGCTAGACCTCAGTAAACTCTGATACCTCACTGTTTGGCTGCGCACTACTATCTAGATGATTGATGAGTTGTTTGAGAGTGACTAACTCCTTAGCTTGGTAGGTAAGATGTGACAGCTCAAATAAATTTGTTTTCAGTCTAGATAATTGTAGCAGTGGAACCAACACAGTTACTTACGTCTGTATGTGTGGAATTTGTTTTATTAACATTTTAATGTTAGTAATGTTAGTCTAATATTCAGTCATGTGAATTATTTCTGTCTAAGTTTACTGTTCAGTTGTCAAGGGTAGCTATAAAAATGCTTCCAGCTTCTTATTTATTTGGGGTGAAATGCATAAATTACTAGTTTTGTTAAATCCACGAAGAGCTTTCTCATTTTTTTTATCTTTCGGAAAGTTTTAAAGTAAATTATAGCAGGATTTTAAATGGCTTAGTCTCTCAGTAATTTTTCCAGTTAAAATAATATTTTCTCTTTATTAAGGCTATCTGAACAATAAATGCTGATCTGAACTTTCAGGAAATGGTGAACAAAAATAAATACCTGGCATTATTGTAATGCGCAGATAAACATGTTGTATCCTTCATGTCATGAATTTACGATCACCTACTACGCCTGCTGTGGTAGTGGCAAGCAGAGTTATAGTCCGATTACGAGACTGACCACAGCTGTACAGTCTGTTCAGTCTCTGCAGTCATTGTTTGTGGTGTTATCAGCAGATATGTCCTTGGTGTTGTTCCAGCATTTATTACATTGTTAATATGAAAATATTTTTGTTGGGCAGTTTACGTTCCTGTTCAGATTATTTATATGTATTTATGTTTATAGGTTTTGGAAGTAGTTTGGATCAGCATGTAATATAGTAAACAGTAGTAATGACAATAACAAGTGGGATTTTTTTTGCATGTGTCCCATGTGATATAGTCCCTACTTGACCTTGTTTGTTTTTTTTCTCTCTCTCTGTCATTTACAGGCTGAGGAACAATTGAAAATAGTGGAAGAGCAGAGAAAGATACACGAAGAGAGGATGAAATTAGAGCAGGAGAGGCAGAGGCAGCAGAAGGAGGAGCAGAAAATAATCCTGGGGAAGGGGAAATCCAGGCCCAAACTCTCGTTCACTTTAAAGGCGGCCGAGTGAAGGGTGCGCGGCGCGGCTCGTGGAATGCGCTCGCTCGGCGTATGGCAGCTTCATGTTGAAGTGTTTTCCCTGGAAGGTCTGACTCCTGTGGGCTGTGCTCAACAACCTCTCTGAACGAAAAGAGGCGTACGATTCGAAAAACCATCCCGACGATGTAACTTGCTGGTCTTACTCTCTTTGATTCGTTTTTAATTGCATAGGAAGCTTCCACTCATCCGCCTGTCTGTTACCTTGGTTCATATGCAATTGATTTTTTATTTTATTTTAAATAGGCAACTTGAAATGTGAAATGACACATAAATGTAGTTGAGATAAATGGTGGCACGTGTAATGTTAATAAAGATTGGGAATAGTACTGGGGATTAACCTGGGTTTTCGGCGGTTTCGGGCAGACCACTATGGAATGGAGAAAGAAAGGGAATAACGCTTGGTTGGAACACTTCAGAGAAACACATGGCACCGTCCCCCTGAATGAAATGCAGGCAGGCTTGTCCCTCCTATAGCCACACCTCTGCACATAAGCATCTGCTCTGTAGTGTTTTTTTTAAACCTATATGATAATATGGGATGAAAAAAATGAACAAAGAACAAATGTTGTATCTTTAATTCCCCCATCCCTAACCCCCAACACCTTTGGACCCAGATGACATCAACTAATGTGAGCAGTGAGCTAGCGTTTGCTCCCCATTAAATATAAAGGCAGAGAGGGCTGGTGGGGGAGGGATTTATTGTGTGGTCTGTAATAATATAGAACCTGTGATGTGTACTGTCCTTCATAAGATGATGTTTGAACCCATGAAAAAGATGTGAAGATGTCCCTCATACCATTTACAATTATCTCTGAAATCTGCGTGCAAAATATCCCTGTATTTTATGTAGTATGTGTACTGAAAACAAAAAAGAAACCTGAATTGTTGAGTATGAAGGCTGTCCCAATACAGGTAAGAGCGGCTAGCTGCATGTTTGTACGGAGAGCAGTGTGTGTGTGTGCGTGTGTGCGAGTTTGCGTGTGTGCGAGTGAGTTTGCGTGTGTGCATGTGTGTTTTGGATGTGGGGTGAGGTGGGATTAAGACAGTGGAATCAGTTGTTGTGGTCAAACTATTTTCTTGCAACCTTGAAACTGTACGATTCACCAATAAAACCCTTGAATGCATCCTGGTGGTGGTTTGACTGTAATCCTGGGTGTTTGTGATGACAAACCTGTAATACTGAGAAGACTGTTGCTCCTTTGTGAAGGAGTACAGTACTGTGTATGCTTTTAAAAAAACCGTCTAAATCCAAGACCACACAAAGTGCACAGCCATTCAGCCATCAGTCCATGCTTTCATGCAGTATGACATTAGAGACATTTGTAATTGTATGAGAAATGCATACCAACACATTACTGTAGCCTGTTATTAAACTATCTGTTGGGGACTTTCTTTTGCAGCTTGCTGTATTTCAAGTGTAACCTGCATTTGATTGCCTCTGTGCATAGACAGCTTACATTTTACATAACACTCATAATCTTGTACTTATGGACAAGTCAGCAACACCCCTCCTACCTTGAAGCTGCAGCCTTCTAGGTTATGTGTTGGTAGTTGCACCTGTCTAACCAGCTTGGTATTTATGGAATAAAGGTTTTACCATGCAAAAAGAACTCTGATCTTGCAAGGAAAGAGGAACAGCTCACATGGTCCCCTTGGACTCTGGTACTGTATCTTCATACTGCTGCAGAAGTGACAGGTTTCTCTGCTGCACTGGAATGAAAAAGTGCCCGTTGCTGGGGCAAAGGTCAGGCTTCCCATCCGAAGTGGATTTTTAGCCGTTTGTAAGTTTAGAGAGCCAACAGGCTGCCTACTCTAAATTGATCAATTTATATATTTGCTTTTCAAATATATAATTTTGCAGCTTGAAATTGTGATATTTTTATTACAAACTGAGCCTTACATGTTTTGTAAATCACACTTTTTGTTGATACAATGTAGCAAGATTTGTCACACACAATGCTTGTGTAAAGTTAAAACGTTTTTGTATCTTGGTCATTCTTGCACAGAACAGGCATGTTGTCACTGCCATTTGCTACCCCCCGGCCATGCTCGGAGAAATTTATTTTCGACGGAATGGAATGCCGTGCGATTAAAAACATTGACCCGAAAGGATGTAATTGTTTGTATTCTGCAGAAATGATACTACCGCCTCTTCGATTATCCCACAATGGAGGTAGCAATAAATGATATGTGGGGCTTATTGCTTTTGAGATCCGTGTAGAGAGAGTACGTTTCAGAGGCAACTCACTTTAAGATCATTTTTGAAGGGTCAGAATGTTTTTTTCATATAATATTTTGAAAGAGTGTAGTGTGTAGTGAACTATGAGTAATTGTTCTTTATTAAGGCAATGCCTTCATCTATAGTGCCGAGGATAACTGCCACCGCGTTAAAGCATGTTCACTTAAAATCCAACATCTTTGAGGACAGAGTAGCAACAGTGGAAAACATGCATATGTGCTCAGTGAAGCATACAAATGAGTTTTTAAACCCTGTCCACCTTATCTCCTTTGTGTTATTTTGGTGACAACGTTTATGCTATGTTTAAAAGACGGGTCTGTATTCTTAAAAATGGATCTGCACTGTGATCATGATGGGGTCTCGAAAAGAAGAACATGACTCATGACAGCATAGATCTGAATTCCATCCATAAACTGAACAAAGAGGACGAACAAAAGCGCTAACCCTAACCCTTAGTGGAGAAAGTTCAGTGATTTCAGTGAACTCATAATACGCGGGAAAAAAATCGAATGTTTGGTCTAGTTTAAATACAATAAAACAGCTGCAATCGTCCTGAAAAGTCTGCACAGTCAGCTTTTCAGCGAAGTCAGTCAACTATTTTATCGCACCAGCTCGGGTGCTTCGATTTAAAACTAGCGATTCTCATGCGTTCTACAGATAATAATTTTATCACCACAATCTGAAAAATCATTCTCCGTTTTATTCCCGGCATTTTACTGGATCTGACTATTACATTATAATAAATAACTTGATTTTGCTGTAAGTAACAAAGAAAACTGGTCAAAATATGGTATGTTATTTCCCTGTCACATAAAACCTTGACCGCATCAATGGATGCTTCTCCCAATGTTTGATAGTTTTATAATTATCCTATATCAAATTTAGATAATAATAATAATAATAATAATAATAATAATAATAATAATAATAATAATAATACATGTGATCATTCTCAAAGTAAAATACTTCCCTTAATATATATTAACCACCGTTGTCTATTATTATCGATGTAGTTGTTATTGCTTTTATTATTTCTCTACCTCTTACTATAGTTTCAACCAGGAAGGCTCCTATGTGGAGGAAAGTGATATAAAATATAATTTATCATATAGCACAACGGCAAATGCTTTCTATCCTGCACGACTTAATATTTTATTATTGTTGTGTCTATCCTGCATACAATGTTTAATGAAATCAATTTATTAGCTTCCCAGTTTTTGTACATACTTTTCTGGATACCATACCTTTTTGGGCTTGAAGACTGTTGTTCGGGAGACACGCGCGGGGAAACCAGTTCCGAGTGTTCACGTCTTATTTTTAGAAAGCTAGGATTTATTTTAAGGCAACGCAGGAACTCCAAGTTTTCCGCTCTTTAGGTAGAGGATGCGACCGGAATTCGCGGAACTTCGCGGAACCTTTTACTTCGTGCGTGAAAAAAAGAATTTTCAAAAAGTTAGGCAATGGATTAAACTAAATTATGGCTAAAAATTGACTCGACCCACACAACACTGGATAAGCCGTGAGAAACTTGAGGTATTACGAATGACCATTATTCCCCTGATTCTCCTTTTAAATAGTTTTTCCTATGATTATTTTATGATTGTTTTCTGAGACACGTTGTTTTGCTTAATAATTTAAGTTTACACAAAAGAGCATGACGTCTTGTGGCTATCCGATATCGAATATACACCGAGTCGGCACATGCAATTAAAGGCGGCAACACTAAATATGTTTATTGGAGCGAAGAGGTGCGGAACCTGCACCCCTGGATCTCTCCATTACCTCCTAAATGTAGTCAGCTTGGTTATCGCTTACACAAACAGCACAATACACAATCGTCCGCTAAATACCTGATTAAATTAACAAGTTGTAACGTGTGAAATGTTAACAGGATACAAATAATTTCGAATGTAAGCCCTGCGAATTCCGAATGTCTCAATGTTTAATTGAAATGTTTTTTTTCATGATCTTATATAGCCTATTACAGCCCCTCTTTCGACTGAAATTGTTTTACACAGTTGTGAGAACAACAATAATAATGATTATAAAAACGGCAAAAAAGTACAAAAGTATCAAGAGTTGTCCACGTCGCCTTAAGATATATCTCAAAAACCTGATCCAAATTTGATCCAAATCTTAAAATGTGATTACGCCACATATGCTGCTACTACTAGGCTACCACTGCGGCTACGAATGATGGTATAATTGCCACAATAACATCAATGAAAAATATAATAATAATAATAATAATAATAATAATATAATAATAATAATAATAATAATAATAATAATAACGTAATACTATTCGGGTACGTTAGTGTGAATCATTACAGTTCAATCTCGTCTCGTTTAACTTAATTTCCAACTAAATTCTCTTTTGAACAGACTTTTCGGATACGTTTTTAAATAGGCTAAAAAATGAAATCATTATACGTCATCTCTAAAATATGACATTTTGTCAGTGTTATAGGGATTAAAAAGAAATCAAATCCTTTTGTTTTCACCGATATGTACCACGTATGTCCGCTGGTGAGCGCTGTTGCCTTTCGGGAAAATATTTTACAGTTTAAGGATATTTTCACAACCAATCAAAATCAACATGTTTTAGTCGCCGAGTTGCTTCTTGCTTCTCCAGCATTGGTACAAGGAACCACACACGAACGTAAGACAAACGTTAGTCAATAACTAACATTGTCATTTACAGTTTCAGGACTGGCAGGTACCCTACAAAGTGTATTCCAGTCGTTTTTGTTTTTGATTTTAAAAACGGGCAAGCCAGCTTCTGGATCGACGTCTCTGTGCACTCCTACTTTCAGTGTTTTGGAGATTTATTCTCATGAGCTAATGAGTGTTTCCACAGGCTGTTTGCCAGGTGGAGTTACAGTAAATGGATGGTAGCCTCTAATCATACATGTTTTTATCGGCATTTTCTTTATCGCTTTACAGAGTCAATATCTTCTTTCTCTGTTGCACGATATTACGGATAAAATGCAGCGCAATTCGTCAAAATGCATTGTATCTTAGATTTTCTCTTTTGTTGATTTGCGGTAAAACTAGTTGCAGACACGTTTAGTTTGATTGACTGAAGTGTTCACGTTGATTTACAGGGACTTACCCAATGAGCATACACGTGGGCGGAGCCAAGGGAAAGACACTGCTTCCAAATATTCCGTCTCACTGTGGCTTTCAGTTACTTGCAGCCTGGGCTCAGCATAGCGTCTAGTCGCCCTGTAATTTCGCAAACCAGTTCCACGGATCTGCAGGATTCATTCGCAGCAATCCTTTATAGCTGAATCGGACCCTGGAATGAGAACTTTAACTTGACTTTGTTAATTTTATTTTTATTTTTCATTATCAATATTATTTTTTTTATTAATTTTACAATCTGATTTGCAGATTATTTGTTGTTTGCTATGGGAATACATTAGAATCGCTCTTTTATTTTTTTAAACTACTCTTGGAGAACCCATGCAGTTGGATTGATAACCTACCTCCTTGCTTGGCGATTCCCCAGCAAACCGCGGATTATTGTGTGCATATTTCCGTTCGGGGAAGAGACATCGGCAGCGGCGTTGGTCGCCCTGATCCAAGGAATTTACCCCATTCACATCGGATCACTAAAGAGTATTAACGCGGTGTCATCTGAATGAGAGACTGTCGTGCGGCTCAGTTTTTCCCTCTCTTGCATTCGGGAGGAGATCGGGAGCTGTCCGGGTGCGTGGGAGAATTACGCGCTCGCTAAACGCGGCCGCTTGTCTAGCGTCGTGGGACTGACTCAGTCTTTTCGTGGGGATTTGATTTTTTTTCCCTCTGGAGCAGGATTACAGAGTTTGGTTGTGTGTCAAAATTGTCACAGTCACTCTCGTTTATTTCCCCCGTTATTATTACAATCTCAGGTTGTGATCTGCCGTGGTGAATGCAATAATGGGGGACTCGATGTGGAGATACTATTTCGGAGTTTTGGTCATTGCGTGCAAGGTGAACCTGTCCCGTGCGACGATTTTAGAGTCCATCTACTGGAACACAACAAATACCAAGTAAGTAAATCAAGCACACACTCACAAAATTCATTTTCATTTAGCCGTTAAGTGTGTCCAAGATGGTTAAAATATATGGTCGCATATTTAAACAAAAATGCTGTGCGCTAACCTCACTCGTTGTGCACTTGCCTAGTTGTCAGAACTATTTTCTCCATCCGCATGAAAGAAAAACGCGGTTTAGTATCTGATTATTACCCCCGGTAAGCTTCGAGCGCGTGAGTTTGTTGAAATATTTGGTCTGTTCCGTGATATGCCGTTTAATGCATATCCACAAACAGCCAACAAGAACAGAGGGGACGCAATACAAACCTCTGGTTACGAGGTATAGCCGATGCCTGCGATACATTTCAATGTTTTTATTCGATTTATTTGAAAGTGTATTTTTATTAGTGTCATTTGGATATTTCAACAGCCAGTAACGATCGATGCACGTTCAATTCAAGTCCTCAAAAGACAGTCAATACTTTGAATGTTAGCAGTAAATTTTATTTCTTTTTTAAACCGAATTGCATTTCCGCACATTCTGTGTGGTGAATACTACCTTGTTATTTTCAAAAATTATGTTCTTGTGAATAAAATGAGAAGAAATAGTTACTTCTTAAAATACAACGGAGAAATTGTACCAACCAACGGAATCGGACATTGTAGTCAGCAAATTACAGGTAGCTGTAAATGAAAGTTCAGTTTTAATGATTGTAAATATGAATATAAAAATCCCCGTCAAAGATTTTGTGTCGTGCTCTGTTCTTCCGGTTGAATTTTAAAGTTTTCCCTTTTATGCTTAAAAGAACAAGTCACGTTTTATTTAATGGCACAACGATGCGTTTTATTTATACTTGAAACAAACTTCTGCGCCAAGGGAAACATGATCCCTTTGTTCTGAAAAAGAAAAAAAAAAGTATGATACACTTTGACTGGCCAAAAAGTGAGTTTGGTGTGCATCGTCTCATTGCAGATTACGATATGGTATACCGGCTGTACGCATTGACCTAATTGTCCGAGATCGTTAACCACACACACACACACACACACACACACACACACACACACACACACACACACACACACACACACACACACACACACACACACACACACACACACACACACACACACACACACAGAGTTGATAGCCTGCTTTATGTTGTTTTTTATGCAAACGCGGTCACATTAGCATCCACTGCTAATTTAATTCATATTTTTGGGAAGGTAATAATAAAGGTAATCACACGTAACGACTCAGTGCTGAATTGCAAAATAAATATTTGAAATTCAGATTATGAATCAATAGGGCCTAACCGGGATGTCAGGGGTCGTCCTCTGTCAGACATTTCGTCACATTGAATCTCGAGTTCGCTCAGTAACTCAGGTTTGGCTCTCGAATTCGTGAAGCAAATCTCTCTGGTTCTCCTCAACCACTGAAAACATATTAATTCATAAATAAATACCAAACGACAGTTGGCCAATGCGGATGCTGAACAGGTGCTCTTTGGTGGCTTTTTAATGCGACAACTACCATCTTTTAAACGAGATACTGTTTACGTATAGGTTCCCATTAGTTAAGATAGTATTCATGTCTGTGCGTATATTACATTGATTATTTAAAAAGGCACCTGTATCTACACGAAGGATATTGCTGCTGCTGTTTGTGAAGGCCCCACTAAGAATAACTCACCGCGCTCATTATTATTTCTAACTTACATCCCTAGAAATTGTCAGGGAGGAGTAGATTCAGCTGTTTCGCATTACGCACCGAGTACATTATTCCTAGCTACATCGGTTTGATTATGCGCACATGCAGTATTTTCGGAATGCACACGTATGTCAGCTGGTCAGAAGGTAAAAGCACATCATAAACTCCTTTCTATAGTTGTTGATTGGTAGTAGTTAATTAATCGATGAAATCAGGTTTAGAATCTGAGAGAGGACGAGAGGAGCGGCGTAAAGCCATCTGACGTTATGAGATGACGCGCCAAGTGGTTATTAGATCATTGATCAGAAGGCAGTTAGCGGCGGGGAGAGAGGCGAGATGGAGCTGATAGTTTTACGGATGAGGGAATTCATGCAGGATTTGGGTTGGCGGTAGCGCCGCTGATCCGTAGCAGAACGTCTGTTGCCATATATAGGTCTTTACAGCGTGCATATTTTTTTCTTTCTTTTTTCTACTTTACAACGTGTCTGGTTGTGTGAAATACAAAATCTAAAATGTAAAACAAAAGTATAGCCCAAAGTAAATATGTCAGAACAGAGAGTGTGTAATTACTTGGCTGGCTATTTAATAAGCTTATTTTTTTCCGAAGGGTTATCTTTTTTATTTTGGTTTATAATAATAAACATGGTTTTTCCATCACACATTTACCAACCCAGATACGTGTGTGGGAGCGCGGTGGTAAAGCAACTTCTAAGATTTTTTCTTAAAACCCATGTTAATCTATTACAATGTGTTCATTATTAATGATTTGTCTTTAACAAAACAATGCTCTAAAATGATACTCCAAAAATGAAAGCAGAGCAAATTTGTCTACTTGATAATGTAATTGTAGAAGTTACACTGGGAACATGATACAGGGGTTGTCTTTTTGGTGGTAGATTTGGGCATTTTTCACTTTCACACAAGGCTTCCAAGGCATTGTTGTGGGTAGTGGATAAATGTACAAAAAATGAGAAACACTAAGCCATCCAGTTGCCTTTATTTACTGGACTGAGCTGACAAAGACTGAGCAATGTCATGTGTTGTGTGAATGTGGAATAAAATGCAAACCACAGGGCCTTGGCTGTCAGTTTAAAGCGCATTGTTGTTTATGCTTTACTTGAACCAGTGTGTGTTAGCTCTATAAAGATTTCCCCTCCTGGTAATCCATTTTGTAGTTCAGCCCCAGAAACAAAAGTGAGGCCTGCTTTACACATTTTATTTCGGGGGAATCAGCCGTCGCCGCAGTGTAGTTCATTAGGAGATTACACCGCATACAAACCCTTTGTAGCCGTGACGGCGAATGGAGACGCAGATCCCCACGTGAATGAATGAGAAGGGGGCTCCCAGTACCCTCGGAGGAAACACTAGGAGCAAGCTGATTTGCTTTGCACCGAAGGAAAAAAAAACCCGGGTTGATTTTTTTTTCTCCTCTTTCCATTTTACCAGGAGGGTGGCAGGGATTTAAATAAAGAAAAGAAAGAGGGATTTGGGGGGGAAAAAGTTAAATCCTCCCCAATTTATACAATGTACAGAAAGGTAGGCTGAAAGGGGGTTCCCTTGACAACATATAGAATAAAAGTTTAGGCTCAAACTTGCATATCTGAGGGAATGAGAGTGAGAGGGAGCAGAAAGGTTGGGCCCTAGGGGCTGTGAGGTTATTATGTAGAGACAGAGGAGGGCCTCATTGGCCTGGATTATAGGATGAGAAGCAAGCTGGGCCAAGGGCTCGGGGAGGGGATAGGGTGACAGTTCACAAAAAAAGGATAAATGCCCCTCAGATCCCCCCTCTTGCCTGCCACGGGGTGACAAGTCAAGGCGACACGGGCAGCTTTACTCCTGTCTTACTCGCTCAGCCTCATTGCGTATTCATGTTCTGAACTTCGTTGCGTTTAATAAAACCTCCACATAAGGAGAATGACTGAAAGTCAGTTTTTTGTTAACCTCCTTTTCCCCTGCTGGCTCCTTTCTTGGAAGCTGTGGAGAGTTCGCCTGTCCATTGGGTGGGGTTATGCTGAGATTTTTCTTTATGTTTTTCGGGTGTTAAGGTCAGATATAGGCAACATATAAGCAGAGATAACTTCAGATGGAGCAAAGAGTGAGCTCTGTGGTCTTCAGCATAGGAGAAATAGAGACAGAGAACCTGCACCATCCTCAGGCATATATTAAGCACTTAATAAAATGAAGGGGCTTTGAAATATAACCTTTGCTTCGTCAGGCGGTTCTTGCCTCCTTTGTTGATTTTGCATCCTTTCTTAATGCTGTATACTACCTATCAGTATTGAATAAAAGAAGAGGGGGGAATCGAGGGATTGAAAGAGGGAGACAGAGACACATGAGAGAGAAACATATATAACAGGTTCTCCTAGCAGCAGATGCAGTGGCTGCAAAAAAAAAAAAAAAAAAAAGGTCACCTTGTTGGAGGGAAAAAAAACTTAAAATGACAAAACAGATGTCAGCTAGTGGATGTACTTTCAATACTTTTTCACCAGTAAGTCCCGGGTGGCTTTAATCAGGTATCAGAGGGAAGGAAACGCCGAATTGCCAAATCAAAGCACCTGTGCCCATCCTTGCTGGAACAACCTGTAATATCCTTTTGCCATGATCATGCCTGACCTTGCCAGCCATGGGTGAAGTTATCCCACAGCTCACATGCTGTAATGATCAGTTATTTCTTCATTTTTATATCAGGCTGGAAGCAGCGCCTTCCTAAAGCTAAAGCTTTAGAATTCTGTGTGCTTTCCCCATTTCCCCCTAAAAGACAATAACGAACAATGACAAACAACTTTTTTTTCTAAAGTTACATATTTTTCAAAAGTTTGAATTCAGGCAGGCGATCCTCTGTCCTGTGTCTGCTTCACACACATGTGGCCAAGGAGGATATCGAGAGTGAAAAAAGGGTCTGACGCTCTCCGGCATGTCAGTACCCCCACAGACCTGTGAACGGAGCTACTGCTTCTCTGTGGTCACTCGCATCCGAGTGCCTTTCAGTCCCCGTTTGATAATAATGGCTAATGGCTCATTCAGGCCACTGTTTACTTGTTAACAGCGGAGCTGAGGGTGATAAACGTCTGGCAGGCCTTGCTGTGTCATCCTGGCCTTTCTCAAGCAGGCCTCGGGAATATTTATGACTCTGGGGGAAGAATGGCAAACAACAAAAGAAATGGGAGTGGTGGGGGGGGGTGTTGGTGGGGGGGTGGACCAAGTGTGGCTCGAGGAGGAGCCGAAGCCGTTCCCCAAACATGAAAAGGAGACCTGGCTTTTATTTGTTTACCCCCGTGCTCACTCTGCACTGAAATGTGTCAGCCTCCACAGCTTGCTGATCAGATATGCTGCCGCTGGACTGTAGCTGTCATGTTTTTTGCTGAAGTAAAGGGAATGGTTATAATGACTCTGTCTGTCCGCAAGCGGTGTGGCTGACCTTGTCTACCTGGCATTTTATTTTAACGGCACCAAAAATGGATGCGATTTTGCAGGTAGGCTGATTGCACATGCGACCTGAGAGAGATACGAACGCCCCTGGTAGCACTCGCTGACCCGCGGGAGGCTTTCGATCATGTAATATGACAATTTGTTCCCTCTTTTTTTGTATTGATTTGGCCTCTCAGATCACTGTGGAGAAAATGAATGTGAAATATGAAAGACATATTTCAGGAAGCATTTTGGAAACCTCTTTATTTAACAGAGAGATAATGTCATAGGGTGGGGTTTGTTCTGGGGAGGCCTCTCTGATTCTCCCTTTCAGTCTCTCCTGACCAATGCAGGACAGTCCAGACACCGCAGTGCGGTGGTCACTGTTTTGTCAGATTGTTTTAGAAATATTATCTTGCTGTTACAATAACATGTCTATAGGCCTGGCCCTGTGTCTGCACGTGCACTTTGGAGCGCATTCTAAAACACAGCAGAAGTGTGTGGCCCAAAAAAAATAAATAGCAAACAAAAGGCAAAAAGATGCGCCACTGTCTCCAAACACCAGCTAATGGGTTAAAAATTTATACAGTAAAAAAAAGTACCTAAGCAAAATAAGTGAGCTATATGATGATACACGCATCATACACCTGCCTCTCTTTCTTTCGTCATACTGATTTAAATTATATCTAGTGAGTACCTCTGTGTGCACCTGAGCCTGATGTCATGTGATACTCGTGACACATTATAGCGTCGTTATATTTGCTGTTTCCCGTTGTGTCATGTTGCTTGTCTGATGCCATGCCAGTAAAGTGCCACAAAAACTGAAACATGAAAAGACTAAGACAAAAATGCAGAACAGAGATAGTAATGTGCGATAGAGGGTACATGTGTGTTTTAGAGAAAGACAGTCAGTATAAGTATGTGGACCTGCGCGTGTACGCACGTGTGTGTGTGTGTGTGTTTGTGTGTGTGTGTGTCTACCTGGTGCAGGTTTAATATAAAAGAGAAATGAATGTATAGGAGGTGACGTTTCAGCCACTTCTAAACTCCTCGTGGGCAAACACACAGAGGTAGACTGTCTGATCTCAGCTGTTCAAAGCGAGCAGAGCCAGAGATAAGGAAGCGCAGATACAGATCTCTTGTGTGCTCTTTTGTTGGGTGTTGATGATGCTGATGATAGGTTTGAGGGGATTTGCATAGCTGGATTTGCTTGAGAGCGTGAGGACAGCAGTAAACTGCACTCAGCACTGGGCCGTGGCGACAGAGGGAGATTCAAGCACTCTCAAGAAACAAGACCCGGCTCGCCTGTTTCGCCGCTCAGCTTTTGGCTGCCTGTCTGTCCAGGCCACCATGGGGAGAGTCATATTTATGACAATATTTCTTCAATACCGTGTGTGTGTGTGTGTGTGTGTGTGTGTGATGGAGCATGCGTGTGTCTTTGCTGCTGTATACTGTTTATTAAGGCATAGATACATTGGATACATTTCTGTTGATTAAAAGGTAAACTGTAGGAATATTTGTGTTTACAGCATTTTCAGGGTATGAAGCCCTTGTTTAGATGCAGCTGAAGTGGAAGGCCTGTGTATGCTGAGAGCGCAGCAAGCTCTGCACCGGACTCCTCTCTTCGCCTTTTTCCTGTAGACTTGTTGTATAATCATCCAAGACTCTGATTCAGCTTCTCGTCTTTCCCTGGAGGTCAGAGTTCAAACACTGGGCCCGCTGCCAAAATGCTCCAACTCAGTGCAGGCAGGCGAGCAAACAAACAAAAAAAACAGTTATTTATGTTTCATGCATTTATGTACAGTAATATTTGCACGGACCTGGTGGGCCCGTCCCCTCGTCTGAAGCGGGGGAAGAAGTGAAATCGCTCTGGGCTTGATATCTTTATTTCTGCAGCGCAGGCAACACCAGTGGGTATTTTTTTTTAAAAAATGCTGTTGGTATGAGTGCATCTGCATGGGCTTGTGGGAACGGCAGCAGGTTACAGGCGGTCTGAAGACCAGACTGAGCCCTGCTCTCTCACAGCTGCGCACTCTGTGTGTCTGAGAGTGGACACAAGCCTGAGAGGGGAAGAGATGATATGAGAAGTGTCTAATCTGTGCGGACATGACGACCCACACTTATGCTTATGCTAATCTGCACCCGCTCTTCTATTTTTATAGCTCTGCGATGGAATAATAGGACAATAAAATTGTTGTTTTTAACTCTGCGCCTAGTGTTGCGTGAGAGCGTTTAAATAGCTTGATTGGAAGCGTTGCTTTGCGGTGAGGCGGGTTTTTATTTATAGAGAATGTGAGTGTGTTAAGCAAGACCCAGGACCTTTGTGGAGTTTTTTTCCTGTTGCTCAGCCATCTTAATACGCTGAGCGATTTTCCATCAACATGGTGTCCGGGCTGAGCTCTTTTGGCTTTCCAGTGCACGCACTAATACAATGTTCATGTGCACTGCAGCAGCACAGCGTTGGTACAAAAATACAATTAATGCAATTAATACTTGAATGGCTGTTAATGATTTTAATGTTCTTATTTACCTCTCCTTTCCCAAAATTCTAAACAGGTAAAAAAAAAAAGATGAAACGCCAGTGTAAAACTGTGAGCTCCCTTAACTGTGTTCTGTCTGTCTCCGTTCTTCTCCAGATTTGTCCCGGGACAGGGTCTGGTCCTGTACCCCCAGATCGGGGATAAGATGGACATTGTGTGCCCGCGGGTGGACGGCGGGGTGGGCGAGGGGGTGGAGTATTACAAGCTGTACATGGTCCAGCGGGCGCAGCTGGAGAGCTGCACCATCACCAAAGCGGACACGCCCCTGCTGAACTGCGTCAAGCCCGACCAGGACGTCAAGTTCACGCTCAAGTTCCAGGAGTTCAGCCCCAACCTGTGGGGCCTGGAGTTTTTCAAGGGCCGGGACTACTACATCATCTGTGAGTATCTCCCATTGCCTGTGCGTGCTGGCATCTGCAGGGCCAGGAAATGTGTGATGCTTAGAGTTTGTCAGGGATCAGCACTGGTGCAATGTCTTTGCGTGTCACCCTCCGCGTGGCCACATCGATTGTTACATTGAGGCCCGTGGTTCAGAGTACAGTAGCACAGGTACACCTCCATCTGTCCCTGCTATAACAAGGACAAGGATGTAACGATCTTTGTGTTAGTTGCGCTACTCTCTTTGCTGTGGGCTTATTCATTAATGTAAACACTAGAAAACCCTTTAATGTAATATTTGTAGGGATGTTCAGACCAAATAGCTGAAACCCAGCCAAATCAGAGACATTATCCCGCTTTCAAATATTAAAACACAGTGGAAGCGAGTAACAGAAAAGAGTAGATGTTCCAACCAAAATGTCTCTGCGGTACAACGCAGAGTCTTAACCTGAACCTGAAAGGGAGAGAGACGCTTTGAAAACTGCACTTCTGACTGCTCCTTGAATAAGAGACACGGCCCGATTACTCTCTCCCGAAACAAAGTTATCCAAGGTAAATACAAGGTGCCTCTGCTCCAAAAAGACCTTCTGCAAGGCAGAGGCTGACTGATGCTGCCAGATACGTTGTTGTCCACATATGCACCACGCGCTCATTCATTATTTATGAGTGTATGTATTTATTTCGCCCTCTGCTATTCCCCAAGATGAGTTTCTTTAATAAATCGTTGTCTGGTTTCCTGAGGCTTTCTTCTGTACGGAAAACGAGTGGGGGGGGGGGGTGTCACGTGACGGCCGGGGCGGAATGAATGATTCAGTGGAAGCTCTGGTCCTGCAACTTGTCTCCACAAAGGAGACATTTGCATAGCATTCTCGCACGCAGAAGGGTTGTGTCTCCCCCGCTGAACTTACTGGTTATGGCAGCCCAGGAGCTCAGGAGAAGCGTTTCGCCCTCGATCTGACTGCATTTGCAAAAAAACACGCAGCTCTTTTTTCAAGCACATCCATTTTGCCTGCTCTCCCTCTCTCTCTCTCTCCTCTCCGTCTTTGTCTCTCTCTGTCTCTGTTCCTCTCCTTCTCTGTCACATCATTGATCAGCAATTGGAACTCTTTTCTTTCCTTTCCATTCTCGGTCAGAGCAGAAATCCAATTTGATAGTTAAAAGTACAATTCTTACTTTAAAAAGGGGAAATCCAATTATGCAACAGTTGCAAATTCTCGCTTTCAGGCCCTTTAAAGAAATGCTAATGCATTCCCCAGAGAGGACTCCATTTCTCCAAACATGCATGGCTCTGTGGCTATGGAACTCTGGCTCTCAGAGGGATTCAAATCAGGAAAATCCCAGGGTGTATTAGTGTTCTGTAGGCCTGTTCTGTGGACCAGAGGCTAGTGAGCATAATCCGCTCATCCTGTGTCACTTCATTTAGCATTTAATTATTTTATCTGCTTAGAATGAGCAGCTAATTAAAATCTGCCTAATTCCAATAGGTGTTCTTGGGTGGATGTCTTAATATTTGCAAGAAAGTAATGTGTTTATTTCACTTTTCTTCATCCAAAGAACAGAAATGTGTCAGAATAAGAGGAAAAAAAAGCAAAATTATCAGTGTGAAAAGTATGATTTGTTTTGGGATGTGTTTAAAGATAAAATCATCAAAATCCTCCAAAAAATATAGAGCGGGCTTACAGACTTTATCGGTTCTGTCTCTTGTTGTGCTGCACTGTTGAACAGCAGAGAGAGGAGGAGGGAGAGAGGTCCGTGGGAGATGCGGTGATTCACAGGTCTGTCTGAGATTTCAGACTGGACCCCTGCCCTTACCTTTCTTCTTTTCTTCTAGTGGCAGCTGCTTTGCCTAATGACTGCAGAACTGTTTTGCTGCTACCGTTGTTTTAGGAGTTTGTCTGTGAGACAGCTGAGCATCTGAGTCTTGAAAAATGCTTATACTCAGGAGAGTGTGCTAACTGCAACATTTAACTCTCTCCATTTTTTTATTCACCCATCATACGCGACTCAGCAGGTTTGTATAGCGCATTCCAGAGCTGCATTATTTATCTGCCATGCGTCTGTATGTGCCACATGAAAAAAAATAGAGGAAAAAAAGAAACACATTTTGAATGTACTCTCAGCACGATAACCCACAAAGCTGCTCCAGTTTGGAGGCAAGTTTGATGTGAGTGTTTGAGGCAGTATGGCCTCCAGCTGGGAGCGGGGAGAGAGACAGTTATCTGATCTAAATGGTCCTACTATGACTACTAGCGAGCCCACCGTGAGAGAGTGAGAGAGAGAGAGAGAAAGAGAGAGAACAAGAGACTGAAAATAAGAGAGCGAGAACAAGAGAGAGAGTGAGCAGCTGGAACAACGTCGCTGTGACATTGAATGAAACATTGTGCTCAAGGGAGGAAATTGCATTAGGGTACTATTTACCATTTTCGGAAACTCCGTCAAACTAAATTGACCAGAGAAGTGGAGTGTCCGCTGCATTCCCAGTTGGTGTTTGTAGGGGCAGGTTCATGCCAAAAAAAGACCCCCTCCCTCAGACGGAATGGTAGGGATCGGGGGGGAAAGGAGGGTGGCTGGGAGCGCGGACGAGAGATGGGACGAGAGGCGAGCTGAGCCGCTCTCCCAATCTGCCGGCTCCCCTGTCAGAGTGGATTAGGGCGTCTGGCGCTGAGCGGTGCTAACCGGCTCGTGACCCCGGCAATGTGGCGACGCTTTCACGCTCCGTGAGCAATCTGGGGGCGGTCACTGCGTCATTAATGTCATTACTGCATCTGCATCTGTGTCTCTGTCTCTGCCCTCATCTTTCTCTCTTAGTTACATAGACTCTGTCTCTGTTGCTGTCCTTATAGTTGTTGTTTTTTTAATACAGAGACACTCTCTGTTAAGGTACTTTTTTGTATGGAAAACAAATAACTCTGTGTGACATGCTGCCGCCTGTGCTGTTTGACCAGTTCAATCATATTGTTTGATGGAGGATTACTTTTCCTGTGCATGACTTTTGTGCTCTGAAAAATAGCAATGAGTAGTTTGATTGGAATCTGTCAGGTTATAGTGGTGCCACCCAAATCTTTTTCTTTAATATGTACACACACACACACACACACACACACACAGACACGCAGTTACTGCATGTGTCATCTGCCATAGCACACACAGCCTGTATTTCATATACTGTCTTTTCTGTATTATTGTTTTAGTCTTTCAACATTTCAAGGGACCTTACTGACATGAGATAAGAGAGGCGACATGAAACAGCACTAAATGGCATATATCATGATGCTATAATAGTATTACAGCCATGAAAGAAACATTGCATGTCTTCATTTCAATCATGTGAGTGACAGCCATAATAATGGCAGCAACTAAAATAACGTGGATAAAAGTGAAAATGTCTGATGTGCTCTGTACACATACACACTGGTTGTTACTGTTTGTGTTTCTTGCTTTCCTGCTCCACAGATGTTCCCATTCACTAAACAACTATTGTGATGGCCTCCTATATGATTGTTGTGTGTTAATTAGGCGCACAAATACTTTGTGGCTTTGTTGATTAGATGAATTTACTGACTGAGGTATTGAGCAAACAGTTGAAAGTGCTATTTACCTTTTTGGGTTAAAACGCTGTTGTGAGTGTTTGTGTAGTTTTGTGCGGTGTGAAGTGTAATTTACCACAGTGCGACGTGCGGATCGATGTATGGAGTATTGTTGGCGTTAGTGTTGTTTGCTGCTGTTGTGCACACCTTGCATGCCTGGAACTGGGCAGGGATACAGCCCGGAGTGTGTGGAGAGACAGATAAGCTCCACGCTGAACCTGAGTGCGGTTGCATTAATTTCTCGTGACAGGAATCGTTCCAGCTCTAAAAGCCCCGTTTCCCCTTTTCCCCTCTTCACATGTGAAGAGAAAAGAGAACAGCAAGCGCGCGGTTTTGTCAAAGGCAGCCTCGGAGAAGGCCTGTGCCATAGCCGGAGCCGTATGTGTGGGTCCCGTCACATCTGCGTGCCGGGTTAGTTTGTCTTCTGCGGTGTGTGATTTTTCATCATGAAGCTCCACTCAGCGGGCTCTGCGTGCCTGCTGCCTCTGTGTACATCCACTGTTGTCAGTGAGAGCGGTTCGGAAATGTGTTCAAATAGGCTAATTCTAGCTCTAATGCAGGCCAAGTGTGGGGTGGAGGATAATACTGAAAGAGTAAACGATGAGAGAATAAAGTCACCGATATGTGGGGACGTTTGAGTGATTGTGGTCAGGGGGAAGAGTGACACGTCATATAAAAGCTCTCACTCCCGCACCTCTCTTGCTCACTCAGAAAACTCTTTTGAGTCTTTCTCTCTCTTCCTCTCAACCCCCTTCTTTTTGTTTCACCCTCTGTCACACACACTCTTCTTCCCTTTTCCTTGTAACTCTTATCTACGCACTGAGCTTTAAGACCGGGTGCAAAAAATCCAGATGTAGAATGCATGTATGAAGTAACTCCATCCAGTCTGTGTGCAGTTTACCAATGTTAGAAAGAAAAAAAAAAGATTTGCATTCTCCTGCCAAATTCATCTAAAATACTCAATTCAGAAACCACAGTTCTGTTCCATACCTTCTTGATTCCAATTTCCTGGGGAATGGATTTAAAAAGAGGTTGAAGCTATAGTTATTTTAGAGAGGAAGGATTCATAAAAGTGAAGCTGGCTTGGTTGCAGGGGAAGTCTGTGGCAGTTGGTGCAGAGCGTGTGTGAAATTAAACGGGAGAGGTGTATGTTCAAAGGAAGGTGTCCCTCCAGTTTTAGTGGTGATACTGTTCTATTCTGACATGGATGCTCTCCTGCTGGGATCATACAGAGAGGGCTTCCTTTCTAGCACGGTTTGTGTGTGTGTGTCTGTGTGTGATTAGGATGTATGGAAATTCGATGATTTTAGAAGGATTTATGAAACATGCGCACATCTGCGCACGCGTGCACGCACACACACACACACACAAAACAATCACAAGCCTTTAAGAAGCTTTGGTCATGTCACTACGTTCTGAAAAGCCGGAACTCAGAGAGAGAGAGAGAGAGACCATCCTGCTCATATAACACTGGGCTATAGCACAGAGTAAAACCTGATTACATACATGCAGTGTCGATTAACATTTATTTGTAATAAGTGAAATGAACTGATTAGGGGAGAGAAATCCCAGAGCAGAGCCTGATTTTAAAGTAGGTTTACAGGGATTCCTCAGAAGCACCTGCTTATTTTTTTCCCTTCCGGTTGTGGAAAGGGCTTTAACATGGGGAGAACAGGCGGGGAAGACAGAAGATTTGGGTGGGTGTGTGTGGGGGGTGGGGGTGGGGGGCCGGTGCATGCCGCGAGGTGCCTGTCCCTTAGCATAGTGGCAGAGGAAACGCAGGCCAGAGTGCACTGGCAGCAGGCCAACAGCTAAGCCCTCGCATCTCATTAGATCCGTGTTACTGACCTGATGGAGCCCAAGCTGGTTACGGGTTGCAGTGTGCTGTCACTGCCTCTAGGGGCAGCATCGTAGAGCTGTGCACGTGAGGCTGCGGGCCACATAACACGTCAGTTGACTGGATCCAGCATCACACGGTCGGGTGCTGTTATTTTTTACTGCTGCTTTGGCTGGAATTGCACGCTAGGCAGGCAGAACACAGGAGCCCCAGAAAAAAATATCTTTTTTTGTGTGTTGTTAATTTTTAAATCTTTTTTTTTGCTTGCCCCTTGCAACAGCTGTTTAAAGAGCTCTTTGTGTCACATGAGGGACATGGCACCTCCCTTAAGGCCCCTGATATATATCAGCAGTCACTAGACAAACTCATCCCTTTGTTTGCTATCTGCTATTTCTGTTCTTAAAGGGCTTTATGTCCTTGAAGCACTTTTTATTCAAACGTCTGTGAATAACTCAATCCTATCACTAACTCATGCCTCACAGAGAACAAAGTGAAAGAATTTTTTTTTAAATTACAAGTGACATGCTCAGGAGTGCCCTTACAGTAATATCATATTATTCTCTAGAGCCATCAAGAGTCTAGTGGCTCATAATCTGCTAGGGACCAATACCTTAATTTTTGCGGATTTTAAATGTTATAGCCCATGCACTTCTAATTTATAATTTTGGTGAGCTTTTAAAATGTTATTAATAGAAAAAGATGCAATACATCCTGCTCACTTACCATTAATGTGCACTATGCTTTACTGCTTTGGCATCATCTTTGTATAGTAAACATAACATCAGTTTTTCCAGAAAAAATGTTTCTGTAATGTGTTATTAACAGTGCATTGCCATGTCAAGACTGATTGTGTTAAACTTTTGGATTTGTATGTAAGAGAGGGATGTGTGCAAGTAGTTTGAATGTGTGTGTGTTTCTGTGTGAGTATTTCGGTGTTAATGATGGCTATGATTGGGGGTGCTATAGGATTCTGCTCCTGGCTCTTGCTGCTGTTAGGGGGGTTTTGAGTTTGAGATAATCGGGTTTGTGGTTTAACTTGACAGAACTCGTATCTGTCAAGCAGGTATTAATGACAGGAAATGTTCCATTCTTTCAACTCCCTGTCCCTCCCACACATTTTCCCTCACCGCCATCAGAGTTTGTCTTTGTTCTCTCTCTATTGAGTAACTAGCTAAACAAGTCCAACTATGTAAAGTAAGGTATAAACAGCAGGCATCGATATATGCAGGGTAAACAAGAAAAATAATGTAGTAGAAATGATAACTAAAAGTGATAACCAACAATCACATGTTAAATATAACAATACCAAAAACAGTAATATCTTTGGCACATTTAAAGTGAAGGTGAGAGAGTCACGCACCACTGTGTGACTCAGCTCATTTGCAGCTTAAACCTCTGCTGTCACCTCTTTACAGTCCTCCTTTTAATGCAGTTTTTCACGTGTACATTGAAATTACCAAGGCTCACAATTCGTTCTGTAAGTCATCTGTGTTGCATTTTAATTTTCAACATCTCATAAATGTTTTGGCTGCAATATTTGCACTTCTGTATTTTGCATGCGTTGTCACTGTGTAAGTGATCATGGGGTTATGCACTCATTCATGCCGTCTGTATTATTAGCCCGTGTGCTCCTGTTGTTTTAACCCCCTGTCCTTGTCCCTACATGAGGCGCCTCTTTAATTAGCCAGAGAAACCAGTTTCAGGCTGTTGGTTTGCACAGGGGACTCCTCTGTACCACAGCGGATAACCAGCAAACAGAAATCACTTTCATATTTCTGTGTGGGGGGAAAAAAAGCCAGTCTGTTAAGACAACATCAAGTGCAAACACAGCTCCTGAGAAGGGCCACTCAGTCTATGGGACGCCGTCTTTTATTAGTAACACTAATTAGAAGCTCAGCCCTCCTAGAAGTGCTCTTTAATGTCGCAAAGGTGCTGGTGGTGATGGCCCTGTTTTTTCTCTCTCCCTCTCACAGCTACATCTAATGGCACCATGGAGGGGTTGGAGAACCAGGAAGGGGGTGTGTGCAAGACCAAATCCATGAAGATCGTCATGAAAGTGGGGCAGAGTGAGTACGGCGACAAGAACTCTGTCACTCCTTTTTTCCATCCTCCTCATTTTCTCTCTCTTCGCATCCCTCATTTATTCCCTGTCACTGTCATAATTACTAAAGGCAGGTGTGGGGCTGGCAGGGTGCATTAATACAGCCTCGGTGAATGGAGGTCACAGGGTGGGATCGGCCGAATAAGCCCGTGTGCGTTTGCGCGCTAATAGGCTTTGTGTGCTGAAATGCGAGCGCTGGGCTTTGTGCGTTTTCCCGTGCGCTGTGAGCAACGGCTGCCGGCTGCCGCCGGCCCGAAGCAGACTCCGCTCCAGCCCCTGTCATCCCTCAGTCTGAAATTGGAATGTCATGTGGACAGCTCTCCCGGAGCTGGGACAGCTGTCCCGGCTGAATCCATCTCCCGTCTCAGACAGACATGGCTCTCTGAGGCCTAGCTGAGATCCCCAGCCCTGCTGCCGCGCCGCTCTCCCATTCAGCTGAATCATGGGGGATGCGGAGCGGTGCCATGCATTCAGTTTTTCCATTCCGCACTTTAACACTTGCTGTGTCTCCTTACTGTAAGGGCCCGATAAGCTGTGCTAATGCGCCATACCAATTCAGACTGAAGGCTTTCAGGTCGAATGTTGTGTTTTGTGCAGCCAGAAAAACATGGTAATTTCTCCACATTTTAATTAATAATGATGATTTCAATTAATAGGCTCTGCCTTGGCAATTCCCAAATGTCTTGGCTGTCAGAATTTGAAACTTTGAAGGTTGGTTGAAGAATTGATAATGAAGGGCATTGTGCGATCAGGTGAAAACTGTTATAGGGAGTTAAGAAACATCCTCATTACAACTGCAGCCATGTTTATGCATGTGTCTGTTTGTTCCAGGTCCGTCCGATCCAGTTTCACCCAAAGATTACCCGACCAGGTACCCCCCAAAACATCCGGATGGAGGAGGAAAGGACCACAGCAGTAAAGAGAATGATGTGGTGGATAAGCACGGTAGGTCCTTTCATCAGGGCCAGGTGGCAACTTCTAGAACTGCTGCATAGCAAATCAAAGGAGCGAAACCGCATGCCTGATTTTACAAGGTGCAAGACTGGCAGTACCTGCTTGCAGGAGAGGCAGTGAAGTTTGCGCTCTCTCAGGGCCAGATCAGGTCTTATGTAATGAGGTACACCTGAAGGCAGGGATATGCTGAAAGAGATGTTGGTGAAATTTACATCACAAAATAACATGAAGGCACTTTTGGAGCTAAGGGCTGCTGAATCTCCCGTAGAGTTATAATGGCAAACTGAAGTGAACTGAATGTGTGTGTGTGTGTGTGTGTGTGTATGTGTGTGTCTGAGTGAGGAAAGGGAAAGACACAGGTTCTTTTGCCAAGAATTAAAGGCTGTCCGTGAAACAGGCTTCTGTTGGCCTGGAGGAGTGTGGTTTTTCTCGTTCTTTGCTCTTATGCTTTCCTCTGGAAAGCGACATGAAGTGACGTGAAGAAAATGATTCAATCACCTGTGTGTGAGCTCAGAGGCAAGCTTATTCTCTTGGCATATGTTCTCTGATAAGGTATTTGTATCTTTATTAAATTGCTGTTACATTTTCAGTGAACAGCTCCATTTACCAAAAAAAAAAACAACAACCGAAAAAACCCGCCTGACCTACACTAGCGTGCTGTCCTGCCGCAGAGCCGGTGACCTGCTTCATATTTTCACGTCCCCGATCCCTCTGATGGCGGGGCCCTGAATGGGCCGACGTGCCGCTAAATCCGGCCTGGCACCCTGCTCGCAAACCTCAGGGTGTCTCCCCCTCCCTCTCCAGCTGAGAGCATATGGGCATCAGAGCAATGAGCAGAGAGCCTGAGGGCCCTGTGAGCCCCCCGCAAAAACGGCTAGAGGGTCTCAGCCTGAGACACACATGCGCGAGAGATTACCGAGCCGACGGCAGGTATTTTTTACTGTTTATTGTATGAAACTCCCACCGTCGTGACCCGATATTTAGACTTTCTCATTATTCAGTTTCTTTTTGCAAAAACATTCTTTCAGGCTTCGGGTTAAAGCAGCCGCTTGCTGAATTTGAATTAGAAAAAAAAAAATGAGACATGCCTTGAAGGACGGACGCTTCTAGTCGCAGTTCCTCGTTCTCATCTGCCGATGATGAAGAGACAGTGAAGAGGGCAGGGTTAAAAGGCAGGAATAGGAAGAATGGAGAAGCGTCATTGAAAGGTGACCCCTACACCCCCCTCGCACACCCCGTGTGGTTTTACATCGATGGCTGGTTTTCTGTGCTTGCCAATTGCGCACAGCAGAGCAAGCCGAGTAAGGCGCGCGACAGAGGTCAGAGACCTGTTTGGTCACTGGGCTATCTCCTGTATGGGGAGAGCTGAAGGCGGGGCCTAGGATCAGCTGAATCTTGCAGTGCATGTGCACTTTTTTGCTCTACATAGGTGTTCTCTCTCTCTCTCTCTCTCTCTCTCTCACACGTCAGTTGTTGCATATTCGCTCACTCCGCCCCCTCCTCCCTCCCCACAGACGCCTCGCAGAGAGAGGGCGACACCGACGGCAAGGGCGGCAAGCCGTCCAGCATCATCGGCTCGGAGGTGGCGCTCTTCGCCGGCATCGCCTCGGGCAGCGTGATCTTCATCATCATCATCATCATGCTGGTGCTGCTGCTGCTCAAGTACCGGCGGCGGCACCGCAAGCACTCGCCCCAGCACTCGGCCACGCTCTCGCTCAGCACGCTGGCCACGCCCAAGCGCGGCAGCGGCGGCAACAACAACGGCTCCGAGCCCAGCGACATCATCATCCCGCTCAGGACTGCCGACAGCGTCTTCTGCCCGCACTACGAGAAGGTCAGCGGGGACTACGGCCACCCGGTCTATATAGTCCAGGAGATGCCCCCACAGAGCCCAGCCAACATTTACTACAAGGTCTGAACTCCGGCCGGTGTGAATTCGCTGGTCACTGATGCCCTTGTATTATTATTATTCTTATTGTTATTATTATTATTATGGCTAATGTTACATCTATAGTTACGATGATTCTGGAGAACTCCTGGTAAGCTGCTGTCTGGGGTTGGGCTCCCCCAGTGCCTCCTTGTTTGTGCACTATGGCTGAGGGTGGGGAGTCTGGAGCCTGGGAAAAAGGAGGGAAGGAGAAGGAGCAGCAACGGAGGGGTGGTGACCTCCCCGCCTCAACCTGGGTTCCTCCTAAGAAAGTGACTCTAAGCCTGACACAGAGAAAAGGGGAGAGAGAGGTGAAATGAGAGGACTGGCTGGACGTTGGCTCATTTCAGCGTTCGTTTCTCCCTGTCGCCAGAGACGCTGTGGGGATTCAAAGCGAAAAGGTGAAAGCGAGAGCCGTGCATGGACGATCGCGCATGGCTGCCGACACGTCCCGTCTAACCCACGGACGACGTTTGCTCATGAACAGTTTTGACATTTCTTAATTGCTTCTCCGCTTTAAGTCCCATTTTTTCCTCATCGCCCACCATCTGTTTTTAGTGTAATTTTCTCACTATTGTCACTTGAAGGCTAAAAAAATCGTATTGTTTGATTATAGGTTTTAACGTTTCTCTTTCTCATTTCAGTGTTGTTCGCTCGCAGAATTGCTCTTGAACCTTGAAATTGTCACAGATCTGTCCTGCTTGTGTTTTTTGCGCTGGCCACACATTGCCTAGACACAGAAATGATTTAACACACGGTGGCCACAGGGTAGAAATGCAGAGATGGGGGGAAGGGGAGGTGAGGGAGAGGATGATGAATTTGTACGTTAATCAACTGGACAAGATGGGGAGCGTGTCTGATGTCTGTCCATCTCCGAGTGAAGACTCACCGCCTGCTCTGGTGTCAGGCTGCTGGTGGCAGGGGGGAGGGGCTACAGAAGATGAGAGCAGCACTTTTTAAAGCGCCACCACATCCATGCAGCAGCAGCAGAGGTGGTGGTGCTGCTTTAAAGCAGCCAATCAGAGCCTCTCCAGCTCTTTTTTGAGTTGAGCTATGAACAGTGTCTAGTTACCTTTGTCGTTCGCCCCCTGGAGGGTGGAGGACTCAACTGCAAGAGAATAGGACTGGCTTCAAGTTGGCTTCTGGGATAGAGGGAGAGTCGTTGAGTTTAAGGTACAGGCAATAAGAATAAAACCTTGCCTTACTGCCGTTTAACTGAATAGATTTAAAAAGAACCCTAGTCTGATTCAGCAAAGCCCTTGGCACCAAGCTGTCTGTCTGTGGACAGAGCCAAGCTCTGCCGAAGGGCCACCACAGGGTCATTACTGGGTCACTGCTGGGTCACCAGAGGAAGTCTGGTGCTTTCCCCAACGCAAAGCACAGGAACATCAGCCACTAACTCACCCTTTCCATTTCATTTTAGTGTTTTTATCTCTTCGCTTTTCTTCGCAGATAGATGTACCATTTAAAGGGGAGACGTAAACAGACATGAGAAAATAAAAAAAGAAGAATTTATTTATGATAGATGCATGGAGCACAGGTGATATTTTGGAGGATATGAAAAGTTAGTACTGTTTTATGGTAAATGCACATTATGCAAGCTAGGTTTTTATGATTATTATTATTTTAAATTCCCTTTTGTACTTTTTTCCCAGACAAATGTCTAAGCTGCCTTTTTAAAAACAAAGGCCTGGACGAGGGGAAGGAAGGGTCAGCTTGGACTGCTTCTCTTGGGGGAAAAATATCTCTGATTGATAATGGCTAAAATCAGTATACGTGCACAAGAAGGAAGAAGTCTGTCTTGGCAATACAGTACTCTGGACTCTGCAGAGTAAGAAACTGTGATGCGTCAGACAGGTCGAGTCCAGTGTTTCCACAGCATATCCCATACTGCTGCACTGTAGCATGTCCCACAGGATGATGGGAAAATTCCCATGTTCCCTTTCTTTAGTCTTTTTTTTTGCGTGTGTGTACGTGTGCGCGTGTGTATGAGTACCACCTAAAGTCAAACAGTAAAGTAAACGGCTATTTTTGTATGATCAATGCAAATTTCCTTTTTATTCAACACTTTTACATGTTATGGCACCTGTAACTGCCTGAGGTGAACATGACAAAAGACAAAAACAGGAAAGACAGAAAACCAGAGGGTATGAGGAACGGTGGTGACTTAAACTTTAACTTGCACCTAGTTAATGTCCAGTAATTTGCATTTTTTGTTCACTCCTTCATTGAGAACATAACTCCTACCACAAAATCAAGCCTTGTGTGACCTGAGCCTGTGGCTCTGCAAGGGGCTACAGTCTGCAAATATGCAATTTTTATCCATGTTTTAATTTTTAACAGTAAGAAAAAAAACACCCATAAAAAGTGTTCTTATGGTAATGATGGCAAAGTACGTCACGTGAACCTGCTGTTAGTTAATTATTTTATTATCAGTTTGTGTTTTTTTTTTGTAAACCGGATCCTTCAGTAATGTTTTTGACTGTGTGCCGTAGTTATGAAGTAAACTGTGAAAAAAAAAAAAACATTTAAGGCAACATGCATCTGGTAGGTTACTTAAGGAAAGCATAAACAGAAAACAAAAGACAAATTGTTTTAGTTCCTGTCCGACTCGGGCAGAATATGACAATCTTATTAGTTTCTTTGAATCTGAAGACCTTACCCAGCAAGCACATAACATTCTAATAACATTGCTATGACGTTATATCAACTTGATAGAAATGCTGCAACGTTACAGCAATGTTGTAACAACGTTGAACGTTAGCTGGGCATTGCGTCTTTAGGCTACTGTAAAATGCCTTGCTCTTATGGTCAGCCCTGGTCACTTGACTCTGAAATTTGCACCGTACAGCTGTAGTTAAGATATTGTAAATACGTTAACGTTTGTATTGTTTATTGAACCTGGGTTGTTACAATAGCCTTATTCACCTTTTAAAAAAAAGTCAACATAGAAAAAGTGAGAAAAAAAAACAAAATACACAACAGTAAACTACGTACTTTTTGGTTACCAACTTGTGTAAATATTGAAAAGAAACCTGACAAAAGTTTTTTTATAAACTCTTAAGTAAGATGTTTTGTATAAATTTTGAATTTTTTGCTATGTATTTTAGCTAGAGCTCGTCAGAAAGCCTGTATCCTCCCATTCCCCCCCTTTTGCACTGTTTCATGGAAATTTGGTTAAAAAAGAAAGAAAAAAATCTTGCCAAACCGACTGCTGCATATTTGTGCCATAGGTGTGTACCATAAATATTTATTTAATTTGTTTCTTTTACTTTGTTTAATTTTTGTCCAGTTTGTAAGTAACAGTATTATGATTGAGTTGTACGTTTGTCTCCCTGTTTTCTTTAGTCTGTTCCGGGTTCTAGGTGGCTTTAGTCCTGCCCTGCAGCTGATATGGCCAGGCTGTGAATAATGACACACATTCCACCTGTCTGTTACAAGCGGAAATGGTTTTTCAATAAAATGTTTTTCCTATGGACTTGGTCTTCCTGCAAGTCTTTTTTGGAGTGGATAGAAACAATTTCACAACAGGTGAAGCTAGGCAACATGTGCATTGTTGTGTGACATCTCTGGAGTGTAGAGTATGTTTAAAGTTGTGTATAGTGTATATTTAACTCTAAATATATTAAGACTATGGGAATTCATGTCATTAATAAGGCCATGCATGTGTAAGTCAGTGTGTGTGTGTGTGTGTATGTGTGAAGGAGGGGTTGGCACTTGGAATGTGATGCTTAGGGTCAGGAATGAATTGGCCAGGGTTTGATTTTGTAATGCATGTTCCCTGAGGAAGGGACCCTCTCTTCCCCTGCAGTGGAACAAACAAACTGCGGGATGAACTCTAGGGATCCAGGCTATATTCTGGGTCATTCAAGCCCTTTTCAGCATTCAAACCAACGCCAAACATCTTAGCCCTAGTCTAGTATGGCTTGCCTGAAACAAGTCTTTCTTTTTTTAGTCATCTGATTTCATTCTCTGAGAGGTCATCTGAAACTATCACAATGGGTATAGTAGAAAAAAGATATTTAGAAGTATTTGTGTATGTTTTTGAGAAGGGATTGAAGACTGTCCTGGAGTGAGACAGATCCTTTCTCAGTAAGAGAAAGTTCCCCAAAGATTGTGGATGCTTCCTCAGTTCCACGTGGTTCTTGGTTCTCCTAAATCTGTCCTCTGTTCTCTTTTTAGAAAGACCACAAAAATACTTTTACAGCCGATGACGCGCTTCAAGCCCTTTAATGTGATTTTTAAATTGAGAAATCGCCAGCTCAGAGGAGAAGAAGCCGGCTGGAGCCGAAGCCGGTCTCTGCGTGTCTCTAATTTAGTGCCATTAGGAGTTGAAGGGACAGCCAATTATACGCCGTGGAGATGAGCTCTTACGAGTCATCGAGTCAGCTACATGACTCAGTGTAAACTGCGAAACCCATGAACTGGCACTCTGTTCTAATTAAAACTTCACATTAGGATAAGGGTGGTCAGATCATGTATGAAAAGAACCTGCCAAAGTTTGCAGTTACTCACATCCATACACGACCCTCTGCTTATTTTTGCACAAAGGCCAGGATTCATACAGTGACTTTCTAGGGCTGTACCAGTGGAGCCCAGAACATCGTTTGAACATTAGTACATCTTACCCAAGGGCCTTGTTTGCAGCTTTCTTCCAATTCATGCCATTCAGCCTGGTGACAAATAACCTATACGCATGTATTTTTCATACACGCTGCATTTGTCATTTCTGTTCCCAATACTCAACACAGTTGCCCAGGGATTTATGCCATATTCTGAGGTAATTGTGGCACTGATCATGCTAATTGTACATCATATGGCTTCTTCCAGCAGAATCGGTTCAGTGCTATGCATTGAGTGAAAGAATCTCTCCCAATGGGGAAGCAATGAGAGGTGTTCTTTTTCTCTCTTTGTCTTGTGAAGGGCTACCATCGTTGTTCATAAAAACCTACTGCAGTGCCCTTCACCAAATTTATATTTTCTAGTGTATGAGTGAAGAGGTCATCATGCCACTGTCCCTTAGCACAGTCACATCATCAGAAAGAAGAGGAATGACTAAGAAGTTTTCTTTGATTGCTGATTTCATGATTTTTCTCCCCATAGTGAAATTCATTTTCATTTAGCTGCAGAGGAAGCTCTTGTGTGCAGGCAGTGTTTTTTTGCACTGGTTTTGTGATTTGGGCATGTCTGTCTGCAGGTTATTTCTTTTACAGAGTTTCTTTTCCAAGCCTTTTTGAGCTTTTATATGGGCCTTCTTTCTTGCATTTGGTGGACACATACAGAGATGTTAAGGCTCTGAAAATACCACTTGCTTTTTAAAGTTGTTTTTATGCAGTTTGGAATTCTGCTCTGCTCCAACACAGGCAGTAAAAAAATATTGCTTTTTTTTTCTGGGAGTTGAGTGCGGTTGTAGAAACTGTGTTTGAACCTGCAGCAGTTCATTAAGCAACAGTGACACTTGAGCGGTGGAGGGCTGTCTGTGTGGCTGTAGTGGCTCAGAGAGCTGCACTTAAAACACTGAGCACTTCCTGGGTGAAGGAGTCATGAAGAGGCAGAAAGAGAAAGGAACGCTTCAGTGAAGAGAGGTCAGAGGGAGAATTTAAAGTCCGCTGTGTTGCTTTCGAATGATATTCCTCCTGTCATTTCAACACCTGTGTCCCCCTCCCACACGGATAAACAAAAAAGCCGGGTCTCTCCTTTTGATTTTCTTTCCTCTCTTCTTAGTTGTTCTCTCAAGTGGGGACCAATGCAGAGGTCAGACTGAAGCCGAGATCCCACTGGATGTGCGTCAGGGATCAAAAGTGTCAAGAGGAATCAAATGATGCCAGGGGACCGCTAAGCAAAAGCGCCCATTTCCCACTCTGATTGCACAGTCAGATCGGCCTCAGCAGATGAGGTCTACAGAGGCAAGCAAATTAAAAGAACATTAACACCCCACCCTCCCAGCCCACACTACAGTTTACTCAGTAATGAAAAAAGATTTAATGAGTTTTTCAACTGAACTCTCAAATCTGAAAACAGCACACAATCTATCGAACACATTCTACAAAACTTAACTAACCTGTAAGCAGAGTGATACAAACATGACCACACCTTTGTACACATTTCAGACAAAGTTGTATGGTTTTGTATAGATTCATGATGCATGCATCAGTAGATTTCCAGTTTTGGGTTCTCTCTGGCCCTGTCTGCACTTTTGGGATTCAGTGTGGTGTTCAGTCCGCTGAGTGAAAAGGGACACCAGGGGGGCTTCCGGTGCTCCCTCTGCCAGCCTCGGCCCCCGGTGTCAGAGCCGCACAGGGGGATTTTGATGATCCTCTTCCTGAAATGCACTGTCACCAATGTGCCACCCTCCCTGGGCTCCTGCAAGCCACATTCGACTCAGCCCCCCGAGGGCAACAACGTGTTTCAGAACGATTGAGCCCTGACACCCACCTCAGTCCTACTCTTGTCACGTTATACTGTTAATACACACCAAGGTATTCTGGATTCTTAGAACTTGCATCAATGAATGCACTCAGCCTCACGCGGGTATTTTAAAGCGCTGGAGAAAAAGGAAAAGCCTGATTAGTATTTATTTTTATTCATGCTTACATGACAAAGAAGGGCCTGTTATCAGGGTGTTGAGGTTGTGCTATTATTATTATTATTTACCAATGTTTTGTGGAGCGTGACTGAGTGGAATTGGTGAGATTTTAATCCATCCCGGGGAAATAAAAGACATGACAACAAGGCGATTCTTTTTCATTTGCATTGTTTTGCATTTGTGATCTAATATTTTTGCATATATGAATATAAATTGACAAATTAGCTGCTTTCAGCAGTGATTAAAGAACATTAATGACAGGTTAAAGCATTGTGACATTTCTTGAGGATCAGCAGAGTGGATCCAAATGCCGGGGTGTTTCCCCTCAGACGTGTTAAATTCAGCCCCCTCCTCTAACAATCCTAAATAACATTATCACTATATCACACCTAATGACTACAACAAGAGATCCCTTTATCTGAATGGGAGACAGGCATGTGGCATGATGTGTCGATGGTCTGAAGGAGTAGAGCATCTTCAGAGAAAGTAAGAGAGAGAGAGAGAGAGAGAGAGAGTAAGAGAGAGAGAGAGAGAGAGAGAGAGAGTAAGAGAGAGAGAGCTACAAAGAAAGATTAGGAGAATTAATTAGGAGTGTTACCCTCTTTTGTTTCTATTCACAGAAACAATGCTTGTTCTTCCTTTTTATCGTGGTGCAGGTAAAGGAATATTCTTTGCATAATATTGAATATAAAATTAATGTTACGTGAGAGGACATGCACATACCCTGTTAAATTAGTTTTCAGTTGAGCAAAAAGTCTTCCTCCTCCCTCTCTCTTTGACTCTTCTTTTCCTGAGACTCAGAAGTCATAAACCCTGCTTTTACAAAAATGAGGGACAGGAGGGACTCTGAATACTTAAAACCCTTTAACACTACAAAGCAAAGAGGGTTCTGTATTTATGAGCTGTGTCTAATCACTCCAATATGTTGGACTCTACTATTTTAAAGAAACTTTCCACTAATTCATATTCATTAGTAGTAAGTACTTAATTGGTGCCCTTTAATAAAAGGAAATATGAATATTCAAAAATTAAATGGCATCCACAAACATACATGCATATATTTGCATAAGAATGAAATTTAGATCCAGCAGCCTGTTTATCTTTTGCGGTAGCTTTTCCCATTGGTGCTCTCAGAAAGTGTCTTTCTGATGGTTCTGTTCCCTGTCTTCATTCACATGTTGGGACATGTTACCATTCACACTCATTTCCCATCAGGATCCCTGAGATTCTGGATATTTCCTTCCCAGTGGGAGCAGCATGCACACCAAGGCTGACAGATTACACACGACATGAGGTTTCACTAAAGTCCAGACCTACATGTCAGAGTATGGGACACTGTGACTGTGTACAACCACGGTAAGGAAATATAGCAAAAACATCATGTGCTAACATAACAGTGGCTTAGCTCCATATCTGCCTCTCCTCCAACCATAGGATGCCATGCTTGCCATTGCAGATTACTGTAGCTCCCGCTGTCAACCAACAGCTCAAATCCTATTTAGATTAACCATCGATGCCTTGCTTAAGCAGGGCATGTCTGCTCTGGAAAGCAGCATTGATTGTCTGATTTCTCTGCTGCGCTCATTGTAACAACACTAGCCAACACAGTTCATGATCAATGTTGCACAGACAGGCCCCTGGTATTGTCTGTGAGTAGTGCAATAGCATGATTGGTGTGTGTGTGTGTGTGTGTGTGTGTATAGTGTTGACTCAATGCAGTAGCATGACTGGTTAATGTGTTAGTGTTGTGATAATGTGTTTGTAAGTATTTGATTCTGTAGCTTGATCGGAATATGTGTGCTGGTGACTAAAAGTCTAACAGATAGAAAGTCAGACATAAGCCACAGGTTATTATTATTATCATTATTATTATTATCATCGTCATCATCATCATCATCATCACCATCATCATCATCATCAATACATGAACCAAGTGGAAAATCTTGATTACGGAGGAGGACTGTTGCAATAGAGAAGCTCCAACACCTCACACCTTTTTCTCCTCCCCTTTCCTCCCTCGCACTAGGTTGGAGTAGGAGGAGTGGGGGGGGGGGGAGTGGAGGTTGAGTGACGAGAGCAGGCAAGAACAATTACAGGTCTGTGTGATGGGGGCTGGGTTAGAGCAGAGATACCATCAGTGCTCAGTCAAAGGCCCGGTCTGTCTCCCGCTCATCTCAGAAGCCCGGCCAAATGGAGCAACGGTGGAGAGCCTGAGCAGAGTGGTCTGAGGCAGTGGGCGCATGCAGAAATCCATGAATGAATGAGGCTGCAAATGTGTGTGGCTTCAAGAAAAGAGTATCTATTGATGTAAACTGCCCACTCTGTCATAGCTGTGCAGAAGGTAGAGAGCCATAGAAAAACCTAATGCCGCTGATGCTGGTTAATGGGTCTTTCTCCAAGTTCCTCCAAGACGAAAACTCTGTGGGTTTAGCCATTAACATCTGTGCAAATAAACCATTTTACTTCGGAAGCTAGGATACTAGTGCAAATATTTCTGGAATAACAAGAGCCATTTCTCCCTATGTCATAGGTAGACCTGATGTCTGGTTATCGCCTACAAAGGGAAAAAACAGAATGGGGATGGGTTGTCTTGTAAAGCGTTGAAAAATCTTTGTGCTTTATTGTCTCGGAGACACAATCAAAACTCACATTGAAAATGCAGAGGGAGAATTTTGCATCTCTAATCATCTTTTCTTTTCCAGTGTGACATATTTCTAAAATTTCTTGTAGGATATGCCAACCAATAGAAATACTAACAACACATCAGGTGACACATTTGTTACACTCAGACGGGAATAACCTCTCCAACTTAATCTGAATTGAACAAAGATGCGTTCTGAGGTCTTTAAATTTGATTCTCAGATCTGGACTTGAGCGATGCCTCTAAAGTCAAGGGGTGGATTTGCACCCTTGGGCGTCCCCCGAATGAGCGGTAATTAAATTCACATCTGAGGCTCTTAACTGCGGGACAGTCTCCGCTGGCTGTTTACAGGGGCAGCTGCTGCGAGGACCCCACCCGTGAGAAACCTGTCATTGTAATCACTCTCGCCCTCAGAGATGCAGGTAAAAATATCTTGGGGTAATTACGGGCTGCTGTCGGGCCAGGAGCTCCCCCCTGTGCGAACGGGACACGGGCGAAACCAGATGCTGCGGGAGGTGTGTGTGTGCGTGAAGCGAGCGTTTATTTTTAAGGGTTCTTCACATGGAGTGCATTACCTTCGGCAGATAAGGGTCCGTCGCACAATGAGGTGCATTGTTTTTTGATCTTTTTTTTTCTTTTTTTTTTTTGCAGGGCTGAAAGAGGATACGCCTTGGCGGACAGCTTGAAAGCCTGCCGTGTTAAACAGGGTGAGTCCTCAGAGTTTCGCTGTGGCGGTTTCCGTATGCAGACGTGGGGAGGACAGAGAAATGGGCCTGTAAGCTGTGGTGTGCACCAGGCCTCTGGATTTCCTTAAGAAAAAAAAACAAAAACACCACGCTTCATATACCCTTGAAGGTCGATGGAGAAAGAATGCCTTGAAAGGCTTCCAACTTTTTAAAAGCTTTTTAAAAAAAAATTCTCGTGTTTGCGAAGACTGATAGAACCAATTAATGTGACAGTGACTGGTGCGTTTTATCAAGGTGTGTTGAAAGCACAGGTTTCTCTGGCTTTCATAGATGTATTCATGCAAAACTAAATTAACCTTTGTCCTTTTAGATGCTGAGCAGAGTGCAAACTGAGGTGTAGACCCACATACACAAAGCAGAACTGAATACATGTACCATATGTATATACACCAACATACATAGAGTGCATGCTGAGGTATAGGCTAACATAAACACAGCAGTACAGAGTGCATGCCAAGGTATAGACCAGCATACACACAGCCGTATAGAGTGCATGCTGAGATACAGACTAACAGATGCAGAGCTGATCAGAATAAAAAGAGAAGTCTGGGCACAGCAAGGCTTAAAGGCTGGTGTGACACAGAAGAGATAAATGGAACTGGATGTGGGGCTAGTTGCTTTAACTGCACTCTCTGGCTTTTCCTTTGAACTCTTTTATCAAACCGCCTCTCAGACAGTAAGGAGGGGGGGCTACGGTTGTGGGGGCTGTCCAAGTTACAGGTTTCAGAGGGCCAACAAAACAAGTGGAGGAAAAACGAGAGGCTGCAATGCTGCTATGGAGTAGACAGCCAGTCAAGGGTTCACAGAGGTAACCGACATGACAGTAGCAAAAGGCAGGAGAGGTGGATGCCGAGTGTGGAAATGTGCTGGGGAACGAGGAGAGGAAGAGAAACAGAGGAGAGGGGGAGAGAGATAGAGGCAGGCTCTCAACTTTCTCTGACACAACAAAAAAAGCAGAAAGAGCACAAAAAAAAGCACTCAAACTAGAACATGCATGAAACATACTTTGAAACCCCCCTTCCTTCACTCTATCCCTTCTCACTCCTCTCTCTCTCTCCCTTCTTCTTTCAAAATCCAAAGGACAGTGTCTTCAGTTTCACCCCACAGGATAAGAGGATGCCTAGGGCAGGATGTTTTTCAGGGGCGTGTTTGTGCGAGGGCTGAGTTGATGGTAATTTCCCTTCCCTGTGTCTGAATGCAAGCCAAGCCCACCGCAGACACCTCCTGTCACCGGATCACTGCCCCCGACATCACTGGTGGGAGACTCCTGAGATTGGCACCGGCCCCTCACAACGTTTCAGCGGCGCAGGGTACAGAGGGAAGAAAATGAAAGAAATATGGATGAGACAAAGGGAAAGAAGGCAGGAGAGATGAAGGAAGAGACAAAGGGAGGGGACTCTGCTTGAAAAGCCAAAGGTTTCAGCGATAATGCCCACAAGCAGCTTTTTTGGGCTGTGTCTGTCCTGTCATGGGGCCAGTGTGAAAAGACTTGAAAGACTGGATGTGAATCTTACATCAGTAGGTCACAGAGCAGGCACGCTGAAAGTGATGGATAAAATGCAACAAATGCACATGCATAAAAAAGAAGAAACTAATGTGATGCCTTTCAGCCTTATGGCTTTACCGCTCATGTGTGACTGTCACAAGCAAGCAACTCCTTCATGACAAAACTGTACAGCACAGAACAAAAGGTCACACACACACACACACACACACACACACACACACACACACACACACACACACACACACACACACACACACACACACACGCATGCACAAATCCTTAGCCTTTCTTAAAAACTTCACTGCAATGCTTTAGACACCTAGAGGACAGCTAAGTTTTGAAGGAGACATATTCATCTTTCTCTCTGTGGTATTATTTATGGGATCATGAAAAAGCTGAGCGAATAGTGTAAAATTACTTTACTGTGAGAGTTTTAGTGAACAAAAATTGGCAAGAGTAAAATGTTGCTGTTTAAGAAGGACCAAAAAAACAAAAAAACAATGATATTTGGAAATAAAGGCATATCCTCCCATAGTCACATAATCTGGGACAGTAAAAGGTCAACGAAAATAAGACAAACTATAACATGATCCTCAGCAGAAGCAAACAGACAAAGGGACAAAGGCAAAGGGAACTAGTGAAATCTGCTTCAATAAACTTTAACCTGAACAAGAGAAGAAAAAATAAAACAGTACAGGGACAACCCCCCCAGGAGTAATAAAAGAATGAATACCAGATCTATAGAGGGCTGCGTTGTGTCTCAGTGCTGTGTTTCCTCTGCCACCTCGGTTACCATGGGGACTGGGAGGGCTGCGGATTACCCGGCAGGGGGCTGTGAGACTGGCGGAGATCAGAGGACTCGTCACTCTTCATTCAGAATCGAATCAAAATCCTTTTGTTTTAATTTCCAAGATCCGTGCCCCGGCCGTCCTTCTGCTGCCACTAAAGTCGGTTAACCCCCCGGTCCATGCATCCGCGCCGACCGGGGTCACACTTTAACAGCCGTCTCCTCCTTGAGGTGGACATTCCTTAGCGCGGGACGCCTTCGCTGAGACGGTGGAGTGGAACGGCGACGCGGGCAGCACTCAGACCAGAAAAGGCGCAGATAATTGTAATTGCAATTTATTTCCCGCTGTTTGCCAGGACCCCTCTGGGGATGACAGCTTTTGATCCCCAAGGCACCCCCCCACCCCCTCCTCTGCCCTGAACTATGGAAATTGAGCGATGCGGTCTTGAGGATGTAGAGGGGGGGAAATGTTTTAATATTCTGTGCCGCGGGCAGAGATGAGAGAATGCCCCATGCCTTCAGGTTCACAGGCTTAATGAGATTTTTATTTCACCCAAAGTACAGAGACGCAGAGGGGTCTCTCTGAGCTGGGAGCTCCACAAAGAACCAAGGCCTGAATATTTACTTGCACCGGCTTTCATAACCAGTATCTTTATTTACTTAGCCATCTGTTGTTCGCCAGTGGTTTTTTCTTTAAAGGCTTATGGAAAATCACGATCTTTGAAGGCCAGCTGTCAGAAATGTATACTGTACAGGAAAGAGCTGATTAAAACACATGACACGCCTACATTCCCTTGCAAGACGGTGATCTGAGACATTGCAAAGCCCTCCATTGTACTAGGGGAACAAAACTACTGTTTGCTATCACACCGTAGTGTATTATAACATATTTAATGGTTTTATACCGTTCATAGTATTTGTTTGTTACTTTTGGGAAAGAAAATGTACTTCTCCTTTTTGTCTTCTGTTGCCTCTTGGCCTTGTTCTGGTGCAATCGACTGAATCTTCTTCCTGAGGAATGCTACTCCCTACATGTGTTTCTGGGGTCAAGACGGCATTTCATCCCTGAACAGCACTTCATCCCTAAAGCAAAAGTGAAACAGGGGAAAAAAAGATGTGTAGCCATGTTGGCATCATGGGTCTGGGTCCTCATTGGATCAACAAAGCAGTGCTGCTGGAGAAAGGGGAGTGGCAGAGACATCAGTGAGTAATGTCATGCAGCTCCACATGTGCCAGTCCATCAGTCAGTCAGACAGTCAGACAGACCGGTGGGGTCCTCCCGTGCGCACGGATGGTAATGACCCAGGGCTCCAGGAAACGTTTCTTGACAATGCATGTGCATTTCATTTGTGCTGTATATAAAACCCCGGCCTCAATATTTATGAGTCTGTATCTGAGGATCGGCATACGGAGTGAGTAACCGTGAAGATCTCTCAACACGTTCCATACCTCACCACGTTTTTCCACTTCATTTCAATAATCAAAAGCACAGACTATACAGTATGTCGTCTTTATTTTCTCCTTTCTGCCTGACTCATTTCCCCCCTCAGTCCATCATATTGCTGATATTTCTCAGTCAGTAGGATTTGTGTTTGTGTCCCCTTGTCCCTAGAAACAGAGTCCTCCAGACTCCATTAAGACAAAATTCCCCTCCTGTGTGAAGCTGCTCATCTGGGAGTCTGTGCAGTGCAAACAGTGGGATTGCCCCCCCACCCCCAACCCCACTGAGAAACTGGTGTGCTGCCAATCAGGGCCCTTATAAGGCCAACAGCCATGGAAAAACAATGCATTACAATACATTAAGATAAATGCATATTTTTCATTGTGTCATCTGCTGGGAGCGTGATATTAATAGTGGGAGAGTGGGAGCTGCTGTGGGTTGTCAATCGATAAATCGCTCCCTAACTGTTCATTTGATTGATGACAACAGCGTGTGGCTGATCTTTATTCTCTCAAAGAACAGCGCTCCTAATTACACTCCCTGGAAGTGGCAATATCAACCATATCAGTCTATTCTCTTTACCTTCATTTCATCTGTGATAAATTCATGGACGTGAAAAGCAGTTATTGCTAAAAATGTGATGCACCCAAACAAAATGCAGAGAGTTAAGATCAGTCCAACACACACAAAATCACAGATATTTGTCTATACTGTAATGGGGAAAGTTCAGGCTTGCATTTCTAAGTCTGAAAATGCCACTGAATTCTCTCATGGCTGAAGCCCTTCACTTCCTACGGTGTTTATTAACATTGTCCTATGAACCCCTCAACACTGTCTCATGTAATCCACCACTGTGAACTGACAATGCTTCTTCCTATCCTAAACATTTTCCCATATTTCCTGCAAACATTACATTCATGCAGACTCATAACAACTTTTTCTACAATGGCACAGTTCTGTTATAACCACAACAATATGGCTGTGCAAAACTAGTTCTCCTTATTGGCATTCTGACTGTAGGCACAATACTAGTGGTTTGCTGTCCAGGTAAGGACATCTGATTAGAAACCATGTACATACATTTTGCTATGGCTGCAGTTCTGAGGAGGTAGGCAGAAAGAACACCACACAGATCAGCCCCCTCAACCCCTTTCCCCCAGAATCAGGGTGGTCCTCAGAGATTGGAGATGGTGTGGTGACCGACCCCCTCAGTGAGGAAAACAGAGAGGGGTCAGGTGGCTGTAAAAGCTGATGTACACATATGATTTTACTGCCAATTTACTTTTAGTAAAATGTTTGTATGACAAAGATGCATGCAAATGTTGTTGAGTTCATATTCTTTAAACACTCAGAAAGAGAAGCCACTTACTTTTTTGCTGTTGTATGAGTTCCAAAGCGAAAGATGATGGGGGAAGCAGTGTGGCATATTGGCAGAGTGCAGGACTTGTAACACAAAGGTCGCTGGTGTGATTCCCTGTAAGGCACCGCTGCTGTACCCTTGGACAAGGTACTTAACCCAGAATTGCCTCACAAAATATCCAGCTGTATAAATGGGTAACATGTAAAAACTGTAACCTATGTAAGTCTCTCTGGATAAGAGTGCCTGCTAAATGATGGTAATATAATGTAATGATGGAAATGCAATAAAGGCAGTTTGATCGTTATTTAATGAATAAATTGTACAAACATAATATAAGCTTGAACACTGAAACTTGACCTTTTTTAATAGGAATTTGTCTCAAGATTCACAAGGTAGGACTTAAGGCCAGCGGGGGACTCATGCAAGTGTGACTCCGTCCCTTGTCTACCTCTTGCAGCGAGTCTCTTTCACTCTGACTCCTGACCACAGAGAGGGCTGCTGGGTCTCTGTGTCTTGGAGGGGCTCAAGGCAAAACCAGAGGGGGCAAGACTTGCGCATACACGGTTACCATGGAAACCCGCCGCCACTGCTCGTGTTAAACTCCCACCATTCTCTCTTCATCATTTCTTCTTCCCCTGCTTTGAGCTCACCTTCTGAAGCCTCTACCTCTGCTAGGTCACCCCGGTTCTTCTTCTCTTTCACACCCTCAGGTCTTTTATTCTGTGCACTCCTCCCTCTCTGCTCCTCCCCCTCCTACTCCTCCTATTTTAACCCTATCAACCTCCGGGCTTCTCTGAAGGGCAGCGGACTGTCACATCCTGGCTCTCCCCTTGGCAGCAGACATAACAAAGGGATCAGTGAGGTCCCCTTTGACATAGATCTTGTTCAGCGGCTTATTCCCTCCTTTTTTGTTCTCTGTGTTCTCAGCAGCGTGGCCAAGCAGGTTATTTAAAGCCAGTTAGGCAGCAAGGTGCAGGTGGACACTTCGTGGGGACCAGAAAAATGACGGGACGGGCCCTCCGCCATGTGCCACGTCTGATAATCACACCTCCTGTGGATTTCTTCTGGTCCATCTTTTGTGAGACTCCACCAGGTGGTCACGCAGTCACTGCCCAAAGCCAAAGAGGAATGGAATCATCACAAAGAGAAGCTCTGGAACTGATCCTCTGTGTATGTGTGTGTGTGTGTGTGTGTGTGTGTGTTTTGTGTGTGTGTGTGTTTGTGTGTGTGTGTGAGTGTGTGTTCATTCCTTCAGTGACAACCTCCACAACACCCCAATATTTATGAGTAGTCTGTATCTGAGGATCGGCATATGGAGTGGGTAACCATGAAGATCTCTCAACACGTTCCATACCTCACCACGTTTTTCCACTTCATTTCAATAATCAAAAGCACAGACTATACAGTATGTCGTCTTTATTTTCTCCTTTCTGCCTGACTCATTTCCCCCCTCAGTCCATCATATTGCTGTTATTTCTCAGTCAGTAGGATTTGTGTTTGTGTCCCCTTGTCCCTAGAAACAGTGGGATTGCCCCCCCGCCCCACTGAGAAACTGGTGTGCTGCCAATCAGGGCCCTTATAAGGCCAACAGCCATGGAAAATCAATGCATTACAATACATTAAGATAAATGCATATTTTTCATTGTGTCATCTGCTGGGAGCATGATATTAATAGTGGGAGAGTGGGAGCTGCTGTGGGTTGTCAATCGATAAATCGCTCCCTAACTGTTCATTTGATTGATGACAACAGCATATGGCTGATCTTTATTCTCTCAAAGAACAGCGCTCCTAATTACACTCCCTGAAAGTGGCAATATCAACCATATCAGTCTATTCTCTTTACCTTCATTTCATCTGTGATAAATTCATGGATGGAAAAGCAGTTATTGCTAAAAATGTGATGCACCCAAACAAAATGCAGAGAGTTAAGATCAGTCCAACACACACAAAATCACAGATATTTGTCTATACTGTAATGGGAAAAGTTCAGGCTTGCATTTCTAAGTCTGAAAATGCCACTGAATTCTCTCATGGCTGAAGCCCTTCACTTCCTACGGTGTTTATTAACATTGTCCTATGAACCCCTCAACACTGTCTCATGTAATCCACCACTGTGAACTGACAATGCTTCTTCCTATCCTAAACATTTTCCCATATTTCCTTGCAAACATTACACACAGGAGAAACATTCATGCAGACTCATAACAACTTTTTCTACAATGGCACAGTTCTGTTATAACCACAACAATATGGCTGTGCAAAACTAGTTCTCCTTATTGGCATTCTGACTGTAGGCACACTGCTAGAGGTTTGCTGTCCAGGTAAGGACATCTGATTAGAAACCATGTACATACATGTTGCTATGGTTGCAGTTCTGAGGAGGTAGTCAGAAAGAACACCAGACAGATTAGCCCTCTCAACCCCTTTCCCCCAGAATCAGGGTGGTCCTCAGAGATTGGAGAGTGTGTGTTCATTGCTTCAGTGACAACCTCCACAACACCCCAAAAATACTTATTTTACTTTTTAACATCATGTACCTTCACTGGAATGTGATTCAAATTTGCAAAACAGAACAAATTTTATATTTCATATCCCAGGGTACATATCTAGAAGAATTACATTCATTATTCAGTCGGAGGGAATCATCTACATTACTTTCCTATTTCAGAAGAAGAACAAAAAATGATGAACAACTCCACATTGTTCTTTCCTTCCAACCTAAGTGATGTCATCAGCTGCTGCCGCTTCTCTGTAATTCTCTGTAATTCTCACTTCACTTTCAGACCCAGTGAGAGGAATTGCATCTTCAGAGATAATTGCTGTTGTTATGAGATCCATTGTGTTTGATGCACAGATAATGAGGCACTATTTTGATTTGGCAAGTATGTGTAACCTGCGCTGACCCACGATAAGAGAGGCGCACACACTTTACAGCTATGACCACTTTTTGAATCTGACAGAAGTTAACACCCAGACAAAGCAGGGCACACACTCTCTCTCTCTCTGTCACTCCCTCTCTGTGTGCATAGTTTATGCACACCGACACACTGTAACTATATTTTGCGTACACTTCAGTGCGCTTTCATACTATATACTCTACTGCCTGGAGCACTGAAGTCAGAGCAGTCTGTTAAGAACTTAAAGGTGTTTGTTAAACCACTGAAAAGACTGCTGTATATGTGGACTATGTAATTCTTCTATGCTAAAGACTTGTTCTGAAAAGTAAGTACACTCCATTGCTACATCAGTTTTCTTTTTTTAATAATAATAATAATAATAAGATGAATGATACCCCTGCTTTGATCCACTGCCAGTTTTAAAGCATAATGTGTACAATAGGAATGGTCTCATTGAAATCAGGTGCATCAACTGCTGTTGCTCTTTTCTCACATCTCCGGATCTCAGATTTGTAAAGATTTATCCTTCACCTCACTAACTCTCTCTCAATAAAGATCTTAGGGTTTGTTACTTTTCAGCTTAGGCATCAAGCAAAGATTAACACTATCTTTGTTTGCCAGTTTTTTTTAATTCTGTTGTGCAGATTTTTGCAGTTGATTGACGCAGCAATTTTCCAGCCGTAGCCTTTTTGCGCTTGCGTGCAACTCGTAATCATCAGGAGCACTTTGAAGGAATCTGATTATCTCAGGGCTTCATAGTTTCGCATGCTAATACTCCAGGCTGTGTGTAATGGAAAATGACTGTGATAAAAGATTTATGGATGTTATTATTGCCATTGACTCTCTCCAGTTCATCACAACATCTGATTGGGCTATACCAGGCAAACACATTTTAGCATCATGATCTGGGCATATGAGCTGAAGTACCTCATGAAGAAAGAATCAGGGAGCTGTTCTGCTCAGCACCTCACTCAAAAATAGGGTATGGTCACACATGCATGATAAACAGAGGGGAAACCTGTACATCTGCAGAAAGCAGTAGCTATTTGAGAATTGTTTGCTAATTGAGTGTGAAAATATGAATATAGCCAATGACTTGCACATAAAAGCATATGTTTCTGCTACTGTAAGCAGTATTTAGGACCTCTGTATTACATTCATCATAAAAATGTGCCAAGATCATGAAGTTCAGACTATGGTCGTTCAGACTATGGTATCAATACTGGGTTCATTACAAATGCATGCTGAGAATTTGATTTAACCTACGATGCTATGAACTTCTGAAATGTGCCATCAGAGCTCCATTAATTAAGCAGATATAAATACAACATAACATAGTACAACACAGTAGAACATCACACGTTTATCCATATCACATTTTAAACAGAAACATGAAGTGTTTTAGTGATTAAAAGCCTCCTCAGCTATTCCAGTATAATCGGCCTGTAAAGGGTTAATATTCTGTCTGTGTAAAATACACTGAAAGCCTTGTGAGGCACCCTGAGACAAGGAGTTTGCTAAGTATATTTATAACGATCAGACAATTAAGTGTTTGGCCAGAAACACAACTTTATATTACTGAGTACTTTTTAAAATGATAGGGCTTTTTATGTGTTCCAGTAAGTGATCATGGGACTTACATAATTGCATGGTTTTAATATTAGAGAGGAACCCAGCGATTTCAGAGATCTTTACACTTGTGTCCAGACCGTGTGTGTGCGCTGTGATGATTTAGAGGGGACAAGAAGTCAAGTGTTTCTGTTTAAAGATTAAAAGAGTGTTAAAACAGATATTATGTATTATGAGAACTTAAATGAATCTGTGCTGTTAATGGCCTTTCCTGTTGATATTGCTCTTGTTATTTCAGTTAAACTATATACAAATGGTCAAATAATTGTAAAACATGTTGTCTTGCCGCTGAGCAGAATGATGCCTGGAGGGCTGCCTACCCCTGTTCACACACATCTCTGAAATGAGCCCTTAGTGCTTCTAACAGGGAGAACCCCTCTAGCAGCGGTTCTGTGATGCCCACCACCTGGGCACAGTGCGGCTGCTGTCTGCGGCATTGGAGTGTGGGACACCCATGAGAGAAAAAAGGGCAGAGAGAGGTGGAAGAACACACCCTGAAAAGAATATCTCCACCTGGGAAAGCTCTGGCAGCATTGTTGATGGTAACCGGCACCAGGGACCCTGTGGTTTTGTATGTGTTTATCAGGGTCAGGTTGGGGAACTATTAGACTCTTCATCTGAGAGCTGTAGGTCTCAAATCCCACTTTTGACAGTGTTAAGCTACCCCTTAGCAAGCTCACTTACATTGCTCCAGGTGAACATGCAGCTGTACAGTGAACCAAAAGCAATGGAAATACTAGCCCTGAATTAGGGCAGCTGGCAAAAAATATGTACTATAATACTGTGTCAAGGGAACTTTTTGGGAGAAAGTCAAAGTCTGGAGATATATGCAGTCCATCAGAAGTAATTCTCTCTCTTTCTCACTCTGAAGGAGGGAGGACAAGTCAGTTATTCCACAGGTGACCTCTCTTTATAGCAAGACCTGACCTCACCATTTCAATTCTGCATACTTTTCTTTCCCTCCTCTGGCCTTTTTGCCACCTAGCTGAGGATTGGCAACGCACTTACAATGGGAGTGAAAAATCTCCATTGTGTAACGTGCAATTCAGAGGGGTTAGAGGCCATTTGAGATCACAATAGTTTTTTGGAGGGTGTGTGATTCAAAGTGGTGTGTCCTATTCAGGTCTTTTCATTTCAGCACCACTCGATTTGATGAAAACATCATTTTTCTCGAAACATCGGTGTTCACGATTAAGGGTGTGTGATGACACACAAGAACAATGCAGCTGGCTCCTGTCTACTCTCCTGCATTACAAAGAGCCTGTGGCTGTAAACATGGATAAATGGGCCTTTTTCCTGCTCTTTGTAACTGCACATTCCCGTAACATTAGAATGACATAAATTAGGGCACGTCACGAACCTCAAGAGAATTCACCGTTGAGGCACACACACAAAAACACATGTACATGTGCAGATGCATGCATGCATGCATATGCAGGTAAATCAGGCCAGTCGATGAGTTCAGGGCTGGCTCGTGGCCTCATGACCACAATACACTGGAGTCTGTGTGTGTGTGTTTGTGTGTGCAAGGGAGAGAAAAGGAAACTAGATGCGTGGGAAACTGTCCCTTCGATTGGAAGAGCTGGTTAAAGTTACAACCGTGCGATGCTCTGTAACCCAAACGTTCCTCTCCCAGGCCCTGGGCTGCTGCAATGTGCATATCACACCAATTTACACTGATTTACGTTCCCTCAGTCTCTCAGAGACGTCAGGCGCTGAACATCTCTGTATTGTCTCTGGGTACATCTGGACTGACGTGGCACCTGTTCAGCATTGTGTCTTCACTGTCCTTGATACAAAATCTGCATGTTCCCATTGCATATAAACCAGGCAAAAATGACACCCCTCCATCTACTCCTTCTTGTTTCAGCTACAAAGACAAGAGCACATGTCAGCAGTGTGACCACACAAGTGATTTCAAGGATCCTCATTATCGTAATTAACACTCCCTGATTTCAGAATTAGCATAGCAGATGCAGGCACATAGATGCTCACACAAAAGCAGAAAAGCATCAGAGCAGAGAAAAACACCTTTCCCTTTTAAACGCATTCATCTTTCAAATGAATGCTTGATTAGATTAGATTAGATTGAGTAAAAAAGGTAAGCTGCTTAAATATCAAAGCTTATGAAGGAGAAGGATAGCGTGCAGGTGACGTGTGTCCTCAGAATCTCTGCAGGTGACACGGTACCACCCTCAGTGTTCCATGATTTCCCTCAACAAAATTCTCACTGTCATGTGATCTGTGCTGACAGTAGCACTGCCCTGCCCCTCGGTCATGGAAACAAGGACCAACCATTTAGTGACCACGCATTTAGCTATTTCTAAGTGTGTCAACGCTGTAATGATAACACCTCCAGTTCTTATCCATGCCACCCACCATCTGAACCTTTGAACCCGCTACTCCACCCCTTAAATGATTTTGCCCTGGTTTCAAATCAGACTCCAACCTTGACTGTGGAAATCAAATCCCATCCTGTAAATCCTGCCGGGATGGGGAAAATGAAAGTGATTTTATCCGTGGTCAGATGACACAGGGCAGACGGCCCATCGCTGATGTCGAGTGGGACTCGCAGGTGAAAGCCATGCATATTTCATGGTCTGCATTATACGTGTAAGCGCTGCTACTCCGCAGGATTTTTGTATTCTTAAATTCAAATAAAATCACGAGGAAATAATGCTGATATGCTGGATGTATTCATGACTCATCTTGGACCAGCCACAGCAGGAAAGATAAATGTAAACTCATTTGTGTCTGTTGGCTTTAATATTCAATCTTCAGTTCATCTTTTTATTAATTTAAAAAGAAATCATTCCAACACATTTAGGAACGTGCAAAGCTTGACCACAGTGGAGCACTTATAGGCTGCCAAAGAATATTGGTATGACATAAATGTTGATAGGAGAGAACACTGACAACATAATAATTATTTCTTTTAGACAGAACATAGAAAATAAAATAGAAAATACATTCAATAAAGCGTAATTCCAATTCCAAGAGAAAATAACAACAGAAAAAAAAACAATTTAAATACAGGGAAATGCTGAAGCAGTCTGATCCTGAAAACAGGTCTTCCTGAGACAGGCTTCTTCAACTCATTTAGGGAAAAAACTAATTATCGTCTTCGTACAATCAAATGTTTATCACGTCATAACAATTACACAGAAAAAAAGTATTTTGAATGTAGATTGTCATCGTACCATGGCAATCAAAGGCGAGCAGCGGAATTGTCAGAAAGGGCTCCATGTGGCATCCGTCAGAATCTGTGAGACTTCTGTTGGAGCCCATTGTTATTCTTTCCACCACAGCCGAACATGGAACTCCAGACCTCATCTCCAGCTTTCCTTTCTCCCCCTGCAGATTCTCACTGCTGCTGAAAAGTGATCTTGTTCTCATTTTAATTATGCTCTTTCGTCAGGCAGAATGTTTAAACATATGCAATTAGTGTAAGCATTCTAGTAATCAAACAAGCACTGTACGTGAATCAGTGAGTGGCTATTAATTATATAAGGCTTATTAAGAACTCACACATTCTGCAAGAAGCACATTCGTCTATTTTGATTACTGTTTCTTGCATTACATATAAATGCAGATTGTGAGCATCTTGAAGACTGGGGTAAAGACTAGGGGAAGACTGGAGATAACTATATATATCTATAGGCTGTGTTGATGCTGAAGATGATAAATATATTGTTTGCATGACATTTCTGTCAGAAGCATTTTCTCACTGCTGCTGTGATGCTGTGGCAGTGTGGAGCGTCTCTGCAAAGAAAGCAGGGTTATTAGATGTGGTGTGGCACGGGCTGGGGAAACGCACCAACCCCTGGGAGTAGACAGGACAGAGACGAGCCTAACCACAGGGTATGGCTGCACCCGCTACCCTTTGACTAATCCTTTCGCAACACCGTGAGACAAAAGAGAAGCAGACTGATGACACAATGCTACACCTGTTCTGCCACTTGTGTTTGAAAAATTGCCCACGTGAACCTCGTGGCACTGATGAGCACCTGTCGGCACTTCACGCTCTCCATGAGCAGCATTAGCTCATTTATCACCGCCTACTCCGCCCGCTTATGGTGCTTTCCTGCCTGCGCTGCTGCAACACCTTTCCACGGGCCTCCCTGTCAGTGTTGTCCACCTCCCCCCAAATAATCCGCAACTCTGCTGCCAGGCTTGTCCTCTCTGATATTTTTTACTCCCTGTACTCCCTGCCTCTCCTCTCCTTGATAAGCTATCAACACCACTCATATACCCCCACACTCCTCATTCAAACCACCACAGTGCTGATATGTACCCCTACACACTCATGCATACCTCCACACTGCTGATATACACCTCCACACACTCATACATACCTCCACACTGCTGATATACACCTCCAAACACTCATGCATACCTCCACACTGCTGATATACACCTCCACACACTCATACATACCTCCACACTGCTGATATACACCTCCACACACTCATACATACCTCCACACTGCTGACATACACCTCCAAAGGGAATCCCTGATGATCTGTATGCCAGAGCAGAAAATACAGTGCTGATGCAACCATTGTAACACGTTGTATTATGGAAGTAATGTAAATGCTGTAACTCAAGCAGGGGTTATGGAAGCTAAGCAAGCCCTGTAACAGAATAAGGAAATGTAATACCTTTATCAGAACTTTGACTACAGCAGTTATGTAAAGACTGTAACATAGCAGGGAGTTCAGGAGTGATGTGAATTCTTAAATAGAGTGGTAGCAAAGCAGTGATGTAAACCCTGAAACCAGGCAGTTAAACAGCACCACTGCAAACCGACAACTGACACTGAAGATGAAATCTTATCGACTCGGTAGAGTGAGTATATTGAGCTTTAATTGCGGCAGGCTTTTTTCCCTACTTCCCTCTGAGTCGTGCAATTGATGATTACTATCATCCCCATTGCCTAGATCCTGGATTTGGCCTAATTATGCATGCATTAAATATACATCATCTTCGGCCCTTCTCTTGTTTTGTTGTTGATCATTTATTTATCCTCTGAAAACGTGGAACATCAGAAAGCCATGTAGCTCAGTAGGGTGCTGATGATGGTGATGGTAAGCGTGCTGATCTCTCTCTGTCTGTTTCTTTCTCTTGCGCAGGGGAAGGACAAGTGTATGTTGGATTAAATCAGTTTGATGATGTCATGTGGCTCTTCCTCCTAGTATTTACCCAGCGCTAAATACTAGACATTGCCCTTTCTTTTCAAGGGATCGAGCAGTTTGCATGCGTGTGCGCGTGCTCACGTATGTGTGTGTCCCTTTTGCCTCACGCTCTCAAGCACCGGAGCCATTCGAATATCCAGATTAAGAAACGAGACAAGTGCAAACAATTGGAAAATGAAGTTTAAGGAGCTTAAATTTCATTTGTGCCTTTCCAACAGAGCCCGCGCCAAGGCTTTGAGCTTCAGAATAAGGTCCCTGAGCAGGATGGCAGACAGAACAGGGTGGGGGTAATTCATTTATCTCCTTTCTTGCTGATGGGACTGCAGGTCTTATACAAGGATTTGAATAAAGAGGAGGCGCAGCTCATCCTGTGATCCTGCGAGCAAACAAAAAACACACACAGTCCCTGAGCACTGCAGTAAATATTCTGCCAACCAAGTGTTTTTGAGCCACTTCACCGTAAAGAGTCTAGGTGATAAATGAACCAATGTGATTACCCTTCATTACAAATACAAAAATGCAGGGTGAGAGCTTAAGTCTGCACTCACTCAAGCAGATGGTTTGTCTTTGCAGTAAAGGTTATAACTATATTTATTTACTGCATCAGAATGGAATATATATATATATATATATATATATATATATATATACACACACACATATATTTTAATCATAGGGTAACATATGAATGGCAAGTGAGTGTGTGAACGAATAGAAAACATTCTGAGTTAGAGGACAAATCACCTGTCACTATGAGCAGATTTAAAGGTGTGAGGGGAGATGGAAAAGAAATCAGTTCTGGCACTAATTCTGTTCTCAGATGGAGAAATTGGAAGCAAGGCCTAGGCTGCAGGGGGGAATTATCTTCGCTCAGCTGGGACCAATAAACACATGTCTTATCGAGAACATTTTCACTGCAGTCGTCTCATCCCTCTTCCTTAATGGAAGATATTATATAATATTATACCTTCATTTACATATGTGCGCATCAGTTTAAGCAAAATAGTATTATTCACTCTGCAGAAAATATAGTGAGCAGCTGCAGTTTTTACTTCAAAAGCGTGTCATTGTCTTACTGGATCATATCGTAGACGGCAGCCTTTTGTGCTGATACCGAATGCTCTTTCACTGTTTCTCTGACATGCTTATAAAGTCTCTGCAACATTGCAGAAACACTGTAATAATGTTTTGTGCTCGGGTATTTCTCTTAGATCCCCCGAGTCTCTCTAGAAATGAGTATTTGTTTGAATGTGGCACACTCACCAGTAAAAAAGTGCTGTGATAATGATAACAATCCACACACCAGTCACTCTGCCACCTTTGTACATTCCTGATGCTCCCCGATGCTAAGAAACATTAACAACTCTTGTCAGTTCTGTTTTTGTTACATTTCATTCCATGTGGCAGCTTGACATCCTTTGCACTTTGTTCCAGTACAGTGAATAAAGGTTTGATATGTTTTATTTATTTAATATTAAAAAAAAACAACACCTCTTGCTTTCTGTCTCTTTATTGTGTTGAACTCTTCTAGAGATGTACCTGCTCCCCAGCTCAATCCCTCTGAGATATATTTATAAACAGGGATGGTTAAAATCTTCCCAGTACACCTTGGATTTTACACTCTTGAGTAAGGTGGGCCAAAAGGGCTGGATCTCAGTATCTCTGAGACATGAAAATGAAACATTCATGGTAGGGAAATCTTTTGCCTGTAATGGTAATATATATCCTGTATAATTTGTGGCTGCAGTGGTTGTTTCTCAGCCTGATGCAGTTGAGGTAAGGCACATGTAGATTAAAGGATGGTGTAAAGGACTGCCACTTGATCCAGGAATAACACAACTGCTTTTTTGGTACTGAGCTCAGTTTCCCCCTTTCAATCTGTCACTTCCCATTTTTGGATGTATTTCCCCTTTTCTCCCTCCCTCTGTCCCCCTTCCCCTTGTCCATCTCTCCCACTTCCTCTTCTCTTTCCCTTTCCCTTTCCCTTTCCTTTCTTCATGTTGTTCTTCATCTCTCTCTCTTCCTCAAAAGATTGGGCAAATGTGGTACTACACACGTTTGGAGGGATGTTAATGACTGCCATGTCTTATCTACAGTATAGGTCACCAGCCAATCCTAGTGAGTCCTAATGACTTGTGACACCAATAAATCAAATGGCACTTTTACACCTCTGAACAAATGACCACAAATCCTTCCTTCAGATCATTCTTTGATGGCCTTGCTGAGGTTCACCCTTCAGCTCATGGTAAACAGGATTTTGTGTGTTAGTTTCTTTGTATTGTTAGCTCCTAATACACATTTTTGTTGTGTTGCTTGCAATGCCCTGCTTTCCAGTTAACCTTCTGGAAGGATGTGTAAAGTGAGAGTTTGACGGGTGCATTCCTCACACATTGCATGGATTCATTAGGGAAATTCAATATTACAAAAGAAAAAGAACAGGATCTAAAATGAGCCTGAGATATATGAGGAGTATAAATCCAGTAAATTCCAGTACAGAAATGTAACAGAAGGATTCAGCACACTGTCTCCATGACAGAGATCAGGGATTTCAACCATGCGTAAATCATTTGTTCGTGTCTGAAGATGCCAGACAATCTAATCCTACTGCAATTGAGTCTTAATTTAATGTAGCATGAAAACCCCATCTTCTCAGTCTTGTGTGTAGGTTTGTTGCCCACAATTTCTCTCTCAAATTACAGACCCAGGTAGAAACACACTTCTGTCAGACAAATAAGTGCTGTCAAGTATTAGGGTCCAGATGGAGTCCAACTTTAACCCACCCAATAATCACAGACAGCAAAATAATCTGGGATCACTAGTTCCTTTTGCATCCGAACCCAAAAACCTCTCACAAGGGAAAAGTATTCCACTGGTATCGCAGCATCAGTTAAAACTAATCTGCTAGTCAATAACTGAAAGGCAACACCAGTTCGGTAAGTTAGACATTTATATAAATTAATACAAATATCTGGGAAGCTAAATGTTCTTGGAAACTTCAGAGTTTTAGAAGTTAAAAAATAAGCTTTGATTAAAAAAAACTTTTCACTTTTCACCATAAATGATTTCCTCATTGTTTTCTCATAAATGTTGTTCCTCAACAAGTCAGAGTTGTAGTTGTAACAAAGGTGGCTCTGTGCTGTTACTAAATAGTTAGGTAGGTGATAGCAGGCAACCGTCACACTGTTTATCAGGTATGATAATCAGAGCACACTGCTGGCAAGACATTAACACACAACAAATATTCTGTCTTATGATGCCATGTCGACTGTCGGTTCTTCGTTTTATCGAGAGTGAATGTTTACTCTTTAAATGCTTTGATGTGATGCACAAGCTGCTGCCCATATCCTCCACATCCATTGAGCCGATTTATAATTACACAGCACCCTCCAGATTAGTTTTGTGTGCGCAAACAAGCTGCACAAACAAGCTCCATCAGCTGAAGGTTCATTTCTGTTTTATTTCATTTCTCTTTTGTTTTGTTCATATGAGTAAAGGGATGAAAGTGATGGAAAAGAAGCTAAGGCTTTAGGGACTAAATTGACCCAGCAGTGCAATTAACTGCATATGTCTACAAAAATACATTTAAAAATACATTTCATGCTATTTCATACAACATGCACATTATCCATCTCAAGAAACAAGTCCTTTATAGTATTCCTAAGACCCTGATCAGGACAGCAAGATTACATCAGAAATGGGGGTATGGTGACTGACCAAATGCGTGATGAGTGAAGGTATAAATGCACAAGAAGTATATTATGCACATGATGTACAGTCTGTTATGCAGAGGGAATATGTTTTATACAGGAGATATATTATGACTTGCTGTTTGTATGTCTGTTGGGCTGTTTCACATCAGTATGGAGTCTGGAGAACCTGAAACAGCAAAATACCCTGCCCAAATGAAAACGTCAATATGGCTATTGCTTGAGCATTCATTTTGAAGGAAGAAGACATCAGTCACTGTGACTTCCTCCTCCTTGAGAGAAGACCTAGAGAACAGATCTTCACACTGGGACCAAGTGAGAAGGGCCAGGCACGGATCAATAGGAACATGTTTATAGACCGGATTTTTGAAAGGCCCAGGAGCTTCCTAAGCGGATATTTTCAGCAGGGGCCTGTCTGCTCAGCATCATCCCTGACAGAGAGGTTATTGACCCATGTTTTAAGCTGCCAGCAGACCACTGTGTGGTGACTGAAGGTTCTTCTGTATGAATGCTTGCCAAGGATGAAAACACTTTTTTTATTGAGGAAAATTAATAAACCCAAATTAGTCTGCAATCAGTGAAAATCTCCGATTAGACTTTTTCCCTGTTCAGATGGAATCTCAGTTCTTGCAAACCTTTCAACTTGGGTGTGAGGTCCCCGAGTTGGCTGTAAACATACGAACAAAAAACAATTACAATGAGTTCAAAAAACCAAAACCTGAACTGACATTGCCCTGCTGCCTTTGTACTCATAGTTATTACAGGAAATGTCCAACAAAAGAGAGGTGTGGAATTTATAGGTGCGGGAATTCAGCGCAGCGAGTGCGTTGTGCTAGGAAGAGGACAGATGTCAGAGGTGAGATGTGCTTCCCCACTTGCGTGAGGGCTCTGCCCCCATACAAGGACAGTGAGCATAATGGAAGCCTGAGACATTTATGGTTTGTGCTGGGGAAGATAAGGCGAAAGGCAAGCGAATTCAGTGCGCATTCTGCTGACAACGACACTTGTAATAATGACATCCCACTCATCAAGCCTGAGCGCCGTGAGCGCGTATCACCAGGGAAACATCTGTCGCCACGTCTGTCGTCAGGTGAATTACCTCCACTGCTGAGGGAGGAATGTCTCTGAGCTGAGAGAGAGTGAGAAGGAGGGAGAGAGATACCTATGAACATTCACAGGCACATACACACATTCCTAAAGACACACACACATATGCACGCGCACGACAGCAAATGCACACTTGGACACACTCCACACACTTGTACACTACCATATAGGCAGGTGGGTGACAGAATTTCTCTATGCCAAATATCCATACCATGTTCAGAAAAAAAGATTATGGCTCCAGCATGGATTTCACATGATTACCCTTGGGAGAATCAGCTGATATTTCACACATACAGGGAGGCTGATATGGATGGAAACTATGGCACAGGCATACATTTCTCAGGCATGGGCTGACTCTCAAATGACATTTTCGCTCCCTTGCCCACGGCATTTCCCCTCAGAGTAGTGCTGAATCACTAGTTTGAGGGCTCCCCAGTCCAGAAAGCAGAGCTTTCCCTTGCCCTCCCCTGCAGCCTTCATTTGATATTGCATTCATGCCATGCTACCACTCTTATGTAAAACTCCTATTTTTAACCAAAATTTCTGTATGAAGGAAGGTTTTTCATATATTGTGGAAGCTGTGGTTCCTTCAGACTGAGGGATTCAGGTGACATTTTCACTTTGTTGTGTGCAAAAAATTGTGACAAATTACTGTGCAGCTGGATTTAAAGGCTCAAAGTAATCAGAATCAACATGATATCTAGCTTGCTGTCAAATAGCAACTGTCAAAAATTAGAACCTCACTTACCGTGGATTGATTTTGAAGGTAGCTATGTGCAGTTCCAATTTCTCAAACATTGCTTGTCAATAATGTGAAAAAAAATTGTGTGTCAGAGGATGTGTTAGCTTAAAACTCGCTTTTATCTTGGTCCAAAACACTACCAATTGACCATTTTACATTTGTGAATGAAAATTGAAAGCTAACCTATCTTAACATCATATCCATGTAGCTAAACTGTTTGAACTAAGCTACGCATGTAATAATGTGCATGGTAGAGGCATTGTTGACCGTAGTAAAGAATTATGAGTTCATGATTTACAGATGCCATCATGTTTGTGATTTGTTGATTGAGTGTAGGGTCACTTCTTTTCTTTAACTTACATTACTCTTATTCTGCTAGGAGTAAAGGCACCCAAATAATGACAGTGGAGTGAGTCTCAGATGTGTCCATTCTAAGTCCTTCCTCTCTGTTGGTAAGCATATGATGGAGGTAAAATGTCATATGACATAGACATGGGCTCTCTTGCATATACTTTACTTGTTCACTGAGACAAGAACGCAGCCCCAATGTCTGAAATGGTACCCGGGCCTAATCCAACCTATTCCCCCTACTCTAAATACTGAGAGCCTTGATACACATGTGGAGGACAACAAACATTAAAAATTGAAGCAAAAGCCTAAAGATATTGCCCTAGATATGGCTGGCAGGGTGGACTAGTGATTTGGGAATTGGCCCTTGAAATTGAGGGTTTTGGTTCCAGAGCTCATATGGAGAAGTGCTGTCAGGCTTTTGCGCAAAGTACTTAACCTTCAGTGCTGCTGCAAAATCCCATCTTTATAAACGTGTTGTGTTTCTGCCAAACAAATAGATAACGTAGCTAGTGAGATGCACAGTAGCCTGACCATGCTGAAGACACTTCTCTTGTTCTTTAAAAACAATGCACCGCATAAGAAGCACGTGTCAACATAATGAAAGAGCTTGTCAACAAGATTACAGTCCGGCTGGCACACGCAGCCAGCCAACACATCTCGCCACTCACGTCTGCCCACACGGGACCAAATTACAGCCCTGCCTATCAGAGAAGGCGGCTGAGGGGAATCTTGGAGATTAAAGCAGCTGCAACCGCTGCAGTTGGGGCCGGCTTGGGAGGAGAGCTTTGCGGTACGTCAATCAGGGCAAATCTTGCAAGGTACACTCTACTTGGCCATCCTGGTTTCCCATGGAAGTTTCTTTTACCTTGTGCCTCGTGGCTGGAAGACTCACAGGGATTGCGGTAATTCCTTACACACTATTATGGATTGCAGTTGCTCACACAAATAATTCTTTAGCACTGACTGAATCATAGTAGACATACTACAATATCACAAGTGAGTGTATACAGAGCCTGGGTTCATATACGCTTTCTACTCATACTTCACAGCACCTCGATTCATTTCACACCATAACATTGAAAGAAACAAATTGTCTTTACGTGATCAACAATAAACCACAGATAAATCTCATAACATGAAATGATCAGGTTAATGATAGGATATTGGTCAGCCTGGAATTTCCTGTGATCTTAAAATGGTCTGGAAAAATCCACCATGGGCTATATGTTCGGAGGAATGCTTTTGTGATGGTGTGCTAATTTCTCATGCAGCTCACGGTCAATTTCCTAAATGTACTCAATGGGAAATGCATGGTTCTGTATCATTTCATTACATTCATTTACATTCATTTTAACGCATCTTCTTTGTCCCATTGGATTCACAGTATGGGATGACTGTGCTGCAAGCCCAGAATGTTTGATGAATGTCACCGATTATTTGGCATGACTATAGTCTCAACAACATTCAGGGAAGCGAACGTCTTTGGATTAATGCATTTTGAAGAAATCTGTATACTGCATTCATGGTCTTGACAGAGGTCTTGCTTAACACAGAATGCACACCCATCCCTAACAAACTTGGCGCATGTTCTAAGCTCCCGTGGATTCAAGCTGGGGAGCCAAGCTGTAGTGCTGCCCACTGACTCACAGAGACCACACATCAGTTGGAGGGAGGGAGGGAAGGAGAGAGATTCTACAAATAACCCAATGTGGATCCTTTACAGTTTGTTTTCTTTCTCCTTAGTCCGTCTGTGGGTGGAGTTGGAATGCATGCCCTTTCATTTCTGACTTTGTGATGGAGTCATTAGCTCACATACGTGTTCCCTCTTATGCACGTCATCTGTGCAGTGATGACATGTGACTGATACCCTTTCCACTGAGAACTGCATTGACTTGAACCAAACCAGAAACCGCAATGACTTCTTGCTTGGGCAAGATCAGCTCCTACCTGGGGCATAAGTGATGAAGCTAGATTTCCTCCAACCATTTCATGTCATATGCCAAATACATCAATTGGACAGGATATGTTTTTCTATTGAATTTCACAAGTTATTTTTCTCAAATTGCTTTTGATTTTAAACCACCTCTTCCCAGGCTTCAGTGAACACACAAACGAATTACAGTTCTTCCCCTCCATTTCTAATCGCTTTCACAGAGCAGCGAGTCCAGGACTCTGCTGGTGTCGGCTTGTCTGTAGCACGTAACCATCCATGGAGGGAGTGCAGACAACTATTTAAGTGTGTTATTGTAGTCACGGCTGTATTGATCTGAGCTGAGAATAATTAAGTCACAGTACACTGGCAGAGAAAGAAAAAAAAGCTAGTTTGTCCCATTGTGCAGGGCTGCTGAGGAGATGACATTAAGCTTCTGCTGACATCGGTCTGGTAGGACTGAAGAGCTGATATCAATGTACCCTGCTCTGACAGCAATACCCTCAACTTAATATTTTTCTGCTATGTATTTTGTTAATGGTCGGCTCCTCTGCATCTTGTTGTCATGACAATGACAATTATGAGGGATGCAGCGCTGGAGAATGAAAGAGGTTATATGTTCAGAGACCTGAGGGCTACCTCCACAGAAGGAGAGTTAATTTATGGGTACATGCAGAAATAACAGCATAAAGAATGTAAACAAGAATAGCAGCCCTGTTACCACGCACAACTTGAACTTATCTATAATTGCCTTGTCTGTCTCCTCCCCTGACATTTTCTCAATTGATATACTGCACTGTTGGGCTAAGTGTAATGCAAGAAACCCTTCTTGTTCAACACAATATCATGACTGTCATATGAACAGTATTACAATAACGTACACATTGAGCCTTTGTAACAGATTTTTTTTGTGTGCATGAACCACTTGGGCTTCACTCCTATAGGGGAGATAAGTCCTTTCCTTTTATAAAAGCAGGTTTAACCCCATTTTAATACCCACAGCCTGGGGGATGGTAATGAATCCACAGTAGGATGAGACAACAAGAAGCTCAAGGACAAGTAATCTACTGAGAACATGGATTCGTATGTTTTCTATTGAGGACATGGATGTGTGTATTTTCTGTTGAGAACATGGATGCATGTATTTTATATTGACAACATGGATGTGTGTATTTTTTATTGAGATCATGGATGTATGCATTTCCTGCTGTGGGCATTGAGATGTATGCTTTAGCATCCTTTTACATTTGGAATTCAAATTTAAGCCTGTTGCCTCCTAGTGTAGCACTTAGGTGTGAAACGAGGTGTGAGAAATTAGTTTTGATTTCACATTGATTAAATGCTATCTGTTCACTGCCCTAGAGATCCATAATGTAGTTTCCATATTGAAGTACATCTCCCAACTTGCAAATATGCTGCTCAGAATCGTATAATCTCTGTGAGCAATCAGCTCACTGAAGGCAGATTTTAAAAGACGGGACTTCCAAAATAAAATAAAAAAAATAAATAAAAAAAAGAGAAAATAATGATTTATGTCAGTGATCCAGCACTGCTAGGTTGCCTTACTGTACATCCTTGTACAGTCAGTTCTTGGTTCTGGTCAGCAACTGCGGGTTATTCAAACAGTGTGCACGTACAAATGATCTTAAGCCTTTTCAGTGTTGAATAGCATAACATAATCTGCCTCATATTTGCAAAAATTCTAGCAATTAACTGACTTTGTTTCTAATACAAAACTTTTGCATTTTTTTTAGAATCACAACAACACATCAGTATTAGGAAAATAAATGGAAAAAGCGGGGAGCAGTAGACTGCTTCCTGCCCAGAATACATTTGCCACAGAATTCATTTGCAAATCCACCTCCTTTGCAGAGGGCTGGTAATCGAATGCCTCTGAATCACTCAGGGTTCACATTAGCTCCAGTGTCTACATTCTGGGCACAAATGAATAAGCATTCAGATGCTATGTGTATATATGAGAGTTCTCTTAAACATTATGCTTCTCATAGGAAATGTGTTCATCAGATATCTGTTAAGAAGAAGTTGTGTGCAAGTTTTGTGAAGCTAAACAATAGAGCTAGAAGTAATGAAGTTATCAAATGCTCCATTTGTTTTGCAAAGTCAAAAACAAAGAAGCAATACTCCTCCAGACTGTATTACTATCAAGCAAACACACACAAACAACGAGAGCTGAAGGAAACCCACCGTACTCAGTAAGAGTACACAATGTAGACAAATGTTTTGCAGCTGATTACCATGCTCTCCCCTCAGATGAGAGTGATCAATATGATTGCTCAGTGCTTTTGACAGCTGTGGAGCGATGCCATATGGGGAAAAGGTAGTGTGCAGCCGGCTAATGAATGTAAATGGCGCCTGTCAGAGCTGAATTCCAGGTCTAAAACAATCAGGACTGATGCCAGTACTCGGGTCAGTAACACAGGGCCCTCTGTCAACACGCTCCTGTCCCTGACACCCCCACCACCCCCCCCCCCCAAACCCGCCTCAGGGTTCTCTCTGAGTGCTGCCAAGAGGAGGGGCATCCACAAAAACTGGCCTTCGTACAATGAGTACAGAACGTGTGATTGAAAGCGACAGAGAGCAGGATGTGTGTCTTTGGACCTGTGGGACAAATTTGACAGTGCTTTCTGCAAGCAGAGACGAAATCTTGATGAGTTTGAAGAGATATTGGGGTTAACAATTTACTATTTGGTAAAAGAGAAGAAGTAAACTGTCACCCCTATCATGTCATATATCATTATTTTAGGGTCAGTTATTCAGGGGTTCCACAACAACGGTGTGTGCTATTCTAAGCTTTCAGATGCGGGAAACTACAGTAACAGATACCATATACTATTCTCTGGGTTGCTGGTGATTCAGACATGTTAACAAATTTCTCTGTACGTGGGGCTGTGCAAAGGGGGAGTATCAAAACAGTTGCAATCACCAAATCATCAGAAAAAAAATCATCCTTGACATATTTGAGGCTTGTAAGGCTCAATGCAATTGAATAGTTACAACACACCACTGCACTGTACATCTCATACATATTTCTCTCAGAGATGGGTTTCAACATGACTTTTCCTTGTGGGGTGTGAGTTACCTCCAGAGACATAGCAGAGCGATGAATGTGTGATGTTACGCATGAAAACCGGCTTTCGCTGACTACCGGGGCTGAGGATTTGAATACTAAGCACCCTGAAATACGGTTTACACCTGGAAACAGGCCCCGGGTAGAGCAAGCCTCGCCATGATTAACCACCCAAGCATGAATATATATATTTATTTTCTGCCCGTGTTTTCTGGACCAAAAGAAACGCACCTTTAGAAGGTCCGTGAGCCAGTTTTTAGGATAGCATTGTTGCCCCGTCCCTCAGTTACCACAGAAACTGGATTTCGGAGGGAAACTGTGTAACACGCTGTACTCACAAGCGTGTGAATAAGGGGAGTCAATTTGTGTGGGAGTCGTCTGCGTTTCGCAGACTCTGCAAATTCGCCTCTCGGTGAGGGACCCCCATCGCCGTGATGTAATGGGGCATGCAGGGAGAGGAGTCGGAGATGCAGCAGCAGGGGCCCGTGCCGATGGCTTCGGCTCCGGAGTAATGCACTGTGGCACAACAGGGTGCTTTATTCCAATCTCAGCGTCATTGATGGGCCCTGCACGAGAGAGCATTAAGGGTGGTGAACAGACAGTATCAGAGAAAGCATTAGAGATCGCATTAGAGGGAGAGTCGACCGCAGAGAGAAACAGTGGGAACTTCTTACAGCTACCGCGGACAAGAATAATCACTGCTTGTCTGTTTTGTTGCGCCTCACTTTCTCCACCAGCTCCCCCTCTATTTCATAGATCCTTGTACACAGGAGATTTGAAGAAAAAAAAAAAAAAAAAAACCTGGCTGCTTCAGCTTTTCTAATCTCCTGATCCATGGGGGGACATTTTGATTTACGACCCTTAAAAGAGTCTTTTGAGTTTTGCTCTACACTTACTAAAAGGGTCGAGGAAGGAAACAACTCCACTCCAGTCCAGATAAGTGAAACATGCTGTGAGAAAACAGCCCCTGCTAGGAACATTTTTGCCAGAACAAGGGGTGCAGTGCATCGCCTCCACTCCGGAGAAAGCCATCTCTTATTGAGGTAACAGCGAGGGCAAGCGTGATGGCGCAGGCTTGTCCATCATCAGAGCACGTTGCTCTAGTGTCATCTGAGGATAGAGAGAGAGAGAGAGAGAGAGAGAGAGAGACGAATGGGGAGAGGCTTATTCTTCTCATTAATCTCATGCGTTCTCCACTCTCGGCTCTGCTCTCCTATTGAAGACATTCAGCTGGAGCTCTCAATAGGCCAAGATAGAGAAGATGATGCATCTTACATAAATTAAATCTTTTTAATTGCAAGCTGAAGTTTCCCAATTGCTGTTGGAGTGTTGTGCTGTCATAGAGATCCTTGGGGATGGGGTCTTAATAGGGTATTTGTAAAGAGGGACCTTTCACATACCAGAAATTCAATCAGTGAAAAGGTATCAAAGAAAATATGAAATACAGGGGAGAAGGGGTCATCAAACAATTATTATACTGTGTGGTTGTTTCTCATTCAAATGCACCTGGAATTACCCCAGCTGGTATTAGTGTGAACCCTCCTTTCCCGTAGCTCTCAGATTCAACATGTAGTGTGTGGCATTCTATGCAGCTGTTGTTCACTTGGGACACAAAGCTTGTGTCATCATCTTTGGGACAGAATAAATCAGTTTTGTTTAATCTGGGATATACTCCATGTCTTCTGCGTTTTTATTTATTTGAATGTATTCACTGTGTCCTGAGCAGGGTAGTTTTTTAATGTTTTTATTTTTAGCTTTTTAGTTTCACTCTTTCTCTATTTCCCTTGGTTGCCATCAGTTGCTTTGATATATACTGACAAACCTGTTCTCAGCTGGCTGTCTATCCACTGTCTGTTTCACATGCCTGAATAATGGTAAATGGTTGACGTGCCAGTGAGGATTTTTTGTGAATCACATTGCAGATGCATTGTGAAGCCCGTGATAGGCCAAGTCGTTGCTCTGTGTGCCTGTGTGTGGGTGTGTGAATGACTCTGTGTGTGTGTGTGTGTGTGTGTGTGTGTGTGTGTGTGTGTGTGCAACACACAATGCTAACGTCACTGTTTCTCAACACAAAGACTGAGAGCCATGACTGGTGGCTGGAGAATGCTGACATGGGGCAGGTATGTGTGCACATGGATTATGGTCAATGACATGCTAAATGAGTCAGACTGGGAGAGACACAGTAGATGCACAGACACAAGCAGGAAACAGTGAGAATGTGCCCTCCACTCAGAGTACTGTTGCTTCCCAACAAAATCACCTTCAGCTTCTCCTAACAATCAAACCTAGAACAAAATTTACCCATGATTGCATGCATACATCAGCTCATGCACTTTTGAAGGTAAATTCGGGTTTTATAATTTTGTTTGCTTGACATTTCACATTAACAATAAAACAGCGTGCAAAATCTCCTAATCAGATTCTGTCTAATCAGATTCAGTTCTCTGTCTGTCAAAAATTCATAGAAGGATTTTACAGTGAAACTCTCATCATGTTCAGTGATCCAGTTGATATAGGACATTCTTACAATATTCATCTAATTATAATGTCATTAGAATGCATTGATTGAGAATGAGAATAATATGCTTCATGTGGGAGAATATTTACTAAACACCTCAGAATTTTTTTCGCTTCATTAAGAATACTAACAAAGGGGTTATACAGCTTTCAGTGAAAATTCCACAAGGCCAGCCTGCTATTAGCCTTGCTGTCTCCCTTATTACTGCTGCTACCGCTCTGAAGTCGCTAATGACAAGAACAGTGGGAAGACCTTCCCAGGATTTTATTACTAGCATTTACCCCCGTGCTGAGCTATTGAAGTGCTGTCAGCGTGTGTGTTAGTGTGTGTCCCCTACGTGTTTGCATGTGCAAATGTGCTTGCTTGTCTGTGTGTGTGTGTGTGTGTGAGAGAGAGAGAGAATGTGTATGTGTGCATGCTTGTTGGTGCTCAAGTCTGTGCGTGAAAGAGAAATGGAGGCTTTTGATTCTATTTAAAACAAAAAAACAGGGTTATCCAGAAACATGACCACCATGCACAACTATGAATGCCAAGAATTCACAATGTTTTTAAGAACATAGAAATAATATTGTTTTTCTTAACCTCAGCCATGTAAACACCAGCACCCCCTTTTTATTCACATTACAAACAGTGCCTTATATCAACAATACGAATCACCTCACAGAAAGCAAATTCAAAATACATTCTGTCAGCAGTCAACATGTTTAAAACCGCCATAGGATCATCACATCCTTAGGCCTCTTCTTTCACCTTATGTGATTTAAGGATAGTCAGTTCTCCATGCCCAAATATAAAGTTATGCGGTGAACATGATATGCCCTCTCTCCTTAAGGGGTTGGTACTCCATGCTTATCTTTGTGAAACTTGTTCACCAGTTTTTGGAGATGATGCTGCCAAGCAGTATCCTCTGTTGGAGGTCTGTGTATAATTTCTGCATTAAAATCACACAATAGGGAAGGCAAACAAGCTACTGGAGAAAAAGATGAGAGCAACTCCATGTGATCTGTTCCCCCCTATGGAGATGTGAGGACAGAAAGAGCAAAAAAGAAGAACAGGAAAAAAATTGCTCCTGTTAGGTGTATCTCTTTTTCTTGCCTGAGTGTTTGTTTACTTGTGCTGTGTTTTAAAGCGGAGGTCGCTGTGTTGGCAGCTGCCATGGTAGCGTGTGTCCTGTTTGTGACAGAGTGGACAGGGGGTGATTGAGAGGTGACAGGCTGATTCCAATGGTGGGACAAGTACGGACTCCACAGAGCTCATTTATAAACCGCGTTTACTCTCTTCTCTGACACCTGTGGGAACCAGCGGGGTCAGAGGAGGGGGGCCTCTTTTGTACCCCACAAAACTCAACTGTAATAACATGCCCCCTCCTGCCCAGACCAACAGTCCAAGCAGATGAAAGGGGAGGTTGGAAGAAAGGCTCTTTTGGGGGGGAGGGGGTCACATTAATTGGTAGAGTTAGATGAGGAAGGAAGGTTTTAATGATGCCCCTCTGGAAGCTTCCCCCCATAGACCTGTTGATGTTTTCCTCTGCCTTCCTCTTTCTCTCTCACTTTCTTTTCTTCTCTGGGGTGTTATCTTTCCTCCGAACCCCACTGTGGCCCCCTGGACTGAGCAGTTGTGAAGAGGGCGGATGATGACTGATGGAGACAGTAATGATGAGAGCAGTGTCTCGGTTCACACGGGTCTCGCACCCCCCTGCTGGGACTCCCAGACCTGACCAGCATATATGAGTGGCCTCACTGCACCTCCCCAGCCCACTGAATAAATAAACAAGCCTTTAAAAGCTGGAAAAATACAAACAACACCCTGCCTTCACAACCTCAGTGTCGCTGATGGGAGCTCTCTGCAGCCACAGGAAAACTGGATACCATACGCGCCCCAACACAAACACACACATAAACTCTCTCTCTCTCATTTGCTCTCTCTCTCTCTCTCTCTCTCTCTCTCTCTCTCTCTCTCTCTCTCACACACACACACACACACACACACAAAGAAAAAACAAGCTGGCGAACCTTTCATGACTCCAATCCAAATATCAGATATTTGCTTGACATACTGACCTGTTCTGGTGCAGATACAAAACTCTCACAAATGCTGAAGCTCTACCTGAATGTGTGATGACACAGACAGAGAAAGAGGACTCTAGGAGTAGTAATGCTTTGCAGTGCTGACAGAGGAGTGTTAGTGGGGGGAAACTGTTTAGCTGAGTGTCAAAAAAGAGAGGGAGTTCTAGCTTTTGCTCCTGTGGCCACTTCATGCACTAATCTAATAGGGAAATGTCTATGATAAAATAAGGCAAAATTCACAGATATGTTATGCATTCATGTAAATAATTAAACAAGCTTGGGAGTGATCTTTCCAGTTGATCTGCAGCTCTGGGCCTTTTTTTAAGCGCTGCAGAAAAGAATCTCCAAACATGCTCAATAGTGCAACTTTATCTGCATTTGGAAGTCCATATTACATTGGGGAGCTGAACTGCTGTTGCTACTTTCTTCCTCCCTGAACTAATTATTCAGTAATTCCTTTCTGCCTGTGAGCTGTGATTAACATGTTGGAATGAGGAGAGTAAAATGGGGAGCACATGGAGCAGCTGATTAAGCTGTGCCGTGGCTATAGGATCACGTCCCGCGATGGGGTTGAGGTATCAGGTTACACTTTGGGTGGAGGAGGGTGGAGTCCTAGCAGACTTTTGCCTAAAGAGAGCAGGAATGGGTGTGAGGGATTGGTTTCACCAGTAGCAGATCTGTAATAGGATTATTAACCCCACCTATGAGCAGGAATAGAAAATAACACCTGGAGAGGAATGAAATAACTGCTGAGTGGCATGAAAGAGGAAGAAAAGGAAGGAGAAGAAGAGAGAGAATAAGGTGATGATGACAAGAGTAAGAAGAAGAAAAAGACGGAGATCCATCCAAGGAAAGAAATCTATCTTTCTTCCTCTGTCCTGAGGGAGGAATCCTGGGCAGAGAGAAAGTCCAATTGCACTGTCCGACCCTGGCAAAGCAGAGCATCACTGGCCTTAATGGGACTTTGGCGGTGAGCAGCGGGGTGGAGCAGCACAGTGGCGGGGAAGTGCTGGAATGGCAGAGCCGTACCTGTTACGACCTGACAGCACCCTCTGACAGCTCTCTCAGCCCTGTGGGTTGTGCAACCAGCTTGTGCGGAGACACTCCGGGGTGTGGGTGACGGCAGAGCTTTCAGCTTTCCGATCAACAGGGACAGGACTGAAAGCGAACTGAGTCACTCTCATCAAGCACCTGTTTAACTAACCCTTTGTTGTCTGGCTTACTGGGAATACAGGACAGGGAATGAGGCTTTCGGAGATAAGATTTCCAAAATGGCATCATGCATAATGGATTTTTGAGAGTGAACAGATGTTTTTTTTTCAAATGTGTAGCTATGAAATTGTTTGAGGAATGTGAATAATGTATAATTAATAAGTGCAGTTCTTGAATATAAACCAAGCTTTGTAGGATTAATTTACTGCTCTTTAACCCTAAGCACCCTGCCTATTTTCTGACATATTGGATTCCACCAAGTTTTAAACAGATAACTCAGCATCTATAACAGTTACTCACACATGCCCTATATTATTTTGCTGAGGACTAATTTGTCTAATGGGAAATGCCATAAGAAGCCCTGGCCATGACAAGAGGAATTTGACATGACCTTTAATATGAGGTAGAACATTTCTCACGTGTTGAAAAAAATATGTTTACTTTGAATGCTCCTCCAAAAGCAAACATGTCAGGTATATTTACAGAAAGTGATAGTATAGACTGTCTGGATTCTATACATACAAAGATCAAGTCAGAGGGACATTTTATTGCTTTGTAATGCAAAAAGTATTGGTTGAGTACCAGGCAAAAGGTATGCTTAGATGTTTGACCATTAAAGTGTTGCCTTTTATTTGTAACATGCTGCAAACCATAAATATTAACATAAATATAAAAAATATAAAATCAATGCAAAATCACCATAGATTGCAACGATGAATAACCATTTACATTAAAATCAATGCATACACAACAATAAATAACTATACATAATATACAAGTGATTTCAATCAAATAGATAATAGTTTCAGTTAATATAACCTGCTTTCAGTAAGATATTAAATGAATGAATTGGAGTTGTATGAGTAGACAAGAGAACTTCTTGTGATGCAAATATGTAAGTAGACTTTGCACCTCTGTTGAAGACCCAGATTTACATTAACAGATGATTTATTTGACACATTGAAAGTGACAATTCCCCTGCACAATGCAAAATAAACAGGAAAAATGATAAAATTATTCAGCAGAGAATGAAGTAGGCTCATATTGCTCCAGTTTTTGGCTTTTGGGTTGCAGGGGTTAAAATTAATTTAAGCATGTATATAACATGAACTGCTCTTTAGAGCGATGTTGCTACGAGATCCACTCACTCGATGAACCAGACAATGCGAGGGGAAGCGAATAAGTGAGTCGGTCAATGAGGGACACAACCTCCAGCTGCAACCAAACACAACAGCTTAAATGAGTTGTCATTACATTACCTTACGACAATACAATGTGGAATAAGGTATGGTTGGAGTAAAGGTACGGTTTTAGTGACTAATCCATTTTTTCTTAAAAAGTGGATGTCTGTCCTCTGTGTTGACTCAAACAATTCCCAGCTGTTCACACTTGTTATGATTTGCTGTGAAGCAAGGTGAATACCAGCAGCGATAGGAGTGTATATGTACACAGTGCTTACATGCTTGGTACAAGATCTAATAAAGCTCTTGAAAACAGCCATGTCACAACCTGGTAAGAGGGTGGGGGTGAACACATTCACATTCACATTGTTCACATTTCAACTGAGGATTTAAAGAATGGCTCTCAAGGAATTTTTAGATGGGATGAAATTTTTGGATTTAGTATTGTGGCAGACACACATCAGAACACATCCTAAAGAGGATTAGATCGTTTTAGCAAAGGAAACTGCTTCTGTGTTAATAAAACATGCTGTCCTGATGCTGTAATGATGCCATAATTAAAACGTCTCAGGTAGTTTGCCTCTCTGAAGTGGATCTGTAGCCTCGCTGGTTTTGCGCTGACAATCTTCATTTCATACATGGCTTTCACTCCCAGCATAGTTGGCTTTACCAATAACATACGCTTTGACTTTGGAGGCATAGTGTCATAAATGGTTAAACTCAGCTTCCAATAGAATGCTGTACAATTGTCATTGGCAAAAGGACTGCAGGGAAAAAACAAACAAGCCAGCTTGCCATCTTGTGTACAACATCACTGGAATACAATAGCATTGCCCACTTCAAATCCTCTTCCTTTCAATTTGAAAAAATAAATACAAAATAACTAACTTTGTTAGACATGTGAAGTAATTCAGCTTTAAAGTATCTGTAACTTTCTCATGCTTCTTATTGTTTCTCTTGAGCCTTCAGCCTTCCCGTTGAGTCTGTTATGGCATTTGTGCGATGCATTGTTTTCTCATTAAAGGCTTTGACTGATGACAAACAAAACATTTTTCTGTGATGACAGACATGTAGCTGCTTACCTGTCAAAGAGACTTCCTTCCCCCATTATCATACTTCACTTGAGGCCTGACCCTCGAAGAAAAAATATCACCTTTCAACAGGGAGGAAGGTCCTGTTCTCTGAGAAGTAAGGTATGGCTTGTCCTTGTTATTGAAAGACAGCTTCAGACGGCTCAACAGTCTTGGAAAACCTGTTAAACACAAGTGTTAGCTGATGTGACCAAGGTGTTCATATTCAAATCATTGTTCTTAAATAGTAATATTACAAATGATATTATTTGTGAAAATAGATTGTTAACTACAAAATTATATATCAGCTCAGTGGGTGAAAATGATATATTTTTATGAAAAGGTATGATAAAGGTTTTTGATTAAAATTTTCTTTTCTAAAAAATTGTGGATTTTTAAAGAACTAACCTATGGAAAGCAGGAACTGCCCTTAAATGCTTATTTTATATAGGAGCAGGAATAGTAGCAGTGGCAGCAACAGTAAAGCTCATTGTCCTCCTCTTTTGGCCCAAAGTGTTGGGTATAATGAAAGCAAACTCAATGTGCTGCACATTCCACGGGTTCTCATGACACACACACAGCTGGAATTTATATCAAGAGCTCTTATATTAAATAATAAACCAATGAAACCTTCCCTGGGAATGTATGTGTGCCTGTACGTGTCTGGGCATCTGTACCTCCCCACCCACCCACATCCATCACCCCAGGCAAATGTGGTCCCGAGCTGGTCTCTCCTACTGTGCAAAACAATAATCAATCTGCTGTTAATAACTAGAGTATTAGATCAGTGGTAAAGACTTCTCATGCACAACCTTAGTCCCACACCAGCAGTGCTTGCCAGCAACGGGGAGGATACAATCGGGCCATAAATAGAAAGAGAGACAACAGCACCGCTGTAATCATCTGCGTTAATTAAAAGTCATAAATCTGAGGGAGCAGCAGCTCTGGCAAGGCCTTTTCCACTGCATGGCTGGCCTGATCCAGACCCTCCTGCACTTCCTGGCTGAGACACACTGCTACTCTCTTTTCAGATGGACCTACCAGTTCAGTTTTGGGGGGTTTCCTCGGTGCAGAGGCAGATATGAAGGGGGGAGCCTCCGCTTGGGTTCAGCTCAGTGTTGCTTTATGTTCAGGCATTAGAGTCCAGTTGATGTGGTCATCGATCTCTAATCTCCTGTAAAATACGACCCCGCAGGAGCTGCTTATTTACGTTCCTGTGCAGGAATGCAGACCGTGGGTGGGACTGGGTGGGTGCCCTAAATTGGAGGATGGAAAATAAATTGTTTTGTGTCTTTTTGCCAGGGCAAGGTGTGTTATTTCTACTTTCATTCATTTATTCTTACCCTTCATAACATTAAAAGGGCATTTCTCTGCTGTTATGCCAAACAGTTAATTGGTGACTGTAGCAAATGTTCATGTGATAATATATTCATACATACACCTTTGCTTTGTACCAAAGAGAACAACTGAAGAAACAGAAGAAGGCAAATCATAGCAGTCCTGCAGTATCATTGTAACTTTAGGATACTTAATAAAATTACACAATTCCATTGTATTCTGACAACAAGGCTCAGAATCTCAACTCAATAAAGCTTGTGTCTCTGTCGCTCTCTGTTATTAGTTTTGATGAAAGAGCACAGAAACCAGAACAGTAATTACACTGACTAATTCACTTCATATTGGAATAAAAGCTCACCCCATTAGCCCTTAAGTGATTCATGGGTTAACCACTTATCATCAACAGTTTCAGTTGAATAAGACTTTGTTCAAAATAAATGCCATCTGATCTTCTGTAACAGTATGGCAGTAGCTATGGCATTCAGTGAGGAATTAACTAATGGAGACAGCTGAGCTTTTGCAACTTTGCCAACCCAGCATAATACTGTAATTAACAAAGTGGTGAGACCTACAATGATCAACAGCCTAACTCAGGAGTTGCAAATTACTCCTCACAAATGTACAATAACTGGCTAAATGCCCTCTCTCGGCGTCTATATACGACTCATAAGCCACACTCCGGTAATATGACACACTACATCATCCCTGGAGTACCGTCAGAGAGCGCTGGAGCTCATTGAGCATATTGCTATATGACATTCTTCCAAATGTCATTTTCAATTCTCTCATTTAGAGTACTGCAGTACCATCACCCCAACACACTTTGTTAGATGTACATAGAGAGATGTTTTGGATGTTATTTCAAAACTTAATCACATGCATACATGCACACACGTAAGCGTACATACACAAACATACACATGCTTGCATGCAAACACAATGCTGTTTCATTTTTCATTCACATTTTTCTGTTCTGACCGCCTGACTCAATACTCAATACCGGCTGCTCTGCTCAGTACTTACCTACTGCTTTGTGTCCATTAGAAGTGTCACTACACCGACTCTGAATTATTGTGTTCTAAGTATTAAAATGAAAGACTCACTAAAATTTCACTCCAGCAACTCTGTTTGCATTTGCTACTGGAATTTGTGTTTGGTTTGAGCATCTGAATACTTCACACGCACTCTGTGTGAGGCGATCACTGTCACTCTGTCTCGTGTCACATTCTGGCTGGGAGAGAATGACCGTGTGAGGTCGGACCCCACTCGCCACATGACAGCTGTCTGCACCCTCGCTCTACTTCAAAGGCCACACAACACAGAGCTTCCAGTCAGCCAAAGAAACCTCACCCTGCCCCGCCACTGCCTCCGGTTAAGCAATACATATCAAAAGGCACCCAGACTGGTAACTCTTACAATTATTTGATTTATGGTGCTAAATGTTTTTATAGGCCTGCGAGTGGTGCTTTCGGAATAGTAATTCCTATGGTTAGCCCTCGCACGCTTTCCACCTTGAGCAAAATCAGGTACTTTGTGATGTGCGTTCATTTTTTGTCAAAGGAATTACCTCGGCATAGCATAAATATTTAAATTCACACAGGAGAATTTAGTGCCTGTTAAATAATTCCATTGTTTGGTGTAATTCCGTTCATTTTTTTTTTCTAAATTGAATTAGGACTGAGAAGCAGTCGGCTGGAGATGAAAGAGAGTGCCATTTTAAGAGCATAAAAACAGGATTCCACAGAGCGGTGTGTTGATGACTGCCTACTGTTCCCTTGAAAGGGAGGTGAACTTTCGTTTTATCTCACAGTTTAGGGCTGATCGCCTGTAGGGAGGGATTACTGCATTACTTATCAGTGCTTATGGAAGGTTCCCAAAAAATTACATTCACATATACAGTAAAGGTATTGTTTCATGACAAACTGACCAGAATCACCTTGCTGATAGACTGTGTGTCACCATTCACATTCAAGTTCATCTCTGGAGGGTAAACAGAGTGGTGAATAAAAATGGTTGTAATGACACAGACTTTGTGTGTGTGTGTGTGTGTGTGTACATAGGCATGCATGCATATCTTGATGTTCACATGCTGTGGATGCTATATTTCCAGGAATCTGTGAGAATGTTTCACTTGACCTTTCAAAAATGAATCTATAAATATAAATCAATCTTTAAATTTAAATATATATACCGCCAGTAAGTCTCAGGTCTGAGCATGTTACAATAAGACCAGGGAGAACCTAAAAAAAATTTAAAGGACACACCAGGATTTCACATGTAGATGCTTCAGTGATTTCCTCAATTAGTGACAGGCAATTTTCCAATGGCAGCACAATGCATCATAAGATCAAGGCATGTTCTGACGTGAACACATTCTTCTCTGTTTGGAAAGTCCCTCATTTTCCAATAATGGCCTGTTTAACACTGTTGATTAACCAGCTCTGATACAAGATAAGAGGATGGTGCTGCTCCTTGTTCCACAGGTAAAGACTCCAGGTGAGTTCATAATTCATTTGCCGCAAGCGTTCCATAGACTGGCCTTGGACTTCAGTTGACTACACCAAGGTTCACAGTGAAAAGCACAGCATATATCAAACTGTCATCAGGACCTTTTGCCTCTTCACGGGAATTGCCTCTTTGTGCCTTCATAAGGGTGCTGATCACATCTTACACTTCCCATTCGAAGCACATTTCATCCTGGGCTGACAACTTCAGTTTTTATTTTCTATTCATGGTCATCCGTGTGCGTGACTTCGGCATCTTTGCGCGGTGGTGCAGCAGCTGGCTGACTCTGACCTCATTGTTTCTCCGTAAGGTTTTCGGATCTTATCTCCGCAGCACGATGGAAAGGTCGGGAAACAATAATCCTTTGTCCAGCGCTGTTATCATATTTTTGTTCTCAGTGGAAAATGGCCCCACTTTTCTTTTTTAACTATATGGAAACAAAATCCAAATTATGTCGTGGAAGAGAATTGTTTCAAAGATATAGCTCATAAAAAAATATTTTTCAAAAGTGTTTATTAATTTGGAACTTGATTGGTTGCATGTTAGGTTTATCTCTTTGTGGGCCTTTTTATTTTCATTTTGAGATATATTTACCAAAGCACATGCTATATCATAAATAATTACAATGAGGAATAACCTAGCGTATGTAAGTATGTGGTACATATTGTACATGAAACGCTGCAGATTGGCCTGTGTGTTTGTTGTGTGCTGTGATGGGACCAAAACAGAGGCTTTGGTCTGTATGATTATCCCAGTCCTTACTCACTCTGGCAAGAACAGGCTTTTCATTCCCTGCTGAAGAGCCCTCTGCACACAGCATAGGGTTCATTGTTCAATACAAATCATTTCAAACCAGTCTCTTGTTTTCAGCACTTTGAGACTAAATATGTTACATGTGGTTCTTGGATTAAAGTTGTCATCAAACACTTAAAGTTTTGTTTTCTGGAGGCAAACAAAGCTGCAGGATTTTCAATAGAAAGGGAAATGGTACTTGTAGGCCAGCTTGTGTGGAGAGAGTGTGTCATTGTACTGGATACAATGTTAAGCATATGCAGCGCACAACAGTAAATAAGAACGGCATCTGCAATAACTTACTTCCACACCTGTTGCTGGCATTCTTGACTTGCCTTTGGGTTGAAAAAAGTGTGGCTTTGACATTATAATTGAGAGAGTTTGTGTTGACTTCCAAACTGAATCACCCAGGGAAGAAAAGTAGTCCACTGAAGCTAGGTCTGAACGTGTACTACATTGTGGCATGCCAGTGTTCAGCAAGGGAAAAATACAAATTTGATTAACGTCAAGAGTCAGGAGGCCTCAGGAATGAAAGAAGACCCATTTTCTTATTAAAATGTGAACATAATCTACATAAAAGCAGAGTCCTGTGGAGCACACAGGTGCTCCCAAATAGCTTCTTTATAAAGTTTTTTTTTAATGAACCATGTAAGCAGTTCATATTGAATTGCACATTTCATGTTGCTTTGCTTAAGATTTTATTGCATTGTAATTTATTTTACTTTTAAGCTTTCATGTTACATTTCATGTTTTTATTATTCATTTAAGACTGTTTTATATTTTAGCTAGTTTCAAGTCTAGCTAAAATCATTGATGGTATTTTTTTAAACACCAATACACTTTTACATTTGTGCCTGAAAGTGTGCTTATTTGTAAGATTTTCAGATGTGACTAAAATAGATGCTGTGAGCCTCTACAGTTGTAATTAAAATGTAAGGAGAGGAGCGAGACATCTGTATTCATAAACTGCTGTATTCACTGTCCATTACAGATTAGCGTTTGAAGTGTGTGGAACTGGGTGGCATGTAATGGCTAAGCAGGGCCCATCTCTGACCGGGCGTTCATCACAGACTGCTTTGTGTATATCTCTGTGGCTAATTGGCTTTCATGGGTCACCAGCTCTGATATAAGCAGCAAACAGCTGCTTTGTTAACCATTAGATTACATGGGAATGCTAATGACATCCTCCAATGATTTAAACCTAGATTAAATCCAACAACAATTGGTGTTGTCATTATGCACAGGTAAAAATATTTTACACAATACTTTTTATATATATCACGCATAACACATTACATACAGTTTCAGTGATATATAAATAGAGATATACAGTATCATTAAAATTATATATAAGATTTATGTATAAGATTGAATTCAGTTCAACGTTTTTAAATTACGTATTTTCTTTAAGTTTAGGTCAAAGGAATTGCAGTTCAGTTGAATCAGAGCTTTGGTGTTGTCAGAGGTAAGGTGCTTACACTGGTAGTGGTACAATAAGCTATCATAGAGTTAAGATGAAAGGGATGGCAATGAGATACTCCATGTCTGCACAGTACATACACATTCTGTATACATGCTCTCATAAAGTACACATTACTATTCATAGTGAGCTTATCTGTCATATTCAGATATGTCCATCATTATAGAGTTACATTCAAGTACATCCATCATATTATTTCATTAACTAATGCTGTTTACACACTTTGGCATGCATTATTTTAACTAAAATACATATACACAAATTTTGTCATGGGTACTTAAAAAACTTACACTAAATCACTTCCCAGCAGTGGCACCTGAGACACATAAGAAGTTTAGTTTAAGGTCTTGTTTTTGAATTTCCTTTTTTTCCATTGACATTATTCGTTTTGTTTTTTACCTGAGGCTGAATGCACCAAGCGTCTTTGCTGAAACGCATCTCCGAGTGAGCTCCTGGTTCCTCAGCACCACTGGACCTTCTTGTCAGCTCATCTCTGCTCTGATCTCGGCTGGTTTTGACTGCAGCTGCAGTACATGTAGTGAGTGTGTGTACTGTTAGGCAACAAACACAACAAAACAAACTCCCGCCACATGGCAGGCTGATGAATACAAGTTTAACTGGCTAGACTCGTCTGGGAGACAGACTTTCAAGATCCTTTGAGAAGGCCATGGAGATAGTTCTGTGATGGTCTATTTATATATAATACTTTGGCAATATTGCCTCTTGCCAAAAATGACACAGCATGGTATTTTATTTTTTTTCCTTGCCATTTTGGCACATACAATAATCATAAATCACAATAAAAATTTTTGTTAAGTATTGCAAAGTGAAGTTGTGGTTAAGATAATCTGGGCTTTATAATGCACAAGACAACAGGCTCTTGGCTATAGGTCTAAAAAAATCAATATTAGTAATATACTATTATAAATCTATTTGTATATATTTTAATCTATGTATTTTATACATAAATATTAATTTTAAGCATGTCTGATTACCACAGGAAGCTAAAAACATTGTGCCAAACAGTAAATGTTACTAATTTTCATTGGAAATAAATTCAGATAATTATTCCATTCTTTTTTTCCCTCCCGAAGAGCTGAACAGAAACAACACAGAATGAAAATGATCTCCACTGGAGGGTCAAGTGACTCGCAAACAACTTAATTGCATGGACTTGAAATCAATGGCAAAAAAGCCTGCTGGGCCAAATGATTCTATCACATAAAACTGCAAAATAATTTAAGCAATTTGCTTGAAGTAATTGAAAAAACACATGTGAAGGCAGGGGTTGCTTTCAGAAGTCAAATGTCTGCGAATGGCATGCAAAAACTTGCCGAGGAGTTAAGAATTAATCTCTGTTCAGGAATTTGAATGTCAGTTTTTTCCCCTGCATGATTAGCTGTGAGAAAAGGCATATTTCTTTTTATTGCTGCCCGTCAAAATGAAGTTGTAGTTCCTGTGTAATTTAGGGTCTGGATGCTGATGAATAGATACAGGAGGCAGGGAAGACACAGAGGTGAGGTATGAAGCACACATTGTTGGAGAGAAGTACAAAAGATTGCTCAGAGGAATATTTATTTTCTCCCAGGGTGAGGTGGGCTTTCTGGAGGAAGTGAGGCTGTGAACACAGCTATTGTGTATCAATCTTCACACAAGAAAAAAAGCTTTTCATCTGACAGGTTCAACAGCAGGTTAAACAGTGATATATTACATCCTGAAAACATCTGCAGCATCTGCGTAAGAACAGCTCAGCCAACACACAATGTCCACGCAACTTCATAGTAATGTCATAACTTGATAAAATTGCAGCAATAGTCGGAGAATGTCATTTGTTAGCTCAGAGTATATTTTGGCAGTCAAAGCTACAATATATTGAAAAAAAATCATGCCCATGCAGGTTAAGGGCAGAGAGAGAGAGAGAAAAAAAGAGAGGGAGATTGAAAAACAGTACTGGAGAGATAGTGACATACTCACTTCTTACTTTTGTTTGGCAAGTGGATTATAGCCTCTGTTTATCAAAGGCTGTGCTTGCTGACTGGCATTTACCATAAACCTCACACAGGGGTAAGTGCTCAAAATAAAATTCATCTGGTGATGCCTTTCAAAAGGACTGTGAGGCGCTTTCTCTCTCTGTCTCTCTCTCACACACACACACATAAGTTATCCACTGGGACTATACACATGACAAAACCGGAAGCACTTCTCACCCAGGCCAGTCAGATGGTCCAACAGCCCTGCTATCTCTGTGGGCTCAGCACCAAAGGGAAAATAATATTTAAAATAAAAGAAAAATAAGGTTGTAAAAAAAAAAAAAGAAAATGAAGCAAGCAAGTACAGGATGAGGAAAGTTTTTCTTTTCAGTGAAGAGAACAATGGGATGGTGATGTGTGTTGAACAGTAGCCAGGGCGGTCAGGAAAGGTGTGGGGAGAGGCTGACCATGCTACTGTCACAGACTATCAGAGAGTGATGATAGAGTCGGTCAGTGACAACTGTCCCCTCCACCCATTGCTCAGTAAAACGCTCCTTGCTTTCAGAGCCAGAGAGCCACTCAGCAACAGGCTTAGCGATGGGGATGGAGGTCTGCTGTCCTGGATAAGAATATCTGGTGTTTTACAAAAAAAGGGGCATTGGGTAGCTATCATTGTTGCCATGGCATTGAAGCAAAGAAATCAGCCTGTTATAAACCACAAAAGGGCTTCAGGAATATGACATTTGAGCCAGTCACTAACACAGAGACACCTGGTCCACACCGCAATACTACTTCTCCCCTCTGAAAAGTGTTTGTGTGTGTGTGTGTGGGGGGTGCACTTTTCATTAAAAAAGAATAGGCTGACAGTAATCTTTGTCCCAGTTCCAAAGCAAGAAATTGCCATAGCTGGTGAGTCTGCACAGCGGGTGTGTTTTACAACAGCGATTTAACCAGAAACATAGTCCTTTTCTGACACTCGTGTGATGCCAGTGCTGTCTGAATAAGTGCATAAATGTTGAAAAATTAATGGCGCTCAGTTCCATAAATGCATTAGAAGCTAGACGATGCATTCTGTGGAGACACACCCCCCTCAAACATTTCCCCAGATTTAGATGTATAATGTAAAAATTTGCCTTCAGGAAGATTTATTTTCTGACAGTGAAGAGCACCATAATAAAATGATGTTAGATCACAGGCTGAAGGGAACAGTGAGGGATTATTTGATATCAGCCCAAAATGGCAGTGCTTGAAAGTGCAGAGCTGAACACAAAGTAAGATGTTTTACACTTTCCTGTGTGATGTAATTTGATGTTATTATCCTCAGATTCACCAGAAGCATGTCTAAATGTGAGCTCCGTTAGCAACCATTATCAACAACAAGCTACATACACATAGAACAATTACCCATAACCTCAGACTGATTTACAGATTAGTCTGCGAATATATAATCATATACTAAGACATAGCCTTTGGCGTTCTCTGGTCTCTTTGAAAGTATCAGAAAATTACTTAAATACTGAGCTGCTGCCTCATAAATTTATCTATTTTTTCTGTCTTGGAGGGAGATGAAATACACCTGGTTTAAACTTACAGTGCAGATTATTGTCTGTGGGTGTTGTGTCTGACTGGTGAAGACCTTTGATAGTGATAACTGAGACATGAGCAGCACCAAAAGAAGGATCTTCAGATCTTATCCTCTGTCAAGAAAGCGAAAGGCTCCTCTGCAAAGTCCTTTACTAGAAACGGCCTCCAAAGGAAATCAGAGCAACTCTTGCTCTACAAGTGACTCCTTATTTATTTATTTTTAACTTAGGGACTACACTTTTTGGAATGTTACTGATCATTCTGGCTACTGACTTGACTCATTACATCACATTATTGTCATTTACATTAGATTACATTATTGGCATTTAGCAGACGCTCTTATCCAGAGCAACTTACAATGTTATCCATTTACACAGCTGGATATTTTACTGAGGCAATTGTGGGTTAAGTACCTTGCCCAAGGGTACATCAACAGTGCCCCAGTGGAGAATCGAGCCGGCAACCTCTCGGTCATGAGTCCTTAACCATTATGCTACACTGCCACCCATGATAAAATGACAGAAACAGAATAAAACCAAACTGCATTATGAACCGTGTGTACTGCGGTGAGACGAGAGACAAAAGCAATAGTTACTCTTTCAATATTAATTTCAGTGCACCAGTGAAGCACAACAGTGTGTACTGTACAGCAGTAGCATGCTCTCTCTAGCATGCCAGACAGTGCAGGATCACATCTGTGCTGCTATTACTGTATGATTACTAATCGCAAAGTCACTCTGATTTAGCTGCCGATGATGTTTGTTATTTTCTCAATAACACAAGTAGGTTGTCAACAGCAACAGAGAAATGAGTCCAAGAGTTGCCATGGTATATAACCATATCTGAATATTACATGGCTGCACTCCAAACCTGGCTTCCAAAAACTAGCCGCCGCCCCTTGCTGTGCTTGGTTGACTTTCCTGGTTAAACATATAACGAAAAGGGAAACAAAGAGAAGAAAAGGAAAAAAACAGAGAGCTAGGGCAGGGTTGGCTCCCACCATCCTCTGCTGGAGCCCCAGTGTCTGCAGTCTTCACGCAGTAGTGCAGTGGTTAGAGCGCTGGTTTCTAGTTCCCAGAAGATACTGCTGCTGCACCCTTGAGCAAGGCACTTTACTCTGTTCAAGATCCGGCCCCCAAATGGAAGTACTGGAAGCATCTGTGTGTGAAGGTGTTTGTTGAGAAAATACATAATGGAGTGTTCAAACAGGCCTGTCTGCCCCTGCTTGAAATAACTGAGCTCCCCTCTCCGGCTGTGCGGTCTCCAGTGGTATTTCCCTGGTAGGCAGGTAGGGAAATTAATTGAGATAAACAGAGCACAGAGAGAGAGGGCCCCAGGCCTCAATTAAACCTCAAATGGGAGGGAAAGATGTTCCCTGCCTACTCAAGCAGAATACACAGTCAGGACACAACACCCTCTCACCAGGGAATATCCCACAAACTACTTGGGATAGCTTAGCTGATTAGATAAATAAAAGCATTATCCCCTTGAACACATGACTGAAACAAGACTGTTTTTTTAAGTGAGTAAAAAATTGGGCAGCATTTAAAATAAGTTTTTAGATTAGATTAATAAAGGTCTCCTTAGAGGTATGTTTAGAAATGATTAATCGCAATGCAGGACATCTGGAACTGTACATTGTACGTCTCCTAAAAAAGCATGAAAAAACAAGCAAACAAAACCGAATGAAGATGTTAACGGCGCTGGCTGTGTGAAATTTTGCAACGCAGTCTGACAGTGAACCCTGTCATTATCTGGGCTGTAATAAGCACTGCTCCTCTCTTCACTGTTTTACTTTCTGCTGCCGTGAAAACAATGGCAAATTTGCACCAGACATGGGGATGTCTGTTTCTATCTCTCGCCTTGGCTTTCAGCCCAGAGAACACCTAACGTTCTCACAGCATTTTTATAACGTTGCAGCAAGGTTATCCTCTGATGAAGGTCTCAGCTGGGAGGTACTGTAGCACAGGGATGTGTGGCACATGATCTCAGACTCAACTGCACCCTGTCCTGTTGTGAAGTGAAAAACAATAAGCACTTGTGCATTACGACAACATTTATGCAGGGAGAAAAATTAAGCTTGACAAAACATATACAAACAGAACTGAGCTCTCATACTTCTACAGTCTCCCTGCCACCACGACTACAGGTACAAATTATGTGCTTTACCCAAAATCAGAAAGGCTTTGTCTTTTTCTGCTTCTTCTTTTTTCGATAAGTAGATGCAAGTAGACAGCCTTCCTATAAATTAAAGACTTGATTGTGCCATAGCATTATGTCAGTCTGTGAAGAAGAACAAAAGCTTTAAACAAAGCTGTCATAATGACAGGAAAAAGAATAATAATTAAATAGTGCTACCTTACACTTACGCAGTATGTCAGAAGGCTGTAAGTGTTCATTCTCTGCTTGGCAACTGTAATTCGCATTCAATACATTAAATGAAAGTAGAAAGTTGAACATTAAAGTTAGTTTTGCTGGTGTTTGTGTGTGTGCGTATGTGTGTGTTTCTGTGTGTGTGTGTGTGTGTGTGTGTGTGTGATCGAGGTGGCAGTGGCAGTGTTTATGGGATAAATATCAAAGACATTTAGTCCTAAGGAATGTACTGCTGCATAATAATGTCTTATAAGCCATTATGGGCTGAGCATGACACTTAAAAAAGATCAGTACTGCTATTCACACCTCAGATTTCATTCATATAAGCAAAAACAGCAACAAAAACACAGACATTAAAAATGGTACATCAAAAGAGAATATTTATCACTGTATTTATCAGTCTTCACCTTCTTTCTCTCTCTAGTATTACATTTTTATTTAAAAATATAACTTTTAATCTGACTTTTGTGAAATATAATTGCAGCATGACCATCATGTTTTCTTGTTGAAAGACCAAAGGACAACCTCTGCACCTGCTTTAAGAACCACCTGCAGGGGCAGCACTGAACACATTCATGCTATGTCTGCTAGACACCCTGCAGAGAGCAGTGAGAAATCTGCTGTGGACGTGGTTTGAGGTTAGATGTCCCATATGGAATTCCCTCTCATCTACAATGTCTTGGAGACACGTGGCATATGCAATCTCCATTACAGTACCTTATGCAACAGGCTAGAGTACTCTCAGAGAGTGTGAATGAAAACATGGAGAATGTGAGGAGTGGAATAGTGATTAGATTAGAGCAGTGGCCAGTACAGCAGTGTGTAGCAGTGGTCAGGGCAGCAGTTTATGGCAATGGGCAGAGTAGTAGAGTGGAGCAATGATTAGGACAGTAATATAGAATAGAGGTAAGTGGTCATGTTATAATCTCAGCTAATTTTACATCAGCTCTTATATTAAAGATCCAGTTTTTCAGATCTCAAAATGAGTAAATGTGCATTTTCCTACATTATAAGTCACTGAGAATAAGGGTGTACACTTTAAGTTGTAAATTATGAAAGGTTAGATGGCTGCCAAAGACTGAAGCACTTCGACTGCGCTGTATGTGCTCCTGGCCACGCTGAGAGACGCTGAGACGAGGAGTGGCAGAGCCCCAGTAGGAAAAGGGAAAAAATAGGAGACATTTTTCATTAGGTGTCACATTATGACTAACACTTTTGTTCTTACAATTTTTCCTTTCTTTTATTATTGTGTCTCAAATGCCACTCCCCACACAACAGTTGCCACAGAGGGATATGAGTTCTGTGCTGTTTCAAGGCTGGTCTCGGTCACTCCCTGATTGGGCATATTTGAGTTAATCTCCACGGCTCAGTGTGGGAACGGGAAGGCTCATGGGTTAGTGATTCAGGTGTGTACAGTATGAGTAGATTACGGCAAACAGCTGAGCAGGTTATCTGAAATGAACTACCTATGCGCTGTATCAACAAGGTTCACAATACCCATATACACTCTCTCTCTAACTGCTGTATAATCAGATTGATATTCTGTCAAACAAACAAATGCATAACAATATGACAGGGGTGAATCCCCTCCACCTCTCTCTTACATTTACAAACTCACATGGTACGTTGGAAATCACAGCAGACACTGGAAGGCACACCAGAGCAACCCTCATGCTGTCAGTCCCAATGATGGGTGTGAGGTAACAGATCGGTCACATGTTGAGTCAGAGTTCCCAGAACACCCTCAGGCAGGGCACACAGTATCGCACATGCCTTCTGGCCACACATGAATTCTGATTCCCTTATTGTTTAATCACTCCGAAACCTGATCCAGCTGGTAAACATGTGTTTCAATCCTGCTCTCAGCCAAAGACTGACATAAACAGACAAGACTGCCTTGCTTGGATTACCATTTGTCTCAGTGTTTGTAGTCCAGTGTAGAGCTTCTTTTCTCTTAAACTGACCCTCACTTAACAAACTGCAGAGCACCTCAGCACATGTGAGACAAATATGTCTCACAAATGTCATATTAGTACACCGGAGGCCCACTGCCTACTCTGGATTGCACTCTACGGATGAACATCCTTGCTTCTGTCTGTCACGTCAGTCACTGAACTCTGAGCCCCAGAGGCTCCTCCTTATCACTCCTCTGTGTCCCTTGCTTCTTGTTCCTCTTCTCTTACTTCCTGATGTCTGTTCTGTGGTGAAGTAAGCAACCGGAATAAAATGATTAAAAAGCGCACCACTAAACATGGTTTCAGGGAACTTGGCACAACTAGAAATGCCAAATACAGGCAGACCTTATACAATACTTCATTAAAGTAATTTGTGGCATAATAAGGTTTTTTTGTTTCTGATCTGCGCGGAGCTTACAAAACCTGTGTGGACATAGCAGCGTTTGGGCTTGCATGCCTGAGGGCTGCGGTGTGTTGGGGCAGCACAGTGCAGAACTGAGGCGTGATGAGGCTGCTGGCACTGTCACCATATTGGTCACAAAATCCTGGGAAACACAGAATCCCATGACCTTTCAACCCCAAGCTGGTGGGAGACCGTTTAGCCTTTCAAGGGCAAAGCTCCAGACCTAAAGATTTATCAGAACACTCTGACACGCCCTGAAACACTCACAATAAGCCCTGTGCCATTGTGTGTAAACCCGTTCATTGTGTAGGCCTGTTCATTAATCAGTCTAACTTGGAAAATACATATAAAATTAAAACAATATAAAGAAACACCATTTGGCCTCTCACCATGATAAGATCCACAACATGATAACTGAGATGAGAAGTATTCATCTCCAGCATGACAAATAGACATTTGAAAAACAAGAAAAGAACTGTCAAATTGAACATGCAGGCACTGCTACTTTTCTTGTCTGTCTCATATATTCTATGTCAGCAAGCCAAGCCCCCAGTCTTGAATAAATAAGGAAAGGATATGTTTTCTTACAGTGGCAGGTGGAGCAGGTCTTCATCCGAACGGAGATTTGATAGAGAAATCATAGTGTATGGCATGGCACCTTTCTTGCCCCTCACTGATGCCTGCCAGTACTTTGCATTATGGAAAGCCCATGTGACTTTCACATTATACAGTCTAGGCTGTATTTCCTTAGGGGTTTTACTGAAGCTGGGATTAAGCACTATTCTAAAATGAATGTAGTGACATTGTTCCAGCTGATGAATACAGTAAACCTGCAATGGACAGCCTTGTTTTTGCTGAAGAAAAAGCAGCAATGGACTGGAATGACTGGACATTTATGGAGGTAATAGAGAAAGGTGTATGGGGAGAACTGCCGAAAGAGCAGCTCTGCAATACTGACTTTATTGTAAAATGCAGAAGTTGCCTGCAATTTGGCTATCCATGCTGTTGTATACAATGACTAACCATCATGCCTCATGACCGATGGATTAACTCTAATCAGTCTGTAAATGCCAGCTGCACTTCACAACCCAGCCCAATCCCGGCCCTTAAGGACCTGGATATAAATTGTGCAACCCTTTTTTTATATCAGTTGTTCAATAGAGAAAAAAAGCTTGCATCATCAGACTCAGTCAATCACACCATTGTGTTCTCCTGACACTACGTGTATGATCACATTTCAGTCTGATCACTGCAAACAACTTTTATCTAGTCTGCTCAAAAAACATGGATTAAAAAAAGCCCTGATGTCTGGAGTTCAAGTTTCAAACTAAAAAAAAAAAAGTTTGGCAAAATGGATGTGGAAGCGGCATGAAGGCATTCCCTCACAGGTTCCTTTTCTCTTCAGCAAGAGCTAAGAACGGCAGCGCAAGGGAATCTGATAGGAAACCAGAACAAAACACTTGGCAGACATTGATTTTACAGCAAAAGCAAAACTATGCTTTTGGACAAAACTTATCAGCAGATCAGAATTTTCCCTCTTGTCTCTCTCTTGCCTGTGACTGCATGAGCGATACTGTCTTTCTTTTCTTCCTCCGCGTTCCAGTTGAGATAACAGTCAGAAAGGCCTGGCTGTAAAAGACAATGCGGATCTTGTTGCCGGCTTTGTGCGGAAGTGAGAGCTTCAGTGGCCCGTTGGTACATAAAACTGCAGAGAGATTAAGCGATAGTGGTGCTCTCATGACAATGCCGTGTTTTTTATTCGACGGCAACACTTTGGCGTGAGCTGAAAGATATGCGGGTTGACAGGAGTGATGGCTCTTTGACGTGTGGAATAATCCCCTGCAATTACATACGCAGGGCGGCAGTGTAGCATAGTGGAAAGGAGCAGGGCTCGTAACCAAAAGGTTGCGATGGAAAATGGATAATATTGTAAAAAATTGTACCCATTTAAGTCACTCTAGATAGAGTGTCTGCTAAATGACAATAATGTAATGTACACACACACACACAATTATCATTTCCCATCTCCACCACTGCTATCAGCTTGCCTCTAGTTAACTGTTCGGCACTGCATTAGGGAGGGCCAAGTGTAATGTATGTATGTATGCATGTGCAGCAGTGTCAGAGATGAATGATCAAAATCTAGTTAGCATTCCATCAGAAATGACCAGTGCTAGGCCCAAGTCCTGGCACCCTTTCCTAATGGAGTTAACATTCCCCATGTCAATAAGGTGCTGCAGACATGTGCAGCTAGAATTTACAATGGGGAGGGGGGTGGTGGTGGTGGGAGTCATTAAATCATATCAGACCTGTTCAATCTGCAAGCAGTGGAGGAAAATCACAACTGAAAAGGCGAGGAAATAACTGCACTTCCAGATATTACACATATTGTAATTTGACTTCGGTCTGAGGGGGAGGCAGGAGCAGCAGTAGGAGATGCAGAAGTATAACATGAGCAGCAGGCCCAGCCTCGACCCCACGGATTCCTAAACCCCTTCATCTCCATGAATCAGGGATTCATACACACTCTCCTCTGTTCCCTCCGGTGAAGCCGGCCCACTCGTCAATGTTGCCTTCAATATTTTGGCATGTCTCTCAACATCACAAATCTCCTTCCCCTGCAACAGAGGCAGAGGTACAGAGGGGAAAAAAGAAGGGGTAAAGACTGAGTAGCACACAAGAATGTTAAGTGGAGTTAAAGTATGTGTACCGAGTGAGGGATTTATGGGCTACGCATGCTTGAGGCAAAATAGCTGGAAAATTATTGAATGTCTTCAATTACGGCAGTGGAAGGGGTGTTGGAGAGCAGCGGCGGGGAGTGGCAGCAGAGAGCAGACAGCTGGTGATTAATGGGCTCAGGCTTTTGCAGGATCCACTGCTGCACTCTGAGAAAACACACCCACCTGTTTTAAATAGACTTTAACCTGGATTACAAAGCCAATCTCTTCTCTTTTGTATTCATACATGTCGCTTGTGTCAAGAGCTAATATTTTTTTTTTCCCCTCCCACTTTACTACAATACTACATAAGATATTTTATTGCATTACATAAAAATGAATTTGCACATAACAATCTTTCATATGAGACTCTGGGTGATGCAGTTTTATTTAGATGCAGTTCATGGGGAAAAATAATTCTGCAGTAAAAATGCAACAGGCAGGCTCTAGAGTGGCTCAGTTGGCAAGGTGCTCATCTTAAGTGTATGCTGAGCTGTGCGGCCTGGGTTTGACACTGGCTCTGTCATCTGCCAACTATGACCAGGCCCCTACAGCGGAAGAATAAATTGGCTTCAGTGGATAGGAGCTGGTAGGTCGGCCAGTGTTTCCTCATTTGATCACTCTCAGGCACCCTGCAATTTGTCCGGCACTTCTCAGCTGCTTAGATTATATCAGTGGCTATCCTCCAATCGGCATCCAATTCACTCTAGTGCAATGTGGTACTTGTACTGTGAAAAATAACCATTGGCTTTCTGTGAGAGTGTCAGAATTCTCGCAAACACATTACGATACATTGAGATCATCTTACAGCCACAATGTCTGCAGCTGTGACTCAGTGCTCATGCACAACTGCAGAGACTGTCACTGTAAGACGATCCTAATGTACAACTGACATTTCCAAACAGGGTTACGTAAAGTGGAAAAAGCATTTAAAAAGCAACAGGACATGTCCAAAATGATAGGAGATGATAGATAATGGAGATTGGATTCTGAGTGATGGAAATTCATGCTGTGGTTTCAGGGCTTGGTTGTCAGGATGGGCAGAGTGATTTATAATAACCATCGGGAGTGACCATCAGTCTGAATGCAGTCCCCTTGCTCTGTTAAACTGGGGAGCCATGAAAGATGATATTCCAATCAATACACATGCAGGGAATACAGGATAGTCTTAGGCTTGGACTTTTGTACTGTAACACTACATCTGAATGTGTTTATACATGTGGAGTCTTTTCATGCCAGAAAGCTCACAGTGTTTCTGTGTTTAATTAGTGTCTGTCTGTGGATTGCTTTTTTCAGCAAGGCAACCATTGGCTGGAGCTGTGTCCATAATTAGTTTTGGGGTTTATGGAGTTTAATATCGTGTTGGAAAAAGCAGTCATTTATGGAGTACTTTGAGACCATCATTCAAGCGATATTAGGGAGGTTAAGAGTGTGGCGATTCGCCAAAGTGCCACATAGTTGATTATAATCACCCCTGACTTTAATAAAACTTTATTTACTCTGATTAAATGCATGTCTGCGATGATACTACATTTGATGAATAACATGATGAATGAAAGATGTACAGAATACCTCCCAAAACTAAAAAAAAAAATAAAAAGGTTTACCAAATAAACTTCATAGTGCATGTACATTGAAGAGGGAATAAATACTGCTTTCTCCATTTATAATTACTCCCTGTGCCCTACCAAGGGGAACAGCGATAATTTGTGTGAGTGCTGAGCACCATCTGGAGCCTGGTGTTTATTTATTATATGGGGTGCAAAGCAAGAATCGGTCCAGGCTGTTTAACTAGGGAGAGTAAAGAGAGACACACACAGCATTGCGTTTATGAAGTTTTTAAACACGGCAGTGGATGGCTGTTCTTAAGTAATGCCATAACTGTGAAATTCCCTCAGATGTGTGATTCGCAGTAGGCTCGTGCGTGTGATATATTGTGCTTGCGACCCCATAAACATATGTCCTATTTGACATGCCATGTTATTATGAGATCCTATGATAAATTTGTGAAATCATGAAGATGTCAATCATTTGTTGGTGAGAGCATACTGAACATATGAAAGAAGACCTGGAGGTAAAGAAAGTTTTTTTTGCACTTTTATCATTTGCTTTTTTTCATGGTGTTGATGAAAACCTAATCAAATAATTGTTAGACCAGTGAAGCTGTTGAAATTTCTCCTGTTCTGGTTTATACTGCTGAATCTCCCAAATCATATCAGATTTCCAAATACAGATTTAGCTCTTGGAATCTGCCAAGAATTGAGACAGTCAAGTAACTCACCCCGTGTTGCTCTTATTGCCAATTAGGAGGTGTTTACCACATTTATTTTCTTCAAACCCTCTATGGAAGTATGCCATTTGTATGTGGTGGTTAAAAGCAGGGATACTAGTATGCAGATATAAATACAATACACAGATGAAGCTATTATTCCCAGACATATAGAAACGTCCAAGTATTTTAATATATTTTTAAAATATATTTGAACTTATATTGAAATGTTTAAAACTGGCCCAGTGATATATTTGTACATAAGCACTTATCTTTGAAGATATAGCATTTTTAAAATCCATAGTAATTGATTGAAGTATTTCATGCTTTTAAGCCACTGAGATTTACACTTGCACGGAATAAAATGTGAGCACATAACAATATTGGCATCTTCGTGATGTTCAGTAAAATGAAATAAAATGGACATGCAAAGTATTGCTGTGAACTGAAGTCTCCTATGTGTATTTAAACATGTCAACAGACTTTGAAGCTTTTCAAAGTTCTGCTCTGTGGGATTTGAATTCTTTAAATTCATTACCGCCATTCCCAGGGGTTTAACATCTCTTTTCTTAGGGGGTTATCAGGCAGTAAGATGTCATTGCATTCATTGAACAGTAAATTCATTCAGAGCACAAGTACCCCACCAACGCAGAGATTCATTTTCTTTTCTCACTATCTTGAGATTATGCAATATCTTGAGAACTTCAAACTGTTTTCCTCAATGCGGAGCTCTTCTCTGAATTCATGCACACGGAGGCAAAACACTCACTTTCTATCGCTCTCCCTCTCTCTTGCAAAACAAACAGCAAACAAATAGCTAATTTAAATGAATAAATCTAAGTGCAATATTTTTCCCCCAGGCTCATTTTAAACTGTGAAACTGAGAGATTGAGGATGCGTTTCAAATTGTCAGGTTTGTCTTTGTTTTGAGAGAATAGAGGAACAGGCTGCGGTGCGGTAGCCGGGGTGGTGTTTGCTGCCAAGTAAAAAGCGGTCCTGAATGAGCCCAGATTTATGTATATATAGAATTGTTAGCACCGTTTCGCGCCAGCATAGCTCCACTGCCGTATGATTTTGTCAGGGGAAGTGGCTGTTGGGCGGACGGGGGAGCAGTGATTGATTACTCAAACCCAGAGAGGCTGGCAGAAGTGTGTCGCCTTCTGGAAGGAGAGGGTTTTAACTTTCTTTCTCCACCCTCCTGGCACTCATCAGCGAGCGCTTGACTTCAGTGAATGAGACGGTAATGCGGAGACAAGCAGATCCCGGGGGAACAGATGGATTCTGACTGCGAGGAGAAATAAGAGCTCTTTTCTCTTTATTCACCTGGGTTTCCTCACGCCAAAAGCTGAACCTTAGGCAAGAAACAGCAGAAAACTTAGAAACACAGCAACATGAACGGTGTCAAAGTCAAAGGCCTGATTTTGACGACTCAAAAACATAGCACAACTGAAAAACACCCTCAGCACAATTGTTTTTGGTAATTTGATGGCTGTATGCACCAATAATGCTATAGTGTAAACTAACATATATAGACACACACATTGTTTCATGTGTTTTATCAACACAAGACATTAACCGATTGGCTCACTCTTTCTCATCTTTCAGGTGCTGCTGTCTTCTCTTCCTACCTCACACTGCTGAGCAGACTTACAGTCTCAAGCTTATTACAGTCTCACACTCCAACTCTGTCTCCCAGGCCTTGCAAAGGAATGGCTCATATAGGCTACCCTTTGCCTCACAGGTTACCCCTGACTGGAGCAACTTGCAAATAGGTAAATTGTTGTCTGGACATCGAACATTTAAAACCATGCAATTCGCCACATCACAGCAATACCTTACTGCTCACATGAATGAAACAGTCTCATTTAAATCCGCAAAGAAGATACACGGACGGAGATCTGATCTTCGGTGCGTTCAGAACTCCCCACAAGGTGCGTTGGTTTTCTCACCCAATGTCTATAACAGGGGTACGCACAAACAGGTGCGCCTTTTAGCTGTAACCGCACCACACGCTACTGTTTTCACTGCGAGGTAAGTTATCTGCTTCCACTGTTAATATCTAAATCCAGCTGCAAAAATGTGCAGAATAAAAGTCATTATGAAATTCAGATTCCCATTTTTAACAACGAATAGCAAGAACCAACGCGATACAAAGGTACTTGCGCTTTCCATTTACATGTGCTAAAGCCGACATTTCACCGTTATGTAGCCTAGCAAATTTCCGCACTGATTCAGCAGCTGTCACTGGGAGTGAACAATAGCGCTGTTAACAGAATACGACCGAAATCCTTAGGATCATTCATGATCTTTCTCACACATTTTGTAAAAATGAACAGCTAGGTCGATATGAGATGTTAAAACGAAACATGCCCCGAAAATACAAAGCCGGCACGAAAGCTGCATCGTCACAAACCACTTTCTGATTGGCTGCTACTTAGAAAGACTTTTTTAGACCTTGAACTTATTAAACACCGTCCCCCAAACCAATATGCTACCTGTACTGCTGTCTGTCTTATGCTGCACAGACACCGTGACTGTGCTGGCCCCACTTCCTTTGCCCTATATTTTGTCCAGGTGTTACTCTTGCCTTAGACACTTGCTTTTGTGCTGTCGAAATTGGGCCCTAAATCAAAACATTTTGCTCACATTTTGTCCTTCCCAAAGCATTAGTCTCTCCCTTTTATCACTCTGAATTGTCTTGCAAACAAGCTTTCCTCAAAGGTGCAGCTCGTGAAATATGAATGGCAGACTGATAGGCCCTTCATCAGAGGAGATGTGTCCTGTTTATGACACTCATGTGGTACTTGCATATCTTTCATTATTCATTTAATATTGACCCCCACCGTACCACCATTGAAAGCATCCTTGTAGTACCAATATGGTGGTTAAAATTCAGAACTAGATCTCAGACTTCATCTTCAATGACAACATGAATTAAATCATTTGTCTCAACGTTATGGAAATCCTCAGCAAAAGAAAGAAAGAAAAAAAAACTACAAATGAGTGCTGCATGTAATATTTCACTAAATATTAAGCTTGTAATAGTTATCCTTTTCTGTAGCTGGGAGGACTACAGCCAATTGGTAAGCAGGGAAGCTGGTAGGACTTCAGTGTTTTTTTTCCTATTTCCATAAGGTAACAGCATAAATATCCCTGGATGAATTTTGGCTTTAGCTTGGAATTTAGTCTTCCAGATGTGATGCAGGGCGTGATACCCAACTGTCATGGATATGGCTGTACTCTGCACCCTCCTCCTCTGACATAGGATGCGAGATGGAAATATGGGGCACCTACAACCACATTTTAGCTGTTTGCGCTGTAAAAACAATGTAGGCTGCCAGCTCATCAAAATTCCCTGTAGAGAGGGCAGAATTAAAGACTGCAATGGAATACTGATTGGGAATAAGATATTAATATCAATGTATAAGACTTTGTCCATTTTGTGTGTGTGTAATATATATATACTACTATATTACATATATTATATATATATAATATGTAGGGATAATGGGGAGCATGAATTCAAAGACAGTTTGATCTAAAGACTACTAAAGACTTATGCTTAAATGCTTGAAATGTGTTTCTTAGACAAATATAAACAGTGAAGTTGATGCCTATATAAATTTCTTTCCAAAAAAAAAAAAGAAAAAAATATTTTTGGCTACTTTGAAGAATCTAAAATATGAGTTTTGAGTTGAGCTGAGTTTTTGTTTAACAGTTTTTTTGTAATTGCATAATTCCATTTCTGTTATTTCATAGTTTTAATGCCATTACAAGTATTCTAAAATGTGGTAAATTGTGATAAAAAACCCTTCTATGAGTAGGTGTGTCCAAACTTTTGACTGGTGCTGTATGATACACTGTGTCACATCCAAAGCAGACAGAATTATCAGCTTCGTTGAACACACAATTAAGGTTTGTTGTTTACTTGCTGTCTCAGTTTGTAAAAGTCAAGAGGGGAATACTGTAAAAGAAATTCTATCACCTAAAACTAATTCAGATCATCTGTCCTCCTCTTGTTTATCCACACCTGGAGGTGTAAAAATATCTCTCCTTCTTTTCATCACTTCCTTCTCTGCTGTTCTTTGCCTTTCCAGCTCCATGTGAGGTCTAAATACAGGCCAGACTCATTCCTGTCTGTGATACACAACTTGCGTGCAGTGTTTTGAAAAGTGCATATTGCATTACTTTCATTCAGTCAAAATGATTTTTCCCCCAAAAAGGATAAGTTAATTGTTCTTTCAGTTTTATGTGGTACAATTAAATAGAAGACAGTACTGCAGGAAAAGTGGCCTAGCGGAGCCCCTCTGAATGCTAAGAAAGATACAAGCACTGTGGTAATTATAGTAATGTAGTGAAACCTACCATTAAATCTGTCAGGCTGAGTGTCTGTCTGTCACAGCACATCTCAATGTCTCAGGATGAAAGGCCTTTTTCATCCAGTACTTCAGAGAATGGCTTCTGCAATCCACAATCAAAACTACTTCATGCCCAAAGCACACTTCTTAACAGAAAATATTGTCGTGGATAAATTAATTTTGCTCTCAGTTAGGTATCTGGACCTAATTCAGGTTGACTGTGGTCCCATCTGCAACTGATCTACAATTACAAAATATATTCAAATTTAAAAGCGAAACTGAACTATACCACAGTTCAACCGTGGGTAACAGAGCCATGACAGGACTCTGGCGCCAATGCAGAATGCGTTTTCTGTGAAGACTTATATCTTTGATGTTGAGATTATTTTAATGTCAGCCAGGTCAAGTAAGTTATGTATGATGATTTGGCCAAACAAATAGACAACATGGAACATCTGACATATTATTTCTGATGAATGTTGTCTGTCATTACATTCTGTGGGGCATTTACCTAAGTACAAGTACAGTTCATTGGACATGTGCAATGCAGATATGACCTAAACCCAAAGTATTCAAAATCATTCATCTGGAACACTGAATGCAAAAGCAACAAAGCAAAAAACGAGAGAAAAACCTATTAATTCTATCTCAGCTTGTTTTTACAGGCCTCAGGCCTGTTTGATATCATTTGACTTAAAGGAATTACCACAGCATCTATCAAAATACACTTATAGTTTAATCTTTTTCGATATCTCCTCTATTCTGGAAAAGGTTCATTCCAAATATATATCACTGAAACCATGGTCAGTTGGCACAGTGATGTAAATGATCAGAGCAGAGTCTTCTTCTTGTGTTGTACTAGTGAACAACTTGACTGTTGCTCAATGTGTGCCACATTATCACTACGTGCAGTACAGAGGCTGGCATGTGGCTGCGTGTGGCCATCCCCTCTATGCTCCCCGGCATCGGCGATCAGGGTGATGACTCTCGCCCACTCTGAGTTCCTCTCCATGTCACTACTGGAGGAGAGAGGATGTGATTGATGACCTCACAGCTTCCGCCTGATGGCTCCACCACGTCCCTTTCCATAGCGGAGGCTAATGGGATGCTCTCAGATCCATCAAAAAAATCGTTCTCTCCGGAACTGTCTCAAGCGCAAACACGCCAGTGTTGATTGTATATTTCATGCCCCCATATTTTAATTTGTGGGCACTGATGATCAGGTTAGCAACCACTGAAATTCAGTGGCTTCAGCCTTCCTGCATTATAACCATACTTGGATAGCATTGTGGTGGATTGTCCTCATAAAGGACAACTTACAATTCTTTACAGCCACCTTATCTCATCAACTCTGTGCTTTAGAAAGCCACTCTGTATTAACAAGATGTGCTACTAAGTGAAGAGCTCTTCCATGACTGAATTTAGTGCATCTAATTTGAGCATTTATCTTATCTAAGGAATAAATTCTATAATAAAAGCAACACAAAAATAAGCCAACACGTTAGGAAGAAAGGCCCCTCAGAGGGAATAGCTCTGAGCTGCGTAGGGGAAGTATTGCTTACATTTTTGTCTGCAGCTATCCTGGAGCAAATTCTGACTAGCTGAACCATGATGGTGAGCAACAGACTCATTTTTCCCCCATGAGCTAAAACAAACACTGATTGTAATTTTTGGAGGAGTGGTATGCAGACTCAGATGTTCCACTGTTGCTTGTTTAAGGTCGTTACTCATCAATGCCATTGAGCGCAATGGAATGTATTCTCATCTGGCTTGGCAGACAGACATTTCTATTAACTGGTCGAGCAGGATAAATATCAATGTTAAAAAAAGGGTTTCTTTTTTCTGCCTAGATCACATACAAAACAATTAAATTAAAACAATAATGTGTGTGGAAATTCATTGCCTTTGACTGATTCATAGTGACAGGCTAACCATGCTGTTAGTATGTGAAATTGACCTTGTCATGTCATACTTCACACAATTCCCTGTGAAGTCAAATGATTAAGTCGATGTTTCACATTATCCATAACTTGCATTGTATTTCTTTTTTATTCCCCTCTCCAAGGGTACTGGTTCTCTCAATCATAAGAAAATTTTACACTGGAGAGTTATTTAATGCTGTTTAAGTAAGTTAATGCTGTTGCTCTCCTTGGGGGGGAATTAATATTTCAGACACTGTGCACTATATATATTTTGCCTGAAAAGTTATTGGAATCAATACACAGTATACATAATAGCTATTCAGCTCAGAAAAGAACAAACAAGAGATTCATGTGAGAGAGAATGCGGTCATAGTGTCTCTGCAATACCCAAGGATAGTTTCATTGTCTCTTGATCACACAGCACTAACTACAGCCTAATTCAGCCCTCTTTTGTTTTTCCATGAAATGTGATAGTAAATGCGTAACAGTGGAGCTCGAAACGAGCTTCTTCTTGGAAGGGAGTAGGGAGTTAATTAAAATGTGAGACACCTCGCTGCATATTCTTAGCACCATTTAGAGTGCTGGCTAAACCTCGAGGGCGAATCCGCCGTTATTTTGGTGTGACTCTCACATCGAACCAGAGTGCTGAAAATTGGTTTTAACACTTAATTTCTCACCTTAATTAAAAGGGTGAGAGCGTGCACACTGGTTTCAAACATCTACACGAAAAGGACAAAGGCGAAGCCTAGGGTTGTGGGGGTAGTCGTATACAGTGCTGTCATCGCATTTGTTTAACCCTGGGTGTTAAATGATAACAATGAGGTAAAATTAGCCAACATGCTTAATATGTGTTTGCCTGATCTGTGTGGCGTGCAGTATGGATTACTTTTCTTCAATTAGGAGTGCAAACACATGGAGATTTGGGAATATTGCAGACAACAACCCAGTGATTACTTGCCAAATAAATGGTTAGGAAGACCACCAGAGGCATGTGGTCTTTGTATTATCTTCAGCTGAATCCCTGTGAATCCTCAATAATTGACTTCCTCATCATCATCATGATTAGCAGATGTGTATTTTGTTTAATAAATGAAATTATTCATATTTCTCCAAATGTATGCTCCAGAAATGTATGATACATATTTGTTAAGGCCCTGGTTATATTAGTGAACAAATATATAGCAAATAAATAGTTTATAAATATTAAAAATGCATTTTATAAATAAACGTTGGTTGTTTGATTTATGTTAACCCCTTGTCTGAATTCAACACACATTCCAAGCTGCAATTCTGAACACATTAACACATATTTTTTTGCATTCAGTTCTAGCATATTTACCTATCATCAGTTTACAAGCAATTAATGTCATACTAAGTAGCAAAATGTTCCTTAAGTCACTCGTTTAATCTTTTTTAGCTATATATGAAAAGGTCCCTAAAATGAAGCATGACCCAAAATGCTTTACATGCATGTCTTAAACACAACGTTCAGGGCATATACAGTATTCATATATTAGAAAGTGATTAGTGGTGTTTTCACAATATGTGCATTTTTTTCAATTGAAAATATAACTGATATTCTGTTTCATATTTAGAAATGCATGTACATAAAGGTAGAGTAATATGTTTTCTGCAACATTACCAGCTATGAGGTCTTGTGAATCCACACATTTGAATTTTTGGTAATATTTCCTGCCCATTTATTTAGCTTAACATATTTATATGAGGAGGGAATAACTCTTCTAAGACATTTCTATCCAATCTAAACTCTCATAAATACTTTATCTTGGTACTTAGCTTTTATTGCTTCCATAAGGAAATGTTGAGATCATCGTAATTGATATGATCATTACACGGACGGTTCCAGTCCCACTGGACCTCCAGGTCATTTTTATGCACTGTAATCAGCACTTCTGTGGAAGCATATAAGCCTATACTGGGCCAGATAAAACTGGCTGCTTCCTATAGACCTTTTTAAACATGGGAGAGTAAAATGTAAAAGGAAAACATGCAATTATTTTAACTAGCTTGTTGAGATGACTCGCTCAGTTGTGAGGGGAAATGGGATATGCTGAAATTCCACTCTGTGACACGTTCTGCAGAGGCAAGTTGACGTTTCCTTGCGGTGACGGCGAAGGAGGGTGAAGCAAATTGCTTCTCGGATGTCGGGCAGATGTGGAAATTTGATTGAGGAAAATTACACCCAGCATCTGCCCTCATTTTTTGGGAACCATACTTTCAGTTCATCTCCCTGTAATATCTGGTTGTCAGTATTCTCCACGCATCTAAATGGTCCACGTGGGCAGAGGTAAAAAAGAAACCCATTTTGTAGACATTATTCGTAATAGCTACTCAATTACCTTGCCGATATTGATTGGGGGGATATTTTGGCTATGTTTCTCCTAAAATCTGTGATCTAAGGAAGCAGGTTGGAAGAGCTGAATGACATTATCGTTAAGGCAGACGTTCCAGCCATGCTTGTTTCACAATCAGTGCTCTTGTTCTTGTCTGGTTTGAGAGTTAAAGTAAATGGGGGAATAAACTCTTTAACCTCTGAATTATGGGGAATGTTTGCAGGAAATCCATTGGATTTGTATCGAGACATGGACATACATTATGGGCCCTATATAAATGATGCTAAAAGCCAGTGCCATTACCTAATGCGGGAAGTAATGCGCAATATTGTTATTTTCTTGCGAATGGGAAAAATGACAGCTGCATTGAATTTGCTATTTCCACCTTGATTTCCTAAGCGATTCTGGAGTGGATTTTCTCTTATGCAGTACATACCTCTTAGCTAGCTGGTAAACTGATGTTAGGGATTTAATGAGTTGTTTACTGTGACCACTTAGCAAGCATGTTTAATCTGGGTTTGGTATTACTGGACAGATATTTTTCCTAAATTACTTTACGGTTTCCCTTCTCCCTCGAGCACATAAACATGTAACATTTATCACTGATAATTGCAACCTAGTCTCCAGGCAGACATAGCTATTATACAACTGACCACTCCCTTGTCATTATAGTTAGCTAGTTTTCTCAGTGTGTGTTTTCTGTATGAACCCTTGTTCTTGCAACTTTTTTAAAGATGTGCACTGGTACTCATACTCTGTAAGTCACACTGGATAAGAGCGTGGAGTGACAAAAATGCAAAAAAAAAAAAAAAAAAAACATTAATAAACTCACCCCATTGTCATTTTTATTATGTCATTCAGTTCCTTACAGTGGATCCTTGCTGCATATTTTAAACTGATGTTGAATTCAATATGGCAATAGTTTATGTGTCAGATTAAACCAAATGATCAAAAACCAAAATGGAGCTATTTAACACGGTGTTTAGGGAAGATAAGGAGTAGAGGTAGGCCAGCATTAAGTTTTGCATGGTTGGACTTCCTTTCTGGATTTTTTTTCCCCATTGGGCATACATTGCTATGCTTTGTACCTTTGTTTAGAATTCTGCATTTCATCTGACCAGTTTATATTTTATAATTGATTTGGGCACACCCTTTTGATAAAGGTGCCAGGGATTTGCATCTGCATTTCAAAGTTATGTCTCTGCCACTTAAATAGGGCCCTCTGTTGAGGTGCTGTTGCACTTAAGATATGGACTGGGAGAATTAGTGAAGTAGGGACTTTGGATAAACAGCAGATACACAGGGCTCTGCGTTAATGGCTCAGCAACAATACTTTGCCAAACCACAATTGCACCCACCTTTCCAGTACTATTTTATCCCACTGCAGTGTTTAGGCATCTGATGCTTTTGTCATGGGAATCTACAGTCACTCAACATTGTCTCTCTCAAAAAATCCAAATAATAATAGTAATAAAAAGCATTACCGTACTCCACCTCTACTCTCACCCTCTCTGCCTCCTCTCTCTGCTCTGTCTCCCCCTCCCTCTGTGACTCTATGGTCTCTATAATGTTTCCGCTGTCCTAAATTAACATTTCAGAGGAAGGTCAAACATGCATTTGCCAAACATTTAACTAGCACAGTGAGTCTGCGTAACATAGCATGTCACAGAACTGACCTTCCATCGGAAACTCACTGTAGCGTCCTGTTGTTGGGCTGGTCTGGGAAAATCTTTTCTATAGGAAGGAAATTGATCATGAGAATAGTTGGTGCGGGAGGAGAAAGCACTCAGAGTGTTCAGATGGATACTCTCCTGTCAGAACTGTCCACTGTCCGGGGGGGGCACTGGACTTTTCGTGGCCTGATACATGTAAGTGGCTCATTTGTGTCTCTCCTCTGCTGGAAGTCTATGCTCTCACGCTGTGAGAGTGGACGCTGTCGGATCGCACTGTGTTTCAGCCCTGAGCTGCAGGTCTGAAAGACTCATCTCGCTGCCACTCTTTCCTCCCCGTCAAAATTGCAGCGGTGACCCCTACCTGCCTGCTCCTCATTGTCAACCTGTTTGCACCTGTCTCCCAGCTCTGCTCAGCGCCTCTCCAACTGCTCCTAAAGTGTGTGGGGGAGTATAGTTTATTAAAAGATATCCACTCTGGCACTGTAGGATGGGGGGAGAAACAGCCTCCTTCACTTAAGTTCAGTTCCATCCCACATGCTGAGCTGTGTTTTACACTGCTGAGCTGGGGTCTGTCAACAGTGCTTGCTTGTCAGCACGCTCCACCTCTGGTTTCATATATTAGCACCTGGAAGGCTTGCAGAAACCCCTGCAGCCCTTATTGAACAGCTGAGCACACAACTGCTGGGGAGCTTCTTGTACTCCTGTGGCTGATGTTGGTAAAGAGCTGAATGGTTTCTGTCAATTGAATAAAAAAAAAGATGTGAATTAAACATTTGAGGAGCTGTTAAATTTTGCTTTCACATGAGACTAAAAGAAACTGCATGACAATGAAGCAGGTCTGAACAGCACAGCAAGGACAACTGTGTTTAGCTTGAAAACGCTGAGACCAGTAGGAATTTAAACATGAGCAGAATTTCTTAGTGTTTTAAGTTCACATTTCAATGAAGAATGCAATGACATTAGAGACCAGAGCTGGAACAGCGATGGAGCATTAGTCTGCTGGACATGCTGCAGGTGTCTTATTGCATCACCGGCGGTAAAAAATGAAAAGTAAAAATATCAATGGAGTCGTCCTAAAACACTGTGTGAACAAATACTGTAACAGCTTTCACACATTTTTAAATTGTCTCTGAATTTGCAAATGGTACCAGCCCTTCAGCAAAAAAAGGACCACAGTAATTCCAATTTCTAAGAACAGAACACCTAAAACCTCTAATGGCTTCCATCCTGTTGCTCTCATGTTACTGGTAATGAAGGCCTTTGAGAGAGTAATCAAAGCTTGCCTCTAACCCAGAACAGCTCTAACACCCTCCAACAGGCATATGGGGTGGAGGACAGTTTCCCTGCTGAATCCCCTGAACTCTTATGCTGAATCTCTGTTTAATGTTCAAAAATGTTAACCTCTTCATCAATTACTTGTACCTGTACTCATCTGAGGTGCTAATGTGTTTTACTTGTTGTAATATGAAAGTACGAACATATTTTAAAGAGAGGGGAAAAAAGCTTTTGCGGCAAACTGGGAGTGAGAGGCATGCTGCAACATTTACCAGCATTTTAACAGGTGGCAGAGAGTGGTGGTGTACAGCAAAAAGTAACGGATATGTGGCTCATACAGTACAGCATATGTGACCCTGTTTGTACAACAGGAACTCAGATTCAGGTTCTGAATCTGCCAGTACTCATATCCTGGATATGCCCCTGCCAGAGAGTCAACCAGCTCCCATCATCCCCCTCTCTTCTCTCCTCCCCTCTCCCCCCCTAAGTCTTTCTACCTCCTTCTCTCCCTCCCCAGCTCCTTCTCCCCCCCGCCCCGTCTCTCCCTCTCGCCCTGGATGCTGGTTCAGAATCGGCTCGAGCAGCAGATCAGTAATGGTGTCTTTCAAAGCGGGCCAGCGCTGATCCTCTGTCTTCGGTCCAAGCTCCTCTGCTCTTGGCCTGCCCCGGCGAGCTGTCAGGCTGCCCGGCCTGCAGTGGTGATGGAGGGGAGCCAGGGATGTGGGGTGAGTGGATTACAGCTGCTCTGACCCCCGTGGTGGAGCGGGCGATCTGGCCAGGGCTCGTGGTGCGACGCAAGGCATTCCATGGTGTGTGGATTAGACAGTCAGCCAGTGGCATCTGGAACCGGCAGCCCTCACAGTTACACAGGCAAATACTTCAGTTTCTGTGTTTTCATTTTCCAGACTTTTTCTTTTTTTTATTCAAATGGCTTCTTCATTTGTTCTTCTATTTTTCTAAGTAGATATACATGCACATTGTGCTAAAACAGTGGGAAAGTTCTGCAACACAAGGATGTCTTTCCTCTGGCCTATAGGAGGAGATGGTATGTTTTTGGAGATGTAAAATCTGTGAGTGGCACCGACAGGAGCCCTGAGGCACTACTGATCCAAGCAGCAGTAGTGACGTAGCAGAAGCCATCTGCTGTGCAGCAAGGGTGGCCACTGCTAGTCACATCTAAGTGACCAGTCTGAGATGTCGGGTCATGGTTTTAGTGATGCGTTCTGTTCTACGTGGTGCTTTTTAAACATATAAGCCATAATAAACATGCAGCATAATATATACAGGAGCAATTCTGCAATTAACAGGCAACTACTGCAGCCTTGGAGTAATATTTCCAATTTGGAATTTGAGTTTTTTCAGCGTAAAGAAAGAGGACAATGAATTTGAAGATAAAATCTGAATTAAATTGCATATTCTATGAAAATAAGAAAGACTTGTGTGCAAGAATATTTTACAGTACAAACACTTTAGTGACAGTAAGCTGAACACAAGTTTAACTCCTTAACTTGTTTAACTCTTGTAGTATATGTGTTTAACTACTGTAGTATATAAGTGTTTAACTCCTGTAGTATGTGTAAATAAATAAGTGTAAATAAATCTATAAATAAATCCATGAATGCACATCCACAATTTTCCTTCATAATCATGTGAAACCTAACAAACATTGATCCATCAGGACACTCATCGCCATATGGGCACCCTGTTGAAACAACTCAAGTAAGCCATGCAATTAATTTTGAATTACAACACACAGCCTGTCATAGCGTTATGTCGTGAATATGACATGGATATGGTGTGGACATGGAAGAGTTCTCTGGCTGGCTACTGCGACACATACTTGCCCTGCATGCCTGATTCCAAGACATGTCTGCAGTCCTGCCCTGAATTTGTTCGACATAAGCATGAAATTGATTCTAATGCAGCACTCTCCTGAGAGATACAGCAGCATGCTGGTAAATTATTTAAAATAGGGGATCTAGACTGTATAATTTAGCAAATATAAATGAGGAATATGAAAATGGGATGGTAATGTGACACTGAGGTAATGACGTTTTAGGAGTTTTCACATTGTCGATCATCTCACGATCCATTCCAAGGCCTCCATTTTACGGGCATAGCTTGAAGCATGGGTTAGTGTCATAGATAAGGGGTTAGTGTGGCTTTTCTTGCTATACAGCTCTACATTTTCTCCTAGTCTACGTAGGCAAAATGGTCTATGGTCCATGGTCTACCTATGCCTGAAATGGTCATATTTAATGCATTAAACAGAAAAAAGAGTGCACAGATTAATTGCTCAGAAGGGGCATTCAATAAATTGAACAAGTAGTACAGCAGAACAACCTTTTTCCCAAAGTGATAGAACTAACGCAACACGCTATATTAAGATTCTTTTCATTAATACATTTTTAAAACATGATTAACATTTATTGCAGTGCTTGTTCTACAGTAGACCTCACTCAGCCCTTCCAGATGACTTTAAGAGAGATGCTGCAAAAGAATATTGTGCTCATCAAACCACCAATGCAAGGAATAATTTGCTGTATATTTTTCAGAGTTAAAGCTCGCCAAGTATATAGCCAGATATGCATATTTATATTAAATACTTAATTCAGAAATCCAGATCGATTTAGGTTAAATATTTTCATCAAACATTTGTTCACAGCTAACAATTCATTTTAAATAAAGATTCAATTTTTAAATTTTGATTATGCAGTCATATCTACTCTACTGTGCAGAAAAAATATATCACATTAAAACAGGTGTATTTCTGACAGGGGTCTAGTATTGTCCAAGCTAGCAACAGCATATTGCTCGCTGATGGTGGTTTTGACGGCTGATCTTACCTGAGATATCTTGACAAGGCTCAAAATCAAGATTGGACATGTACAGTACAAATAGTTTACAGCTGAACTATAGCACAACTGACACAACTGAATTTTGAACCAAAGGACTGTAGAATTTAATCTTGCATTGAAAGCGACACTGCTGTTGTACCCCCTGCACAAACATCAGTCCTTTGAATATGTAAATGAAAACCAGTAGGATGAATGTTAAGATGTATGACATAATATAAGTGTCTAGTTAATGAATGAATGAACAAATGAATGAATGAATGAATGAATGAATGAAAAATGTTTCCATCGCTGTTTAAGTGACTGTGGTACCTTGGGAAAAACGTCTTAATCAGCAGATGCTTGTACAGTTCCCAGACATTGCTCTCAATGTCCTTAATCATGAATGAATGTTCAAAAAAGAAGCAATAGCATCTTATAGGGATTTTGTTTCAAATAAGTAAATTCACTGTCAAACCTCCAACAATGACAGGGAATGAAAAAAGAAATAACTTGAAAGGATTTAGGAAGACATGTTTCCACTTTAACGAGGGATTATACTAATCTGCTTTCATTGAGTTGCCTAATACGTTCCACTGGGAAATTCTCTTGAGACTTCATTATTGTATTAATATTTTTTTTTGAGTGATTGAAATTATGGCTTTAAATAAGACTAATTTCAGTTTAAGATGTTAATATCCCAGTAGAGATGTATTGTTATACGTTCTATGTGTTTTCCGGATCATTTGGAGAACTTGTCAGGTTAATTAACTACTTTCAAAGTTCCGTTGTTAGAGCACCTCATTGAATGGCTTAAAATCTATTTGGTTCCATAATAACGCATTTGTCTGCTCATTCAAAACTGACCAGAATTATCTCAGTGGGACCTGTCCATCAGAGGCACTGAAATTTTAAAACAACTTATAGAATGTGTTGTGTTCAGTATGCACAACACATCCCTCTCAAATCGTTTTTACAAAGGTAGAAAATCCCAGCTGCGACCAGCACTGACATTGAACACCACCTGTGCGATGCAGAGCAGATGCTATCTCCAAAAAGCTCCTTACACATCATGTACAATAGTGAGGCAAGTATTTATTCAGCCTATAATACCAGAGGATAAGACATCCAGAGTGTAAGATGTCTTATCATGTAGAATGTAATTGAGAGTTTAGCCAGGATGCTGAAGTATGCACCTGGTTTTTTTGTCATGATATCTTGAATGGCCAAAGCTAAAGAGCCAGGTCCATATTTTGAAGTCTGCTTTGGAAGGCAAGACCAAGTACTAGATGTGTTGCCTTTGAATAAAGGTTGGGTGAGAGTGGCAGCTTAGGCTAGAGGAGAATAACTACTTTGACTTTCTATCGTTCATGTCAATATGGGCTGCTATTACTATTTCAAAAGTATGGAATTCAAAACCTTGTTTGCTGTAGCTTGGATATAGGAGAGAGGAACGGAGCAATTTGATTTCCCTCTGAAATGGAGATGTCTGTAGGATAATATCTAACTATGAAAAATCTGGCACATCAGGTACATTTTCCATTACATTACATTACGTCATTTAGCAGACGCTCTTACCCAGAGTGACTTCCAGGTAGGTGCATCACAATACTAAGAGTAGTTATCGAAAAGATAAGTGCTAAACTAGTGTAGAGTGCATTTTTAAAATAGAAAATAGGAATAGATAGGACAGATAGAGAGACTACAGATAAAGCTTGGAGAGATTTTAAGTTACTGCACAAGGCTTACACTTCTCCATGTCTTCTGCATAAGATGAAAAGGTCCCCTATTCCAAAATGTCAGATGTGTAAATCCAATGCAGCAAGAAAATACCACCACATGTTCTGGGAATGCAAGCCAGTTTCTAGGTTTTGGGACCATGTGACAAAGATGGACTCAGAACTTTACGGCAGGAACATAATTAAAAATCCATGTCTTTATTTATTGAATGATGATTCTGTCTTGGATCTCTCTTGTTGTCAAAGACTGGTTTTCTTTCCTGTGTTAACTGCAGCTAAAGAAACAATCTGTAGTGATGTTGACTCCCTGATAGGCCCACTCACACACTGGACAGTAACAGGGTCAAATTGACTAGCAAACAAATGAAGTTCTATGATTTTTCTGGAATTGATAGCAAACACAGCTAGACTTCTCTTTCAAATGTCCTGTGGCCTGCAGTTTTTGGTATCAAGGAAATGAAACAGTCCATGTACTCCATGCACTAGCTATCTACTCACAAAAAAAACATATGCGACTCAAATAACTAAAAATTGCTATGTAGCCAGTTCAGTGGCAGCTACACTCACAAGATATGCAGTAAGCAGTCAGGTGAATCACTCAACATATGGCAGTGTACATGAAATATGAAATCATTTGACCACTTAAACACAGGTTTTATTACATTTATTCTGATGTTTGCATATTATATTTTTTGACATTTAGAAAGATTCCGTTTTATGCTAGAGTATTCATGGGGATGCTACGCCCCACTCCCTCTGCCTCTGATATGGGCGTATATATATTACACATTAGAGTAAAGTACAGCAAATAAAAGTATCGATGTATATATAAAACAGCAGAACTCCTATCAAGAAAAAAAGAAAAAGTTCTTTTCCCTCTAAAAGTTTGGTTCCTGAAAAAAGAAACTTGTTGAATGGTGTTACTCATCCACAAACAAATATCATTCTGACGTTTGTTGCCTGAGAGATTTGCAGTACATTGCCACAAACATGGTCCAAAGATTTAATTGATTTTCTGGTGTCAGCTTTTGGGAAATATTTATACTGATCCAAACAGAGTAGATGTATAAATGTCTCAAAGTTGTCAGCAAAGTTGAAAAAGTAAACAACATGATGACACAAATGCTACATGATGTAATTCAGTTTTTACTGGTTTGAGGTTATTTTGATTTTTCCTCCATTTCCCAGTATTGATAGGAAAATGATTCTATTCTTGTTTACAAAGTGAATTCCAATCTTCTTGTCTCCTGCATTATGAATTGGATGAAAACATTGAGATTATTGAAGTTGGTGAGTTGGTGATCTATTTGTTTTGGTGGTCAAGGTTTGTCAATGACCTTTGCTTATTGGCTACACCATTGTATTTTAAGAATATGTGAAACATAGCTCTTAAGGATCATGGACATTAAAATGACCGATTTCTCTAATTGATCTTCTAAGAGTGATTATTTCCCCTGCATATGAATGTTCCAATTCCTCTGAAAATCAAGCATGGCTCTTAAGAGGGAGTTTATGCATCACCCATTTAATCATCTCAGAATTCCAAAGTCTCCAATCCAGTCTTCTTGGGTCCTCATCCAAGAATATGAAATATGTAGTAGTGATTTTACCATTTTCATTGCTGATTTTAAGTTATAAAATGTCAAAAAACATTATTTAAAAGTGTATACCATATTCAGTGCAACTAACATGTTAATATATTTATGAATAATATGTAATGATCATCAATAATGCTTTTTAACACCAGGTATGTTTTTACCAAATGTATTCCAAGGGAATTTAATAATATGTAAAAAAAATGATGACAAGACTGATGTTTGCCATTTTTGGTTGAATTGCAACACACGTTATACTAGTAGATACCAAAAAAATCTGTCCTAGTTAAAATAATTCATGAATTGCACACCAGGAGCCTTTCTCTAAGGTTTTTATTCAATTCCATAAAAACAAAACATAAAAAAAAGATGAGCAAGGAGATTTAATTCACCCATCATAAACCAAGTATATGACTCTGCCTCGGTGCAGTGTGTAATGATAATATGAGTCACATTTAATTGCCCTGCTCCAACAATGTTTAAGGAATGGAAAGATTGCCATAATTAGGCTCCTTTATTGTCTTTGTCAGAATAAAGAGTATGAATCAGAACAAATCAGACCAAGTGGTACCACCTTCAGGCATAATTAAAATAGGTTATTCTACTAAGGAGCCTATTAGTCCCTTCCTGGAGCAGGTTGTAAAATAGGCTGTGATTGCCAGAGACGTTTTTACTTTTCAGTTATACTGAAGGATGTCCTCTGGGGTTTACCTGTAGTGATTCCCTGGCACAGCCACTGCCCTGCAAATATACCTACTCATTTCTAATTGCACAGACTTATGTAAAGACCTAATGCGGTTCATTCAAACTGATTAAAACCAGTGCCAAAACAAGGTGTTTTTCTGTTTCAGCAATGTTAGGAATGTGTCTGCCAATGTGTAGTGGAGCTATTAAGATAGAAATTGAGGTTGATCTGACCAAGGTGATATTGAGATTATTTCTTCCACTATGAGCCACACACACATACACACACACACACACACACACACACGTACACTCATTCTCACATGCCGATGGCAGACAATGAGAATCTTAAATGCTTCCCCGTGTGAAAATAACATCTCCTCTCCCCCAATCTCTCCTGTCACTCCAGTCAAATAAGGGGTGGAGCAAATATTTTGGGGCAATTATTCCCAGGGGAGCTCTGGAAGCAATTACCTCTCACAAACACCTTCCAAGCTACTAAGACACCCACCCACATGCATGCATGCACACACGCACGCATGCACACACACACAACCCACCCACCCACTCACACACTTCACACTCATCTCTAGGACAGCTTTGCTAAGAGTTTACTTTCAGTTCAGTTACATTTAAAAATCACATGTGCACATATGCATGTACAGACACTAAAACAAGCATTTATTTATTTAATCCTATCTTTTTTTCCACACTGTTAAGATGCACTCCAGCAACCTGACCATAGATTTGAAAGTTCCTAATCAGAGATTAACATAGGCTCTGTCATAAATTGGATACAGGGGGCTTGTGGCAGGGTTAGTTCGCACAGTCAGGTGGTAACAATAAGTACAATCCCAAATCTGGGTATATTTTCAGGACTCTGCTCAAAACTCAGGTTAGTGAAAGAGCAGATCATTCTGATGTAGTTGCATCCCCAAAAAGCAGCTATCATCTCCAGATGTGAACAGTACCATATACTGCACATACTGTACAGAACACAGCACATTGAGTACAGTACACTGCACATAATGTGCACAACATATCACACTGTGTACACTGCACACACACACCTACATGGCAAGTTAAATTATGTGTTATAAATTTCAGGGATGGGGAACTGATTTCAGTTTTGACTGAGACAAGTAATAGCATACAATGACTAATGTATTGGTCTACAGTATGTGTTGAACTCAGTCTTGTAAAGTTGGAGGGAGAGGACCACTGAAATGTTGATTAACACCAATGTCTGGCAACTTCAACATAGGCCAATCTCACGGAGCCCCCACAAACACAAATTTTGCTCTGACCTGTACAGGTTAATTGCTTGTCTGTAACTGCCAGGACATGAGTGTGTTCTTCATGATTAGAAAGTTGCATTGCAATGGTAGTGTATGGTAGGTAAAGGAAAAGTATAAACCAGGCCTAGCGTCCTTTCAGAAATACTCTCTTTTCCTCTCACTGTCCATGCCCAGTTTCATCTTGTGGTATCTGCAACAAGGTGAAAAATGGTCATCCTCTTATTTTTTCACCCCTAAATCCACAGCTAAGAGGCAGAGGTTTTTCACAGGGTTTGTGGAGATTTTGGTTCTGTTTAGGTCCCTGAACTGAATGCAAAACAGAGAATTTGCCAACCATATGCCATCCTGCTGAAAGAGACATTGAACTCACTGTTCTCTGGAGGGTGATCCTTTCAAAACTTTAGCTCTAGGGAGTGATGGGACCTATAACTGGGGCATTATTACCAATGAGGTCTACAAGAAAGGCAAAGATAACAGCCTTTCCTCATATTGGGAGAGAGTGTGTGTATGTATGTGTGTGTGAGAAAGAGAGCACTCCATTATTCCATGTGCTCTGTCCTACAGAGAAAAATTAGCAAAAAAGATATATAGTTCTGGTTTCACTGTATGGACTGAAGTTGTTTCACTTTTATGATTTTGTCCCTCCCTTTGACTTGTCACCCATTATTAGCGAATGGATGCTAAAGAGGAGCTTTGCGTAGAAGTCAATTAAATGTCAGCATTAATGTATCGATACTGCCACTGGCAATCCAGTTTTGCTCTTGGGGACGAATACAGTTTGATCCACTAATTAATCCATTCATTGAAGGAAAGGAAGGAGGGATGTGAATAAGTGCGAAGCCGTTCTTCTCAGGACTATAGATGGCTTCAGGGGCTCCATTAGTGGCTATTATATATGTCAGCTTTCATAGAATGGCCTTTCTTTCTGTAAATATTTTGAAGCATACATCCATACACACCTGAAATGTATACCCATGGCGCAGCGTTGTCATCCATCATGTGTTGGAGTGTGTGCTGAAAACATTGAAAATGGTTTATGAAAATGATGAAACCGAGCACCAGTTGTTCACACAGTTTTTGGCACATACACAGACGCACACAAAAAAACCCCACATGCATGCATACCGATGCACGCACAATCTCACACGTACAGATGGGCTGTCACAATGGGACAATAACAGAAACAAAGGTGCAGCCCTGTAATTTCTGGCAGATGGAGAAAGCGCTGACTGGGTGAATAATGCTTCTTTTCTCTGAGAAGAAAGGAGAGCGAGAAACACAAGCTGAAAAGCATTCCCCTTTATTTTCACTCTCAATATTTTCAGAAGCACTTTGCGCTGACAGTAAGCTTTATTTTATTAACCCCTCCTCATTAAGGCAATGGTCCCAAATAATCTTGAAAATGATAATTGCATATTTTTTAAATACACAAAGAAATATTTTTTCTGTGAGATGAAAGTTTCTCTGTTGCAAAATATACATTTTTTAACTTAAATTGGAACCTTCTGTATGAAATCACTTAACCTCATGGCACACTGTGAATTAAATACTCACTGAATTTCATTCTATACATGAATGAAAGGAACTGTGCTGCATGTAGAGAGTGTGAATGTGTTCGCCTGTGTGTGTGTGTGTGTGTGTGCATGTTTTAGCATGTATGTGTGTGCATTTTTATGTGTTTTCCTGAATGTGTATGCGTGTGCATGTGCGTGTTTACCTACACTGTGTGGAGCACATTCTATAAAGGAGGCAGAGAACAACGCAGAACCCAGTGTGGAACTGGTGACGGGGAGAAAGTGAGTGAGAGAGCAGGAGAAAGATGTGGGGTGAAAGGAGGAGTAAGCATTCGCCATGTGGCAACTGCAGGCCTACTGCTGACATGCATCATCTGCATGTACAGGGGGACGACGCGAACCTTTCTGTGACCCTCTGCAGCTCCGGCGGCTCCTCAAGGTCAGGAGTCCAGTCTTTGTTGTTAAACAGATATTGGATCAGATTATGTCTCTGTACGTGCTTAATGGACTGTGGCACGGGGTCTGACACAAACCATTACCCACCACTTACACCTTCTGGGTTGGAGTGTGGGGGGTTGGGGGATTTCAGCCAGATTGCAGAGAGCACACTGCGTTGGATGGGTGCACTCAGTAAAGCTCCACTTTTATTGGATAATTAAGTGACCCGTATTCTTCATTTCAACATTGCTCTGCTGGATTATAGAAAGAGTGTTAGAGTGAAAAAAAAGACTCTGAGACAAATCGTTATCAGATGAACTGGTGAGATGAGGAGAATGGAATGCTTTGTACAATTAAAATTGCAGATAGTTGTGAGGGTTTTGATTAGGGTAGGGTTTTAAATAACACAATGGATACAGGGTCAAGGTATTGGTTCAATGCCATCAATCTTTGTACAGTATATGTGGGTTAAATTGAATCTAACATGGACAGTTGAATTTATTAACACCACATGTTCTCTTATTTCAGTGCATTACCTTACATTGTGAGTGATATACTTCAATGTACTTTAATTGCAGTTCATTAGGCAGTACCTAATTGCCTGAGACAGTTCTTCTCTGCATGCTAATTATGTGGTAGGATGTTGATTTATGCCAATGATCTTAAATATGTACTTTTTCATACTCTCATAACTGACTCATACCCAGAACAAATTGTTTTGCTGTTGTGATTTTGGCTCTTTTGACATACCAGTAGGTATTAGTGCATGCATGCTCTGAGCACAGTGTCAAGTTAATGAAATGCCAGTGTATTGATGGAGCCATTGACAACCCATTTCTGCCCTCAGGGATGAATACTGTTCTATTAATTCATTCATTCATTAAAAGTGGGAAAAAAAGAAAAAGTGAAGTCATTCTTTTCAGGACCAGAAACAGCTTCAGTGGTTCCATTAGCGGTCATTATAACTGTCAGCCTTGGTGATCTTCAGTACTCTGTGACAAGGAAAAACACAGTGTCCTCTTTCTGCCTGGAGGTGCAACAGCTGGCGCATTTTCACAAAGGGAAAGCTGTTTCTCCTCTGTGGCCGCAGCTGGACCCTGTTACTGTGACAGAGCAAGTTATCGACAGGCACAGTGCGAAGCTGCTCTGGCCTTCATTATCAGTCGTCCCTCATTATCCTGCTGTGTGAAGCATTTTCACTGAGGGTGAAAGTAGAGTGTCTCTGCTGATCATAAGGACCCAGAGGAACCACAAAATACTCTTGAGGATTCACAGTGAAAAACCCAGATTCTTGGAGACAGTACTTTGTAATATTATGAAGAGTGAATGTAGTTATTGATTAATTAATTCATGATTTTACCTTGACAACATAATGACATAATTCCCCCCCCCCCCACAAAAAAATAAACAAATATTTATGTAATTCATAATGCACATGCATACATATTCATGCACAGGTGCATACACACACATATGCACAAACTCAAGAGTCATCATTGTCATTAATGTAATTCAATTACAATTTGGTTTGCTTCTAGGCAGACACTAAACAAGATTAATCTTGGGCCTTTCAGAAACTGAAATGTAATTGCTTAAACACATGACTTTCTATTACATTTGTAGTTCATGGGAAACGTTCAAATAAATGTATGTACTCAACAGCAAGAAGTGATTGGAAGATGAGCTGGACAGAATGATGAAGAAATAAGGAATTGATTGGCTCATGGGCTGCATGGAATGATGATGAAATGATGGAATGATTGGCTTATGGGCTGGATGGAATTATGATGAAATGATGGAATGATTGGCTCATGGGCTGGATGGAATTATGTTAAAATGATGGAATGATTGGCTTGTGGGTTGCCCTTTTTTCTGCTTTTAAGTGTTCAAGAAGGAAATACATTTTACACACGGGGAATCAGGGGTGAGAAGTAGATTATCAACTAGAGAGATGAAAAATTAACCAAAAAAGTATACACAGGAATAAAACAAAAAAAAAACTAAAGCCAGAACATAAAAATGACTCCTTTCATTCTGTACTATTAGGTTTGGACCCACATTTCTTAAACGACCAGTATAAATGTTATCAAAAATGTTATTGTAGATAACACTTCACTCATACCAATGTATTTTTTCAGCATGAAATGAAACAATGGCCTTTCAATGATGTGATTAGTTACCTTGTCATAAAAGGTTTTCAGCACAAAGCTATCTCCATCTCAACTTTTTGTATTTGTTCAGAAAATTTCAAGAAGGCATAACAATGGCAGTGGTAATGATTTCGTCTGATCTGTTTCATTATAACATTTTTTCAGTACTTTGATTTGCTAGTCATAGTTTAATCAGCAATAATATGTTTTGGTCTTGCAGCAACTCTGAAGATTTTTTTCTCATATGAAATAGCAGTATGGTTATTTTCCAGGCTGACCAATCAGTCTGAGTAATTACATAAATAAATATATGTAAAATAAAGATGTAAAGCAGCTGTCTTAAGGCTATTTTAATTTTAGTTTTTTTTGTTGAGTTCAAGTTATCCAGAGTATGCATAATTAATAAATAAAGGAGAAATAAATAAACATAATTAAAAGAGAGTGCTGTGCTGATGATTTCTCTTAAAAGCAGTTTATAGATTTTACACATATAATTTCTGCAGTCTTAAATCTGCTGCTAGTGAATGTAAAAGCATTACCAGGAGGCCTTATGCAAATTTACTGTGCTTTTTACAGCATGCATATCCGTCACTGGGCCAAAGTGGGACCACAGATATGATAAATTGAAAAAAAAAAAACAAAAAACTAAACAATGTTATGAGGCGACGCATAGGAAAATTGGGTTGTTTTTGTGGCAGCTGAGTTTCAGCTAGGATATTCATCCCCAACGCACTCTAACCCACTCTCCCAATTGGTCATTCCTGCTTTATGTTTGGTACCACATAAATCATAGAAATCTTCCCGTGTGTGCTGTGGCAGTATGACGGCAGCTTCCTGGAGAGCCCTTGTGTTCCCACACGAGATTGTGAACATGATTAAGAAATCCTGGGAAAAGAGGCAGATAATAAATGGGTTTATGCTCAGGAGACTAGGCGAGACAATTAAAGTCCACTTAATTGCAAAGGAATCTGTTTACCGATAGAGCTTGTGATGAGAAGTGGGGAGTTGGTGGGGCGCAGCTGAGGGCTGGAGGAACAGACCTCAGCTCCTGATTCTTTCTGGTCTCTCTCTCTCTCTCTCTCCCTCCCTCTCTATTTCTTCACCTCCCTCTCTCTGTTACCCTCTCTCCCTCCCCCTTTCTCTGTCTTCCTCTTTTCCAGTATCTCTCTACCTCTCTTTCCTCTTTGTCACTCACGCCTCACTCTCCCCCTCCTTCCCTTTTTCTCCAAAATGCCAGATGACAGGCTCACTAATGGAAAAGCATGCTGGTGATGTAGGTACACAACAGCACTCCTGGTGTGCTTCACATAATAAACTCACCACTGAGTTTTTTTTTGTGCATTTGTCAAATGCTTTTGTCCACAGTTTGAACCAAAGGAATGAACAGGCTACAGTACAGGGAATAAAGTGTGTCTACCCTACATTATTTAGAGTGTTTACCAGTTACCAGAACAATGCTGTGATTACCAGAAACAAACCAGTCAGCCATTACCAGCTTTATCATTCCCATTGCTGCTGTGAGACATATATTGAAATATGTGGAAATATCTGGCCCTGTCTCTCTGACCTAGCAATCTCAGCATTCAAGTTTCATGCTGTCACAATCACAAACCCTTTCAAATTACACATTGCAGTTGATTATCACCCACCAGGTCTGGAAGCCTTTTATATAAGCTACACTTCCTCCTCAGCTCTGTCCCAGGAAATGATTCCCGTATGATCCTTCTTGGGGATTTCATTTAATTTCAATATCCATTCATATAATGCTCAGTTTGATGGCTCCTTACCACTAAGTCATTTGTTCAGCTTTATATTGATAATTTTCCCTAAACATAAGGCTGGCAACCATCTTGACCTTCACTAGAATCACATCACATGATGTCTCAAATTACTCCACTTCAACTTTCTGACCATTCCTTTGCTTCCCTTTGTGATCACATTCTAAAGAAATATGCTCAACCTCTCAGCCACAACCTGGCCAACTATGGAGGCATTCTCAGAACTACTGGTAGATATTGCAACATTGTCAGTTTTATTAATTCTGTCTTCCACTCTGGATGGCTAGTAGTCTCCTCCTGGAAGGGTTGCTTATCATGTTCACTTCCCTTCTCTACCCTTGCCTTTAAGTGGTGGAATGAGCTCCCCACTGCTGTCAGAACTGCAGGATTGCTGTCCATTTTCCATCACAGACTAAAAAAGCACCTATCAAGGACACACCTGGACTCTGGCACCTCCCCCTCCTAACACTAATATGACACAGTAGCTATGATTTGAAAACTGATTGTGATTTAAACCTAAAATATAAGAGCCCTGTGGCACCTCTAGCTTTTGCAGTGGCATTAGCTCAGTTGTAAATGTGTTGTTACAAACCTATGGCAATTAATGTTGCACAATCTAAACTTAATGTTGTGTGGTAGTGGTTTAAGGTTGTATGTCCTTTGACAGCACTTAATCCCATTGTGCTAATCTTTTCCACAATGGCATTATATTTCAAGGATAGCACTAATTCCTAACCTATTGAACGTGCTTTTGTAAATCCCTCTTGATAAGATTGTCTGCCAAATGACTAAATGTGAATGTATAGGATGGATAAAGATGGAAAGATTATGTGGTCAGCTCTGAGAGAAGCACTGGACAGGAAATGGTGGAGCAGCCATATCTGAAAACTCAGCCCCTAATCCTCTGGAAGAAAGCTAAGAAGATGAGAACAGATACAGCTGTGGTGAAACTTTTGCTTCTTCCAATATGTGTTAATAAAGCTAATGGCCTATATTTGGGAAGAAGGCAGCAGGATGCAGACATTTAATACCTCTTGTTATCACAGCTGCATGGTTGTCAAATTGGAGCTCTGATTATTTTATAACTATTCAGGAATAAAGAACAAAAATTAAATCCTTTAAAATTAAAATCACTTGAATCCGGGAAGCAATTTTCTCTAAAGTGCAGCAGTTTTGGCAAGGACACAAAACTGTGTTGCGCTCAAGAGGCAAACCAGATTTCTTTTAAAATGTCATTATGTTGTTTTATTTATTTAGAATATATTCTTGCAGTAGATTGCTATCAGCCACAACATTCCCACTAAACTACTGAGTGCATGTACAGAAGCAAAAACTTCCTGTAGGCTGGGTTTTATGTGCTCATTCTATTGTAAGCTAGGTGACAGTTAAATCACCTGTCACCTGTTGTAAAACCATACCATATTCCACAATGATTTTTTCCTTCTTTTCCACCCAGCTATTTGTTAATGGCAATAGTGCATTGGGGTTGTCTCACCCTGACATTGTTTGCACCTGCACAGGAATGCAGGGTAAGGTGAATGTAATCCACTGGCACATGCATTTCAAACTAAAAGTCCCACAGTGCACCGGGAGGCAGACGCCAAATGGAGGCTAGCCACATCCCAACTTGGAGGTGCCCAATTGAGTTGCAAGGTGCCAGGGGTGTGAGGGGACCTTCATCAATTTACCCACACTATCCCCTGGCCTAACGAAGCCAGTTTGTTCTGCGGGTGTGGGCTCCCAGTCAACCTTGTCAGATGACATTTTCAAACCCAGGCTGTAGGGCTCAGCCAGCTTTAGGACTATAATGCATACATTACATATATATATAACGTATACATCATGAAACAAATACATGCTACTGTATGTATATACACATATAGCATGTGTTCATTTTCACCACCTGAACTTTAGCCATCATTTGGTTTGCCACGCAGTCTACGAATATTCTTTCTAAGAAGAAAAAGAAGAAGGAGGAGGGAAAAAAAATCTGGCATATAAATAATGCTGTACTAATAACCTTTGTAATCCCTGTCATTAAAATCGAACAGAACTTTATTAAAACATCAGAGGCCACTGCCTCCTTTTAAACAGTAAATAAAAGAAAGAGGAGAGAGAGTGAGGCTGTCCCGAGGGGGGCCCCACGCTCGTCTGGATGCTGGAGGTGCGTGTGAGCTCTGGCTGTCATGGCCCAGCTCCAGAGCGCTTAGTGTTAATATGCAAAGGGAAACACCTCTGGGTCCCTGCTACTCTCGTAGCCCTTTTAATGGGGTCCGCCAGGGCAAGAGCGAATCCCATTAACTGCGCCTTGTTATGATATTACTTGTTCAAACTTCCGTTGTCAAATCACCAGTCTAGACAGTATGAATATTAGAATAAAGGAACTGACAAAGCAGATCGCTAAATGGATAATGACGTTTGATGTATTTTTAATGAATCACAGATGGCAATTTTGTAAAATTATTTCAGCTACATCTTGCATATGTGCTAATGGAGCAGGCTGTTCCTCCTGCAGGGGGCGCTGCTCCCGAGGCCCCCCGCGTGATCTGGGGAGCTGACACATTGAGGCCTTGCCGCTTCATCAGTCAACATGGACCTCCACAGGAGTGGAGCCGAGGCCATTCCACCCATATCTTTCCTCCAAATTTAATTTCAGCCTTACTGACCCATGAAATAGTGCTGAGCTCATCCCTTAGCGGTATGCTAAAAGATTTCTTTATTATCCATCTCTTCCAAACCTTGTGGTGATAATAATAATAATAATAATAATAATAATAATAATAATAATAATAATAATAATAATAATAATAATAATAATAATGACAGATAGTCTATACAAATAGGCTTCTTCTTCTTTTTCTTCTTCTTCTTCTTATTATTAGTGGTAGTAGTAGTAGCAGTATTGGTATTGGTTTTAGTATAAGTATTATTATTGCATCTTCAGGCAGGAGCCAGGGTGATTTGAGGGAGAAAAGAACAGTTAAAATTCACTGAAGATTGAAAGATTCAGAGGATTTTATTGGTATGAGTACAGAAAAATAGAAAGCTAAAGGTCCCTGGGGGATCTTCTGTAGGTGGTGAAAAGACATGATTGAAAACTGAAAGGAGACTGATTCTTTCACACCTTAACTTTGCCCAGCAAAAAAAAAAAAAAAAAAAACAGAACAAAACAAACAAATACACAGATCTGCAAGAGTAGTGGACAAAAGGCATGAGCTGTAATCCATGTCACTACACCATTGCAGGATCTGTTGAAAACACTTGCCACCTGGCTCCACAATGCCTTTTTTCCACCCTCAGAACTGTCACCTGCAGCTTACAACAAGTCCCTGACAAACTACAGGCTCTGCTTAGTGATCCAATCGACTGAACTCTGGACTTAGTGGGGAGTTTTCCAGTCTACAGGAGGAGCAAGGGTTGTGCTGCACGTACCAGACTTGTTTTAATCTGCTGTTTTACTACTCCCGCATTGGATTAAACCAGGACCCAAATGTCCACTCATGTCAGAAGTATTTATTCCACACCATCGCCAAACAGACTGCAGAGCTTTCAACAGCTGATTCATTCCAGCCTAACACATCGATTTAGTGTACACTCTGCTGCGGTGATGTGAGTCATATAATTTCAAGGTAATATTGTGGGAACGTTATGTGGTGCTTTGGATTGACCATTGCAAGGACAGTGCAAAAGCAGTATTGTAGTACAGCTTTTAAAGTGTAATACACTGCTCAAAGTGAAATGATATAAATGTTGTTGTGAAGATTTCATTTATGCTCTCTTTCTCTGATCAGTCAGAGGGAAGCAGTGAGAGTTTTTTAAAATTGCTTTAACATTGGTACTTTGGCATTGAGTTGTAGACATGCCTCAATTGTATTTTGTTTTGTTTTGTTTTATTTTGCATCTTAACTGTTTAAACCACTCCATCTGTTGTGTTAGAGTGGCTGTCAATAGCCAAGGCATCTACTTACAAAAAGTTCAGTTCATCATAAGATGTTACAATTGATTTTAACAAATGCATTCTTACAATTTCCTGGAACATTTGTGGCACAGACTCATTGTTGACATGTGGAACACCGTCTGCTTCTTTCCTTTTGTTTTTTCTTTTTTTTTTCCACTGCACAGTGTCGAGCAGTGATGAGGGCTTGGCCTTGGCGAGTTGTGTCATGCAGACTAAAGTAATCTCTGAAGTTCATCAACCTCCCGTTCTCAATTAAGAGCTTTTCACCTTGTTACAGCCCTGTATACTGAAGATAATTAAAGGGAGTGGCACAAAAAATGCTAATGTGACCTTGGAACACTGCCCAATGACTTCATTGATCTCCTGTCCTGCATGTTTCCATTGGATTTCAGAGCAAAGAAAAAAAAAAAAAAAAGCCAATGTTAAGTCAAAATGAGGTAGTGGAAATGAAAAAAAAAGTGTTATTCATTTTCTCTGTAGCACACACTGTTATCCCAGGCTATAAAATGCTTTCAATTTGTTTTACATCTTGCATACTTCTGTGGCTTACAGGGCATGATTTTATGAGAGAAATTGAATTACCTTGCTGAAGGGCACAAGACAATCATCTTGACTGGGATCACAAACCACAAACCCTGGTTACCTGCACGTCTTTCACCGCTGTGCATGTGCAGTTTCTTTAAGGTCAGCTCTGAAAATTGCAGATTTGGCCTGGCCCTAAACTCGTGTTTATTGTGTTCTCAACTGATCCAGAGCCCACAGAGGTTTCAATCGATAGTGCTATCTTAGCTTGCAATACAAACGCCATCTGAGCTGAAGTCAATAAAGCTAAGTTCTAAACAAACTTAGGTTCTCAGAGGAATTTGTCAGCTAATCACTATCTACCATGATACGCCATCAAAACATGTGGACAATGCAGAATTACAATAAAAAAGAACCGTGTGGCAGAAACAAATCCCAATGTGGCTAGTATAGGATAAAATAAATACTATTACTATGCTGGGCAGTTTTACATGCTTCATCACTGTAACGTACAGAGTCAGTACCACCTGATCAGGTGAACAGGAATGAATTGGTAAAAGAATATTGGGCTGTCTGAAGCAGCATGGAGACACGGGAGAAAAAAAAGCTGAAACAGCAGGTGTGCCTCTCTGAATTTGCAGGTGTTGTCCGACCTCACAGGGGAATGAGCTGTTAACCTTTTGCCACGGCACAGTACACATTCGCTTGTAAGAGGCATTCATCTCTGTCCCCTCAGTGGTGGAATGAGCTGCTTGTCACCTTCAGAACACAGTCCCTTCCCCTTGTCACCCTCCAACACCTTCTGGAGACAGTGCCTGGGTTCACCCGACTTGGACCTGAACAAAAACTCTGCACTGAGATTGATGCAATTCATCTGAATCAGCTATCCAGCGGCTGGTTTAAATCTCATTATTTAGCTTTAGAGTATTACAGGCACAGTTGAAATTATCTTTAGTTCATGTGAAATGTTACTTTGTCAGATGTACTTGCACTTTCCAATTTGCACATACCATTTGAAATTAAATGCATTCTATAATAGCATCTATTAATGGACAAAATAAATGTAAGATAATGTTACACTGAAACAAGGAAACACAAGGCATCTCTGCACAGTGAAGAAAATCAGTGCAGTTGTTTTAGAGAGAGACAAAGCCACACTTTAGATTCAGGTGCTCAGGGTAAGTAAAATGAATACATAAACAGGTAATCAACTAGAAAAGTGGTATAGCAACTCTCATTCACATGCATACATTTAAATCATCTTAGTTTTGTGCAATCATAGCTAGAAATGCTGTACATTTGACGTCATGTGCCCTCTGTATGCACCATTACAGTAGTTTCTTTCCCCCTGCATGCACAAAATGTGCATGAATGGCAGAATACTGCAGATTCATCCCAGTCGCTGGGGAAAATATGTCCAGATGCTCTTGCCTTGCCTCTCAGTTGTTAAAAGTTTCATGGCTCTGAAAAGTCCAGTTTGAAAGTTAACTGCACCGGTTAGCCACTGTTATTGAGATGTGTGTTCTCACTGATACACAGAAAAAGACAGAGATAACTGCGTCGCTGAATAGTTTTAATGATACCCTCTCCTAGCTGTCTAATCTTCCATCTTTTAAGAACTGTTGACATAATCTCTGACATTCATTAACTGGAGAAGGATAATCATTTTTCCCCGTTGCTGACACTTGCCCACCTCCTTTGGAGAGGAAACATCATTATCGTTGTTTCATGATAATGTTTCTAGTTCTTTACAGTCTGGTGTTCCGAAGGGGAGCTTATTATAAATCGCCCGGTCAAATGCAGTTTCGGTGACAGAGAGCTTCATTTTTTTCCCCTCTGAAATGACAGAGTAAAGGTGTACCTGAGAAAGCAGGAGACCTTGGGACCACAAAACTAATTACGCTCAGTGGTAATTATAAGAACAGGGCTGGCTGTGACCTTGTGTAGGAGATTCAGCTGCTATGCTTCAGCCACAAGGGCTTCCTGTGGCAAAGAAAATGGAGGTGAACTGAGAACATTCTTCAGTATAATAATACCCCAAATGCTGGTGTACCCTTAGAGGAGCTGCCCCTGCTGTCTCCTTGAAAACTTTTTTTGAAAACTAAAAAAAAAACATGTCAAAAGTAGGATGGTAACGGCAAGCCTCTGATATTTCTCAGACTGTCAATGGCACTCAGTGTTATGACAACACGTTTCACATCCAACAATATTTCAGGGAACTTGATCTTGCACAGAAACAGATGTGGAATTTGTGTGACTGAATTCCTTGCCCTGATGTCTGTAGTCAGGACGAGTATACATGCTACTTTAAAACAGGCCTGTGTTGGTCTCTTGGACTCTTTGTTTTAAAGTTGGGCCTTCTAAAGCTGAGCTGGTCTGTTAAACTTTCTCTCAATTTATCGAGGGGGAGGCTGAGTAAGCCGAGCTCCTCCAGGCCGAAGCGGAACAGAATGAATGGTCTCCTGACAGGTGTGATGAGGGGCAGTTCAGACGGGTCAGGACATACATCAGCTGCCCTTTGCCCTTGTTAACATAACAGAACATATGCGATATCTCAGAAACCTTCTCTGTCCTGCCGTGTCCGATTGGATCCCTTCAGCTCCACTCTGCATGTCTTATGGCTCAGTATTTTATGGGGATTCTTTTAATAGGTTTGGTTTTATGGTCTTGTGGGTTCCTGTTTTTATACATTGAATCAATAGATGCAATTCAAAATGAGCATTAATAGCGTATTACATGGCACTTTAGTTTTTACTCTGGATCTTAGCAAGAAATATCTTCATAATGTCCATTGTATTGCTATTGAAGTTATTCAATTTGTTTTGTCAGAACAGCAAAGTATTGTTCTGTGTGAAATGAATGTAGTGACTGCACACAGGCATTGAAACCATTAAAATATTCATGTCTTAAAAATCAAATAATATCAAGTTCTAGTTGTTCACTACAAGTAAGACTTCCACATATTACAACCCCAGGCCTGTGGTGGCTGTGATAAAGGGAGATCTGGAGTGCTGAAATCTAAAGCATGCCAGAGTCTCAGTGTGGGAGAGACTGAGGGATTTCACTGCAATGTCTCAGTCTGGGAAAGACTGTGGAATGTGACTCTGGTATCTCAGTGTGTGAGAGACTGATGCGTGCAACTCTATGCCTGACTGTACACTGGTAGGTTGCTCAGAGGACACCCCCCTGGCGTGTCCTACCTTCGCCAGTAATGTTACAGGTTCACACCACCACTGCTCCCCATTGAGACTGAGGCAATTTATTTCACTGTGCTGGTGGTGACAGAAACGGAAATGTTTACGGACTCACGCAGGTAGCCTACGCGTGGCAAATTCTTCAGAGGGAACACATTGCATTTATTTCCTCTTGAGTGTGTGAGGTCACACACACACCCATGTGGTAAAGTGCACACACTGTAAATACATGCAGTATCTATTGATGCACAATGTGAATGCTCTATACCACTGTGACACATGCTGTCTTACACATACACAAACATACATACTGTCCTTCCTGTCTTTCCCATGGTAACATATACATACACACACAAGATCACCCTGTCAGTCACCTGAAACACCCCATCTTGTCACTCTATCATTTTTTTCTCTCTTGCTCTCTCAAGCACATGCACACTACACACACTTAAGACACACATGCTTACATACTGTGACCACCTCTCCCTTAAATGCTTTGGACAAACTGGTCCCTTGAGAAGGCGGACACCATTGTGACTGAGCCATGGTTAATTTATTTCTGCAGCTGAGCAAAGCAACAGAGAGAGAGAGAACCTGCACAGAAAATCAAAGTGTATACCAATTTCTGCTCCTCAAACAGGGGAAAAAGAGAAAGAGAAACAGAGTGAGAGTGGGGGATGGGGTTGGGCTGCAGTCAGCGAAAACCACCACTGAGGCCATGTTTGCATGTATACTTAGAATTTGAAAGGACTGTCATATCTTGAAATTTATGTGAACATCAAACAATAGATTTTCTTGGGGGTGAAAGTGAAGAAAGCTATTTCTCTTCAAAAGGTGGTTTTCCATGGAAGTGCTGGACTTTGCATCATGGGCACAAATGCCCCCCTTCTCCTGCAATCAGAAATATTGACACACTGATTTCAATGATGTATACTTAAACTGCAGCATCGATAGAGGAGAAGTAATACTTCATTTCCTGTCAGTGATGTAGTGCATTTTTACTCTGATGGCTACGGTTACAATCAAAGCACATTTCAAATACTTGAATACACTCTCAAAAAGAAGGTACAAAAATGACCTTTATCAAAACAAATAATAACAAAATCAATGGCAGAAAAAAAATTCTTACTTACCATAGAAAGTTTCAACAATCTGGTCGAGCTTGTGTTTGTTATATTAAAATCCAGTATGCTATCAAAAAGTGTTTACATGTTTTGCAAAAACAAATATGTAATTTTCCATATCGACTGTCAAGAAACAGTAGGCGTAAATGTTAGTCATAACATCTCACATTGCCACATCGTCTCAAATTATTCTCAGTTACACCATATTTTTTTAGCAGCAGGACAGTTGTTTGAGGCTATGATCCTTAATGTTGCTTTGTCTGTCTCCAGTTCCCAGCATGCACAGAGATGGGAGAGATGAGATATGAGATGGCAAAATAAATTGCAGGATTTGTATGAGACTTTGATTGTTGTGGAGTTTATGGAACAATAAAAAATATAATTAGCTTGTTTTATTGCCTTGTAAAAAAACAAGATTAATGGCTGTTCTATGCTGATTCCATCTTTAGTAGAGGTGGGAAAGAATTATGGTTGACTTTTTCATAAGGTTTCTTATCTTTAAGATGTAACTCCTTAATCCCTTGGACACCCAGTTTTTAATATTTTTCAGCATAGTCATTGCAGGTCAATATGCCCATTTTCCTATTACTATGCTAGGTGATCACCACAAGTACTAAATTTCCAATTCTACCCATTGGGGTCACCTTGTCCAGTCATGCCACCTTTTAGCACTAGGATTAACAATTTTGACTCACTCAAAAATATAGGGCGAGTTGTATTTTTTAAAATTCTGTGGGGGAAAAATTCTTTCTTCTATTTGGGCCAAGATGGTACTTCGCACTGACTCTTCAGTCTCAGTGTTTGTTTATAGTCTTTATTCTTTCAAACTTTGACCTTTGTCTGTCCAGAAAGTTTGTCTGGAGAAACTTTACCTTTTGTGGCATCTCCGAGGTTGATGGTGCAGAAATAGAACATTATTAGACATAAATACTTCACATGCCTCTTCGCCTCCCTTTCCAGCAGCCCCTGCCTACCCAAACTCCTTAATCCTCCCTCTCCTCAGACCAGCTGCGGAGGAACATTTGACCCGCCAAGACATCTCCCATTTTTACGAGAACGATTGATGGTCCTCCCTCTCTCTGTGCCGTAAGATCACCTGGGTGAGAGCTCGGTCACTGAACGACTGTGATCTGTTCCTTTTTGTCCTTCAGGCTACTCCTCCTCAAAGTCTAGTAAATTTGCCAAGATGGACTCTTTTGTCAACCTCTTCACTTCCAAGACTGGGAATCAAAGTCAAGGTGACTGACAATAAATAAATAAATTAATAAATAAATGTTCTAAACTTGGAAATTTAAAAAGAAAAATCCCCCTCTCCACCTTCACTCCCCTCGCCTGATTCAAATGCAACTTATTTGAACAGTTGTGTTGATTACAAGCAACTTAATAATTTAACTGTTCATGTAATACAATCCTTCCTTTGTAAATCCCATTCAGCCCAGCTTGTCAGGATGCTAAGTGCTTTTATCATCTGTAAATAGAGGCCTGGATTGCTCTCTCTCTCTAGGGGAAGAATTCCAGGACTTCTCAACCCAGACTCCACGTATTTGTTTTCTCAGATGATGGATATTTAAATAGGCCATGAAAGCTTTTAAAACACGTTTTGGCAAGAAAGGCAAAACAGTCTCATCAAAAATGTATTTTGCTGACAATGACTCAGTTGTGGAAACAAAGGCCACGTTGTATTGCCCTTGTAGCATCATCAGTAATCAAATGTGCAGTCCTGTATGTCAATTGAAAGTACTTCTTAAAGGTTATACAAATTTGACATTGAAATGGATGGCACTCTGAAGCTGTAACTTTAAAAAACTACACAGTGCACAAACATTTCAGGAACTGTAGTCATAAAAGATCCACACTGAACATTTTTTTGAGTAAAGATGAAGATAAGATTTGGCATAATACCTTCATCAATATTCAAGATTACTGAAATTGTCAGTCTGTGCACCTATTATTTCATTTTAATGTTGTTGTAACAGTTGTAAGATTTCAGGCCACACTTGTTTGAATTACTGCCACAAGTTAAGAATTTGTTATGAACCTAGACAGAGTAATTAGCTTGTTCAAATATGGTGACATTTTACATTTAAAACACAACAAATCACTGGGTTACCATGCATCAAGAGCATAAAATAAATAGTCATGTTACTAGATAGTTACAGTAGATATTCAAAAGCATAGCGAGCTTGTTAGCAAATTATTATTGCCATTTAGCGAGGTAATTCAAACTAGTGAACTATTGCTATGTAGCTATAATAATTAGGTATTGTATAGCTAGTTAGCTGTGTAAATATTAAGAAATCATTGTCAGTTCTTTATTTGGCAGCATCATTTAGTTCCATTCAATTTCATGGAAACAGGCATTTTATTGTGTTACTTCCATCCCTTAAAGAAATGAGTGAGGTTGGTAATGTGAAGTGTTTCTAATCTTCATTTTTTCAAACCTTTCAACTGATCTCTCCTGTAATCATAGCCCTTCTTGGGTCCCTTAATTGTGACCCAAAGATCTGTGACACTGGTGTTATGATGCATTGCAAACACACATGCGTGTGCACATGCACGCGTGCACACGCACACACACACACACACGTGCACATGCACACACACACACGCTGCAGAAAGCTGAGGGTCTAGAAATTCTGTGTAGAGCTCTGCAGTATTAATGGTTGCTGAGATGTAAAGATGCATTAATGAGATAAAAAGCTTCATTGGGTGAACAACATGTAGTTTTTATCAGCTGTGGTGTGTGATATTTGTGATAAAGAGACCATATGGTATGGCCAAAGGCCTCTTTATACAATACTTGGATTTATTTGAACAGCTCTGCTTTCACCCTTTCTTTTCTTCAGCATGTGTTGTTCACTAATTTCCTCTGAAGGGGTTCTTTTCTGTTTCTGGTTCTTTTTTATCATTCTACTTCAAATGTAAACTGTACAAGAAGGCATATTTTGCTTCATTATTTTGTAGTGATCTGATCACAAAATTTGAGTCTCCTAAAAATGGTGAATTAAACAGCCAATACAGACTGAAACAGTGTGAGAGAGGATTCCGATTATTGTCCACAGACATAGAACTAAACAGTCTGACATGCAAAAGTCACCACTGGTACCAGACCGGTAATACTGTAACAAGATTGTGGGTTCAAGTCTCGGTTTAATCTCAGCCACTCATACGTTTGTGAAGGGGATCTGTGGAGAGCAGGATTCTAACAGGTATTAGCTGCTGATTGGTTAATTCCTCACAAAGCCCTTGGAGCTACTGTAATTAGGAGAGTGCTTAACTAGTGTGCCGTCAGGGGCCGACACACAGTGCATGCACGCTGTCATTCTGTGAATTCAAAAGGCACAAATTTATGGGTGTGCAGCTCAGATGGAGGAACACTTTCTCTAACCTTCAGTTCTGGGTTTGAAAGATCATTATAACAGAGTGATAGATGTGTGCTGGTCTGGTTCTCCTCTGGCTCATGGCTGATGGAGATTAGAAATGGCGTGATGAGAATAAGGGAGTATTTCTTTCCCCTCCTGTGTGTTTTGAGGAGAGAACATACTTTTAGTTCACGGTTCATTAACCATAGCTGAGAAATCAGTTTTGCTGTTTGTGGGGAGAATTACTTTTTCAATTACCACTAACCTCTTCTCCTTGGAAGTGAGAGTATTGTGAGATCCTGACTGCAGAGCCTTGCAATGAAGACCTGACTCTGTAACACTGATATTGTTGTAAGCCTGGCATACTGAAAAAATACATTATGATTCAGAGTTAGGAGCTGATGTTCAGATTTGCTATTAAAAAACACTAAGGCATTGGGAGCACCTCTAATGTATCTCATGTACATACAGTAAACTTACATACAATAGTGTCTTCATTAGGGGAAAAATATCATCATTCATATAGGATGTGATTTTGCAGCACATTGAGTATGTGAGCTACATAACATTCCTGTCCTACTTGAAATTTCCACTTTCACCTTTAAAAATAAATTAATCATGTTTCGGCTGTCTTGGCAGAAAAAATGAACCCAATTCCTCTGTAATGCCACTGGGCCAGATTCACTATTCATGCGTACAGATGATTTTGTGTGTATAAATCTGTGTAACAATCAATCTGATGAACATTTTAAAATTTTTTTTAGAGTTTTGAAGATCTCCAGGCCACTCACACCATCCACACAAGAACACTTTTTTTTTCCTGATAAAATTGTGCAACTGCCAGAGTTATATGCACGCAAAATGATCTCTCACCATACAAATAAATTAACATGCAACTCTGCAATAAACAAATAACTGTCCTAAGCATCCTGTCTAATCAGTAGGCTTACACTGTAATTAAGTCACTTGCCAAACTGTAACTGTGAATCTGTCTATACTTTAGGTGATAGATGTTATGTACTGAAAAGCATTTGATTCTTCACATATAACCAAACACTCAACTCAGGGTTTAGCACTGATGTGTTGATTTAGGGAAACAAACTAAGTACTAAAGTAAACCGGCACACCGTTACCATCTAGGACAAACAAATGCCATTCTGCCAAATGAAATAAGGTAAGAATAGGGGAAGTGCAGAGGGTGAAATGCAAATTAGCAAAAATTAGGTCAAGCGACCTTTGTCAGTACCATTATCTTCTACACATGGGCTGACGCATCTTCTACACATCTTCTATACACTGTGCTGAAACCCTGGCTGATGACACTGCTGATCAATCCACACATACCATGGAAGGTTGCATACAACCACATACTCCCTGGGGGATGGAGCTCACTGTCAGTGTGCTAAAAGGCTGGTGGATGTATTTGGCGAAAGCAGATGGCATGCTTTTGCACAGAGCAGAGAAGGTGTGCAAAATGACATTTGCTGCAGTGTTCTGCATAATATGACCATGGCATCTGTTCGCCACTAGGTGAACGACAATGAGAAGACCCTATGACTGAACGTGTTAACTGAGTGTCTTAGTCAAGGTATGACTTACATGTAGCCATGCACCTTTTACTTCTGGCTTACATCAAGTCTACTGTCACATACTTTCTATGTGTTGGATGCAAATTTATTGTTAGAAGAAGATTTTCTTCTAAAAATGACTGAATTCGATATTAGAGGCCTTTCAAAGTCGTGCTTCTATTGACAACTGATTTACTGACGTCTTCACTGCTTACACTATGAAATACATTTTTTTTCCTCGTGTCCACCTCTGTCAGAATTGTTTACATCTATGAATGAGAGAAATTATTTTAATTTTACCCTTTTGGCAGAATTTTGTCTACACTTAAAGCTCAGAAGTCAGAGTGCCCTTACATGAGATTACTTAGAAATTTACTTATGCTAATTGCAGATAACATGCACAAGCTTCTAATTTAAGAACAGTTGGGATTCATCACCATACCAAATTAGTTTAAGAACGAAATTGGGTGTTTCTGCATGTTTCATGAATCTGACTTGACCTTTTGGTACAAACTTTCCTTGAAAACAACATGTGGCCATTTCTACATGCATTTTTTGATGAGGCTCACTGTCTCTGCCTGATGGTGTTAATTGGATTTATACAGAAATTAATATGTTTTTGTTTATTTGTACACAAAGTAGCTGTGAATTTCTGAGTAGAGCATATTTAAAATACACTACTCTATGTTAAACAAGGCTGCAGTTGTTTTGGTTTATAGTATGTCACCTTTTCAGAATTTGCTGACATACTTTTTGCAACATATAGAGTAAGCAATGGAAAGATCAGAGACCATAGCTACCATAAGTATTTAGCTGTGACTGGTGCCATATTGAAGCCAAAGTACTCTTTTCTTTTTTTATTGCCATCTGTCATAAGACAATGCTGTAGAATAATATTTCAAAGCTCTTTAACAGTCACTGTAATAGCCTTGATAACTTAATTTGGGAAAGCGTAGTTTCTAAACCCGTTCTTCATTTAATGGTTAAAAAATGCAATATTATTCTTACCCCTCAGAGGTTTATTCTTGGCATATTTAATCAGCACATGACATTATTCCAACATTGCACCAACATGATTGCTATGATCCTCCTATATAATTGGTATACTGTCACATGTTGGCTGAGATTTAATGTGCTGTTCAGTGTCCTTTATGGGGTAAAAAAAGACAGACGTTTGTTTGGATACCAGCTGTTTGCCATCATTTTTTGATATGATGAAAAGTTATTTCAGTACGACAACTCTCAGCAAGCCAGAAAAAACATTGCCGCCATTCATTACCGCAGTTTATATGCAACTGCATTGGTCTAAGTCAGTCCAGTAAGGAGATAATCAAGCTGACAGGACTGGAAATCAAAGTGTAAAGGAAATAATACCACACCTTGTCTTGGGCTGAAATGTGTATTTCCTTTAATGACAGTTAATTAGCCATGACTTGTTAAAAGCCTGCGTTTTGCACGCTGACCTCTGCCAAGAATGACGGTACACAACACTGTGGCACCCTCCCTAACCACAGTGAGACATTTTCCATCCTGTGTGTTTTTCTTACTGGAAGGAATTGTGAGGGGAGTTCATATTGGGCCTGGTTATGCCCTATAAGAGCAGCCCTCGCTGTCTCTGTGCTCAGACAGCAGTGGCCTCTCCTGGACCACCACACGCGGATGGGCAAGGCTGTCCGTTTTTATTTAACGCGCGCTTGAGAAGCAGCCAAGCCAAGCGAGGATGTGCAGCAGGAACGAGACTGACTGAATTACACTGATGGATTGGGACATATAAGTCAGCAAAGTCATATTTCACTCGGCAGAGACCAGACAAACACTGAGTGCACTCAGGTAATGGCACATTACAGATCAAACTACGGCACTCTCCAGATATGACATCCAAAAAACCCCCTCCGCCCCACTCCCCTTAATTTACCCTCAATATGAATCATCGGACAATAAATGTTGCACTACTTTAACAAGAGCAGCATTTGATTTGCGATGATTTGGATGATTAATTTTGAGTCTGCATTTTTGGGTCTCCTCTGGATCAGACAAGAATAACATCTGAAGTGCTTGCTGTATAATTTGCCACTGTATATGCAAACCTATGACACTATTTGCCAGGGAGCATCAGTTCAAAGAGCCAGAGGCCATTGAAAAGGCAGCTGAGATGTTTGATGGGTAAGATCCATGTCTGGCAAATCCTATCACGGACTGAAGGCTTTGTTGAGACAGGAAGATTTCTGAGTTGGTGTTCAGGTCTTATTAGTGCTCATATGCGTGACAGTTAGAGAAAAGGAAAACAATCTTCACTGTGGCCTGGGTTTTTTTATCAGCAGGTCCAAACTGGACTGATTGAATTAAGCATTTGATCGGTGGGGGGAAATGAATCCAATTTCATTCTGACGATTCCATCTAATTGCATGACTGGAAGCACATGAAAAAGAAAAGCCCCTTATCTTGTTTGCGGAATTTTAATTTCCTGGACGGCTGCTCTCTCCCGGGCGAGATGTTAACCTGCGGTGTGAGCCTATAGGCTCGCCGCCCTCTGAACGGCGAATCCGCAGTCAGAGGGTTTGTCTGCTAGCAGACAGACCAGATGTTCCTTTTCCACACCTCTCAGAAATGTTCCCCCTCATTCATTTTCTGGTGACGTAGTCTCCCCCTCTCCAAGACCTCTGACCAACTTTATTCCTCATTCAGAAAGCTTTCTTGGGCCACAAGGTGCACCTGATGATAAAGGCTGGAAAACCCATAACTGCAGATTCTGACAGTTTTAATACCAATTCAACTGCCAGGGATTTGATTTAAACACATTTTTATTACAATATTATGTTTGAAAATGTGGCTTTTTCATGTTTCTTTCCATGCCAGCTTAGCCAGGGTTTTCACTCCAAGATCCAAGGTCTGCGTTTTTTGGGCTTTCATTGGGTAAAGTGCACACTCCTGGCTTCAGAATTGTTTTTGTCAGTGAAGGGGGAAAATGGGTCAGGTTGATTTTAAATGGTGCAGAAGGGGGTTACTGAAATTCTCCTCGCTCGCTGAGCCATTCCTTGGATTGTAAGACCTGGATCTGGAGTTGGAATGGCAGCAGGTATGGGGAGCCCGAACTTTGTCTTTGCTTCTGAGGTGAAGTTTGCACAAGTCCCCATGTGTCTCCTTGTGTACACGGAGCCTTCGGCAGTCCCCTGTGTGTGTCTGTGTTTCTCTTGGCAGCTCAAAATGGTTCTATATATAATTTAAAAGATTTTCACTCCTCATTCCACTTCAAAGGGGAGTAATGTGTCATGGCACCACCGTGACTGCAATCAAACTGATACCAACAAACTGCAGGCAAAGAAAAAAAAAATCCTCCAATATTCCTGGATTCACAACAACCTGGAGAAGTTATACTGTACCTACTTTGACATCTGAGTTTAAATATTTAAATGACAATGATACAAATAACAACAATAATAAAACTTAACTGATTCAATACAGTTCAATCTTTCCACACCATTAGACAACTTATACTATTCTAGAACTACCTTTGCTATCCCCACTGCTGTTACTTGTACTACTTCTAATGATAAAATAACAGCAAGTGCAGGTATGCCATTGCTAATGATATTAGCTGTATTTGCTGAATTAATTTCTGTACTGTATAGATGCTGTCATCGTTATTATTATTATTATTATTATTATTATTATTATTATTATTATTATTGCCAGTTTTGGAGAAGTAACGTATTCCCTACATTCCTTTTAGTGTGACAGAATCTTGGTGCTGTGCATATACATCTGGAAATAATTCTCCAGGGCCTTCTGTCTGAATCATTACAAACCATTCATTCCTCTGCATTATTACTTCTTTGTGCAATCAGTTTTTATTGTATTTCCAACACCTAAAATATACCCCCCACCCCCAGAAAACCTCAGGCAGACTTACAATGACACCCTTATATACACCCCAAAGCACAGGCACTAAGTCACCTCCACTGTCTGCCTTTCCGCAAGGTTCTTTGAAGACCCAAATTTCTCCTGTTTAAGTGTGACTGTGTGACAATGTCATATTTTAGGAGCACATTTATGCTAAGCTATTTATGCCACAACCCTTGGAGGGGCAAGACTGCATCTGAGATTGGCTTTAAAGAGCGACATATTTATTTGGCTGTAACCGCATGTGGGAACAGGTCTGTTTTTCCAGGATGAGTGCTCACAAATTCATACATCAAGATTGCACTGAAGAGAGAGTGACCTTGTGCGTGTGTGTGTGTGTGTGTGTGTGTGTGTGTGTGTGTGTGTGTGCATATGTGTGTGTGTACAGTCTGAATAAGCAGAGACGGAGTAAGAGAAGTATAGATGAGAAAGACCCTCTTCTATCTTTCTTTCTCTCTCTCTCCTCACTTAGCCGAATGAAGGGTCCAAACTGCTGCATATTCATCAAGGCAAAGGGGCCAGTCTGGGGCCGAGTGACTGAAAACCGAACATGTAGATGCATTTGTTATTCTAACATCTAATGATTCCCCTTTTAAGGCGCATAAGACTGTGTGCCCTCCAGGTGCTCTCTCAGACAGATGGCGGCTCAGGCAGGGGGTACTCACTTCAACATGTTATGGATGGAAATTTCATATAAGGCAACGCAAGGAGAAAAAGTCAATTAGAGACAATGGAGAAAAGTTCCACCCTCTTTTTTTTTTTTTTTTTTCTGCGCCGGGACATTTTTGCCTTGAGTGATTTGTCATGTTCGGATGAAGACGTTTTGTCCCGAGATGACAGAGAGACGCCTCCTCATCATCCACAGCTATTATATTGAGTTACAGCTGGAGAGCAGAGCTTCTCAGACAATATGAGAATGCGATGTTATGATCACTCACGTTGAATTAAACTCCTCACTAAACATTATCTCAGTATATCAAGGTAGCAGGGATTACTCGAACAAAAGGGAATGATGAAGAACCTTTGCGGCATGTGGGATAAACACAATATGCTGAAATGATTTAACAGCAAGGACCTTCTCATCTAGAATGGGTGTGGAATGTACTCACTTACCCCTGTACTCAATCAATGTTTGTTCTCAGCTTTGACTTGTACAAATGACTCTTTTTCAATACAAATGTGGTGTTTTTAATTAATTAGGTGATCTCTGACCTCTCCAACTGTGCTTTTACAAAAAAGGAATGCTTGCGTTTCATTGTGAGTGAAAGTTAAGGACAAAAGTTGACTCTGTCCAGGGTTTTGTCTCATAAGAACACTCAAGGGTCAAACCCTTGCTGTTACACAGAATAGTTTTAACCATATGTAGACTTAACAGCATGTTAACAGCAGCACAATGACAGTCAGTATTTTGCAGGTGCTAAAACCAAGGCCAAAAAATGTATCCATCTGTTGATTGCATATAGTTACCCTTATTCTCTGTATCAGTAGGCCTCTTTTTTGATGACTGAAAGAAGAGACCTCACATATTTTTTTGAGAATGGCTTACAGGACAGGTTGATTATGTTTGGATCTGCCCTTGGTCAAGCTTTGCACAAACATACCATGGTCCTCCAGTTTGACCCCTTGAGGAGAGGAAGCAGGAGGTAGAGAATGATGTTGTGTGCTTGTTTTAGCCCTTTTCTCTCTCACTCCTGCCACAGAATTGATAGTGAGGGGAATAAGGACCGATGCATTATTCACTCAAGGTTCATTTGATTGATTACAAAGCTCTGACTGCAAACAAATTCTAAAAGGGCTTATGCTATCTAGTAAATCTTGATCTGGTTTAATTTTGTGTTGATGCTGTGGGATTATCTTAAATCCCCCACCTCCAGGCTGTGCCTAGCCTTATCTGCAAACTTTATTTATCTCTCACAAAACATTTAGAGCAAGAGAAAGTAAAGAAAAACAAGGAGCATTAATGTTTGGGAAAAAAATAGCCTTTTTACCGGTGACTTTTTACCAGTGACATCTCGTATATTTTCTCGTATATGTTTATGGGTTGTATAAATTAGCAGGGCTAGAGGTTATTTATTTTAATAGTTTGATGGCCTCTCATGGCACAGAATAACTATACTATCTAAAAGTGGTGCATATGACTCCCTGTTGAAAACGAAATTTATGACACAATTGCACAGGTACCCACAGTCTAATTAAATCAGAGTGCTCATTTTCAACGGCTCTTTTTATCACTCCAGAAAAAAACTTCTTTCATATTCTCTCATCCTAAATGGCATAACATTTTTCTCTGTCAAACGTTGTTCTCCCCATGGTTCTCCAGTCAAGTTCAGAGCTACACCTACTGGATGGCGACTTTCAACTTCACCTTCATGAGTAAATGCAGCCATGTGGACTTTCTGTATGTCTCTGGGGAAAAGTCCATCTTTTTTGTTGATCCTAGGCAGAATGTAGAGACATAAATACCACCAATTAAGCCTGGAAAAGTAAACCATTTCTTGCTCTGGTTTGCTAAAAAAGAGCTGGTATCTATATAAACAATGTAATTGATAACCCATCTGTGAGGAGGGGAAAAACGTTTTCAGGAATATTTATTATTTGTAATAAATGACTTGTTAATTTCAGCCCGCAAAGTACTGTAATAGTAAAACTTTACACGTGTTTCAAAGTTTGGAGAGCATCAGGGGAATCATGCTCTATTGCTCACATTTAAACATCAATTAATCATGTGGGCTCTGCTGTCTGCTGTTGGTTTGTGTATAATGCGGGATGCTTTATAGAGGGGGCTGCATTTCCCTTGAAGCAGAGGAAAAAAATGTCATAAATAAAGCAAATGTAGTGTTCCTCTGTGCACATTACCTGATCCCTCCATTATGAGATGAATTATAATCAAACTCTGAACCCCATGGTTAAGGTCAAAATGTCATGTAATCACATGCTCAAAGATGAATGGTGATAAGATGAATGGCTGTCAGCTTTTAGTGTTATTCCTCACTCTTTGCCACTAACGCGGCATATACCTGCATTAGGTCCCAGGATTGAATTCAGTTAATCAGTGTGCGGGCTTTCTCATTTGATCAGTTTATTTTCCTCGATATCTGGATATTTGGTTGTGTATTCAAACAGAGGGAATAATCAGAGAATTAAAATTCCTTATGCAAGAAGACAGAATATTTGTTTATTCTGTTTTTTTTTTTTCCATGCAACTGAAAGAATACATTAATCTCGCTCTGCAGTGTTTCTTAAACACCAACGTATTTGTCCTGGAATAATGTGAGAGCACAGCAAATTTTTCACATCCAGAGGGGTTCATCAAAACTTTTTGCCCCTAGTAAAATACCATCACTACCAGCACTGAAGGATTAGCGGAGCAAACGATCAGAATCGCTCTGGAGAATTGATGGGCAGTGCCAGGTCTGCCAGGCCATAAGAGTTCGCCAAGTTTCAGACGGATGATGTTTTGTCGGATGTTGGATGTCAAACTGAAGTTGTTCTTGAAGAGGGAACAAGCAGACCTGGTACTGTGGTTTAAGAATAGTTGGTTGTGGAGACGTTCCTTTGTAATATACAGAACCAAAACTGCTAGCGTTTATCAAACCATATCTCAGTCCACCAAGACTGAGGCTTCAGTAATGCTAAAAGATTTGCCATCATTTTAAAAGCCTTTGGGCTGACTCAGTTGCGTTTTCAGCCCGCAGCATGCTGGCGTCAAGGCCATTTTGCACCCACAGGGCCACTGTGCTGTGTCCATTTGTTGGGTAAAATGTTTCGGCACTGTCAGTGTGTCATTCAGACTGGCGTAGCATAATGGGACAGCGTAGTGATGGAGACGGCTGCCTCAGCTGTTTTGGGCCCATGCTAAGCAAGGCATCCTGAGTCAGGAAGAAAAGAACCTTTCAGAGGAATGTCTACCTGCCTGCTTAGCAGGGCAGCCCATAGAGGAGTCACTGATAGACTGCCATTTTATCCATCAATCATTTCTGGAATAAAACACTACTCTGTGTAATTTGATCCTGCATACTGCGTACACAGGGCACCGCTGCCTCTGTTGCTGGTTTCCCTGCCCCCTGCACCCCATCATCAACAGGGTTTTATTAACCTTAAATTCATTATCCACGTTCCAGGTGCCCATTATGCTGGGGCACACTTCATCATTTTTTTTTCTTTGCATTTCACTCCAGCCTTCTCTCAGGGAATGAAGCTTTGTACAGTGATGATTTGTGGACAGAGATGGCACACGATATGCAGAGGAATGCGGTCAGTGTCTCTGTGAGTATCGCTCTGATGGAGTGGCTTCGGGTACTGTATATTCCCTCTGATGCAGCAGTTCCAGTTTATCCGTGGTGGATTGCAAAAACAGGAAACAGATGAACGGCATCGCTCTCAATCTCTGTAGATTGATGTTCTAGTTGTGCTGAACAAAAAGACACTTGATAGAAAAGAGTAATAACAGAAACGCATTTATAATGCCAGCGTCAGGTCAAGGCTGAAATACCTTTTTTATCTACGCATGCTTTTTCCTCATATATAGATAAAACATAATCATAATACCAATTAAATGATAAAATTGCAGTGTTCTGATTATGGATACCTCCAACAATTATGATTTGAGATAAAGTGCCTGATGAGCCTATTGTCTTAATCAATATATTTCCCCTTGTCATCACTTTTATTGTGTGAGTCTTTCAAAAGAGTCTTAATTGAATCTTAATCATTGTGGAGTACTGCAGGTGTGTTCACATGAATGAAAGCTGAGGGTGACCATCTTTGCAAAACAGTAGCATTTCTAGTGTTGTTGCTCAGATGCTGCTTGGATCTATCATTGACCTCCTTTTGCAGTCACAGTTTGAAAATGTACCAAGTCAATTTCTCCCATTTAGACTTTTACAACACAATCCTCCCACATACCCAAATGTGTACTTATATTATCTTAGGTTCGAAAATTGCCCAGATGAAAGAAGGAGACTTACAAAAATAGTTCCACAAATGCAGGATGTTTATAAATTATGCAAGGTGGTCTTGACCTATTATTATTCTGTTCAGCCCTAAAAAATGAAGGATTATGATTACATCTAATCAATTGCATATGTAATGCAGACTGCACATTTCAAACACAATTCAGACATTTTGCAGACAATCAGAAGAGTCAATCGAGAAAGGCGAAGAATTAAAGGGGACATTTCCACCCACAGTTCAGGGTTTATCAACTTTTTCGAGACTTTTTCTAGCTTGATAACTTTCATGTTATCAACACAGAGTCGTACCCAGATTCATCTTCAAAAAATGGGGCTTTTGATTCAGTAGCTCAACCGATTTCTGTCTCGTCCAACTCCCGTCTGCCGATTTGGGGAGTATCATGTGGGCCACTGAGCAGAAATGACTGTGGTTGTGGTTCAAAATGATAAGCCTGGAGAGGAAGTCCCTTCCCACTGCTGGAAGGCCAGGGAGGAAACAAGAGGTGAGTCTGCCAGGGCAGATAAACTACACTCTGGCAGAAGACACTGAGACAAGAAAAATACAGCAATAATATAATAATATATTAAAAGAAAAAAAAATCCTCTGAATCGATGGGCTGTTGCCCGGGGAATTAACATCGATGGGGTTGGCTAAGAAAACCCAGAGCCTGTTAGGTAACCTTGCATGCACTTCATACCCCTAGTGATCTCTCCTCGGTTTCTCCACATAATACCAGTGTCACACAGTGAACGTTAATGCTAAGGCTAGGGCTAGCTAGGGCTCTCCATATGGCCTATTAGATTTATTCACCATAGTTTTGATTCTGCGACAGTACTTTTCATCTACTGTGGGATCTGTAGCATCACATTACAGAGTGATCACAGGGTGCTGTGTATCCCCAGTTCTATTCTGTGTCAGGATGTACATCAGTGTTCAAACTGGGACCAACAGCTGCATGTTAGCACAAGTGCCATGTGAACTGTGACTCACAATGCACCAGTCTGTTCTGTTACTGACACAGGTGACATTCCCATGGACTTGAGCTCTGATGTCATTCACATCCCTGCATTCAAGCACAGTTAGCAGGAAAATAATGAAGAAACTCTAGTTATGTTTTCTATTACATGATTGTGTCTAATTGAAAATAGTGTGTTTTTCCTTGTTTACGTTGATGCGAGACACCTGACTCAAACTAACGTTTGACATTTAGACTGTGTATTACTCATTATCTTTTTCATATCCTATCCTTTGTCATGGGGCTCCAGCTGACAGTTATGAGCTATTACACACACACACACACACACACACACACACACACACACACACACACACACACACACACACAAACCAAGTTGCTCTTCGCTGTCTCCCATGTTTCTTGGTCTGCTCTGATGTGCTGAGGTGTGTCCTGACCCGTGTGCTTGGAAGGGGCAGAGCAGATCACAGCAACATTTGTCCCTTATAAACACGAACAGTCAGCAGCTGTGAAGGCCGCAGTTTTATCAGGGGCCAAATTATTATTCATAGTCTTGGAAAGCAGATATATCATTTTTTGTCAGATATCTCATTTGCATTTTCCCACCTCTAGCCTCCCCCTCTCTCTTTCTCTTACAAGTAAACACCCATAAACAGACGTTTGTGCAGACAACACTGTGAAGTCTGTTTGTGGTAAAACTGAAAATGCTAGCTGGAAGGAGACGCCAAGCTGATTTTGTCCCTTGAGCGATTGCTGAGTTACTGGGACAACTGTGCAATACATCTGAACTCACTTTTTAATAACATACGACATTAGATTAATGGTGTAAGAGAGTGCAGTAATATTTCTATGTTTTCAGTCATTGCAGTCTGTGCCTAAATGACAGAACATGGTGCTGATGGACTAATATCACGGACACTCAATAACCACTCTTCTCAACTAGCTGTACAGTGCAGCTGGGTTGACTTCCTGAACTCCATCACATGCATCAGTGTTGCTTATCGTTGATTGATCTTTCTCACCTAATTAATGCATGTGATCTCAGTTGCCAGCCCATTAAGGAAATGTTCTTAGAGCCAGGACAGCCCTGTGTTCACACCTTTAGCATAGCAGTTGATTTATACATTTTTAAATTTATAGTCTAACGAATGACTATGGTTGAACGTAATTCAATTTCACTAGTTCCTCTCTCACCTCCTTTTAAGTCTGGTCCTTCACCATGTAGACATGATTGTCTCAATACCCACCAAGCTAGTGAGGTTGTCCTCAATAGCTTGGCATTGGTGTTCATTTGGAAATCAAGGATTTTCAGAATTACTTTTGAATACTGATACCGATGTCCCATGATCCTCTGCAAATTGCAATAGGATAATGGTAAAAAAAGAAAGATCACCCCCCACTAATTTCTTCAATAAGACATTGACAGAATAGAATTGTTATTCCAAAGAAGATGTCTGACTTTGCATACCTCGCAAATAGCACAGCTGATGTCTATGCCTTCCTTACCTCAGTACTTTGATGTCTTTATCGGGGCCAGCTGTCCACAGGGTGTTACCACTTGATGTGCACGGTTGATGCACTGCCCTGCTTGGATGACTCCACACTTTGATGATGGAAACATGAAATATGTTAAACATCCATGCTAGCAGCAGAGGTGAGTCTTTGGACTGAGTATGATCCTAAAGCTTTGGAATACTGCCCAGACCCAGCAAGGTTTTGTGGACAGACTCCTGAGTCATACATTATAATATTTTAAGGTGGTGGTATGCTGGAGTTAGGGACACTACAACCTGTATTGTATGACCTGTGAAACTCTGAAAGGAGCCTGTAAATTGTGTGGTATGCATTCTTTTGTACAGCATGGATCTAACCAAGATGTACCTGCCTCAGTATGTCTGATGAATGAAACCAGGGGAATGTCCTGGACATTTTTACCTTACTGGACAATTTATGATTAGTTTTTAAGGTATATTTTTATTCAATTATATACTTTTAGATCTAAAAGTACGATCTAAAAGTGTCAATAAACACCCCAATCCATTGGATTTAGTTATAGTTTGTCAGATAAAACCTAAGACCTGTTTTAAGAACTCATTCATGAACCAAAAAGGGGTTGTTCACTTATTATTAGTAGTAGTTTTGTTTTGTGTGTGTATACTTTGTGTATACTTTGTGCACAGGAACACAGGAACACAAGCTGGTGTTCATTCCTCTGTGCTTTTAAGATTAAACTAATGATTTCATGTGTAGATATCTCAGACAAAATCACATTAGTCCAATTTGAAACAATCAGACCTTCAGGATGGACTAAACCTTGTGTGGCAACTAACACAGATGGAAAGATAACTGGAAGAGACAGATGGCTGGCAGATAGCTCTAAGATCACACATTTCTTGTACCTTGCACAGTCTCATTAAAGAATAATGAATACCTTATCTTATTTATTTAGATCCCATTCCTCTATTTTAAATTTCATGTTTAAAATCCTTTCCAATGTTAAAATACTAGGCCTCACCAGGCAGGAACTCTTGGGCATTTATTTTTATCCTTCTTCATGAAACACCAGAGCTTGTTCTATCTGTGACCCAGACAGACCATTCTATTCAAAGTCATGGTTGCACTTCCAATGGTGGACTCCAGAAGGTAGGTGTTTTTTTTTTAGATTTTTTGTGCTCAATTTGTTAATGATCCGTTGTTGCTAAACCGTCTCAAAGGACCTTGTCCAAGGTCACTCGGTGTTTACAAGAGCTGAAATGCAATGGGTTGTAATTACCACATTATACAAGTGCATTTGCTTATTAACATGGTAGTCGTTAGAGTGCTCTGTGTGTTCCCATTTACCCCCCCTGGGCAGGCACAGCACAGTGATTACTGCCATAATGTCACAATTAAGTCACTGTTGTCACTTTAATATGTGTCCTCCAGAAACACTGCATACATTTCCCCCTCGCAATTCAAGGTCGAGACTTCTCCATTAATGCACACAGAATTAACACGATAAAAAATTTATTTCTCTATACCCATTTAAACAATCTACTGACGAAGCTTACAGTTTTAATTATTTTGGCATTCTGTGATCCATATAGCTGCATTTTTAAATTGTTGAATCTTCCTAAAGGGTCCCAAATGGGAATGTTCCCTGGTAGTGAGGTTACTGCTGGGCCGCAGATTCTGTGTCAGCTAATTCTGTGTACACTAATATAGCAGTCTCACAAAGAAAAAAGGCCAGATTGCTGTTATCAGTCAAAACAATGACTGGATGAATGCAAGAATGCTGGGTCAGAGCCATAGCAGTTGAACCTAAATCAGAATCTAATATAATTCATGTTACAAATGCATAAATCAGAAATATTTGATTTTGTATGTCTTCCCTACTTGTGGCATTGCCACACACTTTTATATGATGTAATAACCTCATCATGTGACTCTAGCACATCAAGTAGTCATGTCCTGTGTTTGTACAGTACATCCATTCAAAACATGTTTTGGAAAGTCTTCTGCAAGTCACACATATTTTGAGTATTTCACTAATTCCCAGGTCAACAGGCTGTCTCTCTCAGAAGAACGTAAAATCGTTCATCATTGACAGTGAACTACAACAAGGAGGCACATGTAATGTCCAGGACTTACAGACACCATTGAAGTCTCATGGCAGACTTCAAATCAAGTCCCATTGCACTTTACACTCCGAGTGCTCTCAGTACATATTTTTACTGTTTGCCTCCTTACACACTTGGTTACTAATCTGAACAGTAATATGAAGGTCGGCTCAACCCATGATCAGGTGCTTTAACTGTTACTCTACATCGTGGTAGAGCTCACGCCTGAACATTTAATTGTGTTTTGCAATTTAAAATAGGGACAGCAGTCTAAATGAGTGGGGAAAATCAATAGACCAGCTGTTTTCTATTTTACTAAATGCCCCTTTTCATTTTGGAAAAGCTTGTAATTACAAAAACACTAATTTGGAGACTCACTCTGGGCTCCAATTATGAGCGCATAAAAAAAGATGAAACCTGCAAGAAAAGGTCAGTTAGGGTTAGTCATCTGCAATGGAATAACAAGAATGAGAGAGGCATAAAGCACAACAACAAACTAAGGAAAGAATAAAAAGGAAAAGCAATTTACAGCACCTAATCACTCTAACTGGCAATGCCTAATTTTCCAGTAACCCGTCAAACCTTTTATTCGGTACATTACCGAAAGGTATTGTGAAACAACCCTCCTTTAATGTGCTTAACAATGCATTAAATGACTTGATTAGGTGGCTGCATTAGACTGCAAGGCATTGCTACACTGTGCCAAATTCATGAAGAGCTCACTGCACACACACACACACACATATTATGTATTATATATATATATATATATGTGTGTGTGTGTGTGTGTGTGTGTGTGTGTGTATATAATATGTGTGTGTATGTGTGTGTGTGTGTGTGCATATTACAGTGGCAAAGGAGGAAAACATCATTAAACAAAACAAAAAAAAAATGGATGCAATGCACACATTATATGGATAGCCATAGCAAACACAACTGGCTCATGCTGCTGCCAATCTTACATTTCCATCTGGAAAGATATCTAGTTTTTCTCATGAAATATGACAGTTGAAATTTTCTTACGTTTGAGCAATTTGGAAAATCCTACGTGGACATTCCACAGTTGTTCCAGATTGTGAGCATGATCTGTGCTTGCCCTGTAAATCCTGCAGTGCTCTTCTTCAAAGCCCAGTCCTGGAGCTCTCCAAAACAGCCTCAGATGTTATGATGAAAGGTAAACTCAGTGCAAGATTCAATGTATGGCACTGATACCAGTAGACGCATTTCACACAACATCAGAAGCCAGAGGACTGACATGAAGTATAATCAATTGGTGGACATGTCTCATGCATATATTTGATACTGTTTATAGTGCCAATGATATAGCTAGGATGGCAGGGATGCCATCTGACAAATTTGTGTTGGTAGCATGTACTCCACACCTCTACAGAACTGGCAAGTAGGCCTGTTTTGGGATGTCTCACAGAAACCACCATAATGACTCCCCCCATATCATTCTGTACCATCTAGACTACCTGGCATTAGACACTCATTTGACACTCTTGGCATCTGACACTTTCAAGTGACACATTGTGACATTTCGACAATGTGACATTCTCTTCAGACAGTAAGATGGAGAAAACAGAGCCAGGTTACAATATACAAAGGAATTTAGAAAAAAAAAAAAAAAAACAATGTGCATGTTCAGTTTGTGTGAGGTAAGGTGGGCTAAACTGTTATAATTTTGAAATGAATAATTTTAATGTCTCACCTATTTTTTGTGTTATAGTGACTTTCAGAGTGTGTTGCTATTGTACATTGTATGAGTAGTGTTGTGGCCTCCAAAAGCATTTTTTGTGGAAATACTTCTTGCCATCTTTTGTCAGGTGCTGCTACCTGGAAATGCTGATAAATTTCGCAGGTGCAGATGTGCTGCTGGAACATCTAGAGTGTGCGGGGTTTGTGAGGGGATGAGATGTTTGATTTAAAATTGCTACAGTCTGTATGACTGACATTCCTCTTAATGAGGACTGAGGTCACTGTTGGCAGCCTGGAACAATTTTCCTTCAAACCGTGAAAAATGCAAACAGGGCAAAATATGTCCCGCGTGGGCACTATGTGGCTTTTAAGTTAGCAGGGCGATAAGGTTTAGGGGAACTATTTCCTCTTGTTTGTTTTCTTTTGACTTGGACAAAAAAGAGGGGGGCGCGGGGTTATAACCATTACCGAAAAGCCCAAGAAGTATGGTCAAAACACATTAGTGAGGTCTGTGTGTGTGTCTGTGTGTGAGTGTGTGTATGTCAGTGTGTAAGAGAAGTAGATGACCAGCTGGAATAATAACACTGTGAAGGATACATCCTTTATATGCTGGAGTTGTAATGGTGTCAGTGGAAGAGCAGTGTGCAGTGGTAGGGCAGTCGGTTAAACACAGGGTGGAGGGAAGAGCTCTCTGAGCCCATTGTCTTCTTGAGCAAAGAGTTATGCGGACTGTGTGTGTGTGTGTGTGTGTGTGTGTGTATTTGTGCATAACCATATTAGACATAATTATACAGTGCGCGTTCATGAGTTTAAAATACCAGAGATTAATTTAAAAAAGAGAATTGATCAAATGGAAAGTGTTTAGCTAGTCGTCTGTCCTCAGATGTCAGCAATAAAAAGACATTTTTTCATATCAGAGTCTTTGTGTGTGTGTGTGTGTGTGTGTGTGTGTATGTGTGTGTACAATCTACATGTGTGTTTAAGCTTTGCATATTCTTGATATACAGTTAATTTCCCAGTCACTATGTGAGACAGGAGACAGCTGGAGGTTGTGACAATGGTCAATCCACTTAACAAGGTATCAGTTACTGTCGCTACTACTGTATACAATATACTTTATTGCTGTTCATATGAGGGTACAACATTCATAAAAATGAACAATTATTTACCACTTTTTAGAATACCAAATGTACCTGTTTCATATTCCATGTCCCCATGTGCAACTTTTCCAATAAAACCAACTTATGACAAATGCCATAATGTAACGAGAATTATATGCTTTTACAGTGGTCTTTTATAATGAATGTAGATGATTAAAAACTTAATTATGTTATTCATTTGGAAGAATTCTTTCCAGTCATTTCACAATGTGTGGTTAATATCACTTAAGATAAATTTGTCATATGAATTAAGTACTGCCATGATGAAGCTGTTTCATTTAGGAATTTGGCAGGAATATCAGTGTCCTAATGAAACGGAGAAGGTATTTTAGCTCACAGGTTTGTTGGTACTTCTGTTTCCAATCCAGGCAGATTCATTATTTTATTATGCGCGGTAGAGACTCCTTTACACAGGCTGTAACATAGAAAACACAATCCAAACCACATGCATACTAAATAATAACAATACCATGATTGGACAGCTTTGTCTTGGAAATGTATGAAACATATTTGTTCACATTTCTGATTTGTTGTACAAAAAGCAGCCAACAACATGTTGTCACCGTGGGAACTACCGTTGCAATCCTGATACCAAATTCAGACGACTTCTCAAACATAACATTTCAAGGCAAAGTGAACAAATTCCTACAGAGATTTGTTTTTCTATTAGAAAATGACATGATGGAAAATAACCATGGTCACTAAACAGAAAAGAGTTCCTATTATTTCTGTTGTTTCTGTCATGTGTGTATATTACTGTACATTAGTCTGCCTACATATGTTTATCCAGTTATTGTTCATGTTTAGCAATGTGTATTTTTTTTTGGAGTGTCATAGTTCATTGAACACATTGTTAAAACAAACTGAGCTGCAAATAATACATATTTGAATAAATAAAGCACTTTTTCTCATAATATCTCAAGCATCAAGGGATAACCACACAAAACATTCTTTTGAGTTGAAGTTGACATTATTATTATTATTATTATTATTATTATTATTATTAGTAGTAGTAGTAGTAGCAGCAGCAGCAGCAAAGTAGTAGTGGTAGTAAATATTATTTTATTATTGCTAGTACTACTACTACTACTACTAATAATAATGATAATGATAAAAAATCTTCTTCTTCTTCTTCTTATTATTATTATTATTATCATCATCATCATCATCATCATCATCATCACAATCATCCCTGTACTAACTTTTTGGTCTGTAATTGTCACACTTCCCAAAAAGCACATACACTGAAAGGTCTTTAGAAAATCCTAAACAATTGTTTTTTTTCCAGCCTATGACCTTGATAATCGCCAGGGATGAAGAAGATGTAAATTCAGATGAATTGCCCCTGATAATCAGTCCACAACATTTGAACATGCTCATCACAACATTTTCACCGCTTTTCCCCAAGGAGGTGGAATGCGTTTCATTGAGTCATGTGCGGAAGTAACTGAAATAAAGATCAGAGGGAAAAATATACAAGCTAAAACTGTGGAATCTGATAAGTGAGTAGAGAGAGATCACTACAGTCTGCAAGCATGGGTGCCAGTGAATGAATTACAGCAGGTGTCACTTTGTGTGTGTGTGTGTGTGTGTGTGTGTGTGTGTGTGTGTGTGTGTGTGTGTGTGTGTGTGTGTGTCAGCATGCATGCTGTATCTGGAGTTTCGTCACTTTGAATAAACATAATTTATTAGATTTATATTTAGTTGTGTTATCCTACTCTTAACCTGTTGCAGAACCAAAAAGTGCATTTTGGGCACCACATTTACAAGTATTCACCTGAAGCATAAAAGGACATTTTAACTTCAGAAACAGTAAATGATTTGTTGGGCCATGCTTCAATAGAGCTGGTAAGACTCGGTTCATTAAACCAAATTAAGAAACTCAAATAAAAAAGACCCTCTTTGTCCATACAATGAACATCCCTCCATGATTCACTAATATTTTCATTGTGGATTTATCATATGAAACATTGTAATGACGATCATTACAATTACTCAATGCACTTATTGTCAATTGCTCTGTATAAGAACATCTGCCAAATGAGTAAATGCTCATGTACTCTAACTTTATCTCCCTCTCTTAGCAACCCTACAAGGAATACCGAAGTATCTACAGAACATGTTACAATAGCTTCAGAAACACTCACGCTGGAATCAGTTTTGGATCATGACTGTCAGAATGCTCCACCAAAGCAAATCGCTGCTAGTCCTTGTCCGTCACCATGTCTTTGTGCAGTTTTCCGGCTGCTAGGCCCGAGTTCACCTGCAACATGGTCACCATATGTAGGTGGTGGGTCCTCTCGGGTTTCCCCTGCGCTGAAAGGGGTACATTCAGGAATTAACCCCCCTCAACTCCTGCTGCCCCCGTTTTTCCTCACCTCTCCTTTGATCCACGCCACCTCTGGAAATGTGTTTAAACTCATAGAACACCATCCTGGTCAAAGCAGAGAGGGGCTGGGGAAGAGCACCAGACGCTGAGAGACTGGGGCCATCCAATCGAGACAGAGAGAGGTCGGGGCAGCCCTACAGACACAGTGGGGCCAGAGCAATACACCGCAGTACAGAGAGGCCAGGGCAGTGCACCAGAAGAAGCTTTTAAACATTGTGAAAGTGGATATGGAGAAGCCCTCCAGGGGATTTCCTCCCTGAATGTAAGCGTTTAAACAGTAGCACTGCTCTGCAAAGCGCAGGGGGAATGACAAACCTCCACTCTGTGGCTTCTCTCCTTTTCTCCGGCTTTTTTTATTCTTCTCCCTGCTGCTCCCAGGATGTTTTTTTTTCTTACAGTGACTGCTCTTATGAATCTGAGACTTTTGTGAATCTTCAGGGATTAAACAACCTGAACCGTAGGTTCCCTCAAAATTAATCTGAGGCAGAATCATTCAGTAATCCTACAAAATATTTCCATGTTTTCTCAATCCAGTGACATCATCATCAAAAACTGAATGTCAGAATGTAAGGAAAAAATGCAAACAAAAATAGACACAAAATGCAAACAAAAATGTGACATTGCATTACTTCCATTACTAAATTACACCCTGACACCCTGACAAATATATACAACACTTTACTTTTTTATTACTGCTTTTATGAGCAGTATAATCTTAATATAACTCTTTTTTGACAGCTTGGCTTTGAACACACATTCACATAGAAAACAGCCTTCCTGCTATTAATTGCATCTTTGGTGCTTTTCAACATTGTTGTGTTAGAGATTAGCATAGGAATGAATATTCATTTCATGAAAGATTATTTTTAAATCATGTTCATTTCCATCAGTTTTTTCTTCTTGTGCCTGCTGATGGGAGAAACTTCAACAGACTTATCCCCCTCTTATCTGGTATTGAAAACCATGCCTGGGTATGTGTTCAACATGCTACAGAAATGAACCCATTTTTCTCCAAGGCTTCATTACGCCACACGATGCACTCTTTCCAAAACTATCCATGCATTAATAGCAATTAATTGGAATGGAATACACTGCCATTTTTTGTATGGGGTGTGTGAGAATTTAGTTGTAGCGTGGCAATGTAATGTAGTGGTAAGGAGGTAACCACAAGGTTGCCATTTTGATTCTCAGTTGGGAAACGATTATTGTACCCTTGGGCAAGGTACTTAACTTGAAATGCCTCAGTAAATATCCAGCTGTTTAAATGGATAACATGTAAAATATGTAAGCTTTGGGAGTTGCTCCATATAAGGATCTGCTAAACAAACATGATGTAGTGACATAGTTTTTCTGTAAAGTTCCTGGTTTCATATTATCCAGTAATGGCACCCTAAATGCACTGTGAGAAACATTCTGGAATTTTCCAATGTTAAAACTCCAGTACGAGTGGGGTCATGTAAACCATCTTATGTACGTTGAGAAGCAGAGCATGAACGTATAAATCAAAACTGGAAAACAAGCTCCCAGCATCCACTGCGTTTTTCATGTGTTAAATTATAACTTGCCATTTCTGGAGAGGAAATTCAACCATTGCCTTTCCAGAAGAAAAAAAAACAGGCCTGTGACTGATGTTACCAATACCACTCCCCCCTGACCAGAAAGAGTAAGAAAAAAAAACCGACCTAGCTTATGACACATCCTTCCTTTCCAGGCAGTCAGTTTGATTCCTGTTTCAAACAAGGACTCCAGCAGGATCTTTTTTTTTTTTTTTTTTGCCATACTCAGCTGTTTTGTTTAAGCATGTCTGTATTCAATGATGTCACCAAGGGCCACCACAATAGATGAGGTTTCTTGAGGAAATTATGATATGTTGGCACAGAAAACAATTAACATGGAAGAGTTTCCTTACATCTCAACAGGATTTTGGTCAATCAGCATTACAGCTCTTTATCCAAATGGGAATGCCCCAGGAATCCACGACCAATGTGGCAGTCTAATACCTGTGGGAGCTGGCAGGTGGTTTGCTTCCTGGTATGTCACAGCTCAAATGGGATCATTATGGTGGCACACTCAGTTACTTTGGAGCAGGAGAGTATAATCCATCTCATTTAGTAAACATTCCCGTGGGATACCGAATTGCAGTTTCTTGTAGTTTAGCTATTCTTAGACACAGTGGATGAAACTACCACAGTAATTACTGTGTGCACGTGTAGCATAAACATAAATGGGTGTGAAAGCGATGGGAACACCACAGAATGTTCAAAACACAACAGAATTCAGAACACTGCCTTCTGGAATTCTCTCCTCTATGACTGGATTTTGAATGTACACTGTTCAAACCTATTGATACTGAACATGTAGGATCCAAACTTACAACCACTGAAGGTGTAGGGTTCCAACCTATAGCCAATGTATGCATAGCATTCAAATGTATGAACACCTGTTCGGAGGCTTAGCATTAGGCTGGTTTCTCTCAGTTCTTGTGCTTACTGCACATCAACAGCAGTTCAGATAAAATGTTCAAAGATGTAGTGGTTTGATCCAATCCACATACTGTGGAATTGTAAAAGTTTGGGCACTAAAAATGAACTCATTCATTATCTTTTTTATTTCTTTGAAAATATTTCTTTCTTTAAACATTATTTCACCAGGCAGTAAGGTAAGGTGATGAGCTGCTAAAGGCTGCTAAAAATTTTACAGCAACTATAAAATATATCAAAATACAACAGTTATATTGAAAATGATGATAAAAATGTAGCTTAAAAATGTTAAAATAGAATGGCAACACAGTAGAGTTTTCAGAAAAAAAGATAAAATCAGTAAATGGTTTATCACTTAATCAGTTTCTTTTAAAAAAGGGAATTAAACAGTAGAGTAGGCCACTGCATCCACCCTGCATGCACTGAGCAGGCCAATGAGCTCTCCTTTAATGCAGTAATTGAATATAAAAGGAAGCCAAATAGCAACATGAACATCAAAGGACAAATTGCTGCTTTGGAAAGCTCAGAGTAAATTGCATTTCAATTGGTTGTTTTCCACCAATATTATTTTGCATGCCTGTCACTTGGAATTGCTGAAAAGAGGCAATGTTTTTTAAGCATTTATTTCCATTCAGCTGACAGGGTCTACTCATCCTTTCAACCATCATCTTTTTTTTCACTGCAGCACCTCCGGCCTTTCTGTTGAACTCATTGTAGATTCAAATTTAAACATACAGATTGAAACTCACTGTACACATTGATGTTAAGGCTCAGATCTGATCTCATTGTCAGTATAGATGTAAAGGTGTAGATTTCAACTGACAGGTCTAAACAGGTTACTACTGTGATTGGTGTCCATGAGCCACCGTATACCATTAAGACTTATGAGAGCACTTATGCAGTGTTCTGTTGTAAAACTGGAATGAAAAATATACAGCATGGAGACTTTGGACATACAATTTATATACACAAAAGCCTCCCAGCCAGCCAGGTAACATATACTATAGCACATAATGTAATAATAATGCTATATGCTATGTGAATTATACTCTTCTCTCACTGTGTTCATGGTGGCTCCATAATATGGCAGAGATACCTGTAAACCCTGTAAAATACTGTTGTCTTTCTAGAGGTCACAATGTCCAAGGAATTAGTCATACCATACTACACTGGAAATAGTTTTATGATTTCCATTTTTCCCTGGCACCAGTGTGATTAATGGTTAAAACTGAGGTGTGGAAGACACACTGTGCTGAGACACACTTTGGTAAAGGGGGAAGATGACAGCTGGCAGGTAAAGTTAGTCTAAGCCCTTCCCCAGCACTTGTGCCTTCTATCTATGAAGGGTTGAACATAGAAACCCAAATGCGTAACACCATCTTTGTGCTGTTTCCCTCAGGCAAATTACTGAAATAAGCGGAAATGAGAAATATTTCTGTAAACCAGGGGTGAGCAGTGAGCAGTCAATTGCAAGCAGTCTACTTTTTTTCCTTAATATTCCAACCTGCAAACAGATGACTGACAGCAAAAAAAAAAAAATCATGTTTTTCTCTCAATTTTACTGTGTGGGCTTATGCCCTTGTTTAAACATTGTTTGTGAGGGAGGAGGTTTCCCGCTGAAACAGCTCCCAACACGCTCACAGCTACTGGCACACCCAGACAATTATGCGGGGGCTGCGATTTTTTCTCACCTTTTTCACAGCAGCATAATGTGTATATTTTGTGAATATGTGCAATATGTATTGCAACACAAAAACACACATGCGCATAAACACACAAAAACAGAACAAAACACATGCACACAACATAGTGCATTGAGGATAATCCATCAATGTCCTTTCCTTTGTGAATGGTGTCATAGTTCCCCAGACCGCAGTTAAAAGTGCTAACCACATGAGGCTGCAGTGCGTGTTTGGTTCTGTGGCTCAGCTGTTTCTCCCATGATTCACAGCGCTAGCAGACAGAGACTGTGAATTATAGGCTGCTCTTGCAGCAGTTGGTAGCACTTTGTAGTTTCTCGGGACTGAAAATGAAAACCATAACCCAGAGCTTAGCGGCAGAAATATAGGTCTGACACTTATGCAGACCTGCATATTTTATACACTGTGTGGTTTTTCTATTTCTTTCTTTTTATTCACATTCTGGCCATGAAATTAATGGCTGGCTCTCCTTGATGACTGTCTGGGATTGCTGGCCATCCCTGCTTTGTCATACATGGTTTTCATGCTGATTTAATGAAGCAAATTTCTAATATGGATTTGCTGTATATCATAAAGCTTGGGGTTTTCTCAAAGGAGCAGGCATGATTAAGCAAGACCATTATCAACTTGGCTGCTAAACCTAAGTTGACATGAGTTATGAGACTGTTTCCAATATGCATCAGATCTGACACAGTGAGGAGAAACAAGTTAGGCAATGATATTATCTCCCATCTATGCCAACAGAGAATTGTGGACAAATATTTTCCACTTACATATTAGAGCTTATTATTCCTCAAGAAATAGTTCAGTGTTTTCTACATATAGCATTGTGGATCACATGTATTTTTAAGATGTCTAGGCATTCAGCTGTGAATACTAGGTCCAGCTCAAGGATGAAAGTCAATGACCTTAAATTCTCATTTCCAAAAACACTTTTTCAAGAACTCTGAAAGCACCTTTAGGCTAAATGGGGTAGAACACCCCAAAAGAGGCATACTGAAATATAATCATCTCTTTTATTACAATTGTAAAAGTGTAATCGCCCATAAAAGTAGAGGGCACGCAATAGGAGATCTACAGAAAGACTGAAATGCCCGGTCTGTCAATATGAGAAATTATCACTGGAGACTTAAATGGGAAATATTCAAAACTGCACAAAGAAATTTCTCAGCTTGTCTCCCCATCTACCGTCTAGCTGCGACATGCTGCATACAAACCTTTAGTGCTTCCATTTCTGACTGTAAGTGACATATTCCAGAACATAATTAACATTTCTCAGCTTTTCCTTCCCGAACACAAAGGGGTTCCTATTTATGCTCCATCTGCTGTTTCAAAAATCTGATAACAGATACCACATTTGGAAATGAAGGGTATTACGTGTTTCCTGGGGACTGTGATCAGTGACAGGTCTGGCATATCGCAGCCATCACTAAGATGCTGATGTCCTCTGCTTTAAATGGTGTTGCTTCACATTTTGTTCTGGCTGTGTAGCAAATAAGATGTAAAGCCTTTGAACTATTCAGTCATTTTTTGCTGTTGACACCCTTTGCTGTATAGGGGTTGTGCGGAAATATCCTGTGCATTAATAGGAAACGCTCTAATGGTGCAGCACAAAAATTACACTTCCCTTTTGAGTGTTTCACCACAGAGTAACTGCATTGCAGTATTACATCACTCTGCATTGCAGTATTAGGTCATGTGCTATGTCATCATCATTTGCAATATCACATGATTTAGTTTATGGTGTTCCTCCATGGAAAGTCATGTTAGAGAAAACTCCTCGCAGTGCTGTAGCATGAGGGGAGTGTTGTCATGCAGAAATGAGCACCAGTTCTTTTGGGTGGCGTGTTCATTACGCGTGCGCCTTTACCGGAATTAATAGACTACTCAAAAAGCCGCAGGTTAAGTCTCGACTCCAGCGCAATCAAAAGGTTAATAAACCTAGTACATGGAGATCAATTCATCAATGGCATGTTTCTAATAAATCAACATTTCCTCTGCAGTAAATCAATGTAAAGTCATGGCTGTCTGGGCACCTGCTTGTAGGCCATGCACAGCTTCAAAATCCCATTAAGGTAGAATGATTTGCACCAATGAGCAGTTAACCTACAAAAATGAAGGAGAGGCGGAGCTGCCACGGAAACCAGTTGGGTTTTAACCTTTGGGTCCCAGTGTCTGTAAACTCCTACTGCAGTAGACTGAGACTTGAGTCTACATGTCAGAGGACACCTTGTGCCTCCTCAAGACCAGAAGATCAACAAATGCAGTAATGCTTGATTTTACACAACACAACCATGTGATAATCTTTTTTTTGCAAAGTGTCACATGTATACGGCATCATTTTGGTGTGGCAATTTTTAACGGTAACAAGATCTTTTTCATCCATAATTTCTAAGGCGCTGCAATTTCACACATAGCTAGTCAGTTCTTCTGCATAACAGTACCTGATAATTAACATGGTAAAAGGGTAACATCATTTAGAGTGTGATAAATACATTGGCGCTTGCGGAAAAATCAAAGAGTTGCATGATTGTTTATTGTGCTTAGTCATATAGATATAAATTGGGTGCAACCACATAAAAAAACTGACAGAATCCGTGGATATGAGACTAACACAAGTGTTACAAAAGAAAGGTGGCTATATTAGCAAATAAACGTATTTCCAAGAGTAAAAATGTTTCTTTTTAGCTGTTAAACTACTGAATGTGTTGCTTTATTTCATAATTATTATTTATAATCATGTAAAAAGACTTTTTTATGTGGTTTGTTTATGAAATAAACTGAAAAGACATAATGTATTTCCCAGTTGCATAATAATTGTGCACAGCTACTTTTTGGAAAAATCATAATATTTTTCCCTTGTAACATAAAAATCTGAGTTTTTCTTTATATAGCATTTACTTTTCCTGCAAGGAATGAATTGGGATCACTTATAATGTTGTGTCTATTAAAATATTTTAAAAATCCACAAAAAACACATTTGCATAATAATTATGCACACAGTGTATATATATAAATGTTTTTTTTCTGCTTCTCTTGGTCGCCAGGCTGACTGATGCATATAAAAATACTGTGGTTTATTGATCATGAGTGCAGACCAAATACAACAGTCTCCAGTGCCCATCTGCTAATGTGCATTCCTCCCTCAGTAAGCCTGAAAGCACAAACTCTTCAGTCTACTTTTAATCAGAAAAAAAGATCACCCCCATCTCTTCGATTTTACTTGTCTCCTTTGAATTGAATTGAAGGGGAAATCAATTAATTGAAAGCACTAATATTGTGCAAACTTTATTTTAGTCACTTCAATAATAGTCGTGTCTTTTGGCAGTCTCATTTATAACCCCTCTGTGTGTTTCCTGTGCCATAGCAACATGACGTGACTGATTCCTTTGTTTGACCCAGTGTGTCAAACACAAGAAGAATGAGTTAAAGACAAGCAGACTGTGCTCTTGTCTGCAACCTAGATAGAGGAGGTCTCTTGTGAGTGTTAAAAAATATCTTGGATAACATATTACTTTGATTTGGGCTGTGGCTGTAGATGTTCTGTGTTCGTTTCAACAAATCTATGGTAAAACAGCTGCCATCTTTGGTGTGTGTGTGTGTGTGTGTGTGTAAATAGCCATGGGGAGCAATGGAGAGATTCACATCTCCATCAAATAATACAATAAGCCATCCACAAACACATGCATGTAGTCTTTTATATAGTGATAAAAGTGTGGGTATGACCTGAAATGAAAGTTTTAGAAACATATTTTTGAACCATTTTTTAAAAATATTTTTAAGAAGCCATTTCTTCTTGTGAAATTTTGATTTTGGATGTTTTGAAGTGGTGGGTATAATTCATGACCCAATTATAAACAGTATAGAGGTGTGCTGGCAAGTGGGCTTGTAATTGGGTACTGTTGTTGTACTGTTGGGCATGCTTCTTGATCTGAGTTGCCTCAGTAAACATCTATCTGTGTAAATGGGTAACGTAAAAAATTAGAAGTTATGTGAATTACTCCGGATCATAATTTCTCTTAACCATTGTAATGTAATGTAAACAGCTATGCTGTCTCCCTGTCACATAACTCATGCATAGTGCAATAAGCTGATGTTGAGAGAAGCAGCTCTGAAACCATTACACTGTAGCTATAGAGTTTTACTGTAATGATCGGTTTACCCTTTACTGGTTATAATCACACATTATTTACTCACAATTTACATAAATTGGACTTGCTTAATGTGTGACTGCTAGATAAGAATTGGTCATGCCACCCTTCACAGAGCTCTAGCTCAAACAAGGAAAGACAGAGAGAGAGAGAGGGAAGGAGAGAGACGTAGAACCACACACATTCTTACAGAGGCAAGCCCAGTGTCATAACAGGCTGTGGTCATCCTCACACAGATAACGCCGCGCAGGCAAAGAAAAACAGGAGTGTTTTCAGACAGGACCATGAGAAAATCGCCTGTCTCTTGGTGTCCCCCACTGGAACAGCAGCACTGCCTGGTTTATTGACCAGAGGCTATCAAAATATGCTTTCAGTAATTACATTCATCGGCTCCATCATCAATTGCGAATAAAACAACTGTGCTCCCTGGGAGGTGACTGAACTAATGTTTTGTGAGGAAACAGAACAGTACATCAACATCTTTATCATTATAGAACTGCTCTGTGATGAAAACCCCAGATAGCAACATCATAGGTTCAGAACGACTTAACCAGACTGACTTACAAAGAATGCAATGTGCATCTAATAGAGCGGCATGAAGGACAATACATACAGGACACAACTGATCGCATCTGAGCATGCTGCCCCTTATGCAGTTCTGTGATAACTAGTACGTAAACATTATGATACATAAGTACACTACATATCATACAGTAAAACCACACAGATAATGGAAGGTGAGTTATACTTCGGTAGGGGAGCTGCAGTGCAGGCTGAAGAAGTGGGCGTTAAATCTGCAATTGAAAGCGGGCAGCGACTCTGCTGTCCTGATCACTCTGGGAAGTTTGTTCCAACACACTGGGGCCAGAAAAGACAGAGAACATAACTGGGAAGTGCTGCTGCAAAGGGGAGGGACAGCCAGGCGTCCTGAAGTTTCAGAATGGAGTGACCTGGCCGGCGCATAGGGTTTGATGATGGATTGAAGATAAGGGGGAGCTGTCTCCTATGCTGTCTGGTAGGCTAACACCAGCATTTTGGAATGTATTATTACCAGGGACATCAGAAGGTCTGCACGGAGGCCAGCTTCTGATGTTGTATAGGAAGAATCTGCAGGCCCTACTGACCACTGCTATGTGGCCCACAAAGGTGTGTGGGGTCCATGTAAGTTCCAGCAGTAGGGCTTACCTCGGATGTATTAGCCATGATGAGGTATCAGCTAGGCAAGCTGAGATGTGTGAGGAGACCTGAATATCAGATGGGGAAAAAGAGAGAAACAGTTTTATTGTCATCAGCATAAGTGAAATGAAAACAGCAGACAGAAATAAAGGCTCCAGGTGGCCTTGTCTATGGTGAGAACAGACGTGGTGAAAGCACAAAGTGCTGGGGGACACCTGTTGAAAGGTTATGGGGGATTGACATGGCTCCTGTCTAGACTACTTGGCAGGAACACTCAGAGAGGTAGAATTAGATCCAGGTAAGAACAATGCCTGAGATGCCCATTGCTAGCAGAAAGGAGCAGGACTCATAACCAAAAGGTTGCCGGTTTAATTCCCTGCTGGGGCACTGCTGTTGTACCCTTGGACAAGGTATTTACCCCAGAGTTGCCTCAGTAAATATCCAGCTGTATAAATGGGTAAAGTAAAAAAAAAGATTGTAACTGATGTAAGTCTCTCTGGATAAGAGTGTCTGCTAAATGCCAATAACGTAATGTACTCTAATGCTGCCAGGATAGACAGAGGGACATGGTGGTTCTGGAAGGTTCCGGAAACAAAGGAAGTGTGTTATCGAAATATGAGATATACAATATATGAGGGACTCTTGTGTCTGGTGCACACATAGCTGTGACTAGAGCTCATGGTATGGTGCATCACTGCCTTCATGTCAAAGATACAATTATAAAATAAGAATTTAAAACCTTAGGATATGACCTGGTTCTGTCAGCCTTTAATAATTTGTTTTGAGTGCTATACGTTTTTAATATGCTATTTTTTCAGATCTTATACAGAAAGAACAGGGTTGTTATACAGTTGTCAGATTCAATCACAGCCTAAACCCAGTTTATCAGGGGGCTATCTGATTGGAGTCTGAACTTTCTCAGTGCTCCTCACTGTTCAGGGTCACAGTGTTCTGTACTTCACCAGCTCTTTAACTACTGCCATGACAACAACTTTTTTTTCTGATTGTTTTGTCAGGTGTGATATATTACATTCCATGGACAGATTGTATATTTAAAACAGCTTTGGTTACAGTTTGTGTATTTTCTCCTCCTTGTCTTGCACACAGCAAAGGTGTGAAATGCATTTCTCCACAATTCAGTTATCACAGTATTGACATACTATACTTTCCTTTGTGCTTGTATTTTGCAATAAACCTGTTCCATTTAAATGCACATATTACTATTGAAGAGAGAACAGTACAGGGCTCTTTTTGACAATTTCAATGTTATGGATAATGGAGACCAAAAAACAGGGCAATCACTGGACAATGGGTGAATGGTAAGAAACACACTTTGCCTCAATTGAGCATTAAGAACATTATGAAGAAATAGGGCTTACTTTTCTGCAGTTCAAGACACTCTCATTGATGCATAGAGGGAGTCATTGTTATAATACAATATGCCACTATAAAAAAGAGAATTTAATCATAACTCTTACTTCCTGTCAATGAGAGTGCCTTGAACTCAAAATAAGCAAAGCACATTGATTCATAATATTGTTTATACAGAATTGAGGTTACTTTTTTCTTGGTTGGTTACACGTACTGATATTGCATATCTTGTGAAAGACAAAAAGAGACTACTTTTAAAGAGAAGTAAGGGGAGGATTAGAATTTGTTGTGCTGTCTCCCTGTCCCCTGTCTGAGACTTTCGGCAAACCTAGCTGCCACAGTTAGGACAGTGACATAGTGCCATTTGTTCTCTTATCAAGAGAGGGGGCTTTAGGGAAGCTTTTTTGGAGTGGGTTCGGGTGTGTGTGTGTGTGTGTGTGTGTGTGTGGGGTGGGGGCTTCAGGAAGAGTGGCACAATAGAGCTGAGGGACAGCAGGTTTGGCGCCCCACCCTGCTGCTCACAATGGAGTCGGCCTGTCTCTGCTCTCCTGCGCTACAGCGCTGTGTTTCATCGGCTGGTTGTTTATGTCAGCATGCAGACTGTATACACACATACATGGGGAGCAAGAGGAAGAGCCACTCTGCAACTGGAGGTGGCAGAATGTTTTTCTGAAGAGAGAGGGAGAGAGGGAGAGAGAGATAGAGGCAGTACATGGCCAGAGGAAGAGTATGAGAGTGAGAGCGAAAGAGAGCTGGGGAGAAAGGGAGATGGGGGAATGAGAAATTGCTGGGAGCGTGGGAGGATGAAGAGCTCTTTATTTTGGTGTTGCTATCTCCAGAGCAGGCGGAGAGCGGACTGCGGCTTCAGCAGGGAAAATATGAAATTAATTCTGTGCAAACAGAAAGGGTTCACTCCAGCGGAAGCTTCAAACTCGCCTGAGCACATTTCCTTTTCCATGCATAACATATTAGCCGTCAGACAAACTTCATACACTGTGGCCTTTCAGAAACAGAACTGAGCTAAAAAAACACTGCAATACTCTGAAAATTAGGGAAGGAACTGTACTACAGAATATGACACAGAGCTGATCTGTTGATTTTTAAATGAAATAAATACCAAGAATAACTGTCAGAATTGACTTAATTAATCCAGAGCTACAGGAATCGATATGCAGTCAAAACTAGAGCAAAACCGCCTGTTTTGGGGTTATCGTTACAGATTAACAGTTGGGGGTGTTGTTTGGTTTTAACAGAGAAAGGCTGCACAGGTAAAGTTTAACAAGTGAAATTTCATATGCAAATGTAAACAGTTACAAAATGATACTACTACTATTACTACTACTACTACTACAACTAATAATAATAATAATAATAATAATTAAAACATGCATTGCTTTTTATCATATTTGATAGGCACGCAAAATTATTAATCTATTTTGTACTGTTTCCTGTCTTTAAGCATGATATTCTCTTCTGTGCTCTGAAATGGGTAGGCACAGATGGCAGATGAAGCATCAATGAGACACACCTCATTGACTCCCTTGTGCATACAGTCCAAAGAATAACTCAACCAGTATGATCAGTTCATTTGGTTTCAATAACATGTGCTCTTTGGTTATATGTGCTTCACTACATTAATATGAATGCTCTAAAATAATGTTTCCCCTTTCCTGTGGTGTTCTACAACATTGTTTTTCAAAGTCTGGGTTGGGACCCATGGGTGGGTGGTGGACAGTTTAAATTGGATCGCTAAACAAAACTGTAGATCTACAATGTAGATCAATCTCAAGAGTAAAATTACATTTCTATTTGCAGTACTCTGTGTAGCCACATGAAGCAATTATTTAGAAACTTGTTCTGATGATACAAATGATAATTATATTGCACTTATTGAGAAACTTGTTCTGCTAATAGTGATACTCTGATACAGATCATAATCATAATAATAGGCCTCCTGCACTCATTGAGAAAACAAATCAGTTCCGATACTAATATTTCTGTTGAAAAACAAAATTGTTTTGACAATACTGGTATTAACGCTGTATCAAATGGGAAATTGAAATGGGACATTCAAATTCTGTCTGTTTGCATGTTTAGTGCCTTTTTGCTTACTTCTACTGTAATTTGTGTCATGATGGTTTGTCATTTCAAAAATGTGCGTTGCCTGAAGAAAAGTTTGCAAACCACTGTTCTGAAGGAACAAATATCCATCTGTACCATGAGGTAATTGCAGTGAGTGTTGGGGTTTGGTGTCTCAACCATCTGAAGTCCTGAAGTGATAATGTTTGTGGTGCATGGTTTGGACCAAGCTGTCCAGACCAAGTTAGTTAGCTGGGGAGCTATTTAGCTAACAGGACCAAATGTTCAATGGTTTAGATCGTGAACTAAGTGGTATGTGCTATTCTGTGTCTTGTAAGCATTGTAGTATTTCCTGTTTGTACATTTTATAAAATCTTTATGTGATTCTACAGTATATGACACATGACTGAAAGCTGAGGGTGGGAATTTTATCTGGCAATGCAATAACTAACAAATAGAAGTTATTTGTTTTATTACAATACATTATACTTTTGATGCATTATATTTTTGCTTTATTATTATTTTTTGCCTTGGTTAGTTTTGTAAGTCCATTTTAATTGCTATGTCAGTAGTTTATAATTCCCCTTCAGCTGGCTGAATAAAACCTGTTAAGGAGGGCGATTTGTTCAGGTTGCTTGTAATTTGGATAGTGTCAGCTTCATTATCTCCACAGAAAAATGCTAAGTACCATTTCCAAAACTTGTTTCAGCCTTGTTATACTCAGACTAAGACAAAGAGAAGACAGTCTATCTATGTTAAATGCTGTCCCTAGTTATGTGTTGCTCTGTGTAGCGAAGGGTGAGAGCAGTCACCCCACCGGGCCTCAAACCCAGGTCTACAGGGTACCAAACATGCAACTTTGCCAAGACGCCAAAGAGCCAGGCTCGTTGGTATGGCAGTCAGAGCGCATACTCAACCATAATGACGGCACTCCGTCACACTGCCCTCCCCTTCAGGAAGCACACCCATGCGCTTCACACACACAGGTGTCCCTCACACATTCCCCCACTGTACTTCTCCCATCCCAGGGTGCCCCACTCACTTGTGCTTCACCCATTTCTGGGGTCCCTCACACCAGGGTCAACCTAACCTGGGGGTCCCTCATACGGCTCACACACTGGGCATGCCTCCGATGGCCTCGCGGCCAGCCATCCCACTTCTGACACCATTTGTAGCGAAGGGCGAGAGCAGTCACTCCACCTGGCCTCGAACCTGGGACCGCGACGCCAAAGAGCCAGGCTCGTTGGTATGGCAGTCAGAGCGCATACTCAACCGTAGTGACGGCACTCCGTCACACTCTGGATGAGATCCTCCCCTAAAAATATGCAAAAATATTTTTTCACACTATCATTTTTAAAGCAGCTAGGGACATGTCAAATCAATCATCTATTTAACAGTGATATTCATTACGCAATAACTGAAAAGAAGTCAGACAGCTACAGTAACTAGCTGGTAAGGCTACATTGAATAAATTTTATAGACCCGTGCACACTGAAGATCACAAAAGGACCATTGCATTAATGCTGCTGCAGACGAACCAGTGATGGATGCTATGGCAGTCAGATGCCTTCGTAAAATTCATCTGTGCTGAAATTTATGGGAAAAATTGCAATTACATACCATGAATAATATGGTTTGTGTGAATGTACAAACTGTTGCCCTTGTTGTGTGAATTATCTACTCAATGAGAGAAAACATAATGGCCCACGTTGTTCAAAGTTCTTTTTTAAATTAAAATATTTGATATTGACATTTCTAAATTTTACCATTCAATGCAGAAACATTGAAAAGGAACATTTTATCATACATTTTATCGTACGTATCTGCTCAGCTTTTATAATTAAAGCTGTGAGTGTCTTACAATGACAAGCGGTTGTAATGGAACTCTGTGATGAAATCTATTGGCCACCAGCCTCCTGGAATGGAAGTTTGGATTTCCATAGTGGAATTACTTTATTCTGAGTGTGCAACTTTGTACCCACTTTAAGAGATGTGCATGTGTAAGTCTCAATACCAAACTGAAATTCACGTGAAATACATAAAAAGGTGCTCAGTGGTCCTACCTGGGAATTGGCTCCGTGTGCTATTTCTGTATGTGGTGCTTGGGATTGACAGCCTGTTCAAGTTTCCTCATGAACGCTCTTTTCCCTCAGCCATACCGTGCTGCATAACTCCAAAAGCAAAGAGTTAACACTGGGTCATTGTTTGGCAGAGGGCTGTCTTGTCAATAGGAATGCGAACTGACTTGGAACGGCACATGACAGGATGTTTTCAGGTGTGAAAGCAGCTTGATGCAACACCAAACCAACAGGCAGATGCCAGACAAAGAGACACATCCAGCAATACTAGAGTTAGACCAATATCATTGTAAAGCTAATAAAGGGTTTTTCAGTTTGTCCTGCTGATCATTATTTTTTTTTCTTAGCAAACATTGTTCATGACTCATGTATGAGGGGATAGATTTGCCTGTTTGTCGTCTCTAACAAAAACAGTATGATAAAAGAGATAAGGACAAGATGCCTTTGCATTATGCAGAACATTCAGTTGTGTTTCTGTACTCACCTGAGACACCTCTGCCTAGTAGGCCAAAGAGTTACTCTGTCAAGTCATCGGGTACCATTTCAAAGAGCCTGAGAACAAAGCAACAGCCCCACAGTGCCATGACAGACAGTGCAGCCACAAGGCCAGTGAGACTGGAGAAAGGCAAAACAATGCTGGAAGTTCACATGTTTTGCCAGTTTTTGACGGGTTAACATTTTGGTTAACAAGGGTTTGGTTGTAAGTTGAGTGAAAGTAAGGAACCCAATGAATATATCTATCATTATTTTACAAATGCTCTGTGAACAGCCTCATATTGCCTCTGCCTCAAGAAGGGAGAATGCATACAGGAAGTGCAATTAAATGAAATGGAAATATTTCTGGGAAATATGTGATTATTTTTTATTTTCAGCAGCTCGATCCTGATGCATTTCACAAGTTGTGATTAATGTGTTTCATTCGCAGCACGTTTAGCATAACTTTTCTTCTCAGCATTAACAAACTCTCAATTTAAAAACAAACATGCACACTCGCACACACACACACACACACACACACACACACACACACACACACACACACACACACACACACACACACACACACACACACTTCTTAACATTATTTTTCAGTATCTCTCACTCATTTACTCTCATCTGGTAACCAATAAGATTTTCCACATCTTTGCAGCATTGTATTGGAGTAACTACACTCTCTCAGGATGTTGCCCTTCTTTAGGTAGCAATGAAAACATTTCTTAAGTCACAAAGACGATACTACCCATAAGATTCTTTAACAGGAATAATCTGGTATATCTGTAGCCTTGCTGACACAGTGTGTTAGCGCTCCATCACTGAGCCGAGGCTGTCACTCTCGTCAAGGAGAGGCTGAGGGATGGCGATATTTACAGTATATAATATTGATAGTACTAACTGTATACAGAATATGGGTGTCCTGTTGTGATAAAGCTGTGCCCAGGCCCCTTCTGTGTAAAGATGCTGTGAGAGGTGGCTCTGCCTCACCCATCCATGGTAATTCCCAACCTTTTGGTCCCAGCAATAGAAACAGGGGTGTTAGATGATTGTAAGCAATGTGTGCAGCCCTGTAGTACAATGCACTTGTGTAGGTAGCCAGTGTAGCCAGCAAAATCCCATCAATGGGGATGAAAATTTTTCACACACACACAAAGGGTATAATGTTGCCAGTGCTTACATGGCAGTGCTGCTTTGTATCTGGTTAGCATTATGAGCTTCTGCACCCCATTTTGGTGAAGATGAGAGGATAGATGCACGGCGCATCTAGGCCCTGGCTGTTAGAGACCATTTGTGGGGATACTTGGCTTTGATTAAAGGTGCCTTATAAGGGTAATGTGTCACGCTGATTCTCAAGTGAGGAAAAGCGGCTTTGTCAAGGCACATCTGCTTATTATGCAGATAATTATAATTAACTCAGTCTGCATGTCAGGGAAAAAAGAGCTTCCGCTGAAACAAAAATCAAGTGCCAGAATGAACAAACATGATTTAAGGGGGTTATTCTGTCCTCCCATAAGGCTTCTCATTATCTCTGCAATATCTCTGTGTCATCACCGATGACTGTCAATAGTGACTGAAGGTGTTGAAGCTTTGCGGTAGGTGTACATGTATCTCTGCCTGCGACCAGTGATGCAGGATAATGTTTAATATTCTCTAAGGCCATTCTTCAATCATGTCTAAAGCTGTAGAAACAATGGCTGCATGAGCTTGGACAATGTAGCTATAATTAAAAGATTAATTGCTGGTTGTGCATAGACTCGTATTAAGCAGGAGGGTTGAGTTCCATCCTTGGAATGATTACCGGATGCCCTTGTGGTTTGCTTCTCAAAGATGGAGTTTCAGCACATGTAAACAAGTTATTTAGCAAGGCAGACTATGACTTGCCTGGGGAAAACAATGAGGTCGGCTGTATAGGACACTAGCCTTAGACAAGTGCCCATCATCAATGAGAAAGTGAGGTGTAATCATAGCACAGGGAAATAAAAGCAAATGGAGCAATGCAGAGGTAAACAGAGTTGTGTATATTTTCAATTACATGCAATTTATTAAAAAAAAACATGTCAATCAGGAGGGTAAGGCTCTATGAAGATGTTCTGTCTGCGGTGTATGGGATAACTTTTGTCTCAGAAGCAGTACATTATGAGGTTCACTTTAGCTTTTGTTTAACTCATTATGGCAACGTGAGTGTTTCCAGCTTAATATATGTCCTCCATAAAACTCCAGAATTTGTTTGCCTTAGAGAGGGAGAAGAGGAATAAGAAGGAGGGAGAGACAGACAGAAAGGCAGGCAGAATGAGTGAGAGAAAGGAAGAGAAGGAGCGCACCGCATCAGTATGCTCTGAGCTCAGCTGTCGTTTGACCACTTTGAAATTGCTCTTGAGATGAGCTCTTCATCTTCGTGGCTTTGTCTCCCTTGCTCCTCACAGGTGACAGAATAAATGGGAAAGAATGGACAGATCTGCTCGTCCTCCACAGCCCCCCTCTTTGTTTCCTTTTTCATTCATCACGATTTCCTTTCATTTTGGCTTTTATAAGGGTGGGGCGGTCAAACTCTGTTTGTTTGGCCTGTGTGCCTCACAGAAGGTGGGCAAATGAAGCCATCCTCATGTGCAAATAAAATGCAGATCCAAGACCTCGCTGACTTTGTTCTGAATGCTCTTATTGGCACATGGACATCAGATTGAAAATATGTTTTTGCTGGAATGTGCTGTTTGTTCTGCCAGTGAACACAAATTCCTCTATTGTTTTGATAAAAACTGGGGTCATTAAAATCCATCAGCATTCTGCATCATGGGGGGATGGGGGTGGGGGATGAATACTTGGATTATTTGTTTAATGCCTCCAGACCTGGCAGAAATTAAGTAAAATGCAAAAGCAAACAAATTATATCTCGAATAACTATAGCCGCTGGGACCCTCCCCACAGCGATCTGTTTGGAAAGCATCCAGGTCTTACAGCGCTTTTGAATGGGAAGGCCTAGCAGCCTGGCTGTAGGGTTCTCCACTGCCCTCCAGTCTGTGCCTGCTTCCTTCTCTGAGTACATCTGCAGCACAGATTGGCCAAGGTTTGGTATTTGGCATTTTGATGCGTTTTTATTCCACATATGTTCATGCCTGTTCATACCACTGGAGGTTTTATTTTCTGAGCTGGAGTAGTCACGGGTCGGGGGCAGAAGAAGGAGACATGGCCTCAGGACACAGTTACACTGTGGTGTCTCAATACAAATGTAAACTCAGCCTGTAGGTTGTAGGTACAAAGTATCTATGGGAAAGCTGATTCCCTTGCATGGTAACAGGTAAGAGGTTTGGGGTGAAAACCACAGTGGGACTATGGGAGCATGCAGGTAAAAAAACGATCTACAGTTGCTGACCCTTGCACACTCACACATTGTGGAGAGCAGCCTTGGAAAAAAAATAAGAGGATGGTCAGGGTGCTCGTTACGGCCCTGTGGTGCTGAAGCACTATGATCTCAATGCTATGAGGAGCCAAGGGAGGCTCTATAAAGGTCAGTTCGGTGTGAGTCTCTCTCTGGCAGGAGGATCGAAACAGTGGATCAGGAATGGATCTAGCGTGGAATGAAATATGGTCTGGAAAATCCCTAAAGGGCTTTCTTCAGCAGGAACCGACACCTAGCTCTCTCTCATTGATTTATAATGTACTGAACCCCTGTGGCTGTGCTTGAGAGACAAGCCTTGAGCCACACCCAGAGCTACAACCAGTACTGACAGGTTCTGATCTTTGCATCCATATGCACATCGTATTAGGGGGAAAAAGTGAAATATAAGACATTAAGTAAAATTCTCTCAAAAGCAGTCAACCATTTGCAAGCAGGTACAGTTTAAAACATACACAAATATGTCATAACCGTGATGTTAAGCTGTGGTCTGAAATAAATACATCTGTTGTGTTTATCAGCCTTTCCACTGACTGGGGACAGCAAGACTGACATACATGCAGAACATTAGCGATTCTGAATCTATGCAGGGCAAGCCCCGGGACAGTTGTCTTAGCATCTGTCTCGACTGCGAAACTGTATTAGTCATCGCGCCATAGATAAAATGATAAAGGATGACAGCGATAAGGGCAGCAGGTGCCAAAAGAAAAGAGTGGATAAGTGCAGTGAGAGGAGGAGCAGACATGAGCGGAGAGGTAGATGCGCTCTGACCTTTCCCCCACATGGGTACTGGCCCTGTGTAATGAGAGCGGTGGCCGCAGGAGAGCAGAGGCTTTGCAGGTTCACAGTAAAGTCAACACCACTCAATCCTTTAAGGCCCACTCTGGATCTGCATGCAGGACAGAAATCAATCTCACCTCACCTCGCTGAGCAACATTAATGAATGCCTTATTTACACTGCGCGCTTCGCAGGTGTGTGTGCGTGTGTGTGTGTGGGTGTGTGTGTGTGTGTGTGTGTGTGTGTGTGTGTGTGTGTGTGTGTGTGTGTATAAAACGGAAACAGAGAAAGTGAGTGTGTGTGCACATTGTGTGTACCCATGTCCCCATGGACATACAATATTGGCTTATAGAGATGAGGTTTGCTTTATGCAGAACAATGGAAATACAAAGTATTATGTTGCCATTTAAACAGAACTATAGGAGAAAATCTGAAAATGGAGCAAATTTGAAATGAGGAAATATGTCATGGGAAACATATCACAAAAAGAATAGCAAGAGCATCTCTTATGTTTGCAAGAAACTATATATATTCATATACTCGCCATATGTGCACCATTTCTTTTTAAACAAAAAGAAAAACATTGTCTAAGGCTACAGTGTATTTTAGAGAAAGGGTATGACTTTTACTTTCATATAAACAACAGTGTGTTTTGATTGCGGCCTAATGAAGGCCAGCCCTGTCCAAACCCTACTGTGGTTGCTGCCTGACACAGGCTAGTCCTGGTCAAAGGCAATATAAGGCAATATGATTGGAATAGGGGGCATTCTCTATTGGCTGCAGATTCCATGTTTCCACGGCAGCAGCAGAGCAATCAGAGCAAACGGTGTCTCGTTTCAGTAGTCAGTGTGGTGTGAAAGCAGCAGTGGGGGTGAAATGCAAAAAGGCTCACCTTTATGCTGGCTGCCATTTTCTGTTCTGTTTGTTTTCCAATCACTGTCACCTCAATGAAAATATGTATTTTTAATAGCCCGTTTTTCATTTCTTGAATGTAACAAACAAATTCAGTTTCACAGTGGCTTGTCTGTCGGCATGATTGCTAGGTGACCTAAACAAAAAGTTTTCAGAGAGTAAAAAGGATGTACTTGTCAGTTAAACTATGGAATCACTTTCACAAAGATACCAATATGCCAACATAACATGTGTGTGCATTGAACTCATATTGTGTCTTAAAATGTAATCATAATCGTAAACACACTAATAATTTCAAGCACAATGCACGTGCCATAGAGGTCAGCTACTGTACATGACAGATTTCACTGTTAACTATAAATTCTTTTTATTACTGTTCTACAGCAACAAGATAGGTGAAAATGCACTGTAAAAGAGACAGAGGGTCGGGAGAGCATATTTATATAGTGTAAGTGCTCCATCTGTGATTGAATTGAATTCCCTTCACCTTTAGATTAGTCTGTGTAGCATGGTTTTAAGCATACCAAAATATTCATGTCTTACCTTGTTTGAAGAACACATGGCTGTAATCTTCAGTATACACACCGCAAATGCACACTGTACGGAATCAGCCAACAAACACAGGTCAAAATCATCATAATATCGAAGAGAACATGGGAACCGGTTCCTCATATATTCTGCCCATGAACTACCTTGAACAATGTTGCCAACAGTGAACAGTTCATCAATAATTTTTCTTATCTTTGACTCGCATTTGGTGGCAAACACTTCAGTTTCAAGAACAGTGTTGTGTGGTAACCTAAGTCCTTTTCCTTATCATTATGCGTAACACTTCAAAGATATGTGTGTGCACTTCTCACTTCTCAGCTCAAACTCCTTCAGACTCTGCAGTTAAGTGAAGGGACTAATTACACATTAAAGCATGAGAGTTTAATTTGCCTTTTGCAGTTATAGTGATTGGCACCTGCATATATTAATGCTGAGGACTGTTGGAGTTAAGTAAGACCATGTGAAAGGGGGGGAGTATGTTTTTCATTTGCCTCATGTACATTATGGTTTTATGAGAAGCACTTTGGATTACAGTCTTGAAAAACAATATCAGGTTAATCAAATTTCAATATACACATCTTCAAGCTTTCCACATTACACAGATTCATAATTTATAGATGTCAAACATTTACTTGTCAGTATAAACATGCCCTCTCAGAAAAGGCCGTCCTGATGCATGATCCATAGCGTAGAGAACATCTGCCCTTTCCAGACAGTTGACCTCGGTTATGCTAGCAGTGGTCTAGGCTTCCTTTCCAGTGTTTTAATAGACTTAGGGCCCATTGTTTGGTCTGCACAAACACAAGCGCACACACATACAGGCATGCATACCATATCTATACATGCATGCACAGACACACACATAGTCTTATCTCTCCCACGTGCTGTTGTGTGTCTATGACACAGGATAAGGAAGGTGCACAGTGTGAAAGTGCTGCTTTACTATGATGGATGGTTGGACTACTCCTGATGTGTTATTGGAAGGCAAAGGCCTTCCTCCTTGCGTTCTTCTTTGTTGAATGGCCAAAATGATAACCCTGGCACTGTTTCACAACCTGCTGAACAATTCAACATGTTTCTAAGCAGATCAGTGTGCAGTGAGTCAGTTTAGAGCAGAATGTTACTGTAGCAATGATTCGTATTAGACGAATATTATTATTAGATAAACTTTTACCTTTATATCTTTCTTTTTAGTCTTGTATCTCTGCATTCCCCTCCCCTCTGATTAACAAACACGTTCTAAAAGGACTAAATTTTCTATCACTTCTATCTGAGACATTTTATTTCTTCTCTTTTCCTGGTCCAGGAGGAGCCACAGTAGTTATAATCTTTTTTGTATCTTTCTTTTTTTTCATCTAAGCACTGAAATAATCATTCTTGTGATAATAGAGCCATCAGGGGCCCATCAGGTCTGGGGGCAGCCGGCAGACAAGTTCCACTTGAATCAATCAGTGAGGAGATCTGACTGAAGGGAGTGGGGGAGTGGGTTTTATGGGAAATGAACCTAGCCCTTGGTACTCTATTGCATTGTTTGTGTCTCACTTCACCTACATCTGAAATCACTTCATTTATAATGGCTTTGTTTCATTAGTGTACAAATTTGACACTTGTATCCATGGCAACTTCTAGACCATCAGAAGATATTCGTTTGGCATTTCTTAGAAAATGTAAATTTGATTTCAATTAAGAAGTTGCAGTAAAGAGTATATACCTCAATTACTTATACAGTTTAAATAATCAAAAGCTGAACAATTCCATACAAACCATCATAATAAGGACAAATGAGATATGAGTTGGACTTTCACATTATGACAGGCAATTCAGCTAAGAATTTTTCTATTTATGTGTTGCTGTGATGATGTAACAAAATGACAATACTGCTACAGTGTCAGAGAAATGTCAAGACGATGTCTGTATGGTGGAAGACCAGAGGGAAAAAATGTTCTTACAGCCAGTGCTTATTTAGTTATTCTCTGCAGATAGCATCTTTGTTGGTGTATTAAAAACTACACAGGGATAACCATGTGAAAGAGCAAATAAACACACAAACTTTCCCTTAATCTCTGAGGAGGAAAAGAGGATGATTCAACTATTGCTGAAAACACCTCTGGGTTTGCACTGCCTTGTCAAAAAGTCATTATTAACCTTGTTAAAGGAAATGAAACAATCACAATCTAAGATACTGATTTTTATGTAAAAAAAAGCTTGCCCTAAAAATGTCCCTCTGCTCCTGTGTGTTTTTTTGGCAGTGTTTATTTTGCTCTGCATTTGAGCATACGGGCTTGGCTGTAAAGCAGAAAGCTGTGAAATTGCTTTGTAAATTATTTAATCAAACGGATTGCCTTTTTTCAAAGGGGCGAGCCTGGGTTCTTTCTCCAAGCCAAGACCTGAGAGATTAGACAGCCCAAAACCTCAGACAAGCAGAGACGTTTCACAAAAAAAAAAAAAAAAATGTCAAGGAGATAACAGCTCACGCATTCATTTGAGGGAAAAAAAAACATTTAATCCTCTCTTGCCAACCTTCCTCCCCGTATAGATAGATATAGCAAAAGAAGGAAATGTGTTCATGATTCTCATCTCAGCAGCCGGGGTCTTGCATTCCTTCAACATTGCAGAGATGTTTGGAAGAGATTTGCATGATCACAGGGATTAGGAATGTGAGATACGGAGTCCCAGCACAGAGCATCTCTATGATACTGCTGTGGCTTCCCACTGCAGCCTCATCAACACTCAGGGTCACTGTTAGGTTATAAAACATTTTTTGTTCCTTCTAGTCTCTTTTCAGAACTGAGTTTTAATAAATGTCATATTAACATGGGATAGACCCTGATGAAATGAATGAAAAAAGGGTGCTTCCATGTATTCCCCTGCGATGTGCTCTTACCTCCTTGTACTGGTGCTTTGTGAATATTACATAACAGGTGCCATTTATGGTGTCATACTTTGTCATGCTTCCCTTTCCCTCCCTAATAAAATATTAGTGTCTGTTAAATAGAGGCATTATGACATAAAATACAGATGTAGACAATCATTATTTTTTTCTTTTTCAAAATCTCCCATCAAATCCTGGAAGGACTAAACAGCCATACTTGGATGTTTCTTCGACACCTTCTGGAGAACATCTTGTTGCATCTTAAAAACTAGTTTCAGGAGCATGAATGCTGTTAACCTGTCAGTGTGTCTTTTGTGTGTTAGATAACAATTCACCGCTTGTTCTGTTGGCCTCTCCAAAGTGACTGACCATGGAGAAAGAAGAAGAAGGAAAAAAAAATCTTATCAGGTTATTACGGTCCCTGATCTCCGCGCTGTCAATCTCCCCATTCACTTCAATAGGATCTGGCCGATGGATTTTTTTTCCTCTCTTGCTTTCCTGAGCAGATTTTTATCAGCGTGATTGAATGCGGTGGCTTTAGTGATCCATTAGCGGGTGTTCTGCTTACGGAGGGCCCCGTGTAATGCTAGGCGCAGTATGTAAACAGAGCTGCTCAGAGACGCCAGAACCCCAGAGCTCTGGGGGGTAGGGGGGTGGGGGCATGGGGGGAGGGGGTTGGGGATGACGCCATTTGCTTTTGGCTGAAATGTGGCCACTCAGGGATCTGCACCTCTGACCCATTAGGTGAGCAGGCGGGCGGGCAGGGGGGAGACCTGTTTATCCAATGTCGAGGTTGGGCGGTCCTAGATCTTCGGGACGGACCAAGAGAGCGCTCTCGAGCGCTCGGGTGTGCAAGCACAGGGGTCTGTCCGGACCTTTTCTCATTACCTAATCTATCAGCATGGCAAATAAGAGCGGTGACCCCAGGCGACCTTCCCCTGACTCCTAATATGAAAAGCAAACACAATCTGGATCACTTGGCTTGGTCACATGTGGCAGCACACAGTTGCTCCACGTCACTCTCACTCTCATAGGACGATGGCCCCGGCAAATGAGGCAGTGCACAGTAGTGCTAGGAGAATTGGAATTGCAACCGGCTGCTAAGGTTTGGTGTCCGCTGGAGGGTACTGCTGGTGTGACCTTGATGGATGTTGCTTTATATAATTCTGAATGAAATGCACAGCTGTATCAGTGTGTTACAGAGAGGTCAATATAGCCCTAAATTGGGAAAGCAGATTAATAAGGTAAACAAGGGAGACAGGTACAACAGACACAAAGTCTTCCATCTAAAAACCAGTAGAGGGATGTGAAAGCTGAAAAAGAACTGGTGATTGCTGATTGAGCTTGCATCCTTGTTTATCACATTTGACTTCTCTCATCCATCAAGGCTGGTTTTTCAGCTTAAGGATATATTTTCCTATCAAAAGAAGTGTCACAAAGAGTAGTTAAACTTCACTTTTTCACTTTTCCTCACAGGTTGAGGCTTTATCAGCAATCACATCTTGCCTCTTTGGTGCATAATCACTGTGTAGGAGACACAAATAAGCTCACTCTCTCTCCCTCCTCCCTCTCTTTCTGCTCAGTAGGTGGGAATCTTTCCTCTATTTGTTTTGTTCCTCCCTAGATGATGATGATGATAATGGAGCAATCAGGCTTTGGGCCTGTGGGAACCTCAGCAGACACAAGCTTTAAAATAACACCCGCATTTCAGAAGTCTCTGTGGAGTTTGTGGGACCATATTCCTGTTCTGCTCAATCTCACCTTAGTGCAATGAAAATGATGCACCTACTGGAAAGTGGAGTGTAATCAAACAATATTCACAGTGTTTTAGAGTTCCTTTGTATTGGCCAAGAGTTGGAAGAGATGGAACGAGTCTGGCTTTCCTACATTGAGTAGCAATATACGACTGAACTCTCCTTGAATGCTATGTTCCATGCACACTATCCTGTGACCTCTGCATGTTTTTTTTTTTTTAACAATTTCTTCCAGTCCTGAAAAAGTGAGAGTAAATAGAGGTATATGTTAAAGGGAATGTGTTTCTCCATTTGAAGAACACAAGTGCCAGTAAAAATTGAGATTTCAGTCCCTAACCTTGAATGGAACCACAGCTTCTCTCTGTACTTGCTTTAGTGAGTGGCCTTCACCATCACTGCTGCTGAACTGAAAAAGGACATCATTATTGCTTCCCTGGACCCCAATCAATGGATTGTCATAAAAATTACAGTCCTTTTTACTTCTGTAGTTGGGTTGAAACAAATGTGGAAATCAGAATTCAGACACTGACGTGGCAGCATGTTTCTCCATTGGTTTTCGGAGTCAGATCTCTCCTCTGTGGCGTATTAGTGTGCAGTTTTCAGGTGTCTCTGCTAAGCTTTGTGTGCTGTAATCAGCTGCATCTATTCCAGAGCTTTCCTAACAAGTCAGGTAGCACATAACAGCACAGTAATACTACTGAAACATTATAGCACTGTTAAATGTATGCCAAAATGTTTTTTTCATCATTGTGATGTTACGTCTTAAGGGAAAATGTTTCCATAAAGATTACTTTCAGATACTATCAGGTATCTAGCAATGAAACAGTTATACTTGGGTCAGACTTCTCTTCCAAACAATATTGCTAAATTTTTGCACGTAGAAAAACATTATTTTAGAATTGCCGAGACAAATTATCATAGACAGGTAATTTGTCAAACTCACTAGCAAATGATTAGACTTTTATAGGAGCTGAAATATCTATTTCTAAAATGACCATACTCATTTTTGTACTTCTTGACATTCACTTTCACAGATCCACTTATATTGAAAATGGCTTGGTCTCTTTCTTTCTCTATCCTGGTCATTGACTTCTTATCTCAGGACAGGGTGTGTAATGTGTTTAATAGAGTGTAATTGTTGCTGTCATTGCCCTGTTTATCTCCTGTCATTTCCTCTGTCTTTTCCCACTCTATATTTAACATGATTACATGGGAAAAAAAAAAAAATCATAGCTTTAGGCTTTCACGGTGGCACTGTGTCATCCGGTGTGTCTCTGTGTGTTCTTGGGCACACTCATTCAGTCTGTCTCCACAATACCTACTCTTCCTGCATCCCACTTAAATGACAGGTATCCCAGCATGCCTTGCACAGAAGACTCAGAATATTAGTTCTTACCTTTTATCTTTAGCAAAACATGTGCCCATATAATTACAACCCTACACCTCTTGAAAAATGTGCTGAAGTGACCCATCTGATCACTGTTAGTATAGTCTATCATTAATAAAGAGGTTAATATTAAAACATACATTCACATTTTCATTGCTGTTTGTGTATTTCTATTTCTATTTCTATTCATGACTTTAAACATCACAGAAATCACATTACTACAGTCAGATCTGACCCTGTTGCTGACTCCTCTGATATTACTTGTGAACAACCTTTAAGAGAACAGACAAAGTCATTTCTAATTACTTATGTTACCTATGAGCAAAAAAGGAATCAGTTAACTAGCTAACATTGTAGATAAGCACAGAAGTATCTACAGGAAGAAAACACTCAAATTTTGTTCTGTATTTCACTGTTATGTTCAGGTTAAGCAATGCCCAAAGAGATGTGCCCCTTGTTTTTTTTACACTGCACTGCAATACACAATGAGATGAATGACTTTACATTTCAGGAAGTATTTATTCAACTACCTATGCATATATGACTTATAACCAGCTAGCTAGCTGAACTACACAATGCCTACTAGCTAACTAGCTACATACTGAATTAACAGGTTTCTCTCACTATGAAACATAACAGAAAAAAAGAAAAAAGGTAACCTATATTATTTACAGAGCCACTTATGCAAAATGTCTTTTTACTCCTAGAAATGTAGTAATGAATATTACTGCATATTACCCCATAAAGGTTCAAACACAGAACTGCCCTCGACTGTGACCCTTTTTGTCTTTCCCTAACTTTACATATGCCAAAATATTTCCCTGTGAAAGCACACCTCTTTTAAGTGCAACATGTGGTGACATTATTTTTAAGGTCTCAAAACCAATGCTTTCAGAATGAATGTTTGTGTTCCATTTACTAATTAATTTTCCTTTGACATTTTTGTTCAGCTTAATCTCTCCCTCAAACATTTGTCTCACTTCCACAGTGCTGCTTTCAATTGAGGTCAATCTGTACCGTCTTTTATACACTATTTGCACTTCTGATTTACACCAGAACATTTATCAGCCTTGATTGTTTGCTGAACAATTTAAAGTCTTGCGTCCGGAAACAAGCTTTATGTGTACGGGATCATTGACATTGGGTAAAAAAAAAAAAAAACGAGTAATTCAAACACCAGGGGGGAGAAAATACTCAGAGAAAGTGATGATTGGAAGCTGATAATCACCGAGCCAAGACTCCAGACCAGCAAAGTGATCATCATTGGCAAACCCACCACCAAAACTATGATCAGAAGCATCCAGGAAAACCCCAGAGAAACAGAGCAATTGCCATAAACCACAGCTTAAGACCAGAAAACAGCCATTGTCACAAACCCCAGCTTCAGACCAGCAAGCAGGTCTGATTAGGTGTACTTTTTGTAAGTTGATCTAGACAGTGTGTTGCTGAATGACAAACTTCAGAATGTAATGTAACAGAGCCATCATCACAAACCACACCTTCAGCCCAGGAAACACATCTGCCACCACAAACCACAGCTTCACGGCAGTGATCAGAGCCATTATCACCAACAGTGCACTTATTTTTAGGACTATGTTGTACAACTTCTTACACAACCTCTCTATAATGTAAGAACTTACATTGCAATGTGAAAATGTCTGAAGAAAAGGCTGCAGAGATTTTGCTGTGTGAATAGCTGGAAATTGATGAGTCCTGTTAATATTCCCATTTGACACAGTCCCTGAAAAACCCAGATTGATTGTGTCTTTTTTTAACCACAGGGGCATGTAAAGCAGAAATCAATAACAACTAAGTGCAGTGAAATAGGATATTAGATTTAAGGCAGCTCCTGAGCAAGCACACCACAGTGTACTGATAGCCATTGTGCTTGTGTTTCTCACAGCCACCACCTTCTAATCATGTGGGGATGTGCTTAATGTGTGCACATTCACTAAGTTAATACTATATTTTGGAGAATTAAACAACTGAAGACCTATACATTAATTATCAGGCCACTGACACATTTATAAATACAAAGTAGCATGCAAGTGACAGAGCTGTCCCAGCCCACCACTGGAAATCGAACATGTGTCCCCCTAATTTGGACTCCAAACAGACCCATGCCCACAGAAGGCCAGACGATATCATGTCTCTGAATGTGGCAGGAGACAGGCCATGTGCTTCACTGAAGTCTGTGTTTGATGGTAATTTTTTTTTTTTTTGGTTCGCGGAAGGCGTCCAAGAATCCCGGAGGACCCGACCGGGCTGTGGAGGGATTGAGTTGCTTTACCCTGACATGTGACAAGTTTCAAGTGGCCCTGGCCTACACTGATGCCCAATCACAGTCTGACCAATATTATTAAATTCACAGTATGGTTGGGGAGGTGTAGGTTTCATGTCACACATGTGTGTATGGGGATAAGACTTGGCAGTTGTGAAAGATAAAAGGCATCCAAAGCCAAAGGCATCCAGTGTCTGACTGTGTCACTACTTGATATTGCTGGTAAATATTTGCCTGTGCCTACAGCTGATCCACCTGAGATATGTCCTGGATCCTGTAAAGGATCAAGTGGTCATGGACATGCTGACCACTGCCATCTCTGCGAAATCTCCTGACACACTGAAAGGCCTGCCAGACGAAGAAGCATAATCTGAACGTGCTTCTGTTTACTTTCAGAATGGGCATAAAGGGACTAATCTGAAACCTGAATGAATTGCAGGCATTCAGATTCTAGCCCCCTCCTGAAGTGATGAAAACCGTAGAAATCACAGTCGGGGTTGGAAGTCCTGTAGTCTACACACCTCACTGTAGATGGCCAGCTGTAGTTCAGATTCTCTCATGAATCCATCCAAAAAGAAAAAAGCATAGCTGCAGGACACACTCCTGCTGTTTCAATTTCCACAGTAACCATGCATTAACGTTCATTGCGTGTATGCTGTGGGTTTGTACGCCATTGAATCGTTAGTAAAGGTCTTTTGTAATTGCACATTTAAACTATTGGGGACTATAATGTGATACAGCAGCAACATGCTGGCCCACACACATTAAAAAAATGGCATAATTTGGATGTGGTTCATCTGTTGTGGAGTTCTAGCAATGTTTCAACAAAATAACATATTTGTCTTCAGTGAGCTGATAGGAATGATGCAATTCTCTAAGCAGCATATTTGCATGTTGAAAACAAATTTCTGTGCAGTGAATTTTGGCACTGAAATTACATCACATTTGGAAAAAAAAACAGAATTTAAGAAGGGTGAATCATTCAAATTTCTCACCTTTTTTGCACCTAAATGATACAACAGAAGGCAATAGGTTAGATGTTAAATGCCATATGTGTGTGGCCTCTGAGACTAATCTCCTGAGTCGAGTGCCCCTCCATGCAGCATGATTTTTATTCCAAGAGCTGAGGGACATAGTTTACCTATTTACCATATCTTAAGGACCAATTAGAACCCTCTTCTTTCCCCCCCTAGGGAGTGGCAATAATTTTGAGAGCTAGAATACTTGTAGGTCCAGAGCCCTCTCATCCTTGGATCAAAACTACCCCTGATTAGGTAGCTAAACTTGTTAAAATCTGTTTGAACTGGCTTTAATTATATTAGGCAGGGCATTAGACCCATTGCCCCTCTGTAGAACCAGCCTGTCTTCGTCCTCTTCGTAAAGTCTATACATATTTCAACACTTGCAGAAATGGTTTTATATTGTAGATTTTTATCCTCATAATCTCATCAACTTGTCTTGCGTTACAAGTTATATCACAAGAGCTGCTTGTCTTTGTTCACCTTTTTGATATTCTTCCTTGACAAGAGTGACTTTTGTTGAGGTGATCCTGTGAGTGACAGCTCCTGCCCGACTCCTATCCTTCCCATCAGAGTGGGTGGTCAATGTGGAGTCACACAGCCACCAGCAAAGACCAAACCACCACATACCACACACACTCATGCATGTACATGCACACACACACACATCAGCTAGCACAGGCGAAGCCACTACATACCACACACTCATTCATGCACACAGACATACACACACACAACACAGCCAGCACAGGTCAGACCCCTACATATTACACACACAACAGATGCCAAACCACCACCTATCACACACACACACACACACACACACACACACACACACACACACACACATGGACTCACAGCCAGCACAGGCCAAACCACACGTATGCACACCCATGCACACCCACATTCACTATTGGGTAGACCACTGTGTATGATGCCCGCATGCACACACAAACACACACACACACACACACTTGCACACACACACACACACAGAGCCCAGTGCAACCGGACGCCAGAGATAGTTCTGCTCTTCTCCCTTTAATTTAGGAATTCTCACTGAGACACACAATTATAGGCCTTTAAATTCAACTGCTTATTAAAAGTCAAACAGGTCGCATTTTCTGCTGACTTTAAATAATGGTGTGGCTGTGTTGTTGTTATTTTTATCTAAACAAAGCGGATTACACTTTTATGAATACCTTGATTCTCTGTGTTCATTATTCTCACATGAAGAGTATTCTATGGGTTTTTTGTGGCTGGGACAGAAAATAGCCAGTGATAGTCATCGGACATGGTGTATCACTCACAATGATGCTGATAATCATGATGATGTTGATGATGATGGTGGTGGTAATTATTATTTTCATTGTTATTATTATCATAACTGAATAATTTGGCAGATGCCTTATCCAGAGTGACTCACAAAAGGTACAGACAAAAATACAACAGGAAACATAACCAATGGTTATTCAGCTATTGAACATATTTCAGTGAACAATTCCTACACGGTGATGTGGACTACCATATTGGATATGGTGCACTTGTTAAATTATAGAGACCAACGTCCCAGTCGCCAGTGATCAGTGTGTGGGTCTACAGCTTGGCAACATGGCTGAGAACTAACAGAGGAGGAAGGAAGTGAGGGGGTGGGCAGTGTTTATTAGTGTGGCCTAGCCGACTGCCCTCTTTTAGCTCCCTGGGAGACGTGAGCTTGCCCTCATACTCCAGCCAGAGTAACATGTCTGCCTTCTGACCCCTTCCTATGGGAACGAGTCAAAAAAAAGAAAAAAAAAACTGAGGGATCTACTCCTTTCAGACACACTACTCAAATATTCTTGCGCTTTCTCCCCCTCTATCTTACTCTGTCTCCCCCCTCTCTTTCCCCCTATCTCTTTGGGTAGAGGGTTGTTAGTTGGAATCCATCTTAGACATAGTAAAAAATATGAAAGAATAATCAACAATGACTTGAATTTGTATAATAGCTGTGCTGAACTTGGTTCTGCTTAGCATCAGATTTCCATATGGTACATTATCATATCCCTGTGGGCTGATGGAAATGGAATTGTCATGTTAACATACAATGACTGCTCAGTGGTGCTAAATGAACTTGCCTTTCATTAACCTTGAGTTTATCTAACTTATTCCTCTTCTTTATGTTGTGTTAAAATTGACATATTTACAATTGAGAGGGAGCTCCATATTAATTATCCTGCCTTTTTGAGCTGCTGTGCTGCTTTGGTTTAAGGTTATAGCAGTATAGATCACATAGCCTCCCTTGTGAGGTTTTGTGGGATTCAATCGAGATGGATTTTTTTTTCTTGAATCCTCTCCATATCCAACCTTCATGAAATTAGGATACTTGTCAGAATGAAAATAATGCTTATTATGTAATGTGATGCAAAAGCTAAGGGCACACACACGTCTGTATGAACACATGTACATTTGCTGTGTGAATATGGGAAGCAGGCTTGGATGCATTGATAACTGCAAGCTTTTAACACATCCAGAGCCAACAGGGACAGAGCATTTTGTCTTCATAGAGATTTAACAGCCTTTATTGTATTTATTGCAGCCATAACAGTAAAACAGGATGTGAGATAAATGCTATTTCCTTCTTTCTAACAGCTCCATCTAAATCAGGCAGAGCAGCATCAGCAGCAGCAGCAGCAGCAGTAGGAGTAGGACTGGCAGTGCACAGTCCCAGACCAGTCCAGGGATCCTATTTTTAAGACATAGTCAGTCAGAAGGGATCACACACTGGACCAAAGGTACAATTTTACCGAAATCTCAGCAGTGGCATTTACCCTGTTTCTAACTGTCGAGGAGGTGAAAACTCCCTCAGTGCCCAGTCTTTTACGGAAAGGGCAGGAATGCACCCCTTTCCAGGCTCCGTGCCAGCCTTTGCATTTAAACAATGTGTGTGTCTATAGACATCGTCATCACCAAAGCAGAACACCAGGGATAGATTTATGCACCTGTACTCCTTTGACTTTTTTCCTTCCTCTTCTTTTCCTCTTTTGTTTGTGTAAATCCAATTTCTCCGACTTGGGGGGGATAAACTGGAGTTGCCTGTGGCCAGCGTTTTATTTCATATCCCAGTGGATGTATTACTGCCGAAGTTGAAAACAGCAGGATCGATTTAACATTTCATGTGGTGGGCTTTCGAGTGAAAATGAAACATATTCCTTCGGAAAAAGCGGACTGATTTGAGAGAGTAAGATTGAGGAGTGTATTGTTTTCTGTTCACAATGAATGTTAAATTCATACAAAATGGAGCCATAATGATTTATTCACTACCCACTGCGATCCAGTTGACTCTCAGGTACCTGCAGTACTTTCCCTGCTTCTGTACACACACACACCTGCACACACACACACACACACACACACACACACACACACACAAACCCCCAAAAATCACTCCCTCTCAATGCGTAAATACCTGGTTGACTCCCTTGATTACCCTCTTTATGACTTTGGCAGCTCTCACTACGCCTCCACTTCAGTACTGTTTTCACCTTCACTGGTTTTAACAAGGACAGCAGACAGGCAGAGGCCGTGGTCGCTCTCCCCGTGGTCATTATCAGGTTCGGGCAAGTGTCTAAAGTAAGGAATACACAATCATAAAAACTTAATAACACAACATTCAATAATGCAATGGTATCTTCAGTGGTGTTGTACTACTGCTTGTTACTACTACCGTTCTCCTCATTCCCAGCAGCTGTATCTACCACTCCTTCTTATTTATCTGCAGATGAAGAGAGTAAAAATATTACAGTCATAATATTTGGTTTGTGTATTTTCACATTTTCACAATCCACCCAAAAACCCCCCACCTCCATTTCTTATTAATAGGCAGTCCTCAAATACGCATAGGGGTATGTTTACAGTGCTTTTTACATCTGGTGCTATGCCTTTCTGTGCTGTATGCTACTTTTAAAATATAACGCAACCAAACTGATGAAATGGCATCACAAAAAAAAAATACACAGCTGGACTCCCCCACCCATAGGAGAATTTGCACCCAAGTTTTGAGAATGTTTCCACAATGTTTCTGTTACACGCCTATGTCATTGCTGCAGCATTGAAAACATGGTGAGTGTAGTGTATACACAGAGAGGAACAATCACAATGAAAGTTATATTTTATGAAAAAAAAAAAATACCACCAGGGTTTTTTTGGCAGTCAGTGGTGTTATCAATGGAGGGCTGACAGAGAAGGTAAATGTGCCCCCAAATTCTATTCATCGCTCCTACCTGTTCTGCCAGTGAATCTCAGCAAACACCAAGAACCTTTCAATCATACAAAGGGATTGCCTTTGTCCCTCTCTTTTCCTTTTTTTCCTCTTTCATCCTCTCTCTGCGGTATGGGCGGACGTCAGGGCAGGGAATTCAATGCTGGAGTGTAAAAATACCATGGAGTAGGGGAGTGTAACAGCACACTGGTGACGAATGGACCGGCAGGGTGTTCTCAGGTCCCAGTGGGGTGGGTGAGTGTACCCTGGCTGGAGCTTTTGAAAGTCATGCCCATGACTGTGCAAGGGAGGGGGAGATGCGAGGCTGGGTTTTGCTGCGAGAGAGGACAGAAAAAGGAGGGACTGAAGTTGTCTTCAGCAGCCTCTCCAGTAAAAGTTGAGGCATCTTTCACTTCTTACTTTTTACCCACGACACAGATTCACACTCTCACATGTACACAAACATAGATTTCGAAATGTTTGCATGATAGTATTAAAGACTCTGAAAGTGACAATTTCACAGTTTTGTCATTCCCCTAGCATCAGGACACGACTGATAATGAGAAATATGTTTGTTTCCCTTCTTGTTTACCGATAAATCTCCATATTCTTGTTCATTTTAATTGGCTTTGCACCGTGTGAGGTTCGCGGCTGTGAATTCTGAAGCTGGTGCGCATCTTTGTTTGAGAGCCGAAGCCCAGAGGTCTGAAGAACTGCCTACATCCAGCAGCTCCCGGGATTTAGTTTCCATGGCAATTTAACCCAAATACCAAAGATGGCAGTGGCATGCTAATAATGGTGATTATGATGCCTGTTCTGAGAATATGTGAAAGGTTCTTCAGATATTCTAAAAGAAATCACATAAAAGTAAGCTTGAGAACATGCTGAGTGAATCTGTCATCAGGTAATAACAGTACTTAAAAAAATCATCTGTACACTCTGTTGTCCAGTACCTGATTGTATGACCCCTTGGGCTCTCCTCTGTAATACAGCATCTACTCACTAGTGTAAGTTAAGAGGAGTGAGCGATTCTCTACAATTGCCAGATTACTCTTGGGTTACTTGACAGTAAATGCTTTCCCTTGCCACGTGCTCATCTGCTGAGACCTAAGGTGATTTACAAAGGAAACGCATCTTTATAATGAGCTCATGCCAAGTTCAACAGATTTGTTCAAGTAAACTCAATCTTTTGCTAAATGCAACTTTAATAACCCAGTCCATTCAGTGCAAATGAGGCAGAAACCATAGGCACCTGGATGAAGTCTGAGTACAGAGCTCCTGTTTGCTTGGTTGCCCTGTATCCCTGGATAGGTCCAGTTTATGCTGTCTGGATGGATAAGAAAATAAGAAATGTAGAGGGATTAGCTGATTCAGAATTACTGTTAGCCAGAGCCAGCGTCCATAGTCAGTAGTCTAATTTCTCTAAATCACTGCACCAGCTAATTAAAGCATGTGTATTTTCTCTGTTTCTATGGCAATGTGATACAATATTAACCCCCTTACAAAATACTGGTGAGATGTAACATTGCCGCTTGCTATTTGATTATATTGCAATGGTAAGATAGCTAATATTTTACAGCTTTGGGGCTGCTCTAGTGAAGGGAGTTGCAGTATTATTGCTTTTCAACAATAGGGTGTAACTTTATTTTTTGATATATTTCTTAACACATTTCCTCTCCTTCTATGTTGTTGAGGAAATTGAATCTGGTTGTCTGCATAGTGAAACTCTACAGAAGAGCCAAAAATCAAAAATAAGTGTTTTGGTGAAGTCAAACAAGATCAAAAATGAAACAACACCCAGTATTTTTCTCTTGGCTTGAAGGAAATAAAACACTCATTGCTTGATCTGCCATTCTGGTGCCAGATACTGCAGATCTTTGTCTGCAGGGTTGCAGTGCAGCATTAACACAAGTAAATACTTTTTTATGTACATAATTATTTCTAGATGTCAAATTATTCATTGCACTTTAGACTGGTTGATCCATAATTGAGAAATATATTATTGGTAAAGACATTAAATTAAAAGGCATTAAAAGAGACCTCTGTGTCAGAGTGTGTTTACAGCCGCATAGACAGACTGCCCTTGTTTGTATGTGTGGTAGCATCCTCCACCCAGCTATCCATATGATTACCCATCCATGGTACATGGTACACACATTCACTTAAAATGCACATGTGGCGTGGTGGTCAGAAAATGGATACTCACTGGAAGTTACTGATTTATCAACTGTCACCTTGCAAAATAATAAATAATACTGAAATCTGGTCTTCATTTCTGCTGTGGATGGGAAGTGTTACATGTTGGGAATAGTCACGTATTACATACACTTGTTTTGACATTTCCAAGACTGAAACTGTCAAGTAATTTTGTTAAGAGGTTTATGCTACAAATATAGTTCTTTCTTCTTTTTCTTTTTTGTGCACTGGCTTTGTTACAGTAAATTTTAGCTGCAAACGAGAGACTATAGACTAAAGGTGATGCAGTGTGTGGAGTCTGGAATGGTCCACTTTCATGTGGACATGTTATAAAAATTAATTTCAATTAAGCTAGTAGTCAAGTAGAAATAAGATTCCAGTGAACTGGTAAACTGGCTAAACAACTGTGTACCATGTGGTTGACTCTTTACAAAACAGCCTTAAATGATGTATGTGGGAATAAATATATGCATTTGATATGAAAGATTTTGTGTTCAATATCAGTGTATATCTGCCCCATTTACCCACAGCACTGCCTTATGCTTCCACTGACTTTATCGTTTACACACCTCTTTTTTTTTTTAACCACTACGCCACTGTTTGTCAGTCAGCACTCACGATGTTCAGGTTCCAATTACACCTGTCATTCGGGACTGAGCTCTAATTCCTTTCTCTCTGGTGCTCCATTTTCATTTTGCCCTGAGTGAGACAAAAATAGAGGCCTTTGTCTGGAGCGGGCTGTGTGGTCGAACAGACCCTCCGGTCACCCCCCTGATGACAGAAGGTGGAGCTTGCTGTGCGCTGACAGGCAACTCCAGTGATCGCATTCTGCCACCCATTGTCTGCTGGTGGTTTCACCAAGATTTTGACTCTTGCCATTTACTGCGAGCAGGGAAGAGATGGGAAGAACAAGAAGAGAGGAGAGGGGGTGGGTTGAACCTAAAAGAAGCACATTTTTGTCTGCTGGAATAAAAACAAAAAAGTTTTTCCAGTATTTCGAACATCAAGATCAAGTTTCAGACAGTGAGAGCTCAGACATGGCTTCTTATACATACTGCTTCTTGTATATTCTGTACAGACTGAATGCAAACTGCATTATGAAACTTATAAACCTGGGATGGGCAGATAGCTGTTAACCTCTGCAAACCTTGAAAGTAACAATGACGTGAAGGGTTAAGTTTTCACACATACCAGTCTTAAAATAAGATATCAGGTTATACATATCTATATGCACTAGGTGCAAATAGAGCCATCTGTCCTTGATAATGCTTAACACATCTGGAGTCTCTTCAATGCTGTTTTTTCCCCCTTCCTATATCAGCCGCATCTGTTTCACAAATCCACTGCTGGCAGCAACCTTTGAGGGAAAATGCCTCCCTCTCTCTCGCTTTATGATTTTTCATTGTTCCCATACGGCCTCGTTCATCATTAGGTCCCAGCCGCTTCAAGATTGCAGTTAAGGGCTCTATAGTGTGTTCTGCGCATCATAACCCTGCAGGTTACCGTGGGCACATCTCTTTTCTGTGTAAAAGCACAGATTGACTTAAACAATGAGGGGAGTTTGGGGGGCAGGATATGGTTTTAGAAGAACTCCGGGCTCCTCTCTCTGAATACATCAGTCCACGTGTGCTTTACACTCCTTCTGTTGACGGTGTGTGTCTTCTCCTTCCCCTCAGGCATGAGTGACAGCAATCACACATGGCTCATCGAAACATGTGGTCCTTGACCTGATCACCGGGAAAAATAAAGTATATCAATATTCCTAGGGCCACATAGAAGACTGGCAACCTATCATCTCTGTGCAGAGGATCTGAGTAAATCTGTGCATTACTCCTGCTTGAGAGAGCGGGTGTTGTTTGTGAGGTATGATGCTGTTTTCAGAAGCCGCTGGGACTTGGGAACTGGCACTTGGAAAGAGGAAGAGATGTATTGGTATTATTTCTTCCTCTCTTCCAGAAAATGAGATACAGTACTGCATTACTCCACAGTAAATCCACAGGAAAAAATCCCTTCTGACTACATCTTATTAAACATAGTGTGTCATTTCCAAAGCCAAATTGTCTGATAATTGTGGAGGTTAAATTCTCAATGTTGAATGCAACAGAAGAGAGTTCAAAGTGGTGGTGGTCCTGTTATTTGGTTTTGTTTTTAATCAAAATTGATTACCATATTTATAAATGGGTGTCCCTTAAGTGTTAACTGGAGATTTGGCCCGTGAATGAAATGAATGAGCTGAATCCACTGCAGGGATGAAGGTTTCCGTGCGCTTCATTCCTGGAAATACATCACACCTCCCATTTGCTCTTTCCTGGGCACTCTTTCCTCAGAACATCAATGCTATTGATTCCTCTCATTGGATTAATGTCTATTTTCATTAATTAATTTATTCTTTGCATGCAAGTAAGTTTTGTAAATGTACTTACATGTTCTTGTGTTGATTGGCTATGTTCCCTTAACTCAGAACTTGAGTAGCCTGAAAATAGAATGTACCGTTCAAAATACTGGAATGAGACCAGCACGGAGAGAACAGCAGAGGGAATACGGGAACTACATTAAACTTCATTTTCTTTTTATTTTCATCCCAAATTTTATATCTCTGCTGTCAAATCACAGTCAAGGGTTTACTATTTCACAAGAATATAGACTGAAATGCAACTACATTACACTGCAGTTTTCAGACATAGAACATGCAATAATGAGATTCACTGATGAAGAAAATTAAGTAAATAAAGAGGAATATACCCAGATGTTACTAATAATACATAATCATCTTCACTCCCATTATGCTGTTCTATGTAATAATTTGACTGAAGCTAATATAAAGTATTATGTTTATATATTTTGGATGTCCAATAATAGGGAGATAAAGTCCTGGCCTTCTTTTCTTTGGTGAAGGGTGCTATTAGTATGAAATAACTAGCTTGCCACTGAAGGGACAATATAGACATAATTGGACCCCCTTCTGTAATAACCTGTGATGTTCCTACAAGGAATATAATAATCGGCAACATGTGACACGTAACGGGCACATTCCTGTACAACGACATCTACCAACTTGACTTGATTGATGATGTCCTTCTAAACTTGCAAATGAAAGGGTTATTGAGGTTGATTTTTCTGAGTCACATTCCACCAGCCTGGGCATAAAACCAGGCATTGTTAGCCCTAATCCACTCTTAGAAGGATCCTTTCAGGAATCAGAGCTGTGCGTGTTAGGGTGCGAGGGAAGGGGGCTCCCCTCTCTCTCTCAGTCCCAATCCAGGTCACCCCCATTTTAGGAGGGACACCACATTGCAGGGGAGCAGAAGCTAATACATGGGTGATGAATGACCTTTTGTCTGGTCCCCACATCGTTCCCTCACTGTCACTGAATGGCGAGGCGCAAGGCAGTAAGGTCGTGTTTAACCCGGCGCCTCCCTCAGGGAGAACACAGTCAGCAACAAGAGCTGAGGTAACACTGACAGACAGAGTGGAGTTTTTCAAAAGCGCCTCCATAACCAGCCCTTCTCCTCTTTCCTCCCTGTCAATGGGATTAGTGCGGTATAGAGAGGAATCGTCTGACGGCTCGGTTTCCCGGCTTGCTCCTTTGAGAAGGGGAGATCTGCACACCGCTGCTGTCTCAGCCCCCGCATCTGTAAACATGACAAAAAATAACAGTCAGCTTTTCATTGCAGGGGCTTTAAAGGATTTCTAGAGAAGGCGCAGATTTCTATAGAATCCTTTGTGAAAGCAGACAACATCCTCTTTTGAGGTTTTTCAAAAAAAAAAAAACAAAACTTCTTTATAAATTATTAACAGGGAAGTCAGTTAACATGGAATTATACATTCGACATGTTTCAATATGTAGGAAAAAATCTCCTATTACCTTTCAATCTGTACAATAATCTGCTCTGCCCCGCTACTCTGGATGATGTGTGACTCTCTTACATCGTGTTCATGAGCACAGAATTCTTGACCACAACAAAACCTATTTTAATCCCAGGACAGCACATTTGTGAACTGAGTCAGGCATTATACTGTATGTCAAATCTTGCACCCGGCTTTACATATTGGTTACAAAATGTATAAGGTGCACAATTAAAAAAAAAACAGAGAAACCATACTGTTGGTCCCTTTGGAGAGAGGCTTCAATTAAACTAAACAGCTAATGTAATCCGGCTGTCATTATTTCTTCTGCTCCATCTGTGCACATGATATTGGGATATGTAAAATGGACTGTGGCATTTTATTGTACATTTCTCTGTTTTTTAGGATTTGTTTTTTTTTTTTTAGGAAAGGCAATAATCATCATTGTGGCACACATCACAGCCTGCTTCAATTGCACGACTTAAAAAAAGGATAATAATTTAACCTTGAATACCAGTGTAATGGACTCAGGTTGATTTTTTTTTCAGAGTGAATCATTCCACCTGCTGGAGGGCAGAAAATGAGGGAACCTGTATGCTGCTCTGTATATACAGGGCCTCTCTCGGCACATCATTAGAAACTAGACTGGCTGATTGCCCTGAACAGCAGTCAGTTCAGTCATTATTGCACAGTAATACCCTCAACTGTGCTTACCTGGAGAGCACGCAGTGGGATATGAATGTGATCGCATTCACTGTCATTTATTTTCACTTCTGTGGTACAATTGAACTTTAAATCTGATCTCATCATTAATCTTGTCATTACCCTTCTTCTATTTTGTGTGTCACAGGAGCTCAGAATTAATGCCTTCTCATGGACTTGTCAACATGCACCCATTAGTATAAAAACTCTGATTGTATGAATGTGCCCTTTGCATTCCTTTCATCTTGAGCAATTGTGTGTGACTTTCTGTTCTCTCGAATCCATACTGTTCCATTGATTTGAATTGTGGGACATTTAACACATCACTGGCCCCTTGCTGGAATTTGGAGAATTACAATGGCCTCCCCTTGTCCCTTACCACCCTGTTAAGCTTGGGTCTGGTTCCACCCCAGCTCACTGGAGCACATGAGACACACTGTGCTCGGTGTGTTGTCATAAGGCGTCATATCTGCAGGCGTCTGTGACATCTAATGGTATTTGGCTTTCGGTTCAGATTATTCTGAAGACCATGTCAAGTGAGGGCCTTCCATTGATTTCATATTCGTTTCATGAACACTTGGCTGGGCAGTCAGAGGAACCTGAATAGCTCTTGACTTTGCACTATGCTTGCCATCCCTTGAGGGGGGGCAGTCTACCACACGCAGTCTGTCCATAGTTTCCAGTCAAGGTCAATATAAACCTGTCAAAGCTGCGGCCTCATTTTAGTGTTGTTGGTCGCTAATGCACTGCTGAGTTGGTGTTTGCGGCTCTCTGTTCAAAGATGTTTATGTGCATGCACAATTCAACCCTCTAATCAGGCATAGCAATATCAATATGACATCCATAAACATAGTCATTATAAGATCTTATAGCATCATATTGGGGTTATTCATACCTCCCGTTTCCTTTCTGTAATGACTGTCTTTCATTGTGCAGTGCTGTTAGAATACACATCAGCAAACAGAATCTGCAAAAAAAAATTAGCAGAATCTTTCCCTTTTTTGTGTTATTGCAGAGTGTTTGAGAACAGCATGGGGAGGTGGGGGTTTGCAAAAAGGGAGCATTGCACTGCTAAAAGGATAGTCTGTGTGTCACTGTAGAGAAATAAATACTGCTGAGATGTAAGTCCTGGATTTTCTCTGCTTCTTTGTTTGTTTTTGTTTTGAGTGGACTTGAATGTCTATCACAGAGTTTCTGTGAAGGGGGAGTGGCGACAGGCACCAGAGATAGGGGGGGTCAGCTTCATGCTTTTCATAACTTGCAGTCTGGATACGCAGTATTAGGAGACTGGAAGTTAAAAGGCCCTCTGGGAGCTTTTGCTATTCTAAGGGAAAAAAGGGACCCTAATGCTGGGAGCAAATTATAAAGAGAGACTCTGAGAATAAAGTCAATTCATCTCTACACTCCAGAATCAACCTTTTAATCAAGAGCGCCATGTCATCTTGCAATGGGAGCTGATTTCCGCTGGTGTTCAACTCAGCAGATTCTCAGTCTGACTGATACTGTTTAGAGGTCTTGTTTCTCTCTGCCCCAGCTTCACAGATATATCAGATATGTCACACACATTCAGAGCATCTGATGCTATCAGCGAAGGTTCAGGTGTGATACAGACAAGGGAAGAAGCAGGGATGCACCTCTCTCATATTAACAGAGCCTGCTAGTAATGAATTCTTCTTTTTTGTTTTCACAGCCCCTGTGACTAATTCCTGTCAGGAATTAGCTTAATTGAACACCTTATTTATCACTATAAGTCAATGGTGAGAATAATTGGAATGAATAACTCAGCTTTGTTTGCTGGACAAGATATTGAGAATTTTTATAAGCAGAGTCAAATACAATGAAGGCACACATAATAAGAGCTTCCTGTTAGGCAAGCTAACTAAAGCTTAAATGCAGCTTGTTAAAGATAATACAGCTCCTTCAGTATTTCAGTTATTGCAGTAGTTCATACACTGACAATCACCGGCTAGCATAGGAATGACTTCAAATCCTTAATAGTTTTCATTTGTTGATTATTCTGTTATTGTTAATTCATTAATTTATATATATTTTTTGCTAGCTGTATTATAATGGGTTTGGCCATAGTGCAAACACACAGCACTCATGTAAACGTGTTGTTTCTAACCATATACTCATTTATTTGCCTCCTCAACTGGTGCTCCTCTCTCAGCTCACCGGAGTTCCCCTCTCTGTCTCTGACACACTTGCTTGCACCTTTATTATCCCGATTTTTGCTTTTCTCTCTTCTCACTCAAGGTGTTGCTCTCTGGTGTCTGCTACACTCACTCCCCTGACTACTGTCCATCTCTTTGAGTTCCCCCTTCTCACATCTGACACACTAATGTCTCTCTTGTTCACTGGCCTGGCTGTATGCTCATGATTTAAAATGATGTCACAAGGAGTAGGAAACACCTCAGGGCAAGCCCAGGTGAAGGCCAGGTGAAGTCTCTTAAACAGCCAAAGAGACTGGGAACAGAAATGCTTAACAAAATCAGACCATCACCGCTGCCTGAAGTCCTTGAGAAATCCCTTTTCAGTGCATATTGCATGAGATACATATTCCAGTTTGTGTGAAAAAGAGTAAACAGTAAATACACATATTTCTTTTGGAATGTAATTTTATTCTCAAACTAATGTTCAGACATTAAATCATTTCCCTGCAGAAATATCAAAGGTGTTTCTATTTTGTTGTCGCAAAGGATAGACAAGCTCCCTTTTACGCATCAAACTTTACGTTTGCAAACTTTGTTCGGCTGTTTTGGTTACACGTGATCGTTTTTCGCACTCGAGCGCAACCCTCCATTATTCTCACTGTGTCCCCTTTCCTATCTGTGAGTTTTTCTCAAGTACATTAAAAATAACCTCCCTGCAGTCGAAGAGATCGGGAGCCATCTGCTGCTCTGATCTCACGCCTGACATCTCTGCGATGGGCCCAGGCATGTGACTCAGTCCACCCCTCACAGAAAACATAATTTACTACAGTTTAACAGGGCTCATCTCAGGCTGAGGAGCCAGCCACAGATCTGAGGGCTATGCTGCCGGTGCCAAAGAAAGACTGATGAAGACTTGCAGCCTGATTGCTGGAAGAGACAAGCAAATGCCTTCTGTTGCTAGAAATAAACTCCATGGCAACTGGAGTGTGGGCGCTTGTGCTTCCATTCCCTTTAAACTCGCATCCCACACACACACTCTGCTCCAGTGAGCATTTCTGGAGGCCGCGCTTTGCTAACTTCACCTGTTACACCTTGTAACGGAGACCTAAGCAGGATTACTGTGTGTTCACAACCCCCACCTGTTGGGGATGATTGTCCTTGGTGTTTACCACTAGTGCCTTGCGTGGTGTTTTCCAGTATGTTTCCAGTATGCTTCGTTAGACCCAAGTGCCAACTGCCAGTGCTGCCCACAGTTTTTCAGAACCATAAGGCACACAGATTTATTAAACATATTTTTGTTTCTTTTTTCATCTATGAGAAACAGAATTTTGGATGCTGTTTTCATTGAGTTCACTGAGAGAAGCTGACATCATTTAGAAAATAAAATGTAAACAATTTGATATGTATCTTTTGTATTAAGTGTGTATACATACATGAGAGAAGTAGGTTTGATTCCATGGTAACCATTGACACATACTTCCAATAATTTACATTAATTTATAATACAAAACACATTCTGGATTTTGATGTAAATTATCTTTTAAAATTTTTCAAATTTGCTGTGATAAGCTATTCTTTGCCGATACACTGCCATTAGCCTCATAAATACAGGGGTACTGTTACTTAATGATCAACCCTCTTTATCTCAGCGTGTGTTTCTGGCTCGCATCTACACAGGATCCTCTTAGCCACAGAGCCTCTTAGTGGCCTCCAACCCCAGGCTCTGTCTCAGTGATACTGCATTGTTTCTACATAACAGGGACCTCCGGGGACTGCTTTCAAATCTGCTTCAGGAGCCTCCTGGCAAAACTCAAAAAACTTCTGTAGAGTCCAGAGTCCTCCCTGATGTTCCACAAGGGTTAGAGGCCTGGAGAAGTTGAAGGGGGGAAAAAAACGGAGCGATAACAGAAAAGACAGACATGCTGATAAGATTAACTCTCCATCCCAGAGGCTCCCTGACTCAGAGGAAGCTCTGGCATTCAGGTGGGCAGCTTGAGATCCAGTGGTTAAAAAAAGATGTGAATGAGCAGTGTGCACTCTCTCCAATGAACTTTGAAAACAGACGAATTACAGGAGGGAAGAGGGGAAACCTGCCAAAGATCTATAAGTCTCGCTTTATGAGTATTTAAGAGCTACATTTATTGAACAGTCAAAGCAAGCCTCCCTTCGGATCTGTTTTAATGACTAGCTCATCATGTGAGAAATGCCACAATAAAAGCAATAAAAGCAAAGTAAATGAATGAATGAATGAATGAATGAATAAATGAATGGATGAATGAATGAATGGATGAATAAACAGTTCCAGTCCTGCTCTGTACATTGAACTCCTGAACTCTTCTGCCTGTCTACCTGAAAACCTTTGAGATTTAGTAGCTTTAAATGGGGTGTTATCTCCAATCTGGAATGAATATTAGAGTTGATAATTAGATACCCCACAGGTGAGTAATATGAATAACTATATAAATAAATTACTGAAGCTTATTTCAAAATTATTCATATGTGCAAATGGTTTTAACAGTGGAAACATGAAATTAACCATGTCTAGATGGCCAATATAACTAGGTTGCTGAACATAAATCATTCATTTTTATTCATAAAATTTTACAAACATTTCCAAATCCCATTAACAACCCTTAATACAAATATATTTCATGGGATTTCGATCTGCTTCATGTGTAGAGATTATTACGGCTACATGGACAAGGGTGAGAAGTGGGACTTGGTCTTTGCTGAGCATCAAGAGTTCCATCAAGTGTTGAGGTTTACAGTATCAGTTGCAGAAATCTAGCTGGTATTTATCTGGTATTTCACATTGCATCAAATGTAGCTTGGTTTATGTAGCCATCATCTGACAATGAAAACAAAACATTATTTTTAGGTTGTTTATTTGGAGCTGAAATTACAGTTGCCAGCTTCTTTGGAAAATGGCTCAAATTCAGAGATTGTGTAAATTAACCAAAAGACCCAGACAAACATAATACTAAAATTTTAAACCAAAGCAACAGTTGCTTTTTTTAATTGAAAAGTAGTCTTTTGAAGCCACCCCACCACACATTTCCTTCACTGTATCTATATCATCTTTACGATACAGTTGGCATATTCTCTTAATACAGTGCATAACTGTTTTTTTATAATTAGTCTCCAATAGTATGCCAAGCTAGTAAGTAAGCAAGAATACAATGTATGCCAGATTCCGTTAAGGAGGCTAAAATTACATTTAACTCAAAAGACTAGCTAACTGCTACTTTATACTCCATAGAAAACACCAACCATGAAATTAGTTTTCACCATTTCACCACAATGAGAATGAAATAAAATCAATTTTTGAAGCTAGCTACATGGCTAACACACACACACACACACACACACACACACACACACACACACACACACACACACACACACACACACCTACAATACTCACAATTAAATTCAAAATGTGACTAAAATATATATTTTGCAACCTATTTATAGAGCTAGAGGGCAATGACCAAAGTAAAGCTGAAGGTTACAAGAGTGATGGTCCCCCTGAGATTTGAACTCATGACCCACTGGCTCACAGTCTAATGCTCCATTCACTATATCCCAAGATACACTGAATTTGGGAGGAATCCAATAACCACTTGACAGTTCAACATGCACACAAACCTGGCCCTAAATTTCAGGGGTCAGGGAGGCCTGTGGGTTCTTTGATTATCTGGACTGCATCCATTATGAATAATAATACATTATGAATACAGTGAGATTTGGGTACACATGTGGCATGATATAAAATTAAACAGGCAGAAATTCAGCCAAATAACAAGTGGAGAGACACAACCATCCTCACATGTCCATTTCCAAGCCAGGGAATTTCAGTTCTGCAAAGTTACACCTCTTTTCCCAGAGATTTTCAGAGTGTTAATTAGCTTTCTTCTAAATCCTGCTAATTAACTTCTAACAGCATCTTTTTACATCTTTTCAGTCTGTTTTAGTGTGACTTTTTGCAAAAATAATGAAGTAGGAATTGACTGGTTCAGAGATATACACCTACCTCTCAAACAGCTGGAATACATAAGACTGATAGATTTACTTTATCCCTACATCCCTACAAATAAATAATGTAAAATAATACTGGTAATACACACACATACATGAAAACCACAATCCATAACAACAACTATCCATCATCATAGTTTTTATAAAATGGATCATATGATTCTCTTACAGGAGTCACAATGAGGGGAAAGCCAGCTGTTGACCACAGATGTTTGTCAGGAAATCAATTCCTTGTTCTTATTTAATAAAATATATTTATTTATTTTGTCTTCCCTTGGAAAGATTGTGTTGTTAGTGCATGTCCTTACATTCTGTTTATGAGAAAATGTTTTAGTATACAAAGCGTATACACAGAGAAAACTTACCTCATGCACAATTTGCTTTGGGATGTTTCACCATATTCATAGAGGATTAAACATACTCTCAAGGTGTCCTATATGTATCTGACTTGTTTGTTGGGTGTTGCACTGATTGTACAGAATAATCTAAACTAAATGTAATTTACTCTCCTTTTTCCTTCCCAGAGTTCACCATTTTTTATCCGTTTATCTGTGATAGTGTCATATATTTCACTACAGTCAAGGAAAGTTATTTCTTACAAGCATTGATTTTGTGTCTTTTCCATTTCTTCTCACCAAAGCTATTAGGTTTTTATGGTGTTTTCATGTCCTACGGTAGATAGCTAATCAACAACAATCCGTGCAGCATTCAGACTTCAGTATTGTTGACCATAATACTGTGGTCTTCTTCCTGCTGACCATAATTTTGTGGTCTCCTTCCTGATGACCACAATGCTTATAAGTTATTTTATCTGCTGACCATGATACTGTGGTCTCCTCCCTGCTGACTGTTACAGTGGTCTCCTTCCTGCTGGCCTTGATGCTGTGGTCTCCTTTCTGCTGACAATAATACTTCTAAGGTCTCCATTCTGTTAACTGCTATCCTACTGTCTCCAGGTATCAGCATATCAGCAGTTCTGTGGCGGTTCTGCAGACGAGAATGTCTGAAATGTTTTTCTTAAGTTTGCAATTGGTTGTACTCTGAATGTGTGCAAAATAAATTTGTCATCATAGGACCAAAGCCATACTGAATTTGGTCATGAAATGTGTTTTAAGGAAACTTTACACAGCCTTAAGTCATTCATTTCACATTTGATACAATTACTAGATATGAGCTCTACGCCCGATCATACCCAATAAATTATTCCTAAAATATTTTTGCCAATTTGCCAGGCAGTTTTGCCAATTACTTACTAATATGAAAAATCAGTTTCTGCAGCATTACACATCTGAGTTTACTTCATGTCCTCCATTTTTCAAGTTAACTTAATAACTTATAATTTACAGTATTACAATAGATAATACAATATGTATCTTGTATTGCACTCTATAAGGGATTTCCCTATTAGAACAAAGGGACTTTTAAAGAAGGACTGTCAACACCACTTAGATTTCATATTCATATTGAAGAGCCAGCCATTCTTAATCACAGACAAATGCGCGAGCAAACATTATTTCTGTGCGTGATTTCACAGCACAGATCATGCATCTCTGAATGTGTAAAAATTGTACATCACTGATGTTAAAAATTTAAATAGATGTGTGAGCACACCCACTGCATAGACTACTATTTAAAAAAAGAATGAAGCACAGTAAATGCATCAATTTTATAATAAATAATTGTTAATCTGCAATATTCAGATAACAATAATGAATAATCTCAAATATTCTGGAAACGGACTGGCACATTGTGTTAGAGTGTCATAGCTGTATATCTAGTTTCTTTACAGCAGAGTAATTGACAGTGCCCTGACCCTCAGACTAATGATGCAACCTGATCTCATATGCAAATATATCAAACTGTTTGCTTTAGGGGAAAACTACAACAATAAAACTACCTTTTGCTCTGATGCACATGATCATTTGCAAATTTCATGGAAACAACACGTTCATATGCAAACTGAATTATATTTGGAATATTTTATAATACATGTTTATGCCAATAGAAACAGATAGCTAATGACACATCTTCCAGCACATGCATTTTGCAGATATTATTTAAATAATAAACATTAATGTTTCAAGTACGTAGAAAGCATCAGGCTGCTCTGAATTATATTCTTTCCTCTGTCTCTCCTTCTGCTTGTATTTTCAGATGTCTGATTCTTCCTGGTGTCCAAATCTATTGTAGCTCAAGGAACAATTAGACCATATACCTGTATTCATTCTTTCTCTGACCAGTATGGCACATGAATTTAATGGTCCACTATTTGGAGCTAGGACTTCCATTCCAACCAACAGGAAATGGAAATGGTCCTGAATCTATAACCCAATTATTATTCATGTCTGCTACTGAGGACATGGGTGCCCTGTCAGGAGAGAACAGAATCATATTGTATATATTGGGAGTCAGACGTTTAAATTATTGTCATGAAGACAGACAAATGAACAATTAATCCTTGCATCACACAAGTCCTTCACTAAAATAAACTAATATTTAGGTTTAATTTGAAGTAAAATGTAGTGCTGTACTTGGGAAAAAAAATGTTTGCACCATGTTACAGGGAATCATATAATAACTGTACAACCACGTATATGAATTATAAGGTGGGATTAGTAGCTGTTAACTTGCTCCACCCTTGCCCTTGTGGCAGAGTTAACTTTGTAGCATCCGTTGGGCACTAGGTCATTGTAAGACCTCTGTGGAGACATGAGCCATTCAGCCTTGGAAGGGAGCCCAGGGATTCAGTAGCTCATCCCCAAATCTAGCGCCCCTCGACAAACCACTCTGCCACCCCCTGCAGGTCTGTCTGAATGGTGCCCAGGTTACTGCCAGTCACAGCTCCTGGCAAGCTGGTGCTATTTCTGCCCCTCCTCACATGAGTGCCAGTCACAGAGCCCGACATTTTGGTGGTGTGCCACCACCCCTCCTCCCCCAGCCTGCATAACACACGGTACTCTACACACAGCGGATTTTACTCTGGTCCCACTGTTTTTTTTTTTTTGCCTTTCGTCCAAATCCGACCTCTCATTTTGCACCACCACCATCACATGATGTATCATGTGACCACACTTCTCATGGCTGGAGGAGACGTGAGTGGCAAAGGGGCTGGGTGCACAGCAGGGGGGTGAGGAGTAACAAGCTCCTCAGAGCCAACCGGTTCTGTCAGCTGACAGTCAGAGGCAGCGAGAGACTCTTCAGGGCCAGATGATGAGGCCTTTTAGGTCACCCTCCTGAATGAAGGGTGGATTTTATTCCGTTTGACATTAACAGTATCTAGTTGTCATGGGAACACCATGAGCTGGTAATTTGTCACATGCAGAAATCTCCCTAAGTAAAACAAAACTGTCAGATGGCCACTGGGGAAAGGAAACCACAGGAGCTTGAGTAAACCAGTGCTGGCACGTATCTATGTTTAAACAGTATAAAGTCATTGAGGTATCCGAGTGCTGTGTGATGAAACACATGTCTATGTACTTCTGTTACCTTTTTTCTTGGTTCAGACACAATGTTTGCACCCCCTATATTGTTTCTTTATTTGATGATGCTTTAAAATATTTTGTGTCATTCACACTAATTTTAATTACCAATGCACAGAGAATGCTATTCATATTTATATGAGTGCTGCAGCCCTTGACAATTCTGTCTGCAGTGCACAGCGGCAGACCCTGGTGCCACTTTAGAATCATGGGAAAAGAATGTTCTCCCTTCTTTTCTTTCTTGATCATATCAAGAGGAAATGGAGGGAATTTGGGAGTGTGCCAATGCTGGGGGACCCAGGGGGTAGGGGGGGCACACTGAGTCAACAAGCAGGGGCAGTGGGCTGGTCCTGGGACAGGGATGTAGGGGGGCCCTGAGGGCGCCGGTGGCAAATGACGTGGACTGACAGATGTGTTGTCCCCGCTGCCCCCTTCTCACCCACTGCATCCTGAAATGAAAGCGTAGACAGGAAGAGAGCGATACCAGCAAAAGTGAGCGTTGAGATCAGCCTTATCCTTGTTTCCGAGCAACAGTTTTTTAAAAATATTTTATTTAAAACACATCCTTTAACCCTCACCCCTCTGGCTGCTTTCTTTACAAGACTTTACCAGTGACTACATTTGTCATTCATGCATTTGCATAAAGATATGGATGACAATCACCCAGTGACTTTTCTCCTGTATCAGAAAGGCAGAGTGAATGAGCGTTACGGCTGGGGGAAGTGCTGGGAGTCATGGCAAGGTTTTTCATTTTTTTCATGTTCCAGCTGGCTAACTGGCCCGGTCCTTGCGACCAGAGTGATAACAAATAATTTGTTCTCCTGCAAGAGAATTGTGATCATAATGAGTTGGCAGTTTACTGCCTTGCATTACACTATTCTTCAAATTCTTCAAACCACATTGGCCACTGCCTCCCAAAATTAAGCATCCAAAAAAAATTTGTTGATGTATTCTGTACTTACAGCGGCTGTGGAATTTCACCCTAGGTATCAGTGGATCTGTGCGTGATGAAAAGGTTTGTGACGTCACATATTGCTCATCCCCTCGAGACACTGGCTATGGTGGTCAAAGGTGCTTGTGTATGTGTGTATGTGGACTTGCCTGTCGGTGCATTTGAACATTTCCATTTCGACAGTGTCAGGTGAAGGAGCGCTCTGGGTCCCTCTCTGCTGATTCTGCATCTTGTGACCATGCGCCTGCTGGGAGGACGCAGTGGAGCTCGTTAATTTCTGGAGGAACTAATTGAAGATACATCACAGCTGCACAAATTATTCCTGACCTTTTCCAAGGGTCTGTGCATAGAGAATTCTCTGTGGATGTGCTGTCCAGTGTGTGTGTGTGTGTGTGTGTGTGTGTGTGTGTGTGTGTGTGTGTTTGTGATTGCGTATGTCTGCACACGTCTGTGTGTGTGTGTGTGTGTGTGTGTGTGTGTGTGTGTGTGTGTGTGTGTGTGTGTGCGTGCGTGTGTGTGTGCATGCGTTCGTGCCTGTGTGTGCTTTTGTTTGTATGTGTGTCATCTGGAGCTACTGTATGCTGCTGCAATGTTCTGTGAACTGAACACATCAGTTCAACTCATGTTGTATTGTGCTCTTCATTAACTTCTTCTGTGTTGCATACAAGACCTTGTGTTCTGTGCCTTTTTCTCCACTTTCTGCTTTTTTCATACAATAGATAAAGCAAAGGATTTAGTGGCGGACCCACTGTAGTTGTAGGTAGTGGTCATTCATTTTAGCAGGTGGGTCAAGATTAGCTGGGTCACTGTGTCTGAAGCGCTTGTTTACCCTGTATTGTAAATGCTCCACTTCAGTGGTGTCAGTGTTTGGCAGCTCAGCATTCCCTGCAGGCGTCTCAGCGGCATAAAGGCCTTAAATACAGATGGTGTGCCACTGAGTCCTCCCGCCACCCACCGCAGCACGGGCGCGCGGTGTTTACATTGCATCTCGCTGTCAAAGACACTGGCAGAGGGAATAGAGCTGCCCTTTGCCACCCCTGGGAAAATGGCGCACCGGGAGCCATCTCATCTGCGTCCACTTCCATCTCTTTCCTGTCTTTAATGAATTCACTTATTTTCTCCTTTCCACTTTGGCTGCTTGATGTGTGAACGGCTTGCAGATCATGACTCACACATACTTTCCAATCGCTGAAGTTCCTGTTCGTGAATTATGGCGGTAAGATGAGGGTGGTCAGTCTGGCAGCTGAAAGACGTGTCTGTGGTTACTACGGTGGGTGTCCTGGGTATCAATAATAAGGAGTTCGGGTGACTAACCCAGAGGGTGGTTGTGACCATTCCCCGTAATGGTGGATCTGAGAGAAATGCCCAGCATGGGAGAGTCCCACTAGCCCCTGCCATAATGACGACAAGGAAAGAGAACAAAAAAAAAAAACAACAGAATTTAAATCTTCTGGTTGACACTTATTTTTTTCTCTTTATGTAGATGAACTCACCCTGCATACTCATTTAGAATGTGACAAGGTGATAATTAAAGTCACAGGATATATTCTGCCAGCATCTGTGAGCCTCCAAGACATTTGCAATATGCATGTGAACTTAAAGTAATATTATCCAACAAAACATCCAGTATGTTTGTCTTCTACCTTTTCCCCTTAAATTCTAAACTGTGATTAACTTGTAGAGGTAAAGGACTGGTGGCACAGGGAGGCACATGTTGGATATATGACAAACACACAAACACATGTGCAAAAGCTACAAAAAGCAAAACCACTCCCTTCATGACAGGCAAATATACTGAGTGAACCGCAAGTGTTGGGCTTGCCTCGCCATCTGTATATTATTGTCAGCCATTAAAACAATCATGTCTTTAGAGGAATGTGCAGTGATTTCAGATGGTCTCTCGGATTTGGAATATCCCATGTGTAAAGCACATGGGATACCACACAAGCCACTTCATGGCTTGGGATGCAGAAAGTCAGAAAAGCAACTGGTTCAAATGAATGTCTACAGTAAACTATGCTGTTTTTCTTTACTGTTGAGCCAACTCCCATGAAAGCTGTTAGATTTAGAAGTTTTTCTTTGCACTGATGGCAAATTAGGATTTCAAGGTCAGGAACGCAGCAAAATTCCAGCGGTTACCAAAAAAAAGAATGAAAAAACAAAGTTTGGATTAAAAGAAAATGTCAGATCTTCAATACTGTATACAATTTTTGGCACATCCCCAGAGGTGTGGTGGATGCAAAGCATTTAGCAAGTTAAGCCCTCTGTGTTATTGCTCATTGGTGGATAGTTTTACTGCTGTGCAAATAAAACCAGAGCCGAGGACCAAATTCAAATAACCCCCTGTACTAATGGATTAGAAGAATTGCCCAAAGTATTTAATGGTCCACTGTGGGTTTTATAGCCACTCTAAACCTCACCCCTTTATTCCCTAAACCAAGGTTATTCATATTAAACTTCACTGGCGGGGCGATACTGTGCATTTCAGCAGGCAAAGTGTGCACATTTAAAAAAATGCCCCCCCTTTTGTATCCATTAAAAATATACTGCGGTCAAGTTCAAAGGAATAAGTCAGCTTGTGTGCTGTGGCATGTGTGGATGGCAGCCATAGGCATTAAACTGGCCTCCCATTTCTCTCAGTCAGTAATACTGACATAAACCTGAAAGGCAAGGACATAATTCATGAAGCTGACTTAATTTGGGGAAGATCGCGCATTCTCTGCTATGCAAGTGAACGTCTCACTGCGGTGAAATGCTTTTTTTTCGTGATAGGGTGGGGTGGTCCTGGTGCTTGTCATCCATCATCACCTGGGTAACTTCCTCGCTGTCATCCTCTTGCCCTTAGGCTCTCAGCGCCTGGACACCTTCTGTCCTCACACTCCACACATCCCAAGGGCCCTGTTAACACTGACAGATGAGATTGCCCAGATAAAGCACTTGTCTTCACACACTGATCACGAACACCGCCATTGCATTTGCCACCAACAAGCAGAGCTCTGCCCATCTCACATTTAATGTTCTTTTAAGTTTTCAGTGATGTTCAAGTAGCCGCTAAAGGTGCTGGACTGGCATTAGTCATGGTGTACCCTCGGATTTAATTCAGGATTTTTTTTTAACCAAACTGCTGGGTATTAGTATTCTATGGCCTTGCCCTCCAGCTCAGTTCTGGGCTGCCCTGATGAAAGGATTTGTAAATTGGAAAATAATAGGTGTGTGTATTTTCTGTAATCGCAAGTGGGGAGAAATAACCTGAGGTAACTGGCAATGTGGCAGTGGTGATGGTAGCGGGGGGTGTTAATAATTAGGCCACATGTGCTTAACTTTCATCTAGTATAGATTAATAGGAAGATAAAAGCCCTGGCCGCCAAAGTTGATGTGTTGTTGCCCTTGGCTGGTTTTTGGTTCTTGCTTTGTATTGACAATTAATGGAAATGTAGTCAATATTACAGCCACATGCATGCACACATACACATGCATACACACTCACACACACGCTGACTCTGCAGCATTAGTCTGTCTTGACATCAAGTGACAATTGCTCACCTGACATTTCTCTCCTGTGATTTCCTTATCCCAAATGACACCTCAGTGGCAGTTCCACATTGAATTTACTGCGTGAACTCTTTTGGCCCGCATGGTCTCCCTCTCTCATCCACCGCCTCCAGCCCTCCATCTCTGCTGTAGCTCCTATTCTTTCTCCGTCTCCCGCTGGCCATGAGCAATACTCCCACACGACTCCTCAGACCCTGAAATGGCACCTGGGAGCAGAGCCTGATCTTAACCTGGGGCACACATTCAGCATATGGCTTCCTAAAATGAACCTCACATGTTTATTCTTAGCGCCTTGTTTTTTCGTGAGGCAAGCTGCTCCATCATTATCAGAATAAGAGGTGAGAATAATGCCTTTTGGTCCTGAGCAGAGGCGTTGTCTTGTATGCATCTTCCTTTCCATAGATATCTTTCCTGGCATTTCCTGTAGAGTGTTATATTTTTTTCCAATATTGATATTTATAGAGTAATGGTAAGAATACCTTCTACTGAGTTTTATTATGTATAAATGCATTTGTATTAGACTGTGACACAGTAATATGGAAAAATAATATTTGATGAACATTGATCATTTTAGTTCCTCATCTATAGATTTCCCAGTTTGTTGCACTTGCATGTACTGTATGTAAAGATCTAAAAGATCTGAAAATGGTTCAAAGACCATTGGTATGGTGATATCTCATAGAATATTATTTTTGCCATGGTTAGAACACTAGAACCTTCATGGTTGACAGCTGGTTTTATACCCCGTACAAGGTATGCCAGTATAAATGTAACCATGCCAGGTATATTCAGTCTTTCTTTATGGGATTCAAAATGTGATAGCAATATAATATGCACTAGTCATTTTAAATCCCTTGGGGTGGCTGCTGAGCGAATAACAAAGAATAACAATTTGTTCACTAAAGATGCTATGCACATGTACAGTACAGAATAATTGTTACCTTAGAATCTGACACTAATGCCAGAGATCAGAGTGCGATGTGGGATTAAAAGGTGGGATGTGATGAGTTTTCAGTATCAGAGTGCCAGGACTGGCCTCAGATAAACCTGCTGTCAGGCTGTGAAGGTAAGTTCATGTTCCTTCTCATCGTTCAGGATTAGACCAGGCAAGTCCAGAAGTGAGAATGATGCAGGTGTTGTTTTGTTATGAGGAAAGAGAGGTGGATAAATACAGTGATGTTAATGTGCCGTCTGTATGCAGTGGACCCCATCAGTCATATGTGAGTTGTAGTGCATCAGTGTCCCAGAGATGTTGCACGTTTATTTGATTTTCCCAGCCATGCGACCTGCTTGTCATAAGTAATGGTGAGCTTCTTTCTTGTCACGTCTATGTCGACTTGAAATATGCGGCATTGCATTGGCATTGAATGTGTTTATTCAGCTTTGCAGTTACTTTACACACACACACACACACACACACACACACACACACACACACACACACACACAGAGTGAACTGTGACTTCTAAGCTGTTCAATGTGTGGCCACACACCTTTGTATCTGTGTGGGTGGGGGCTGGAAGCTTTTTTGATGGATCAGCTCTGGTGGCTGTGTCCATCATCAGGATTTGTTAAGCATTTATGTGTATGCTGTCCACAAAGGGTCACCTTCAAATACAGACAAAAAGTGTCACCCTTGTCTGTCCGTCAAAGTTTACTGACGGCCTGCTTCTCAAGGTCATCGAATAGGTGGTATCACCATCCTACTTGTCATCGCAAAACTGTGACAGTGGCGTGTCACTTAACCCTTCTTCCTCTTATGCTTAAATCAATCCCGACCCGCTGTCCTTTAAAGACCACATACCTAAAAGCACAAGATAAATGTAGCGGGAATTCAAAGATTCAAACTCCATCTTGAAACAGCATATTTCATACAGTTTTTTTAACACTTATGTCTTCCATGCTGCACCTGCAGACATCTGTGTGAGTCACACGTCATCTTTGCTCTGTGAATTTATCCTTCATGAGATGTACGTGCCTCACCTTTATAAAGGAAATGTAAGCACAGAGGGACAGGTTTGTGTATGCATACAGTATCAGATCCATTTCACTATCCCCTCATGCTGAGTCAACTTTCTGAAGCAAATGATTGTTGAAATCCTGATGTGCAGAGCTACTGCATGCATTCAATGTGGCATCTCTGTTGACATGTACTCCCACTGACTGTTTGTGTGATTTTCAGCCTATTGTTCAGCCCTGCTGGTAGTCTGTAACATCAAATGAACAAAACAACCACAGACAAAATAGCCTGGGCATTTATATTCATTACAGTGTGGCTGAGTGCTGTTCCACTTGCTGCTGTGTGGGCCAAATGCACAGTTGAGAAGGATACAAACAATAGCCCGTTGCTCTGCGAAATCTAGTGTTTGAGAGAGCGGAGGAGTCTGAGACCACAAACCCAATTTAATGTATACTTTTCCTCTAAATGGTCCAAGACTATTCTAAAATTGTACGGTAATTTTAATTGAATGTGCGTCTTTCAAGCTGTAACAAGGGACACAGTAATCTGAAAGGATGCAGAGGTGGGGTGCCCTGTAGCAAGCAATAAGGTCAGCTGCAATATTAAAAGTTGATTTGATTATGATGCCCTTTTCAGTTGTAGCCACTTGACAACCAAATTATTGACTTTGATGAATCTACCCTTTTTCTGTTAATAAATATTAACTTATGGGGCTGAGTGAATAAGCTAATGTGCAGCAAAGTAGCAGAACAGAGCCATCTGTATCCATCTCAGCAAGGCAGTTGCAGTAGTAGGGTTGATATTGGGAGGGGCCTCTGTGCTTATTTATTTCACTTGTTCAGCATTTTGGAAAGGCTAAGCCTGTCCATGGGAGGTTCTGAGTTATTTTAGATGGAACTGGTGTAGGACGAGGGGGGCTAAGAGAGAGAGAGAGAGAGAGGGAGAGGAGAAAGAGAGATAGAGTTAGTTAAGCTTTGACGGCACAAATATATATCTGTTATGCCTATAAACCTCATTGAATTTGAGAGAGAGAGAGAGAGAGAGAGAGAGAGAGAGAGAGAGAGAGAGAGAGAGAGAGAGAGAGAGAGACACAGAGGCATGAATAAATGCCTTGAAGCCAGTGGCTTTACCCAGTGCTGAGTGCGACACAGATTCACAAACCTCACATGGACACAGAGATAACAGATAATCTAAATGTTAAACCTTTTCCCCCTGCTATGTCTGAAATGGCAAGAGAAAAATACTCTTTTTAAGGCATTCCTCTTCCAGGACGGATGAGTAGAGAACAGCAAAGGACAGATGTTCCCTTCATATCACAGAGGACCAAAAAGTGTGTATTATGTGACACTTTTAGTGTACAATCACTTTGGTGAGAATTCATGCAGCTGAATTAGTGGTGTTGTCATGGATCTGAGTTGTGCCACAGTTGGAATACAACATTCATAAAATGTGGCTGTATAGGTGTCCTAAGTGTCAGCATAAGTTGAGATCCTGCCACTACATCATCAATGCTGCTATGATTTTTTCATTTTATCATAATTTACATAATCCTCAATTACATTAGTCCTTGGTTTGGGAAATGAAAACAGCAGCCACAACACTTAACTGCATAATCCCTAGCGGACCCTTTCCCCTATCTCATTTTATTGTTACTGCACATCTTCTGGGCTGGAGGAACAATGTAGGGAGGGAGCAGTCAAGGGAAGGGACATTTTGTGTGTGTGTGTGTGTGTGTGTGTGTGTGTGTGTGTGTGTATGTATGTGTTTGAATATGTGGGGTTTCTTTAATGAAAGCAGATTGCCCTTTGACCACCACTCTTACTCACTGCTCTTGAGGTTCATCAAAACAATCTGAATCATGAACATTTGTCCAGAATAACAGATCCCTCACTTGACCCTTTGCCATCTCAAAATGTGGATCCATGCAGCCATCCACTACGTCAAGAGGGCAGTCTTTTCCTGGCTGCAGTTTGTTAAACTATTCACATGCTTGCCTTATTTGTATGTGTAAGTCTTTGTTTACCAAATATTGGAATATTCTTTCTTATATACTTTGGTGAGTGTCTATGTTCTGTTTTATTAAGGGAATTTTTAGTTCTATGCATGCAAATTCACAATTGATTCTTCCTCCGTGCTTGTTTACTGTATCTGGCTGTTTATATTTGCATCTTTCAATCTTTACTAATTATTTCAGCCTCATCTCAGCATAAGGCTGAATCAGTCACCAGTTGTTGAAATTTGCATCATTAAAAGCACTCTGCCTGATGATATGCTGAAATTAAACAATCATGCGAACAGCAGTGATGGTGCAGTCTGGCTGGGCGTCGGCCATGTGATCCCTCAGTATTGATTTGCCCCAGACCCCCTAGGACCTTTAGCTCAGACCGTTCCGCAGGGAAGAGAGCGAGAGAGACACAGAGAGAGCAGTGAGGCTGGGGAGCAAGTGTGCATGCGTTTGATCCTCCTTCTATCGCTTCATTATTTGGAGCTCTGTGGGTTTTTAGGTTGAGGAATAGAAGGGGGAAAGGACCTTGGGATCAATGGCGGCCCAGGGGGCGAGCCCTGCTGCCGGATCAAAGATCCCATCGTGGCAGCAGTTGTTGGACCCCTCCATATGAGGTGTCCAGATACGTGAATGGAAAGAGGGGGGCATCAAAGGACGCATGAAGGAAGTGAGAGAAGGAGAAAGCAAGTGAGAAAGAGAGAAAGAAAGAGAATAGAGAGTGACAGCCATGGTGAAGATGAGAGGGAGAGTAAGAGATTAATGCAATTTCTTTCACCAGTGTTTTTGGAAGTTATGGGTCCTTCTATGCTGTGGGATGGGGTCCGCAATAAGTTATTTTTTATTCCCAATTTATTTTTTTTATCTTAAATAACTTTAGCTAGAGTATATAATATTTCTCAGAATTATTTATTTTTTTTGAATCAGAGATGAATCCTTTTTTTGTTTTGCAAGCTCTGGGAGGCTACTGAATATCATAGTTTGTGTATGTGTGCTACATTTTGAATGGATATACTTTAATGAAGTATATTTTCTTATATACGTTTGCATATTAAAAACCAAGGTGAAAGAGCATAATTTTGTAACTTGTATGTCTGAGACTGCCTAAATATATGTTCCTTTGGAAGCACTTTAATGGTGTTTTATTCCATTTGTTATAGTGGACGTTATATTACTGCCCTGAGCTCAGCATCGGAAGCATCAAATTGATTTTCAGGCTTTGGCGCATTTATCACGAACTAAAAGTTGTGTGGACTTTTTTAGTGTTAAATCAATGGTGGGGCGTCTGCTGCAGTTCCTTTATCACTGGGTGGGGTGATAACCTCTCTGAGGTATGAAGCGCACCTCTTTCTCTGTCTTACGGGTGTTTGTGCACAGCATGTTAGAGGGAGACACCAGATAGGGGGCATATATAGATTATGCCATATGATATTGTGGCATAATACTGGACTTGGTGTTCCCTTATGTAGGCTGTTTTTTATGCCTGGTGAGCGCCTGATTGATTGAGTCTTTCATTTCTTCACAGTAATCCATTTGAAGTCATTAAAGAAAAATGGGCTGTTGCATGTGTTTAGCAATAACAAACTATTTTGTATGTGATAGTGGTAGATGGTTGCTCATTTGATTCCTTTGTGTTTATTAGGGTATATTCATTAAATGAGAAACCATGATAAAATATCGACACATAAACATGACATATTAACATCAATGTGTTACAAACATCTGTACATCTGAATCACATTTTTTTGGCACGACACACCTTCAGCAATACATTTATTTCCTCAAGGAATTTGAATAAAACCCCGCCCATATCATACCAGTGTACTTCAAGACTAGTATTGAGAAACACTGAACTATCTGGGGTCACAGCGATACCAATACTGCTTTCAGCTGGAATTAAGCTGAAACACATTTACATTCATGGCACTGTCAGGGCTAAAACTGATACGGGCCCAACCATTCCACTAAATGTTTTCTCTAAAAAAACCACAAACTTGTGTGTCGCTTTTCGATGAAGTCAAACGTAATTCAAAAAATTTTCACGGGTGAGAAACGTGCATAAGAGTAGGGCGGAAGTAACTGAGAAAAGAAGGGAGACTGAGAGAAAAAGAGGGGGGGAAATCAGACCGTCTGAGCTCCACCAAGCAAGCTCCTCTCTCCACTGTTTCATCCAGGGAGGATTAGTGGCATTAGGAGGTGAGACAGAGGAACCTCAGGTGCAGAGACAAGCCCTATCCCCCAGAGCCATGAGCTGAAGCTATCCAGTCTCAGACACGGGCATGAAGAGTGGGGTGGGGGGTTGGAGGAGTTATTGGGGTGTAAGGCAAAGGGAAGACTGATCGATTCCACGGCTCAGGGTAACAAAATGAAACAGGGGAAGAGGACTAACGCCTACTGAGGGGAGAATTATTAAGCAGCTGTGGGGAAAAGGGGGTTCATTTGATGGCTAATTAGAAATCCCAGTGATCCCAGTCCAATGCGTCCCCAGTCCTGGGGGAGAACCCAGCATCTCTCATTCAACACCACAGCCAGTGCTGAGGGGAGATGGATGGAGGGCATCATTTACTCTAATGCGGGCAGCAGCAACAACTCAGACTGTAATTCCACTAGTGTCAGTCACAACTATAAAGGATCCAATTATCATTACCTTGGTAAGCCAGCTGTAGATGAATGGAATTATCGATTAGAACCAAAGGTGGAAATGATTTTTTTGAATAGGTGTTCATACTTTTCCTTTGCCCTGATGAAAATGGCCAAATGCCCAAGCAAACTAATGAGATGTTTGTCAAGAAGCTGTTTGGTTTTATGAAAGGAAACAGCTACGGGCCTGTTTGCTGATTGGTCAATACACTCTTCAGCCATTCAGCAACATTCAAGATAGCAATACTGTAGAACAATGGTATGATTGATCCCATTATTGTGTGAACTAGATTAATATGCATGACCTTGTATGATATAACATTTACACAGACACCTGTCAGGAAATTCATTCAAGAACTGATGAAGATTGTGGAAAAGATACAATGATATTACTGAACAAGGAAATGAAAAGTCACATAGATCTGTGGATAGGTCTATGTGATTTCATATTCACATAAAGTACTGAAACAAATGGCTCCCACTGGAGTTTAGCAAAACTTAAATACCAAATGCATAACATAAAATTGAGGAATAAATGTCAAACTAAAGCTTGCAATCAACCAAGACAGTGACCAGACAGTGCACTGATTGTTAAACAGTCATCCACCATCAGCTAGAAATCTTACACCTTCCACAAAATATGCAGCCCGCATTCCAAACGTTTACTTATTTCAGCTTCACCCCAATGTTTTCATTTTGCACCATTTTTAAAAATGGCCTCATTGCTCCTCTCACCCACAGCACACTCTAGATGGCTGTACTCTTGCTTTGTTGCAATGGGTTTTCATACAGCTAGCCAGCTTCCTTTATTCAATTTACTTCACTACTTTACTACTTTATTTCAATTATTCAATTGGCCTTGTTAATTAACAGGGAACAGCAGAGATGATAACACTTCACACAAACGGGATGCACAAGGCCATCTTGACAGCAGAACAGTGTATAACAACCTTGAAGCAAAGTGGAAAGACATGACTCTTTAACAAAAGAGGAAGTCTCTTTAATGGTTACACTTTTAATGGCAAAGTTCAGATAAACATGTACTGTACAAAATGCTAACATCTGATGAATGGACAGCAACAAGCTTGCCAAGTAATGTTACCTTCTCAGTCATTTCTCAGCCTGACAACACCAAATACTATATGCTACACCCCAGTCTCTTGTGCCTTATTGCTTCGTTAAACTTCCACCTCTGTTTCATATTGTTAGGCGGCAGTGTAGCATAGTGGTAAGGAGCAGGACTCGTAAGGTTGCCAGTCTGATTCCCTGCTGGGACACTGCTGTTGTACCCTTGGGCAAGGTAGTTAACCCAGATTTGCCTCAGTAAATATCCAGCTGTATAAATGGGTAACGTGAAATAATTGTAACCTATGTAAGTTGCACTGGATAACAGCATCTGTTAAATGCCAATAATGTAATGCAATGCTATGCAAACATGGGTAAAGAAATAACTAATGAAACAAATGCTGGGTTTCTAAACATAACATAGTGATACCAGGATCTCTCGGTTGGTGTATTAAGGGTTGCGCTGTGAAAGAATGGCAGGGAAACAGATGTGCTGTAAACTGCAGGGAATTTCGTACCTCCAAGTAGGCACCTGACAATCCATCATTGTATGAGTGAATGTAATTTCTTAACAGCCTAAATGAAAAGGCAATTTTCTGCTCCTGGGCCCTGTCTGGTTTGTCAATCTTTCAATAACCCATTTGAAGTTTACAGCACTCTAACTTATAGTGCTGGTGCCTTGTGGAACTGAATTGTTGTTGTTTTGTTTTGCCTGAAAAAAAATTGTGCTCTCTGGGTAATGAGTTAATTTTTCAAAAACATCCAAATCCACAATTCACATTAGCTGGCTTTTATCTTCTCCTAAACCTGAACATACTTTAGGAAAATTAGATGGAGTTTATTTGCCTATAGACAAGGAAGGGGGGGGTAACTTTTTTACACCAGAATAAGAATGCTTTTAGAGTCCTTGTGCCAGAGTTTTATTGTGTCCGTAGCCACTGTGATGTCTAATATGCTTGGCAAGACAGCATCCCTTTTTTTTACACAGCCCTGTCAAAGTGCTCTCAGCAAAATGAGCTTACATGACTAATATTTTATTTGCATGGGCAGCATTTTCCAAGCATGCATTTGGACTAGGAGAATAACAACAAACGGTTGATGGACAAGCAATTTGGGAGAGGACATATCAGCCATTCCAGTTTCTGAAAGCAGGGCCTATCTGGGGTTTTTAAGTGCTTTTTCTGCCAGCACTTTCTTCCATTTTTCCCCTAGCCTGTATCTGTTTTTATCAAGATCTGCATTGACAACGGTTCCGGGGTGATAAAGATTGATCGATGAGTCTAACACTGAACAAGGCCGGCCAAGGCGTCTATTGTGAGGTGCGCTTGATCTAGGAAGCAATATGTCTGTGTGGGGAAATTGGCTAGACAAGCAGCTGCGCTGAATGCAAACTGCACCCATTATTTATTTATTCCTGATCCTAAAGGCCTGATACTGGCTTCCCCCTGCTGTAAGTGAAACGTGGAGGCTTTTAGTGACAGTATGACACAACTGTCATTCCATCACATTATGTTTAAATGTATTATTTCATTACTTTCTGTGTTTTCTTAACATGCCGTTATGCAGGGCAAACAGCAAGTACATAACTCACAGGTTTAGGTATTTATACCAGCGTATGGGAGAGGAATCATCGTAAAACACCTTACTTAATGGTAGAATATGTCAAAATATTTCTTTGAACACACATATGTCAAACAGAATAGACATAAGCGATGCAGTGCCACCATATCTTACTATTAACATGTAATTTTGATATATTCCATTATCCTACCTTTAATGATTCCATGTTTTCTAGTACCTTACCATGCAGGTGGATAAATAAGACAGCAACTGAGGGACAAATCACTGCCTCAAATCATCTGCTGCTCCTGTCTAACAGTCAAGCAGTACATCCAAGAGGCTCAGGGGACAAAACATGCAGACATTCCTCAAGCCCAGGGTTATCTTCACAGCACTGCCCCCAAAAAAAAAAAAAAAAAAAAAAAACAGAAAACATCTCATATTCCAACAGATGGCCATTTGTGACAGATGAGCTGCCATTATTTTGTTTATGTGCATATGCACTCCCCTCTGTGTTCTTCGAGAGTATTGCAGTGTTTTGTTTCTGTCGAGAGAAGCCCTTTTAAACAAACACATGAACAATCAGGACAGCATTAACCCTAGGCCATTTCCGACGCAGTTTGTTTGAGATGGCCGTGTTTGAAGTAAACAGATATTGAGCGCTGTTACAATCACTGCAGCTCATGCATCTGATGTACGTTTTAAGCACTTGAATGAGGTGAATACCATTTACCCAAAGAGGGCTAACATTGTTTACAGGAGCGAGGAGAAAATTAATCTGTCTCTGCCGCTAAGACTGAACCGATGAGAGAACAAGCTGAAGAGGGTAAATGAATAATTTTGAAACATAGCAAGCTGTAGAACATTCAAAGGAGTCATGCGCATACACCGCCACACTGAGCCTACTGTTTCAGTCCAGAGGGAACTTTGAGGAAAGGAATCACATGCTGAAAGAGAGGTATCTCACAGACCAGGAGAGAAAACGTGTCAGACATAGGCATCTCACAAGCCAGATGAAGGATTTATAAAACTTGACAATTGCAGTCTTGGTGAAGCCCCCACTCATTGATTTTCATTATTGCTCGTCATTGCTGTCACATGGAATCAACACTATTGGCCTCTGAGCTCTCTGTACTGGGTTTTTGGAGAGCATCAAAGAGACTGGACAAAGACAAATGCTTGCACATGTAGTGTGTGTTTTCCTTTCAACAAAGTCATAACTTTTACCATACCATATATTGTGATACTCACTGTTATCATATAAATCTAGAGATTATGTAAGTTGCAAAAACTCAGCTCTGAATCCAAAGCAAGGCAGTTTTGCTGCTGAGATAAAGCCAACACCTTTCATGCAGAGTCTGACTCAGAGAGTTGACTGATGTTAAAGAGCTGTCATCAGTCAGTGCTCTGTTCAATATTTGGAGATATGAAGGTCCACAGGTGGAGTTCTGTCTGACCCAACTCCACTGGGAAAAATGACAAAGAATGTAGCGATTTCAGAGGAGATACAAAACCTGTGAATTGAGAGGGATGAAAAAGATTTTATCTGAAATCTTTACCCATCTGCCCAATATTGAATGGACTGGAACTGGTATGCCTATTAAAGTAGGGGTTCCCAAGGTTTTTATGATATGGGACCAATTTAGAGACCTTGCATTATATGGAGATCTATGAGGAAAAAATCAAGATGATAATAATAATAAAGAGACTGTTAAATCTATTCTGATGATGTAAGCAAGTGATCTACCTATACTAGTAACAGCAACAAAAGAGCCTAGCATCTTCTCCCCAGTAAAAAGGCAAAAATGTTTTATGTGTCTTTTCTAATTACTAATGGCAAACATCCCTAAAGGAGTGTCCCATGAGCCAATAAAAAAAAAAAATGTTGGTAAAAAATGCCTCATCAGTTTGTTTCCTAACCTGATCTGGAACTGACTGCCTTCACTATTTGACATTTTTATGTTTAAGATTAAATTTTTCGACTCTATTCCACTTTAACAGCGCTCTTCACAAATTCGGGCCACAAGCCTCACATGCTTAAGAGTTCATATCTACAAACATCTCAATTTCAAACAGATAACACTGAAATAACACTGACTTCTGTGTGATTATTATAACACGTGTGTCTGCTAAAGAGATAACTCAACTGAACTGACTAAGTTCATTTCATTTATCCGTTCATTTATTTATTTTGTGTAGTTATAGGTTACAGCAGTGACATCTGCAGCCTGCTTCTGAATGACATTACAGTATGTATATATATTTGCTTTAGATATCTAATTAGCGACTATTGTTTGCACACTACATATAGTAATCCTAAATCAACCGTATTTCTATTTTTCTTGGATCCAGAGAGTTCACCAGGCACTGGATATATGGCATAAATGTTGCATTCCAAGACACCTCAGAGAGTCCTTCAGGACTTCAACTGTGGGGTTTAAAAGACAAAGTTCAATATCTTGTTGCCTGCTATCAGGGGGCGCGGGAGTGGAAAATAATCACGTCTGAAGCCTCTGAGCTGAAGTATTTGGAATGCAGCTATTTCTCTGCTCCTTCAGCTGAGGGCTCCAGCACCCACCTGCTGGGCACTTTCTAGACCCTGCCAGTGGTCGTTCACGTGGACCAGGTGTTCTGAATTAAAGCACGGCAATCCAGCAACACTGAAAGAAATACCACGCAGAGGAATCAGCAGGAGTCCTGCTAGTCAGGGAGGTGTGAACAGCAACTCCAGCTGAACTTTCAGGGCCTTTTTCATCATTACTGTTAAAGAGTTTCCATCCACTTGTTTAAGAATTTATTTTCATCGTCTGAGAGATACAGAGATATGACATGATTACAGATTAGGCAAGCACTTAATCAAATGACTAATTGTCTACATTTAGTATATCCCTCTAAATGTACAATACAGGTACATCCTTTCGAAAGGTCCATCTCCACTGCATTTCTGAGGTATTGGCTAAAACAGCTGTTCACAGTAATGCTTACAGTATAAGTGTGCATTTTGTGGATTAACAACTGACAACAACTCACTAGGAGCACATTACTAATTTGTACTGATTATAAGACATTCGTTGGCCAAGGAACCATCATCATAAGTCTTCATGTTGTATTTTGGGAATCCAAATTAGTATGATTATAGTATGGATATGAGTTTAAAGTTATGTCCACTTCCTTGTCCCCCACAGTGATGTCAGAGCTTGTCATATTACTTTCTCTGGCTTAATATGGGCTGAGAGAACTCTCTCCACTGTGATCAAGGATCTCCTAGGCTGTAATCATTACATCCAGGTGCTGAACATTTCTATATTGATAATTTAATAAACATGCTTCAGCGAATAAAAACACTCAGCAATGAGCACATTATCAGGGCAGCAAAAATAAGATGGCTGTTTCGTAGCAAAACTCTGCTGTGAAAAGTAAATGGGTTGAACACACAGGTAAGTCAAGGTGCCTGGAGGACAAGCCAGGTGAATAGCCTAGACTCATGGCACAAATAAAGCTTTCTCTTTTTTTTCATTTTAACACAAAAACTAAGGGCAGGAGATTTAAGAGAGGGTGTGAAGAGAAAATTGTATTTCATGACTAAGTATCTTTCATGTTCATCTTTCATCTTAGGTACATTTTATTTTTCTATTTTGATGACTGTGTGTGTGTGTGTGTGAGCAGATGTATTTGTGTGTATTTTATTTTGATACTTTGGTATCTACATTCTTCAGTACTGTCTGTGTGTGTGTGTGTGTGTGTGTGTGTGTGTGGGTTTGTGTGTCATTATTGCAGTATTCTGCCGCAAGACCTGCTCTTGCTTCCATGCTGGATGCTATCATTAGTTGGACAAGCACAAATGAAAAGCACTTTTTTTTTCCTGCTAAATCCGATAAAAGTTATTACTGTTTTGCTAGACAGTTTGGACATCAAACACTTTTATGTAGGACTTTATCTGTTTGCAAATGGAAAGTCTGTTTGAGAATTTAAAGTAAACATTTGTATCTTTATGGCAAAGCAGTAAATTTAAAATATTAAAAACTATTTGTAATATCACAGTTCAGCAGACCTGCATATATTATCAGGCAATTTGTTTGACTTAATCTGAACATCAGAGGGGGTGGATTTTAAGGAATTCTCACTTCCCAGTGTCCCAGTGATGTAACATAAAAAATGGATGATGTCAGCTGTCTACATAAGAGTATTGAGCTGTAATTGAAAGTGGCTTGTGTACAAAGCATGGTTTGTGTGTAAAGGTATTAGGCCTGATATTGCTGTAGAGGGATGACACATACTCACTTGTGGCCATCTTGTTTTGTTTTACAAACTTGCACATCTACCCTGTCTACTTCACATGGCTTCTGATAGGGTGTGTTTTGATCACCAATTTGGGCAGCATCAGGACCTGTCTGCACAGAGAATTGTCCTGTTCAGCTCGTGGTTGGGGCTGTGAGGAGATATGAATAGGCTCACAGCTCACATTCTTGCATCATTGGTGGAATGCTGAAGCAACACTACAGGGATGCCTTTAAAATTTTATATACAGATACTTCCAAGTATCTGGTAGGACTCCATATATGTTGTTTTTTTCTTTGATTAACATCATTTTGACCAGCGTTGATGTGGCATGATTTTTGAAGGGCTGAGCTTGTAAGTGGAGTAAGTGGATTGCAACCAGGGAAACTGGCTTCACAATCATTCATGGCACAACTGTAGCAACTTAGGCACAATACTTCAAATGCAGAGTGTTGGGTTATTATGGGAATGAGGTGCAGAGTGTTGGGTTATTATGGGGAGAGGACCAAGGCACTGAGTTATGGGTTAACATAAGGAGAGGGATAATATGCAGGGTGTTTGGGTTAAGGCTTGTCTGCATGTTGCATCCCAGGGGATGAATGAAATGGGTGAACAGACCGCCTGAGGGAACCAGAGCAGCCCACGATTTGGTGGTACAATGGGAACTGCTCTGAAGTGACAGCACTGTTTAACTAAGGAATTCGCTCAATGAGGCAAGACAGTCTCCTAATGGGACAAGATTCAAATGCATCAAATGCAATGAATGAGCCACTATCGGAAGAATTTTAGTGCTTCTGAGATTCTTCAACTTTCCCTTTTTCCAAACTTTTATGGATAAGTGGGATTGTTTGGATGAGAAAGAAACACATTGTTCACCAACTGACTCAGTCTGTGCTATCCCCACCATTAACTGCATGCATGTAATCAATACTAAATATCACTGCAACAATATCATTTATCACTATTATTTAAAAGGTTTTCCAAATAAAACAGTTTAATGGCAATGCAAGTAATGAGCAAGTCAAATTATTATACACAGTATTGACTCTGTACAGGTAATGAACTAGCCTAATTGTAATACAGCATATCGACTCAATACAGAATGAAAAAAAATACAGCCTATTGATTCAATACAGAATGAGCAAGACAGACTGTTACAGACCATGTGGACTTGGTCCAGATAATGAGAAAGTCATATCCTTTGACTTAGAGTTTACAAGGTCTTGGCAGTCAGATTTATAAGGTAAAGATTACATGTGCTTTGGTGGGAGGGATGGCTTTCAGTTAGTTTCCTCTGAATTGCTGCATTTCAGTGTGAGGTTTAGACTGAGGAGAAAGCCTATACACCTTCCCGTATGTATATAAATACAATCAGGCCATAACTTATTACAGACCTGTGATTCAATACTTTATTTTACAGTCCCTGCAGCCCTTGATATGTGGAACATGAAATACAAGACAAAGGGGCACACTGACAGGGAAGGTGACACCTACCCAGAGGCAATGAATGTGAATAAAAATGATGGGAATTCCTGCTCCCTGCGGGCTAGAGGGGGATAAAGCAAGACAGCTACAAAGAGCAAAGCCCTCAAATATACAACATACTGAGGGGAGTGCGCATAAACTTATACGCTGCCAAAGTTGGCATGGCTGATTACACAAAGCAAAGAAGTGTCTGGGCCCTTTTTTTGGTAAATCATAAATAAACACGTAGAAATCTAAAACAGACGTCTCGTCCCGAGAACTCTTAATGGCACCTACTCAGATGGGCTCGGTCCTCTGCACCGGCTGGGTTTGTTTTTCTAAGAGTTTGAACGCCCTCTCAGTTTCAGACAAACAGGAGAAATGGGGATATAGGAGGAAAAGGGGAAAAAACCTTCTTTGTGCTCCTTTGTTCCAATGAAAACCACACTACGTGAGCCACATTTGACAAGGGGTAAGGAAATGAGGGGAGAGGCTGAGGGGGAGCGGCGCTGAGCTTTCCGAAAAACATGGATCCACCTCATTCCTGCTGAAGACCGATGACATGGAAGGAGAGAGCCTATACCTGGCTTCATCGCCCACTGTCATTGCTGTCACCAACCCACATATCCCACAATGCATTGCCTGTGCAGTAATTACAGCACACTGTGATGCTTTCCTGAATCATTACCTGTGCTGTCCACCCTCCGCCCTCACTGCGAGAGAATCCTATTCCAGAATCCTTCATCGGGCTCTTTTCTTGGTCCACGTGGGCATACATGCTAGCTGAGCCTCTTCTATCTATCTGGATCTTTCGCTCCCCTGCTTGTGCCCTGGACAGCCTGTCCTGCTGTCTCTGTGCTGACGGGGCAAGGTAGCCTCCCCCCATTCTGTTGCAAAGAAGGAGGGTGACTGGTTGGACGTGACGGCTGACATCAGGGCGATTCCCTTCAGTTACCCCCATCTGTTGGGGGTGAACGCTCTTCTGGTGTCAGCTGTCTCCACAGCCTTCCAGGAGACAAACGGGAGCACTTTTCACCCTCGCACAATCATCACCACCCCCACCCACCCCGCCTTCCTCCGGCCACCCTTCTTTCCACACAGTGTCCTCTATCTCCTGCAATGACACTGGAGAGAATACTACTCTTCATACTTGCTGACGATTTGCTTCAACGCCCTCGTGTCTGGAAAGAAATGTCACTTTCCGAGCACTTCCTTTGCCCTCCTGTGGTGTGAAAGTCACCGCTGATGATGGGTGTGTGCCCGTCCTGGTGCCTTTGAAACCTGGTCCGGACTTATGAGATGAGATCAACACCTACAGGGCCTCAAGCGTTTACCAAAAAGGTATCCTCTTACTTCATGTTGCAGTAAAGTATACACCTATGTGTTTTACGAAAAGTCAGTCAACTCATTTTGGAACAGCCCTGTATTCTATATATGCCTTAGATGCTCAGAGATGATATCCATTGAAACTTGCTAGATTTATAAAAATAATATTCAGTAGATCCATGCACACACACACACACACACACACACACTCACACACACCCAATCAGAAAAAAATGCATACACATCATAATTCATTTATCCAATATATTCTTATCCCCCATTATAAAATTAAGCTATGTTCACCTTGATTCAACTGTCTAGCTTCACAAACAACATAAACTAAAAAGAAGCAAGAAAACAATTTCCTCCTATATATCACACCACTTTGTTTTTTTCTTTTCATTTCACTGTGCAACATATAATTCCAATCTATCACTGTCGAAATGTCCCTGATTCCAACAGAATTGTTCACTGCGGTTCATATTCTGAGATACTCCCCTAATGAGGCCTGTCTGTCTTCGGGGAAGAATGTGCAGCAGCATATATGTCTTTACTCCCATCCTAGCTTTGCTGTTTGAATCAGTGTAATGAGAATCTCGATGAGTAAGCAATATACAGTAGAATTATAAAGTACGCTGTTAGTGTATACGAGCACTACATACCCTATTGTACATGTATACTGGGCCAGAATTAAACACACATTCTATATCTTAGAATAATGATGTCTGTATGACTACAGCTTTCACGGTAGGACCCAATCATATATGCTGTAGTTCATGAAAGAAAATTATGTCCCTTTATGTTCAAAAACTGAGAGAGTTAGATTGTGGTTGAGAGAATACTATTTTTTTTTAACAAACGTGATGCACACACAGCTGTGTCAGAAATAGAACTGCATAAAAAAAAAAAAATTCATTGAATAAAAACCCATGCTTTGGAGCTTCAGCTGAACGGAGTGATTAGTTCAATCTTGCAGCACATTGGAACAGCTGCTGCCATTATGACTGTGCTCAGTTCTGCGTTATTAAATCAGGCTCCAGGATTTCTCCTGTCATCCTTTGGAGGACTCTTCACCTCCCTTTTAAATTCAGTGTGAGCTCAGCAAGGAAAAGGATGAGCTGCCAGTTTTTCTTCTCTGACTATTTTCTCCTCAAATGATAGAATGAAGAGAATGATTACTGTGGCAAAATCCAGGAAGGCTCATTGGGTTTAGAAGTAAAAGGTGTAGCCTTCTATATCCCACAGTTTCTATCACAATGCACTGACAAGCCAGTTACTGATCAATCAAGCAGAACCTCTGTTATAAAAACAGGGGAAATTAGATTGTTAAAAGTGAGCCAAAATGGCATTTTTATAATATATGGCATTATTATGGCATTATTTTGGACATGTGCTCTTTTTTCCTTTCCATCGGTATTCTTGCAGCCTTGTTAATTCAATTTAGCTGTTCTTGCAGGTTTGCATGATAAAAGTCTTTTAATTAAGATGCCACTTCGCTGCGTCAAGCTTTTCTTCATTGCTGCTTTTTTTTTCTCTCCCTTTATGTTATTCCTCTTATCTCCAAGTGCAACTGAAGTAAAAGCAGAGTCTGGAACAGTTTAAGGGAAGTCTAAGTCCGATGGAGACATGGCCCTCATGACACCAGATAGTAATTCCCTGTGACTGACTGCAGCCTTGAGGAGACAACACTGATAGCACATAATGCCATCATAACCCGTCTGTAATGCTGCAGCTATCATGAGAACATTTTTCATGTAAGTTAAAATGAGTGGCTCACACCACACTAGAAATAGACCGTGTTGTCATTAGCACTCTGAGTGGGTTGGTTCCATAAGTCAATGATTCATCTGTTTGAGGAGAGAACAGTTGGTTTGAAGAACAGCAGATCTGACACAGAGCGACCTTGGTCCTAGCAGGGTGTTGATCACAATCTGGCTGTTGGATCTATTTTAGTATGATGAAAGAGCATCACAGGGATGTCACGAGAATAAATATTTCCCAGCTCTCTCTGGAGAGGATAGAATCTCCATCAGACAAAGCCCATGCATTTGATATTGCTATTTGCAACAACAAAACTTAATGATCAGAAATTAACGAGTTATTTAGATTTAAAGAACAAATGGTGTGACTTGCACCTGTGTATGTCCACCGAGTTGTTTACCCAAAAGATCTAAATTTCCAATGGCACCCGTATTGCACAGCCAGTAACATTTCAGATTGTTTCTCTGTCCTGTGTTCAGTATGGCTACCGGAGATCCTGCCAGGCTGTTTGAATGAGCAGGTAGCATTGGGCATACAGTGCTGTTCATCAGCAAGGCTGCTTAGGTACCTGTCTGGTAGTGAACAGACGAGAAAGTAGCATTCGGTGTGCAAATTACGAGGTGCCCACTGGTAAGCTATATGCAGCTGAAAATACTGTGCAGGCCATCTTTGGATGAGGATGGGGGGCGCCTGACTCACAGCATATACCTGCCTGGTTGTTGGGTGACATCTTGTCAGGTTAGAAACTGGCTGTTAGTGTGCTTTATGGGAATGTGCCAGCTGAAGTACCTGCCAGGCCATTTGGGGGAAAGAGACAACATCAAGCATGCATTGTCCGCACCACACCTGAAAATGTGCCCTGCCATTAGGATAAGGAGCTAACATCAGCGTGCGACTGACAAACAGCCCAGCGGTACCCGCAGCTGATGATATGCCTGCCTGGCCATTTGGATGAAGACATACCATCAGGAATTCAAATTTTGGATGTACCTGTCCCGCCATTTAGACAAGGGGGGTAGCAGTAGGCTATTTTCAGGCCATGATACGTATGTGTGGCAGTAAGCGCTACAAGACAAGCTTTTAAAAGCTAAAATGTTTCAGTACAACCACCATTACTTCTGCCTGCTTTCAAATGGAAATATTCTTTGAAAATGATAGGGTTACATTTTATATTCACTGCTGCTGGTTAACTTGGGATATATTAGCATAACTTTATACAATCTTGAAAACTGACATCCGCTTTTGATTAAATGATTAACTTAGCATATGAACCTTGTCATTGATATGAAATTCAGTGTTAATGGGTTGGTGCAGCCATTAATCAAATATCTGACAACCTCTAATCTAAAGTGACATCATTAACTTCTACTTTGACATGACTGCATGATTTATATGACTGATAGTGAATAGAGGATATGGTTGATTGTATTGTATCACCACTTCCAGAAGACCAGTCGTTTTTTTCACAGATTCTTCTGAAATACCTAATCCTGTAATCCATCATGGCCTCTGCTCCTTATTTCTATTACCATACTATTTCTTCAGATTATCTGAATTTATTGGTAGGTTGTAATAACTTTTTAAGTTGGTTACACCAGTGTGTATATTTTGAAAATAGGAAAAAAGGTAGTCTCCTTTTCTTTTAAAGATTTAATCAGGGATTACAGTTGCAACCTCCTAGCTAACACCACATTAGTCATCCTGCAATGCTGGAGATTATCACAGTCATTTTGGAGCATTCATTTCATTTCAGTTAACCTTTGATTTGTACGTCTGGAGGGAAACTTTTGGTTACTATCATGCTGAAATGCTCAATTTAAGCCAAGTTTGAGCTTCGTGGCTGGGGTAACCAGGTTTTCCATGAAAATGTCAGAGCACGTGTTGAAGTTTACAACTCCTTCTAACAAGAATTCCAGGGTCCATGCATTGCACAAAGGGCATGGCTTCTTTCTTAAAATAGGCTTGAGTTTTTATGCCAAACATAAAGCTGGCAAGCATGTTCAAAAAGCTCCGTTTTCATTTTGTCTGCTCAAGAGACATACTTGTCATTCACATACAGTTTGACAAATAAAAAGTGCCTTTTTTGGTGTCTTGCCTTCTGCTTTGCAAGCTGGACTGCATGCAACTTTGGATCATTCTTTTTTGACAGTTTGCAAACTGCAGATGTTGCCTAGATTTACGGCTCCCTGCACAAACACTTGTCTTACAACCTATCTTGGTGAGATGGAGATGCATCCTCCTCTTGATGAGATTGCTGCTGCATCTTTGGCCTTCAGTTTCTTTACAATAGATGCTACAGTGGAAAATTGTAGATTCAGATTTTCATGAATTCCGTGAACGGCATCCTCAATGTTGTGGAGGTTAATGAGCAATTATGTGCAGTCCTCAGAGAGCTCTCCGACCACAACCCTGATACTGCATTCTACTGATGAATCTCATCTGTATTTTACTCCTTTTATACTGTGATGAAACAGGAAGCCTTTGGATACTTCTACAGTATATGATTCCAGAAGCATCTACTGAACCTTCAAAAAGCAGAATGTCAATGCAGATTTGTTTTGTCAGATACAGAGTAAAAGATTACTTTCTCACTCCTGGCTTGTATTTAGCAGTATTGTTTTTCCTTACCTTCCATCTCTACTATTGATCTATTTGTTTATTTATGCTTATTCACCCTTATACAGCCCTGTTTTGGAATTATCTTTTCAATATGTCATGCTCAACTCACTGTGACAGCTGTATTCATGTAGGAGAGTTGGGGCTTATCGAAAACAATCATCCAATAAACTGACATGTGAACCACAACAATTTTTCACACTGCGAGATACACAGCACACTATAGTAATCTTAGTGCTAACTGACGTCACAGTGTGCCTGAGAGGGATGAGAAGGAAAACCCCTGACGATTTACCAACCCCTATCCCAGTTGGAAGAAGGCCAATTTGCTCAAATCACTATGTGCTCAAAGTGAATGCCTTAACCACTGAACTACTCGGGAGTCCATCTCTACTATTGAAGGACATCTTGAACATCATCACAGACTGCCTCACTGTCCTTTCGGGTAGCGATCATCACAATAGCCTCTACAGAGGGTTTTTTGTTCTGAGCAAAGAGAGACTGTGCCACAAATAACTAAGGCAAATCAAACAGATATTTTAAGGCTGAAGGCTGACATCTCCATGTAATCTCTCAGATAATATCTGTCCCAGCGCAAACAGCTTTGATAAAGGTGTATGTCACACAACTTGACTATTATTTTGTATAATAGTATACAATTAAGGTGTTGGACTTTGTACTATTATTCCATTTTCAGACCTCTCTGCTGAGACATCTTCATTTCACAAATGCAAGAAAGGCGGCTTCCCTGCAATGATCTGACTGGTTTTGTCTGTTCATCGGGGAGGTTCTGCCCAATGGAGCGTTTAGAGTGTTGATGTATGTGCGGAGTGTTGTTGCATGTGTCTAGTGTTGGCATATCCTACACGGTTTCTCAGTGGAGAGCCAGCTGCTGTATAACCCTGCTGTCTCTTCTCAAACAAGGAGGCAGCAGACACCTGGGGTGGGCTGGATGTTTCTTATGTCCCCATATGTGTTTGTTGGAGGAACTAATTCATTTAATGGAAGGCTCTTCTCTGCCTTTGCTTGCGTGCACACACACGCACACACACACGTAAACACACACACACACACACACACACACACACACACACACACCCGAGTGCACACCTGGGTACCCTGGGCTCCCAGACAACCTTACAAATAATGAAAACAGGATGGTAACCACCCATTAACTACCTCCACATTACAATTAGCAAAATGGCGATATTGTGCATAATTGCCGCTAATTGATTGCACCCCCATTATGCTCTTTACGGGAATCCAAAAACAGCTGCTGATCATAGACTGATGTTTTAACAAAGTGCTTCAGACAAATAATGATAGCCCCATCTCCCTCTCTTTCTGTCTCTCTCTCTCTCTCTCTCTCTCTCTCTCTCTCTCTCTCTCTCTCATGAATACGTACACACAAACTCACACACACAAGTACCCACGCCGGCACATGCATTCATGTATACACATGTGCACAAAGGATGTTAAGGAGTCTAACCGTACAACACACGTGTGGCAGACCAGCAGAGTACCTCACATTCATTAATATCTGTTCACAGGGAAAAAAGTGTTAATATCAACTGAGCTATTTATACCCACATACCCACTGACATTATTCATTCTTCTCCCATGCATTATATAGAGATATAATGTTCTCCGCTTAAGCAACTTAGTCATTGTAGAGATTTTAGATGATCTCCCTCTTTCCCACAATAAACTTTGCCAGATGGAAGAACCGCAGCTTCATTTAATGGTCAGTTTAGCTAATGCAATAATGGCAACACTAAGGCCCTGCTAATGGACACCTTCCTGGCTTGATTTGGCATATCAGATCTATTTCAGGCTCTCTCATAAGAAATCACATACCTTGCAGCCATGTTATGTAGCTATCACTTCCAGAGACATCATTTCCCATGGTGAAAATTGAGAAATATAAAATAAAAAAATATGATATTTTAAAAGCATACACAGCACACCTTAACTTTAATGGTTCTTTCCATGATCCCCTGAACTCCAAAGCTATTACATTATTTATATAAGTTGGTGGTAAATACACAGCACATACACATGCACACACTCATACCCACACACATACACATACAGTGCATGCAAGCTGTGTATGTAGCATGCATATATAGCACACAGGAACATGCATATTACATTGCTCTGACACCCTTGAATTTGACACCATTTCATATTTTTGTAGTGCTTGTGGTAATATAACTTACATACACCTCAAGCATGGCTTCCATGCCTACAGTATCTTGGGTGTAATTCAGCCAAGAAATATATTTTCACTTATCACATTTACTGCGGAGTGGCATACATGTATTTAAACATAATTGGATAGTTCACAAAAAAGTTTCCTATGCTTGGATATTGACAGTATATTATAGAACAGACAAGAACAAGCAATAGAAGAGACAAGTACATGCCTGAAACTGACAAATCTTCTATAATTTTGTCATTGAAAACTAGTTCCTGAAACTGCAACATTGGTAGTATATGTTTGATAGCCTTCAATAACCTCTTCATCTTGCTCTTCTTCATAGGATTCCATCTTTTTTTTTCTCCAACAGATGCCACAAAATTGCAGGAACTGGCTGGGTTCATTCGGGTAACAGATTCTGAACACACATTATCTATGTCATATTATAAAATTACTCATATAAGTACACCCACACACACATTTATATGTACTGTATAGTGCTCCCCATAGTTATTAATACCCCTGTTTAGGAGGTTCTGTATAGGGACAAAGAACATGACAGAAAAAAAAATGCATATTGGATCAATGTTTATACTTAAAGAATGTAAAAGATGTTGCATGTCATTCTTTTAGGCATTGGTCAGAGCATATTATTGTTCACAAATAATGGATAATGAGCACACAACATTTAGCTTCAAGTGTACATTTACCTTTAAAATGCTCGTCCCATTCAAACAGTGGCTGAACATTTAACATCAAATGCAAACTTGACATACAACAGTAGAAAGACTGTTTAGAAGCTACGTGCAGAACTTAATTAGCTTCCAAGACAGGTATATGTTGGAAGATACAGACCATAGTATTAAGGTATGATAACTAAATCAGCAAACCCATGCCTAGCTTTGATTAACATTTGTAACACATTATGATTGTATTATTAGCCTTTATTTTAGCTTGCAATTATAATGGTAGCATAATGTGCTACCACCTCTTTGATAATGCATCCATTTGAATGTCAGGTGAGTGTGTATAATAAATGTAAATTGTTCATGCAGAGGGCCAAGTGTTCAGGGAGTGGTCTTGCTTGTGAGGTCACATGTAAGTCCTAATAACCGCTATGCTCTTGCCTCCAGCGTATCTGCTCTCTGTCAAACTCCATATCAGAAATGTAAGATAATGACACATGGGCCTAGACATTTCCTGAGTAGACACAAAAAAAAAGATCTTAGCTGAAAAAAAAAAGGAGGTGCACCAAACCTCAGCATAGTTTGTTTAGGAAATTCTTTTGCTTGCGCTCCTACAGAGCTACACCTCAGATAGCTTCTCACACTGCACAAAGGCCAGATGGTGACGACAGATTTGGCTCATGACCTGTGTGTAAAGCCTGGCTTTCCTAGCCCTCATGATTAAAAGTGCTGGAAGTGTGGCCACTTTGATGCTCATGCCATTCAAACAGTGGCTGAATTTAATCAGTGATTACTTAGATAACACATGACCGGGTTTCTGTTATTCTTACTGTCAGTGAGCCAAAACACTTGAGGTGGAGGGAGGTGAGTGTGGGTGTAATGAGGGCTGGACAGAGCTGGTGGAGTGCTCAAACACAACGCTTTTTGAATAAATGGAGTAGGAGAGAGAGATCCAGTATTAAGGTCAGACACCCATCTACTGTGCAGTACCTGCATACTTTAATGCATCTACGAAGTGGAAGGTTTTCAACTTACTGTGAAGGCTCCATGTATGAATGTTAATTCAATGTTTCCTGCATGTACACATAGTGACTGCAGTCGGTTCAAAGGAGATCCTTAAATGTGAAAGTTACACTCTTATGAATAAATTGTTCAAAAAAGACTATCAATGAATTTTAGACTTTAGAATTTTCGAATTCTAGCATTTTAGGACACTGTTCTTCTATTGGGACGCTGTTTGTGTGTGTGTGTGTGTGTGTGTGTGTGTGTGTGTGTGTGTGTGTGTGTGTGTGTGTTTGCGTGTTTGCAAATTTCTGTGTGTAAGAAATCTCAAGTTGTACTACGTCCATGCTTCCATTGTGCTCCAAGCTGAAGTGTGAAATCCTCTCTGAATTCAAAGAGTCCAAATACCACTAATTCATTTTCAGATGTGACGCATTATTCACAGAGATTTCAAGCTTAATGACATTAAATCTGTCACTGTGGCATCGCGAGCTATTACCCGATCCTTTTCAAAGTCACCACTGTTGAGCTGGATTGAATTTGAAGTGATCTTGGGAGAAGGAGATCAATGCATTGGCAGGCGCTCCAATCTCATACGCCGGTCACGTGACACATGACACAACAATGGGAAGGCAAAACCAACACTAATCTTGCAGAGCTCATCTAAGTCTCGTTTAGCGGAGCCTGCTCAGCGGCAGAGATAGTCACGGTCCATTGTCCCATTCACTCCCACTTGTCATTAATCACCAAAATCTCAGTCAGTCATTTTTAGCTGGGAAGACCACAACAGGGCCTCACAATTGCTCCCAGCCTTTGAATCCACATGTGGTTTTTCATGGCTGCAGCAATTCAGCTGCACACTGTCTAGAGTTATTTATTTTTTCCTTCGTTTAAATCCCAAGGACTTAGTGTTTGTATTATTGTTATGGTCTGTGAGAAATACCAAAAGTATGTTAACTGCATCAAAAAGACTAAACATAACAGCCATTTTTGCAGTTTGTGCAAACTTGTGGTTCTGTGCTTTCATTGCTCCTGTGGGCCTTGGTGTAACAGAGCATTTGATTTTTCTGTACACCCCACTGCATCCCCACCCCTGAGCCCACACAAGTGACCCTAAACAACAACCTCACTGACATAGTAATTTACCAATAACACACACTGAAACTTTAGGATTCAGCATTCATTTGAAACAAATACACACCTGTACACTGACACAACAGTACCCTTCAATTTTATTGTAAACTGGATATGGTAGGGTGACATACCTAATCTTCCTTTCCTTTATATAAGCCAAGACACATTCTAATCAGACTCTCCAGCCTTAAGAAGATTCATTTTCACATGTATCCCTCCCCCCATTTTTCACTCCAAACTGATTTATCCCTTGCTCCTCTTCCACAGAAATGCGATTACAGTATATATTTTAACAAATTGTTCCTGCATAGGCACATATAATGAAGGCCACACACCAGAGCGATTCAGTGTGCTTTCTGAGATACTGACCTAGAAGTGTTTTTTGTCCATGTCTATTCTACCTTCCACTGGACAGAAGCAAATCAATTGACATCAATAGAGATGGCACTGTGTTTCTTGTGTATGATGACAGAGTCAAATGCATATTCTAGTTTTTGAAAATATTTTGTTGTTCTGTATGGAAAAAAAAGAAAGATTAAATGTGTCAATGGCATTTTCGCATCTGTTAGGCTTCAGTAGACGTGGAAATTCACATCCTGGATGGTACACATTCTGTCTGGAACCTTAAGCGGTATGTTTTGGACCTGGGAGATACATGTGCTGAAGTGTTTGCTTATAAGGTGTTATTTTATTTTCTGATTGAAATCAGAAACTATTTTTCCACAGTATAACACATTTGGTAAACCATCTTTGTTCCAATGTGAGATGACGAAGCCTGAGGGTTGGATTTCTCTTGGTCTGTGAAGGAATAGATTTACCATGTTTATCTCTGTCCTTTGGTAACATGATAAATAGGGGGACCTGGGGCAATCAGAGCTAAAACAACAAAAAAATAATATGACAAACCGAAGAGCTCAGTTCACAGTCTGGGCCCCTCACATCTCCTGATCCAAAGTGATTTCAGACAGCTATCCACTCAGCTATGCACCTTGGTTGAGGCACGGTCCTCTGAGAAATGCTTTCCAATGAGTTGCCCTCCGGTCGCAAGGAAAATAATGCAAGCATTTACTGGACACCCACAATCGAATTTCATGTCTTCCATATCGCTATTCCAAGATCTATGAAAGTAATATCATTTAATTAGAATAGGGAAGAGGTATGTACTCTTCCAGGAGTATTTCTTTGGCTGATTGAAGCTTTCAATAGAAGCTTTCAATTTGCCAATTTGCCAGTTAATGAATACATGGTGCTTCCCATCAATCTACATAATACACAAATTAAGAGAGCATGGAAAGCCTCATCATAACCTAAACATATGGAAGAGCTGCAGCTCTCTTGTTTCAAACCTCTTCTGAATTTAATTGCTCTTGCCTTCACTTAAAACATAGTTTTAGGATTTCAGAAGAATGTAGTTATTTTTTATCAGGTTATACCATGTATTTCAGCAGGTTTTTACCATGCTATATTTATCAAAACTCTGTACCATTTATGTAATCAAGTAGTACATGTGTGATGAGACTCCCCACAATACATGTAATATTTTGTACATCCCCAATCACAACATTCAGTGCTTGGGAGTGTGGTGGGATAACAATTGTCATATATCCACATGCTGAAATAGAAGATAAATAAAAATATTGAATAGCACTCACATTACCATAAAAATCAAAATAAAGACTATACAAGTGGCTTCCTCAGAAGGTACTTTTTGTAACACTATTCACATAGAAACCAAGTTTCAGAATTGAAAAATTTGTATCTCCTTCTTTAGACAAAAAATCTGATTTGTATCATTGAAAGAAATGAGCAAACATCTTTCACTATAGCTAGTCAGATTATGCCCTTGAGTAAGCCTGTCCACGCACCAAATAATAACTTAAACAACTTGGTCTCATGTAGGAATTCATTAATGAATGCAAATGTTGATTTGTTAATTAATAAGCTGTGGCTCTTCCTCTCCATAAGGCAATGCGCAGTGTAATGTTCTCTTCCCCCCTGTTGTGTCTTCATGCTTGGATGAACCTTCCCTGATTCACATGAGCTCTAGCATTCCGCCCTTATCATCTGACCTGGGATCTGTGTGAAAGAACCGACAAGGAAATGCCTGTTAAATCCCAGAGACCGTGTTTACCACTCCTTGGAGTGAAGTACCACCAGGCTGCACTGCTAAAATCTCTTTCTTTCAGCAGCTCCAGGGAGGTGATGTGCGAGGCTTTTTGCACGCTGTCTACTGCCTGGTCTATTGAGAAAGATATAAGTGCTTGTTGAACCTGTGGCCTTCTCCCACTCTGACAAAGAAGTCAGCCCAGCTGAAGACGCACTGCGCACACAAATATGCAGATTACATGGAGTGCTGTTTTGCTATGTTTCTCTAATGATCAAGTGTTTCTATAAATATTTCACGTATCTTGTATACAATGGGGTGATATCAGAACAAAAGTCTCTGATCTCTCTTATTTTTTCTTCGCCCTTAATGGGACGCTGGTTTTCAGCCTGCTTTTGAATTCTGCACCCTTTCTGCTGTATCTCTAAGCTTCTGAATTCCATGGCAAGCTTTGTGCAGTAAGGCTGCTCTGCATCTCCTCACTCTGCTGTACATGGTGATGCTAATGGGGAGGCTGTGACAGGAAGTGGGATGGGTGGGAGAGAGTTTTATCAGGCCTCAATTGATTGTGTCTGTCCACGAAACAAGGGGACTCCTCGGGAAGCAGCACAAGCTAATTAATCCTTCCTGCCCCTCTAACAGCCAGACTTTGCGATTAATAGGATGTTATTTTTTTAGTTCAAATTCTGCACAAAAAGCCTGCAATTTAAGTGTAGGCAGAGGCAAGAAGAAACCAGATAATCATGAAAGTAAAACTGCAACAAGCACTGGGGAAATTAGGGTGTCTGAACTAGGGGAAGTATTTGTTTAATTACAGTATATTTGAAAGTGACAGTGGGTTTTGGCCGAATTTCCAGGCAGAGTGATAGAAGGCTTCCTTTTTCAGTTTGCTGGAGGATTCTAGAATCCTGTGGGGGAGACATGGTTAGTAAGCCCTGAAGCTCACCTGCTGGCAGGTACAGAGCACAAAGGGATAAGGCTGTCTGGAACATAAGCTTTACAGGGAGAAAGTAAATGAAATCACTGGAGACAGAGCAGTTGCTGAGTGTCCTCTTTCTGTAGTTCAGAGGATTCACTGGTTAACTTGAAACATTTGTGTTATCAAATGCTTTATAATTAATTACTAATAAACCAGGGTTATACAAAAAGCTTTAAGAAGTATCAATTTGGTATCGTATGTATGGTTCTCTGTTTATTTGCAGAGAGGAAACCGTCTTATTCTGAGTTTCAGCAGTTCTGGCCCAGTGCAGAAAGCGCAGCTTAGTCTCTCACTGTATCTTTGCTCTCAAAGTTTCAGCTTTGATTTCTACAAGGCTGGACACACACGCAGATGTACATACATTGCACATATGTATACATAACGCACACGAGCATGCACACACAGACACACATGCTACCACACATACAAACACATGTGGTCGAGCTGTCCCTCACACACATTCACTCACACAAACATGTCTTCTGTCTCACAAACACAGGCAAACACTCACATAAACAGACACATGCTCTCATTTTCTCACATGCATGCAAACACACATACAGGCAAACACAAGTACAAACATATATGCATGCCAATTTGGACACACACACACACACACACACACACACACACACACACATGCACACATACACATATGAGAACAGCCTGCAAGACTGACATACATGACAAAAGGCAAAGAAGATGCAGTGGTGTTTCAGTAGGTAATATTCAACATGAACTCAGGACGTCTTTGTCTTTGAAAACTTGTACATTCAGACGTTTAAACACACATAAACACACATGTACAGAGACCCAGAAATGTTGAGGAAGATTGTCCACATTGACATCATTGGCATACCATTAGAGAATACTGAGTGCTAAACTAAATGGTTTTAATGTCTAATACAGTTCTAGTAGAAATTCAAACCAGATGAGTAAAAAGGTAGACCAAATCCTCTACATTCTTCATTGACATTCTTTATTTGTTCATTTGGATTAACTGTGCTTTATATAATACATATTTGAAATATGTGTCTCTTCACTGTTTTATTTTTCACAGTAATGTGTTTAAGGATTAGATATGAAACATTTTTTCCCACAGTGTGGAAATTGTATGACACCTAGCTGACTGTTTATACAGTGCATTTACAGAATCACATTCCTGCCATGACCAACAGGATTCCAGCTTGATTGCAGGCTCCAAATGATTGTGTGCAGCATTTTCCTCTTCTTTTTAGTCTCATCTGGAAAAATAACATGTTATACTATTCCACTCTTCCAAATCAGTCACCTTGTGAAAAATCCAATCTAAACTAGAAATAGCAACATCCTCATGATGTACATGTTCCATACCAAATATATATATTCACTATTAAGACCAAAACAGCAACCACTTATCGCCATGTGCACTCTCACATGGACATCAGCTAGTGAGAGCGAAAATAGTTCTTTACAATCTCTTAATACCAAAGTGGAAGAGCTGTTCTTTCAAAACATTTGGGCTAGCAAGGATAACTAGCTGATCATCTTGTAGTGGCATCGTCTGTCCATGACAGGCTTATAAAAGGCTGCAGACATGATAGGAGCTGGCTTAGCAAATTGCCCCAGAAAGTTGCTGCGGCTGTGCCACTGTTATGAACTGCACTATCATGAACTTGCTGTAATGTCGCATGAATGTTTTAACGTTGTAGCAAGTAATGAAATGAGCTGGAGAAAAAACAACCGATGAACAGAGGGTGATGTTGAGCTGAAGGATGAATCTGGAGAGATTCGGGGATGGTCATAATTTCAGCTTTTGCACGATCCTCCATGAGCTCTCTGAAGTTGTGCCTGTCCCCAAGGGGGTCCTGTTAATGAATAGCTTTACTGCTTTAATTCTGCTACTTTTCATTACACATTTAATAATGCTCTAATTTCCCACAGCATGCAATACATGGAACATGTTTAATTTCATGAGGACATAACAATTGAATTAATTACAATGCATTAAGAAGTTGCACTTACGCATGCTGCATTCATGGAAACTTGATTAATCGGGTATACTGGCTCTCACTCAGAGGACCATATCAGGCCAATTTGTACCTCCTGTGAGCATTTAAAGCACATTTCCTCCACGTTCATATCCATGTGGTGTAGGTTGGATTACTACAATGGGTCTGGGGTAAAGACAACATCAAATGGCAGGAAATGCCTACAGCAAAGGAACCTTAAGTGCAACGAGATTGCATTGAGAACAAGGGCGGTGAAGAGGAAAAAAAGAAAGATGGAAAGAAAAAAAACAAAGAATAAAAACATCTGGCATAATTATTGGTAAGCTATGCTATTCAATTATCTGCAATTTGCCATAGTAAGTGAGCTTCGGTGAAGAGGGACACCTTTAGCAATTAAAGGCACACTGGGTGCTGCTGTGTCTGACCTGGACTCGTTTTTAACCTTTCATTGTTACACACGAGGGGAAATATCCCAGTTAGGAACATCTGGAGTTCCATGTTGAAACAATGGCATTCTGCTCCCAGACCATTAGGAGGCTGATGAGTGAGCGGTTAGCTGAATCAGCCCACTGTGTCTGGTTCTCAAGAAGGTCTTTAATCAAGGCTTATCTCCTGAAACATTACCAGGTCTCTGCTCCATCAATCTCATCCAGTCATTTACACGCCATTGTTTTTTCTTTTTAAAAACAAAAACACTGCGTTGTGGCACACAAAACAACAAGGACAAATGTTTCCGATGTTACGCTAACAAAAGAATGTCAAGGTGGTTCTTTGAGAAAACAAGTAAGAGAAAAACAAAAAAAAGAACTCAGACACAATGGGATGCTGTGCATTTTTGGTACTGGTGTGAGAGAGCTTCATTGTTCTGTAGAAATTCTGTAGAAAATATGTGAGGCCGTGCAGGTGGTGAGCTAAGCGTGCCTTCACCTTTCTCTCATTCTGCTTTACAGTTCCTGTCATTGAAATCTGATGTTTCTCTGTGAATCTCTAATAGTTGATGACCAGCAAGACATCCACCACGTCAGCGCTATTCAGAGGTCTCTCACACCTTGTATGGTGTTCCATGATAATCTTTATTATAAGGTGCTTGGATTACCAGGAAGCGGACGTGCCAGAATATACTTGTCTGATGGGAAAAGTGATTGGTCTGTTATCAATATTTCTGGTCTGACCCTTACAACAGGAAATCTAAGCGCCCCTTCTTCATGGATATTCCTGTCATGACACTGACAGGTCAGTCAGCAATTCCTTGTCACTTGGCAGGAGCTGCATTTTGGAATCCACAACATTCTCACAATGTTGAAGTCCTAGCTATATTGCTGTAATGTTTCAAAAGCATTTAAAGAATTCTGTGCATATTTGTACTTCTGGAGTAATAACATTAGCCATCACTAAGAGAACAGAGGGGTCCCGGTAGGAAAGAGGACTGGGCCTCCCAGCACCTTCTGCTCAAGCAGTTTATTTACCTAGAATGGTCAGTAAGGGCCAAGCCATGACCTATCTCACCTGTTATTCTATCAGAGCCTTTAAAAACAGGGCTGGTTTACTAAGGACATTTCTAGAGGGTCTAGACAGACATTTCAGCAAAACAAACAAATGCCCTCAGCAGTGTAGAAATGTCTAGGCCACAGTCATGCTGCTTTACAAAAGGAGGGGGTTCACAAGAAAAGACCAGGCTCAAATAAATAAATGCACCCCCAACCTACTACTTTACCACACCCCTACTTCATGGACAATGGCTCGACAATGTCCAAGCGCTGGTTTCGTTGCAAGTGAGTCATTCCAGTCAAATGCTGTCATTTCTTGTAAGTATCACATAATTTTACTAAAAGGTTGAATGCATTGTACAACAATCCTTAAGATGGCCTTACCTTGGGCTTAAGCAACAAAAAAGTGATTACAACTGGATATTAGGATGTTCTTGACCGTCACCTGGTTTCGTTAGTGTGTGTGTGTGTGTGGGTTGTGTATGTGTGTTCAGGAAGTCTCGAAACAGCTGGTAAGAGAAAATGAAAGATCATGAAACTATTATATATATTTTTATACTAATAGGCAAAAGATTTAAGGTAAATTGGTTGAGATAGTTACATGGAGATTAGCTGAAAACTTCCCATATTATACGTCACACATGTGCAGTACATATTGATGAAATTTTAGTATTATGCATATTTGCTTGAAGCATTGCACTATATATGTCACAGTGTATGCAAAATATCAACTCTAAGAAAGCACTAATACTTGATAAATTTGCAACATACTTATAACGTGCTGCACGTTGCACATTTGATTCAACATCCATTGATCCTTTAGGGGTGGGCTCATGGGTAAAAGGCTATGCTGAAGGTAAAACCAGAAGGGCACACAGTATGAGTAAATTCACCATTCACTGTCTCTCTCACAAGAAGTTTGTCATGAGTTTAATTGCTGCAGGTGACACAGAGGCTGAAAAAACAGAATTAACCTTGTCAGCCCAAAGCTATGCTGTCCCTCGCAGCTTCACATGTATCAATTAGAGCTAAGCCACCATGGTCCATTACTAGATTAGACTCAGGTAGACTTCTCTCTCTCTCTCTCTCTCTCTCTCTCTCTCTCTCTCTCTCTCTCTCTCTCTCATTTCCTCCCTCTCTCTCTACTTCTTTTTGCTTTTTCTCTCCTTGTGCACATCCATGCTACTCTACAATGAACAGGACATTTAAATTCATGCATACATTTACATCTTTCTCATTGCAAAAAAGAGACATTATCAAATTGAACTTCTACATATACTCATCAAACACAGTCTTCAACTCCCCAGAGATCAGTGAATGTGAACAAATCATCCGTGCATTTTTGTACTAGTACTGAACCAATGATCCAGGGGCATTATTTTGAAGGCGTGCACTTGTAATGTTATTCTGCAAGAGTGAAAGATATCAAGCTAAGTGTTCCTAAATAGCTTTTCTTCAATATCTGTATTTAACACTCTCATGCTACTCAGAGGATCAAGACCATCACTGCAAGTAAACAAAAGCTCACTTTTGTCATTTTAGCAGTTGTCTGTCACATCTTGCCAATTCTATCCAATCATTTTGTGAAATAGCACTGTACTTTTCTGATCAATCCTTCTGTTCTACAGGACCCAACACCTGGCATCTATAAATTGCTTTGTTTTGAAGTCTGGAAAGTGCCTTTCAGTAGGAATGAATCTGACCACCTTCACTGTATTGCACCTGCCTGCTTTCCTACCCTAATCACCAGTTAGTGTTTTGAAGTAAACTGTACCCTGCACCTGTCAGGGGATGTGTTTGAAGTAATCATTTTGTGTAATTGTTGAAATATCACCACTTTCTGTGCATTGGTATTTGATTTTCTTTAAGTTATAAAATGCTGACATAACCTGTGCTTGCTAGAATTAGCCCTATGAAATCTATTCTATTTCAGTTGAATTATAGCACAGCAGTAATTCAGATAGCACATAAGGGCAGAGGAAACAAAGTTAGGATGAATGTGGGGCAAGAAGAGAAGCATGGTTATATGCCTTGAAGGTTCAAGACAAATGCAGTAAATACACAGTGAAAGTATAGAGGCTATCCCTCATGAAGTGTAATGTATAGTAAAATCCAAAGTAATTTCTGCTTTTATTGCTTATTTGTTTTTATTTGTTTTATGGAGCCTATATGTAGCCTCTCACACAATTAAAATACATTATTTACAGTGCTATTGGCTGTTAACAGTACACGCATAAAGCTGTGTCTGTTATAGTGATAACAACATTCTATTAAGACTGTGCTCTTTAATGTCTTTCTCTTTATTTTCTGATACAGCAAACACATCTTTTACAGACTTTTCTGAAGGTCAGAGAGCAATTTACCTATAGATTAATTGGGTTATTCTTTATATTCTTCCTTTGTATAGATTGGAAGTTCAATATTTCCTTTGCATACTTATATGTCTCATCTCTCCAGACTACACTATTATTTCTTGACTTGGCTGATTTCATGGAACACGACTCAATCTCCTCTCGAGACTCTGAGCCACAAACTAAGCCGTGAGCTATAGCTCCGACCTTGTTTGAAAACATACTTACAGCTTCATTTTAAGACCAAGACAGGAAAGAACAAGTTGAAAGATGAAATATGAGACTGAAAGTGAGCCTCTGTGTGTGTGTGTGTGTGTGTGTGTGTGTGTGTGTGCGCGTGCATGTGTGTGGTACCCATGCTTTGTGTTTCACGGTAATGTCAAGTGTAATAGTGCAAACCCTAGACACCAAGGAAACGCACCTGACAGCCTGATAACGGAGTTCAAATCGAACACACAGAGACACATATTAGACCTAAAAGATTTTCCTTTTTTCCTTTTACATTTTTTTCTCCTGTCACTTTGCCCTGGTTCTCTGTTGCCCCACCTACACACACACACACACACACACGCTCACACACCTCCTTGTCACAGCCACCTCCTCCAGAGAAAAGCCGCCCCCTGTCCCCTGCCTCAGATGCCAGATTGATTATATGCTTTAAATGGCACCGGTTAGCGGATCAAAGGCCCATGAGAGGAACGTGACTCTCGTTGGGGTCACGATGGTTGCATTTCGTTCTTATCAGGGCGTCTTGCTCAATTAGTCTCCTTCCTCTATGATCTAATATCTTAATTTGTTTAGCTTTCTCTCCTCATTTATAATTTCCCAAGGAAACGGGGTGGAAATGTATGAATGCGCACTCAGGTTCAGGGGGTGGGTTAGGCCTAGCTGCTCTCCTCTCCTCACGATACTTCTGAGCTTCCTCAGCTTGATAACAATTAATGGCAGCCCCTGGATGAGGCGGGAGGTTGTTACATTAAGGAGAAGGGGTCATGTGTCCAAAGCCATGTTAACACATTTCTGTAGTCAAAGACAGCATCAGGTGCAAGGGGGAAAGCAGAGGGAAGCTCTGGAGCTTTGTGCTATTCATTTCTACTTTAATTCATCTTGGTCTTCCTCTTCATGTTCAGGCATTCCAAACTGACCCCAGAAAGCAGGCAGGGGGTATAATGGCATTGGCTTGAGCTGATTTTGGATGAAATGAAAGCTTTTTGGGTTTAAGTGGGAGAGTATGGGTCTGACACCTGATGCTCTGTCACCTTAGTCACTGGGTGAGTGGGGTTTCATTTACTCTCCTGGAAAAACAATAAAAATATATACTTTTACATTACAGTTTGTCTAATGTCTTTTGCGTCTAGTAACGATTTTGAAGAATTGGAAGGCATTGTCACAGTCATTGCAGTAGTATTAAGACTAACACACAGTGTAGGATTTGAGAGCTAAAGGGCAAAATTTAAAAAGGGGATTAGATATATTATACTCCAGGGAGAGTGCTTTTCTTCAATTTCAGAGACTTCTGTAATTTCTCAGATTCAGAGATAAGAGGATCAAGAGTACCACTGTCAAAAATAAATATGACAATCCAGTTGAATATGTGTCAGAGGAAAGCTTGCTCTCAGTCAAGCAACAATTGTTTAAAACCTGCCGTAATGCCAGAACAGCTGCTGCAGCAGACCCAAAGTCAGATGCTGAAGTTACATGTTTAATGCAAAGCTTGCAAGGAACTAATTGAATCCTCCTCCGTAGGGAGAATGCAAAAGCTGTAGAAAAATCATACAGACATTTTTTTTTCATTCAAGTTTCTTTTGTTCCCTATGAAAGGAAGGAGGCAGCCTAACCTCCCATTTACCATGAGCTCCCACTTCCACACACACACAGACACACAACTACACACACACACAGACACACACACACACACACACACACACACACACACACTCATTTTTTTTGTCTGATTTTTGTCTGATGTCACCTCCCTTCTGCTGTTCTTTGATCTGGTGTTGTATCCCATCAAAGGGCCGCCGTAGCTCTTATTTGCAAATGAGTTTTATAAACAACAAAAATAAAAAGGAAGCGAAATACTTGTCGGGGGGGTGTGGGAGGAGAAGACAAAATCATACATCTCAACATCCTCATGCAGAATGGCACACAGCATTTAACTGAAAAAAATTCATACCATGTGTGTTTCAAAACAAAACTTCTACTGAAAAGATTATTCATAAGTTACATACCTTCGAGCCTTTGGCATGGGTGCCTTTAACGTTCCACATCCCAATTACTTTCAAAGTTTTTTTTTTGAATAGTATAAATATAATTTAAATTCAACCATGGTTGCCACCATTCCTTCAGGGCAGAGACGCTTAATGGATTGTTTACCCAATAAAAAGTCTTAATTACTCAAATGCATTAATTATTGTTCAGCCAGACCTGACGTCACTTTTTTTCGACCCTTGGGGGGGGTGGTGATTATTCAAAGAGCACATAAACAGCTGTACCTGGGGGGGCAGCACTCAAGGGCCAGTGGTGCCCTTCTCCAATTCACTTTCATTTATTTTTAGAGCAGCAGGAGGAAGTGGGGGGGTGGTGGTGGTGGGGGGATATTCCGGAGGGAGAGACAGGTTAACATCACACTAAGTGAGCAGGGCAGCTCTGCGGAGTGGAGTATCCTGGAGCCAGTCTGCTGGATCCAGTTAACGTCCCTCTGGGAAACACATCCCTTACAAGAGTTGCCATATACAACCGACCAGCTTACCACAGGATTTGGGCAGGATTTTATCTTAACATTTGATAAGAATACCAATGTTAATGTAAAACATTTTTGTGTGGACATTGGTCACTGAGCTGGTCAACAAATGGGATTTCAAGCATCAAGCATCTGGTTGTGTTGCAGCTAAATATAAATAATGAAATTTGATTTTGCTGAAGAGCATGAACTAGAGACTTTAAATTGTATGTACTGCATGTCTATATGTATTTCAGAAATAAAGAAACATGGGACTTGTGACCTCTAAAAACACATTTAAAATACATTAAATTATTATTCCTTTCAAAGAACAGTAACAGCCCATGTCTCATATGTGGCCTTGGTACCACCATCTTGTTATCAATTACAAAGTTTGTTACATACATAAAAATGGTTTGGGAAGTATTTTCGCCCAAAATCTTAAATGCAGGTGACATTCTCAGCCCTCTGAAAAAGAACATTCCCTCTCTCTTTCTCCTGTTCTCTCTCTCTCTCACTTTTTTCGGCGTGCGGCGTGCTCTCCGGAGGCAGTGATGGAGTGATGCGCTCCTCTCTCTGCCCTTCACAGTGCTCGGCGCTGAACGGGAACGCGTGCGCCTGCACATCCATCTCCGGTAATCCCGCTGTTGCAAAGTCAAAGGGAGAGGCTGTGGGGTGAATCTTGTCCCCCCCACCGTGTCTGCAGCGACAGTGCCACCTTACAGTCTCTCAGACATACGGGGGGACATGTTAAGTCACCCGGGCAACAGGCAGCGCTGGTCAGTTTCTGGCCATGCCCGTGCAGCCAGACCAGCTGGAACCTTGCTGCTTGGTGAGGATTCTGTCTCTGCCGCACTTAGCCGGATCTTGACGGCTTCAACGAAAGTTGAATTAGATTACAATCTTAAAACAGAGCGAGACCCTCACAAATCTTTCAATGATCGGAGCAGGGGGGCGCCATTTGGAGCCGGTTTAACAACTCTGTATTTTTTCCCCTTGCATGCGTTGCCAAGAAAGAAGTTACAGTGTACCTGCTAAAACAATGTGCTGTAATGAAGTGTGAAAAATGTTCTGCTCTTAAACAGAGCATGAAACTGTGATTAGGTACCTGATGTGTGCTGCAATTATCTTAATATGGATGAGCTGGTTTGTTAATAACCTTCTCATAATAGGGCATGGAAATAAGCTCTATTCCCTCCCTCATGCTCTTGGCTACATCAAGACATCACAACAATATCACTATAATGGGAAATCCCACCTACATGTATTTTGAATGTGGCTGAAGGTCTCCTCCAGGACAGTTAAATCGTTAATGTCAAATAAATGTCTTTTGAATTTTATGGCAAATATTGGAAGTCAGATGTGGCATTTGTGATGTTACAGTACAGTCCTACATTACGTTCCAAACATCAAAAAAATTAGGTATGACAAGCCAAGTCATACCTAAGCCATTGCTGACCATGGAGAACAGGAATGATAAACTGCACAGGGCTTTACACGACTAGCTGTTCTGGTCCATGGTTCTTTATACATACCATGCCATAAATGTTTTGTGTACTGGTGTTCAAATTCTCATGTGCAATTCAGATCATCTTCAGCAGCACTGACGGTGCACCTTCTCTTTGAGTTCCACTGTGCCAGTTTAATCCAAAAACAGCAGCAAAAATGTTTTACACAGATATGGTGATATTGAAATGAACAATCAAAACCATTCAAACACGTGCTGACATTGAGCCATGCAGGGATGTTGAATTCAATGAGTGACTATTAAAGTGAAGAATACTTTGCTATGTGTAACAGGAGATTGATTCTTAAAGGATGAAATATTCACACTCTTCAAGTGGCAGGCAGAGTGTATCAAAGGAAGATTTACAAGCGGCAATAGGGCATGTAGGAATAAAGTCAATTTGTCTCTGATTTCTGGAGGTTTAAAAATATCCTCATCATTTATTTATGCAGGCATTTTCTCTGGCAGTCTCAAAGCAAGGTGACTGTCTACATGTGGGATAAGAGGTCTTCTTCTCACCTCTGAATAGACACACAGAGACTTCACAGTGGAAAGAAGTTCAGAAATTCAGGTGGACATAGGAACACTCAGATTCATTGCTTTATCAAGTGGCATAAATGCTGCTTAGGTGTTTTCATCGAAATATATAAGTAGCGAAAATCTAAAAAAAGCCTCTATCAAATTAAATTATTCAGCATGGATGTACAAAGGCTCAACTGGTACGTAAGACAAATTCGAGCAGAGATCGGTGGTTTGTATGTCATCAGAAGGTGCCGATGCACCATTGTGGAGCCCTGCAGAGACCATGTTCTTTTCTGCTCTTGTATTGCATTACCCAGTAATCATGAATTCATGATGCCTACAGTGGAGTGTGTCATTAATGCAACTCACCTGTTATGTAAGGAGAGCGCGGCTGCCTTATTGGATCTGACAACAGATAACTGGAGCTTAAAATTCCTATTCTATTGGGTTTGCCAGAGAACACATATGCTCACGCACACTCACACACACTCACACAGTAGTGTTGTGTGTGCTGCTTTTATTCTGCTTGTTTCATTTTAACCCAAGGACGGCCATAGTATATATCTCTACCCCGTCCCTCTTCAGGTTAAAAACGTTGAATCGAAACTTATTAGTCACCCTGTACGCCTTCCCAGCCTTTCGCCAGCCTTCTGTCAGATGGCCCTGAATGACTCCTAGAAGTGTTTGTACCCCTTCCTTGTCATCCCACCAAAGCTCCAGGTCTGTACCTATGATGGGTAGCTAGTGCACTTGAAAGACACTTCAGTGGGCTTTATTCTTACATTCAAAATGTTGCCATTAGAGCTGACCTTCTTGCGGCCCCATTTTATGACACATCACATGTCACTCCTTCCCAGCCTGACACAGTAGGCAACAGTGATTCCATCCAGGCACATTGAAGACATATCCAGTTAATATGTGCCTTTAGGCACCCTTCACAGGCCTACATTGCTGTACCCGTCATTCACCTAATTAGGTATACTTCACTAGAGATCAGCCAGATGTTTGCATGAAACATGCTGTTTATACGGAAATGCACAACTGCATTACTGTGATCAAATAATTGTTCTCAACTGAAACAGATAAAGCAGACGCATTTAGGCTGTCTTTATTATGTTAACCCAACATGTATATCTATCTATTCTATTTTGTCTATTGTAAATTATCACCTTGGTAGACTTTTTTAATGTCTACTGTGTATTCAGTGCAGATCTTGTATTAATGCAGTTACTATTTTTATCTGCACAGCTCTGTAAGCTTAAAAAGGAATGCAGTTCACAAATAGTTTTTTTTTTTCTTTTCACTGGCTTGAGTTATGCCACTATAAGCTGTTAATAGCCTTGTTAAAAATGAAAACACTGATTGTCAGTTCTTCTCATGTACATTCATGATAACATGTTTAAGTTTGATGTGTAAACCATACAATTTCATTGATGAAGGCAGTATGCCTAGAATATTATAATTTTACTCTTATTTTTATTTATGCAAAGAAACAAAATCAATAAATAATTAAACAGAGTGCAGCACTTTTAAGAATGTAGTCATGCTTTTGATGTATGAATCTTGTTTAATTTGATGTAAATTTGTTCAATAGTATTGCTAGAAAAGCAACATGTCTTAGAGAAATGAGTAAAGAACCTCCAGAATGAGTCTCTGAGTCACTGTCTTTACTCTAACTGGAGGATATCTCTATATCTGCAGAACTGACAAATGAGTCTGTTGCACTTGAAATGATGCTCTAGCCCCACTGTCTCCATAAGAACCACACACAGCTACTTTTAACATCATCCTTTTTCTCCCTGAACAATTTTCGAATGTACATACACAGAAAGTACAGTTTCGGCCATGTGTCAAAAATATAAGTCTATGAACACAGACGGAAAGGACAGAGTGTCATACTGACAACTGCTTTCAAAGGAGATCTGTGCTGTCAGTCACAGGGTTAGGGCTGCAAATAGCATGCCATCTAGGGATCATGCCACCAAGCCGAGCTTAAAGAGGCCTGCTGTCCCAGCGCTGTCCTCTCTGGGCCTTTGTGATTCACAATCCTAAAATGCATCTTTATCTGTTGTCTTTCTTGTCACCTGTCAGGTCTTAATGGTGTGGGCTTTCCAGCATGGTGACAGTGAATGTGGTGTCAGTGAGGAAAGGCCATTTTGTCAGGGAGAAGTGTGTACAAAAGGTCTTGCCTGGGTTCGGGCTACAATCCTTAGTCTAATCATTTATTAATATGTTATTATTAGCGGTATTATTGGAAAAAAAAATAACAGAATTTTTTGCATAATTACAGAATAAAGTTACAGAATAAAATTAAGAATAAACCATTCTCCAGCAAGACTCCTCATGACCTCTGTAAAATAAGACGATGTGCTGAGATCTGCCAATAGGCTGACGCTTGTCTGAATCTGCATGGTTTCATTTTACACTATTATTCTGTCTTTTATGTGGCCTTGGTAATAAAAAGGTGCAAAAGACACTGACATCTGTGAAAGGCAACGCTGAATACATTTGGCCATTTTTCTACCTCCTGTGGAGTTTCCCCAGGCAAGTTTATGCTCACCTCATTTTATCTGGGAAATCAGTGCAGTGGCATAGACACTACAGGTGATTAAATGTAAAAAGTTCACCTGAAAAGGGACCACTTGGGTATTCCAGTTCTGCCTCAAGGCTTTCCTTGTGGATCACGTGTTTAACTGGCGAACTTGGAAATGAAAGCCTCTCACATGACAGCATGAGTATGCAAAGAGGAAACTCATTGTTTCCAGGTTTTAGGCTCTTGCATTGTAATATGAACCTGCTGTACTTCTTTTGGCATGGCCTGATTATTATTAAGTCCATTCCATTTATTAAACCTGTTATGGATTACGCAAATTAATTCTTTCATGGGCTACATAAACCCTACTCGATATGAATGCAGATTGGGGAACATACAAGCCACTAAACGAAATGGACTATAAAGAGAACCAGACAAGGGCATCTTTCCTCTTTCTCTCAGAGGAAGTATGGGACAGTTTTTAATAATCTTAATACCACTGAATTGCTGTAAGTGGTGGGGCAGGGAATAAACTGTCTTGTTATGCATCATGCTGAGGAGACATGCATAGAATTAGCCAAATGCTCAGACCCACAGAGACAGAAGAGAGTCCTTTGGAGACTGAGAGTTATACAGCCAGGGAGGCATTTTGCTTGTATTAATTATATATGTGCTGATTATGTGGCCTTATCAAGTGTGATCACATATGTCACCTATTTTCACAGCTATATTTTTGATGGAATAAATAAAGTAAAGGACCTTGCTCAAGGGTATACTATAACAGCAGTAAGGCACATAACACTCCATTATCGCACTGTCACAGGAATTGCCAAATGTTCTTTGTGATGTGTACGTGCAGGAAAACCTCCTCAAGCCCATTTTCTCCAAAGACTTGTTTTGAACAAACAATGCACAGATTACAGGTTTAAAAGTATTTGTACTGTCACCTGGTAAAGCACAACTCAGATGCAGTCCAACATAGAGAAAACGCATCAGTAATGGGTGTTGTATCATCATTTCATCTTTGGTCATTAATTATATGCAAAGATCACTGCAATCTGAACTTGAGTCAACATTTTGGGCTGGATGCAATTCTATCGGAACCCCAGTTGCCTTTGACATGGTGATTAATATTGCTGACAGTCACAACTGGGCAATGTACAGCCCTGTCAGACCAGAAAAAAGCAGATAGCCAATTTACCTGCCATAAGCCTAACACATGTGAAAACACCGAATATGAGACTGGTGTCAATGTTATCAATCTCTCTTGACTGACAGTTTATATGCAGTAATGTATTAAAAACATAAACTAATGCAATAGTGTTTCACATTTACTTTTATTGATTAAAGATTCCCAATTCTACTCTAAATCCACATTCATAATTTGAATAAATGCAGTTTGAAATGATTTATGAATAATGAAATATAACATAAATCACATTTAATGACAATCTGTTGGGAAAATCAGGTGATGAATATTCAACTCACTATTTGGTTGATCAACTGGCTAATTTCCTGACAGATGTTGCTTACATGTTAAGTCCCTTATATTTCAGTGGGTGTTGGATTACTGATGGAGATGAAAAGAGCTGCATTTGGCTTTCATTGTGCAAATCCACATAGTACTCTAATTCAATTTATGAAAAAAGCCCATTTAGTTAAATAATTTTTGTATGAGGTTACCAAAACCACAAAGGACCATCTTCCTCCTGAGCACCTTTGGGTAACATTCTCTGAACTCTCTGAACTTGGGGAGCAAGGTGACAAAAACACTAGTGTAATACTACAATCCAACAGTGATCACACAACCGTGAATGTAATCTCAATGGGAGAGGCTGTGAGCTGAAAAATCAGTCACTTGACACATAACATTCTCACACTCTGCTTCACCGTGCTGTCACTTCCACAGTGTCAAAACCAGAACAATACATACAGAGCTTTGTGACAGTTGAGGTTCAAAAGTTTACAGGAAAAAGGTCTACAGACAAACCAGGCCACTCTGTGAATGCACTTAGTTCTCATAATGTACATGTACAATAAAAATAGCTGCATACCATTATGATTTTGAGGCACTGGCCTTTAAACTGGATATATTACACTCAATTTGGTTTGTGTTGTGGCTAAACCGCCCGTGTTCTTAAAACTCTCAGTCTCCCACACCAGACTTTGTGTGGCTGGATCTGGTTGATTAGCTTTCAAGAGTCATCACTGTTCAAGATGCGCAGGGAAATAAGGGAGAAATCACCATATAATCACGGGATGAAACACTTTAACGCTCTTTTATTTCCTTCAGATTTAAATAAATATTGAGTGTAACTAACCACAAATCAGAAAACCGACAAACGGAAGGGATATATTTTACGTGACGCCCATCCAATGAGGAGTGTGTAAGAGTAAGAGAAGTCAAGTCTGAGAATATTTCGATTGTACAGCTGCTGTTTAGAATAGTCTGGGACCTGGTCTCTCCGTAGAGAGTAATCAGACCCACATGCATAGAACAGAGGCAAATATGACTGCAGTGCCACGGGACATCGGAAATAATGAGAACCTTTTTGTGATCTAACAATCAGGGGAGTCTGGCAAATAATGGCTACAATATGCACACGTCCTAAAAGGACATTTAGAAGGAAGCATTTTGGACACATTAGAATTTTTAGTATTTTTATGATTTTTATCCTTTTAAATTATGCAAGTATGATTATGCAATTATGCATTAAATGTATATATCATTGGAGTGACTAGATACAAGTGTGCACTGTTCTATGTATTTGCTCCTTTGTTTCACTCAAAATTACCTAAGACACATTTTATTTTTATTATTATTTACTTGCTTAACAGACTGCTGTATCCATGGTGTATCCAGGGTGGCTTTCATTTTTATCTTTGCTAATATGTACTCTGATCAAGGGTAATGCAGCAGTGTCAGACCTGGGATTTGGACCCACAATTTTCCAAATGAAAGGTCTTTTCACTAACCACCATGCTTCTTGGGTCATTATCCAAAACAACTGCACATGTTTGGTCAATGTACAGAGTTCTGAATAAGGACAAAACAGCACATACCACTACATTGTAATCACTGTAAGGATAACTGCTATGTAAGGATAGACCTTCTCCCCTCCTCCTACAACATAAACTCTATGTTTGTCTGCAAAGAGTCAACATTGTTCAATATATTTATATAGAAAATGAAACACTGCCTATCTCTGGTGCAGAATCATTCTGCCTCCCGCCCCCAGCACACACACTCTGAATTTAATAGGTGTGGTTTGGGCAGATATTGTTCCCTGTCTTTGCCTGCCTTCAGTTAAATGGCAGGTAATTACAAACACAGTCATTACTCCCCAGCTTGTGCCGCAGTGACTTCAAAGTATACGACAATGGTAGAATAATTCAGTTAGAAAAACGGTGGGCAGGGAGGAGATACGCTGTAATGCACCTGCCCATGAGAGGAATAAAAAGCACATCCATTTCCCAGTGGCAGCAAAGAGGATGGCTCTGTAACTCATCTGTGATTTGATGACAGGTTATTGAAGCCACAAATTAAGCCCCAGTTTGTTGTGAATCGACATTGGTCCAGGCACCCCCCACTGTGTTGACTGTAGTTCCTAAGCACCACGATATTATAATAGCATTTCAATCAGAAAACTATTGTTATGAAATTGGTCTTAGGCATTTTGGCTGTACAATGGTGTGTGGGACCCTTTGTACGGGCCCAACTGTCAGAGCATGACTGAATTAACATATCTGCCCAGGGGCAACTGAGGGCAGGGGGGATCCAGTGCTGAATTCCCAGTCAGAGAATGGCCAATACGCTGGTGGAGGCAGCAATTAAATGGTAAGCAAAAACAAAGCAATCAAACTCAGCGAAGAGTGAAGCTAGGTTTAAGATGTAAGCTTGAGACTTGCTATCCATTAGATAATTACCTATCAGTGGTGATGAATTGTTGACTTTGATGACGTGGAAGAAATTCTTGCATTCATTTATGTACGGTAATGTTTACGTTGTCAGTCTTCAGTGTGTGTGTGTGTGTGTGTGTGTGTGTGTGTGTGTGTGTGTGTGTGTGTGTGTGTGTGTCCATGTCTGTGTAAGTGTCTGTGCGTGATTAATTGTTGAGCAGAATGAAATTCAGTTGGCAGCTGACTTTTTTTTCTCCAAATTTCGAAATCAGATTGTTCAGAGCTCCAGGCCCCTAGTCTGCTTTTGTAGGAAAATACACCGCAGCAGCACGTGTCTCATGATGAAAGGCCTGCCACCCTCTATTACGTCCTTCCTCCTCAACCACTCATCATCCTCATGGAGGCACTCAGAGGTGGCCTCTCCCCCAGCCACAGTAGCCCTGTTCAGAGTCACACTGAACCGAGTGTAGAGCTGTGGGTGGTCTCTCTGTCCTGCTCCCTGAATACACAGGGCTGTTCACATGAATAAAAGTGTGATGCTGCTATTTGAAATTAGGTCCTTTTGGTTATTATAGAGTGAGCAGACTTTTAAAATGACATAAGAATAGTGCTTCTGGCTCTCCTGATATTGTCCTCTATAATTCTGATGCAAATAACATCATGTACAGGTCAATTTAAAACCTGAAGCCCAAAATGAGCACTATTGTTGTAAACAACATACTTTAAAAATTGTATATGATAGTTGCATGCAGTGAAAAGAGATTAAAATAACTGTATCTGTATCAAGATGACAGCTGAGACCAGTTAAATGGTCTGCAGAATATTTGCCAAATCGAACACAATGCTGAGAAAAAGCAAGTTATCATATATTTTCCATATAATATATATGATAGTTATAATACCATGCCGGTGTATTATTCATGTGAGTATAAAAATAACAAAGGCAAAGTATTAACAAAGTCTAACACAAAGTTCAGTTGTTGAACTACTAAAAAATAAGAAATAAAACCTTTGAGCACATTCATTTAATATGCAGTGAGTTTACATTAATAAAATAAATATAATAAATAAATAAATAAAAAGTAAAATACTGGTCATAACAGTCATGAAAAGCCAGCTTACTGGAGATATTAGTATTAAGGACAGATTACTATGATAACATTGAGACAGCCCCCAAGTTGCTCCATTTGATTTATCATATCCATCTTTTGTGTTCTGGGAGCTGACCTTGCCACAATACCTAATGCGTGTGATATAGTAGCACACATATTGGTGGTGACATATTGATTCAGATTTAGTCCTGTTGACTTAAGACATTAGCTTGGCATTCATTAAATTTCATTAAATTTTATCTACGCAAATGTGGTTAGCATGCTAATGCTCTATCGCAGTGCTTTATTGTTTTCTTTTTGACATGCATAATATACACAAAAGGGTGAGAAATGATGGACATTTATTACTGCTTTACTTTTATTTATTTTTTTATGTCTGGACGAAGGCATATTGCATAATTTATGGTACAGTGATCACTATACAATACATTATACAACATGCCTTCGAGCAGACATAAAAATAACGTATTCTCCATTGTTTATTTTGGAAGGATATTGTGATGATCTCTCAGAACGTATGAGAGTAGCATACCTGAAAACACATCCTGGATAACGAAAAAAAAAAAAAAAAACAATGGAATACATCTGAAGTGTGTTGTAGTGTGGTCTTTAATGAAAATACAACCTGCTTAAAATGCACATTCACAACCTCAGCGCATCAGACATAAACCTGATCCTTCAACAGGCACTTCACATCATCCGAGAAAGGCGGGGGTCTCCGTGACCACCCAGTGGCAGACATTCCAACAACATGCACTGTGGGCCTACCTCAGAAACCTACTTGAAGCATTTTAATGCATGTAAATACAGTTTCAGCACTTCTCCTCACTTATCCAGTTTTCCATTCCTGATACCATCCTGTCTAATAGGGGGAAGGAGTGGAAACAAGCAGGCATGGAGGGGAAAACACATCCCTCACACAGTACGGTTCCACTACCACTCCACTGGACTCACTATAGCCATGTAAAACATGCAATCTGACAGGCTTATACAGCCCAGACACAGACTTTTCACTCTGGCAGGATGAATCCAAAGGATGTAACAAGAACAGAGGAAAAAGACCGTCTGTGCTGATAACAGCAGACCAGTAATGCAGTGGGCCGGAGGCACAGAGAACTTCTTCCTCATACATATGTAGGAGATCAGAGAGATGTTGTATAGATCTGTAATACCTGTGTGCGTGCTGCAGCGGGATGAATGGGGATTAATGCTGTACGAGCCGCTCTCCTCTCTGGTGATGCTGACCTGCGGTGCACACTAATGGGAAAACTGTGTTCCACCGAGAGAAAACTCAGCCTGCCTAGGAATGTATGCTTCTCAGAGTAATGCATCAAAATTTCACATTTGATTCAAAGCTTCCCTTGAGCACTGAAGCTAGCACTGTTTTTTTTTTTAATTTCCTTGTGATTTGTGAAAGCAGGGGAAAAATGGTGACCTGTAACACTCTGATGGGTTTGTTTTCTGAACAGCCCAAGGACACCATGAGACAGTCATGATATCCATAAGACATCGGCATCTATGTGTACGCTAAAGGCTAGTGAGATGGTAAATGTTTTTCACCTTATCAATTATCAATTTAATTATTTTGGCCCTACTGTCTTGACAGCATAAATGTGAATGAGTTTACAATAAAACAAAATCCATGAGAAATAATACAGATAGGTAATAGTAAAACATTTTGTAAGAATCATATTACATTCTATTCACTTTTAATCCAATTAGATTTTACAATAAGTTGTCAGGGCCACAAAATATTTTATCATTTTATGATTCCACAAAATGCAATGTTGCCAGCAGGTAAGTCTTTAAAACATTTTCATAATTAGGTTTCAACTGTGCTGTCCTCGCTTGACAGATTCCATGCCGGTGTAAGACCAACAAAATATGTAATGGGCCTTAGCTGGTGACTGATGGATGTCTTCACTGTCATCCAAACCTGCCATATGTGAGGAATTCTGAGACACAGATAGACAACAGTGAGGAACTGTATGTGGCAAAAAGCAAGAAAATGTGTCACTAGACTTCCTCCTCTAAGCCTGGAACGAACAGTATGACTTCAGCACCAGGTTAGCCCAGATAATAACCAACACAAGATCCTATATTAAAAATACAGCAAAACAGTGTTCTCTCAAGAATATCTCAGGCATGAGCTGTCACTCTGGAGGCACACTGCCATGGCAATGTGGTGGTCTGAAGTGGGCCCAGTGCTGTTCTTAAACAAAGCTGTTCTTTGGAAAAAGGGTCATAGGCATCCATCAGAATTGCATGCCTCCATTGTCAATGTTATATGGTGCCTAATGACGTTGGGACAGGACAGCGTGCCAAAGCCATTTTTCTTGCAGTAAAAATCCAGGCAGAAACAATTAAGACGTTTCTTCCATTTAGGGTAAGCTCTTTGAATTTAGTCACGGTACACAGGTGTGAGTAGTACTGGCCCACAATCTGAACAAGAAGAGGCACTGAGATTATTACACATCTGAAGATACGTCCAGATACATATATATTTATCAAAAGCGGTGCATCTATCTATCTATCAGTATATATACCTACCTATATATAAACAAAACAATAAAAACTGACGGAGCACCAGACTGGCTATGCTCTTCAGACAAAAGGGGAGCTGACAATGCTAATCAGTCCGACATGGCGTCTGTGGCATGTCCTGCCCCCAAAGAAATTAAACTTTCATTAGCTGCGTCTGGGAACGAGTCAGAGGAGAAGGTAGCTTTCACCCGCCGATGCAATCCTTCATCTGTCACCAGAGGCCATGGAGCTGGGATGAGTGGCGTAGGTTTGCTGATGCGTTCGTCATTAATTGAGCATTACCACCTTTTCACCTGCTAATTGCACATCTAGTCTACAGACACATTTATAAATAAAATCTGGGTCTGTTAATCGGTAAACGCTGTGTGGAAAAAGGCTCAGTCCTTAGCAGATGCGGCTCCCTCTTTGAAGCATCATATCGTGTCATGCACCGTGCATCATGTTCCCTGTCTGTGGGCGTGGATGTTTCATGCTCCCTCATCCATGTTATGAATCGCATTTACAGAATGACAGCGTGCATACAGTAGTCTCAAATGGGATCACATGTCACATACCGCCGAGACATGCACACAAAAGACAAAGATATAGAAACAAGACTTTGACAAAATGGGCGCTGGAATACATACTGTATTTGGAAGCAATTTTCACATTAACTCTAATCGCGTGAATGCTTCTGAGCAGGTCTGTACAGTTTTCAACAGTTTTAGAATGCAGTGTACTAAATAAAAATAAACACACATATTTATTAGTTCTTCAGTTCAAAAATGCAATGGAAGTGCATGCAAGCTGGCATGTATCTCAGGGACTTTTTTTCTTACATTACTGTCTTTCATAGAATCGCCACCCACCACCTTTCCATTAAGATTTTGTTGTACAGAAATCAAAGGCCTCAACGCAATATGCTAAAGCACCATGAGGGAATATGTTTATCATAATGAAATATGAGGAGCACATGAGAGCACATGAGGGTCTATGCATACACAACAGTGAGCACGCACAGCCAGACACACAAACATACATATTCCCATACCTGAAAATCCATGAATTCTTCAAATTTCACCATAATCTCAATGTCATGTGAAGAGACAAACCAGGCAGAACTTTAAATATATATTCAAACCCATCATGTATTGATCTGAACATGTACAGTTCTTCTGCCTTTTGAAAGCTGTTGGGATTTGGGAACATTTTTTCCCAATTTGTAACATGGATGGAATAAAATTCATGATCACACGTCTTATGCCCAGTGCAGTTTTACGTTATTCTCTTTGAGTCTGTGCATATTCAGGATAACTAAAACCTCCAAAATTATCATTACGTATAGTGACCTCCATATTTATTAATAGCTCTGCCTAAATGTGAACAAAAACATACTTTAAAAAATGTCCTTACTGGATAATTTTTTAAGCTTTAACAGTTTTTAAAGTGATGTGTTTTAATGTCGATGTGCTTTAAGATTTTTAATGTGATATACTTTAATAGCACTGTAAAGATCACTTGCAGCTTCCTGTAGGATTTTATGCTTTTTCCCCATTATGCAATCCTTTTTAGAATTGCCAATTGGACATTAGGCTCGTTTTACCATGACAACCACTGCACACATGCAGGAGTGCTAACGTGAGACTAATACTTTTATACACACCGCCAATATGTGACACTATAATTCCCATAGGGTGCCATAGTGGAGTGGGCACTCATTGGAGGATAGGCTCCACTCCACTGATGTCATCTGAGCAACTCAAAAATGCCTGACAAATCGTGGGGTTCCTATAAGTGCTGTGTCGTGTGAATAAAACATTAGTTGGGGTAGCAAGAAACCTCTGGATGCCTCTACTTTTTGGTGTGAATGAATGTGACCGTCTTATTTTCTGGTTGAAAGATTATTACTTCTGCAGAATCATTTACTATTAAGGTTAAAGTTGAGGTCCCATTCTATTCATTATTATATCGTTTCTGGATATACTAATGATCAATCAGCAATTCTGGATCACTGCCATATTCAAGAAAAAGGTGTCTGCAGATGGTACATAAATAAATCTAAGTTAAAAAGCAAATCAAATTAAATGCATACAGAATTAAAACATAATCAATCATGTTCTCATTAGATTGTACTGATTGTGTTCATGTAGCTAAGTCTGGCTTTATCAGCGGTCAAAGGTCGTACGTGTAAATTAGAAAAATGAGAAAGCTTCCTGTGAGAAACATGTCTCAGATATGGTAGGGAAGTTCACTGTAATTGGAAGCAGAGCCAAAAATGCTGAGGTAATTAATTAAAGCAGACAGATAGATGTGCATGCTCTCAGATGCCTGTTACAGATTGTCATTTCCTAATGGGGATGGTCTTATTTCTCAATTTTTGTCCTTTCATGTTGGTTTCTGGATATTGTGCTTACTTCAGCACAAAAAAAAAACATGGCCAGCGTTCCTTGCATGAATGTTATCTCCATTCAAACAAAGAATTATGAGCTTGGATCGGAAATCATTGCATTTATCTCTGATTTGGTGCAGTTCGATTAAACATTTTGTCTGAGGAGTAATTTTGTGCTAGTTAAGTTTCATGGTAGAACTATTTTCATTTCTGTGTCTTTGTACATCTCTTTTTGTCTTGGAAATGACTAAGCATTGGTGAAGTCATTAAAATGATATACAATATACACATACGTACGACACAGAATTGGTTATCACAATTCTGTCATGTTTGTCTTTCAACTCTGCAGTTCCCCTATCAAATATAACTGCAAGTGGTGACCACGGGCCCCTAGCACAAAAGCCCTGATGAACAGAAAATAATTTTCTATGAAAGCATTATGGACATATTACTCTATTCATAAGTAAAGTATAAGGGGTTTCTTGAAGACGTTCATCCTTCAGCATGTCCCTCGGCAGAATTCAAACCTGTGACCTTGAGAGGACTTATCCATTGTTCCACAAAACAGTATATTCTGGTAGCTAAATAGCTGACAACCAAAAAAAATTATAAAATAAATAAGTACACTGACACTGGCACCTCTGACAGCACCCCTGTTAAATGGCTATATGACTTAAGCATAAGGCCAGCCCTGATCACACCCATAAATATATTCCAAATGTCTTTTGCTCGGTATTGTCACTTATTCTCATCATTGCACATCAGCACAGTTTTTTAATATTATCTTGCTCAACATAAAACAACAAGACATACCCCTCTTGAAATCTATGAGATACAGTAGGAGTGTAAGTATTACCATGCCTATACATAATATTGTGAATGCTGACAAACACACTGGGCCCTTTGGGCATGAAAATAACTTTATTCCATCCTGTTTTCCTGTTTTTTATGCAACGAGGCGTGACTTCTGTTCTTTTTGTGAGACAGAAACAAAAGGCAATTGGACCTTGTTTTACACTGGAGATCACAACAAACACTTTTAGTTTTTCACGCACCCTTTGTCTATTAAAAATATTAAACACAGGTAAAGAACAGCCTCTCCACCTACTGGCATCACAGGCAGGAGGAGGGATCATTCCAACATGGCAAGCCATCAGAAAGCACACTTGGCCGCTTACAAGACACTAACAATGCAGAGGGGCATTTCAAAAGGGCCCTGGATTGTTGCACAAACCTCTTCAAAGGCAGGCTGGCATTACTGCAGAAGACACCCGTAATGAATGAAAAAAAAAAAAATTAATGAGTCTCCTTTAAGGAGATTCTCCCATGTATGTCTGCTGGAGGTGGGGATAACGATGTCAATAAAGCACATGATCAGCTCCACTGAGGGTGGTTCAGTGCAATTACACATGTGATCAATGTTCTTCTGGTGATAAAATCATATCAGCAAAGGGGCAATGTCGCCATGCGCAGAAAGGCCAGTAAACAAGGATGAAGGCCTCAGGAAAGAAGTGAGAATGATCCTTTAGAGTTTTAGAGTTAAGACTTTTCTTCATAAATTCCTGTTATTGTCATCTGGATATGTTACATCGCAACGTATGGCACATGCTTTATTTAAAATCTCTTTCAAAAAATCAGACAACCAGCTGTTTGTTCATAACAATGATTTAATTTATCTTATGGCGCCGTCCATTTAAGTCATGTTATTGAGATGAAACGTTTTAATAATGTGCAAAGCTTTAATTAAGTTCAAAGAGCTAAACAAGATGCAGAGGGGAGGTCATGTGGTTTACTGGAGGCCAGCCACTGCTATGGATGCCTTTATTGGCACAGGCAGCATCTAGTATCAGTATACCACAACATTAAACTGAATTGGATCTGATTCTTATTTCCATTTGGAATGTGTAATTGAAATGGATTAATTTTCAATGGTTTCTTTGCCATATCTATGCAAATGATATTACACTATATTTTTGAAGCACCCTTTCTTTTCTCTTTCTGGCTTTTTCTTCACAGAGCTCATCACCTAATAGGGTGAGGTTGATGGATTGGTTGATTGATTTGTTGCATTGGCTATGCAGCTCATCATTTGGATCAGTGCATTTTAAAAACACCCATATGAATGCATGATCAAAAAGAGTCTTGATTATAATAAAGGTCTACATGAGACCATTTTTGACTGGCTGGTGGGAGGACTAATCTCCCTCTACCAATGCTGTGCTGCCACACCTTCACATAGAGCAGTGGAGTTGATCATCAGGTAAGGACTGTGCAGGGGCATGCTGCCATCAGCTCCACTCATAGGTGAGTACAGCAACTCTGGGCACTTAAACTCAATTTAACACACATGGCTCATTAATTCAACATAAACAAGACTGGTCTGAGTCCTTCGCTCTCAAGTCAATTGTGTGGAAAGAATGATAATATCTCTGAAGCACATTGGTACGTGGAAAAAAAAACCCTTATCTGCATGGTCAGATACAGATGCACTAAATTGAAAAATGAAGCTTATTTTGATAGTTAATCAGTGCCCACTCAATACGCGCCTGCAGGTATAACAAATTGTGGCAATCCAGTTCCTCATAATAGTAAGCACTTTGAATAAATACTGTATTTAAGTCCAATCATGAACCCTATCGCTAGCTGCCATAAAGGAGCTCACCAAATGATTGCCATAAGGGCCTAGAATGTTCTCTCTGCATTTCACAATGAACAAAGTAGACAAGCTCTCTTCTCTCTCGTTTCATTTTATAGACAAAAGCAGCAGTGACCTTTAGCAATCCGTCATCGCTGTTCTCGTTCCTTCAGAGATGGATGTATCACATGCCTCTCCAATCACATTTCTGTGCACTGCCTTCCTGCACGAACAACACATAGCGCCAGATACAGTGACCCGAGGGATAATTCCCTAGTGTGGTCTGCAGGGAGGATGGGAGGTGAGGTTGTTTAATGCAGAACAGAAAATGTTTAGTCCCCATTGGGCTTGAAAAGATAAAGATCTTGTTGTATTATGGAACAGCAGGGGACAGTTCAACAATACCCCATCTCCCAGTAGCCTGAGTTATCACCCCTGCCTCATATAAGGGTGTATATGAGATGTACCCCTCTCGCCTGAGGCCCCCTCACCAATGCTGCCATACTCACCTGCCCTCATCCTCAGCCTATGCAGCCACAGAGCTGTCATTAATGGACTGTTAGCATGCCCGTCATCCCCTCGCGGCCTTGATTGGAGCCGTTATTCTAATCAAAAGACAAGATAATTAAGATAATTCATCTATCCAGCGCCACCGCTGTTCCTTGTTTAAGAGCTGCTTAAAACAGCAGCGTTTTAATTTCGGCGTATCAGTGGGTATTGTGTTTGCTCATTTGCATAGCGTGGCGGCTGCACACTGCCAGTAGGTGTGACGAGTCAAGCTGGTAACCTACAGATGAGTGGCTCAACCTGACTGAGGTAGATAATGAATAGGAAAAAAAATACCTGTGGCACGACTGTCGCGGTGGAAAATGAACTGTTGATTGCTTGCACTGTCTACAAGTGTGTGTATGTGTGTCTGGTTTGATTATTCACCTTGAATCATTACTCTCATCCCAGGTCTTAGTCGCTGCTGAAATGTGTGGAACGGACACAGAGAGTTTATACTTCAAATGTATTTCAAAAAGCATTAAATAACTGAAGACATTGCAGGTCTTTTTAATAAATGCCTATATTCCTCCACATTGGAAACTCTCCAAAAATCTGCAGAATGTCAATTACAAAAGCTGCAGATTTTGTACCAGTCTACAGTATGATGCCATGGAGCCACTGGATTTGATCACAGACACTTGAAGTATAAATTTAAAAAGAAAGGCTAGAGCTGCAGGTAACGGCAACAGGAGAAGCGGAGAGGAATGCCTTTCAATAGATGCCTTTCATTCAGTCCTTTATGTCTTTATTTCTCTTGTTTTGGATCATCTTCATGTTGGGACACAGCAGGAGTCCCAGGCTTGGGCTTGCCTGGGGTTCAGAGACCCATGATGGGGGTCACATCCGGTGCTGGCTTCCCAGTGGGGGATGGATCTACCATTGGCTTCCTCAATCAACCCGAAATAAGTCTCCCTTACTTCCTGTGTATAATTACCCCCAGCTGGAACACAGTGGGTAAGTAAGACCATAGGGAAATGAGATCTGTAATTTCAGAGAGAATGAAAAGGGAAAATTGGTGACAGACCACAGAAATTACAATTTTTCAGCTTAAGTACACATTAAACATTAAATAGCTGCAAAATCTTTAACTATCTCCTCTTTGAAAGAGAAGTGGGTAGAAATGATAAGCAGAGGGTTGCCCATTGTCTGAGAGGTATCCACCCAGACTGAGGGTGTCATTAGGCTACCTCCTTTTGTGTGGAGCTCTGCAGCTGGGGCTTCACGTATTTTTAATGCACATTTAGATGGACCTGGGCAGTGGAACTGGGTTATTGGCTCATCTGCTTTCATATGTGTATGCTGTAGTCATCTGACACACTCACAAACAGACATGCACACTCAAGTGCCTCAAGCGCATCCACCATGTGGACATACAGCCACACTTTCCCATCAATGCACATGCAGATCAGACCTTGTCACAGTAACAAGGCTGTCCTTTTTAAATACCTTTGAGCTTCTCCTCCAGCATCTGAAGAATGTGAGGGAGAAGAAGCAGGTTTCATCCTCACTCAAATAGTTGAACTGCAGAGTTGTTGATATTGTATGTTAAATTTTATTTTGAGGGGTATAATCTCAATAAAGGGGATACAAAATCCAGCTCTGTAAATCAAATGGGCTTAGAACAAGTGTAAGAAATCCATGTGATCGTTCTGAAGGAAAACAAATCAACTGCCAGGTGTCTCCTATTCATTTTTTAACATTGTCTGAACATTCAAGCAAGCTCTGAACCATTTTGGCAAACAATCTTAGCTTAATATTTCCAAAATTACACAAGGTGATGGACTGTTTCCCTCATTTTAAACAGCTGGCTAGCTACATCTGATGTAACAATACACAGCTGAACAAAGCCGATTGTCCTGGTGACTGAACTTTCTTTTACAATAAACAGATGAATGAGGTCTAAGGGGGGAAGTTAAACACAAATACATTGAAAAAACCATCCTAAGAGATCACCATCATCCTATAGCAAAGCATTTCTACCCTGATAAGTGTGATGACAACGCCCCCATTGCCAGACAGGAATGGTCACTGAATGGTTTGACGAACATTAAAAAAATGTAAACCATGTGCCTTGGCTGTCTCAGTCACCAGATCTCAACCCAATTGAACACTTATGGGATATTCTGGGGCTGCACCTGAGACAGTGTTTTCCACCACCATCAACAAAATACCAAAGGATGTAATTTCCCATATAAGAATGTTCCATTCCTCAAACAGTTCTAGACACTTGTAGAATCTATGCCAAGGGACAATTAAAGCTGTTCTGGTGGCTCATGGTGGCCCAGCACCTTATTAATTAACTTTATGTTGGTGTTTATGTTTATGTAGGTTTTTATATGATCTAAATCACAGATTTTTCACCCTTTTCACCTTTTCTCTACTTGTCTCTACTTGTACAGGCTGTGGCCAGCTAGCTGGTTACATCTAGCTAGATGGTAGCTAAATTTCCTGCTTTCAGCATCACAATTAATATTCATCTTCATTTGATCAAACTAGTTAAGCAGAGCTAAGGATGTTGTGTTGTCAACTGGATTGCCACAGACATAGAAACATCTCTTAATAATCAGTGCATCCCTCAATGTAGATTTGAATAATATTTTAAAGAAAATTTCAGTGTTAAGTTTCTGAATTGAGAGCCCTGCAGCAGTCACAAAAAATGTTTGCTTGAGCAAAAGTTTGGATTGTCAGCAACCCACCTGTTGAGGTACTGAGTAGACAGCACATTTTATCTGAAGTGGAGCTATTTGTAAAAACATCTTATGACAAACAGTATGCCATAGAAAGCAATTTCATAACTTACTGTAGGTAAGGTAGGAGTTCTGTGGTGTTCTTACTTGAATATCCCTATGTGTTTGCTATTTAAAACCTAAGAAATGTGTTACTATATTAACCTCCTTAATTACCTTACTCATGTTGTTGTTGTTGTTGTTGGTCATTTTTTATTTAGAACAGATAAATCTAATTTACTAAATTATTCCACACCTGATTTCAATTAGATTAGCCACAGCATTAATCTAGGTGGATTTAGATGGTTGAAAGCACTTGAGAGCATTTTATTCTATGGGGAAAGCTAAAAGACAGAGATATGAGGAATGGCTGTCCTGTGCTATTTTGTTTGACTTTCTTTGTAAGTCATATGTATGCCAGTTATGTACGCCATTTAAGTGAAGCATATTTTTAAATTTCACCTTTTTCACAACATTTTTTTTAGCTTCTTTAGCTTTTGCTTCTGCATTTAGCTTTTTATCTGCTGGAAGCTTTTAGAACCTTTAAAAAAGAATAATGTGGGGAGGGTAAGCCAACTTCAGATCCAGCCTCTTTGTTATTGCATCTTGTTTTCGATGGGGATTATCCCTGATGTCCAGCAGTACAGGCACAAGCATACCTCTCAAACCACAAATCAAATGTATGGAAATGGGGCACTGGTCCAGAAGTTGTCTGTCTGGCTGTTATAATTGTACTCCGTCTCCATCTACTATGCGTCTGGACCATGCTGGCCTTTTAGAGGTCACAGCAATTTTACAATAACTGCCAGATACAGTGCTGAGCTCCATTGAAGGCAGTGGACATGACCTGCAAGCTATGGGGAAAAAAAGCACTATATCCAGGCTGCTCAATTTCCAGTGTAATGTCATTATATGAATGTTTTGAATTTTTAAGTATTGAATGCAAGCTTTTGATAAGGGTTAAAAAAACGCAACAAGAGAGGGAACTCCAACATCTAAAGTCATACAGACAGGCCCACCTGCGTGGCCTGCAATGTTTCTCCATTTGATGGTGTGAGGGTGGGAACAAAAACAACTGGTGAAAATGTGAAAGACTATATGTCATCATCTTCATCTCTTGATGTGATTTAATTAATTGGATTATAACAAAGAATGTCCCATAACCTAGCTAAAGGAATGTTCCTCCCGTTGTGGATGAGACTCATTGTCAGCTTTTGTTGTATTCCAGTGATTTTGCTTTACTAAGAGTTCTGGACATGAGTGACCACATTATGTATTTATATATCTATTTATTTGCTTAATCAATTCTCACTTGAGTTTTATTTTAATGGCCCTTTATTTTTCCAGTCAGTGAGTGTGTGTGTGTGTGTGTGTGTGTGTCTTTGTGGGGGTGGGTGGGGATCAAAATGCACATCCTAACTTGATTTTCCTCTCCTTTCACACTTCCTATCACAAACCACTTATATTGAAAATGTGCTCCCACCATGCTACCTAAAGTGTATGTAATGCAATTAGCCATGGTTCTAACCCAGGAGATCTGCCCTTCGACGCAGGCTAACAGCAGCATAATGAGATTGAGTCTCTTGCCCGGCTCAGCCGTTCTGTCCCTGATGAGCTCAGGGCTACCTCCACTGGCTAGGTATAATGCACGGCTCAGTTCCGTCAGCCCACAAGACTAAATTAACCGTTTATCAGTGCTGCTTCTTTCACCAATTGAGGATCAATGAACCTCCTCTGTATACTTGCAGTGCAGCCATTCAGATCCTTTGATCTGAAACACTTATCTGAAATAATCTGCCTTTTCCAAATCAATTGCTCTCTCCCATTTTTCACAAAACGGATTGCAGTCCAGCTCCTCACACAAGGCACTGAATGACTTCAGCTGAGGCAGCCTTCCCTTTTATATCAATTTATGTCTTCAGCTAAAGCCCTTCCGGAGCCCTTAGGTCTTATTTATATGCTTATTTTTCTTTCTCATTCTATTTATTTTCTATGTATACCATAAAAGAATGCTGGGGTTAGTGTGCCTGCTCTACATTAGACAGAGAAAACAGAATCAGTGACTTCCCTTTGAGACCGATTGTGTCTGCCCTGCTGAAGTGAAATGATGAAACATACATCAGGGTCTATCATTTGTGTACCCCTCTCTCTCTTTCTCTCTCCCTCCCCTTTCTTTCTCTCTCTCTCTCTCTCTCTGTTTTGCTCTCTCTCTCTCTCTTTCTCACTCTTTCCCTCACGCTCTCTCTCTCTCCTCAGCAGTTTATGTCTGTTTCCTGACAGGGCATTATTGAGCATAATGTGTCACCGCACTACACTGTGCACATCTCCGCAAAGGAACATTAAATCACCCTTTTTCATCTGTCTCCCAAAGAAAGAAAAAAAAAATAGCTGCTGTCATGTAACTGTAATTATAACTAAAACCCGTCAACATAATACATTTAGGCCTGCAAGAGTCCAACTTGTGAACAGAAGCCTTTTTTTAAAATGGTGTCCAATAACAAGTTGCCACGAAAAAACAAAGAAGTGAGAAAATACCTCACTCCTACTTCAGCCATGCTTCAGTCTGAAGAGGCACTGAAAGGTGTGATTTTTAAACAGGGCATGCAGTAGTTATGCCACCACATAATGATCTGAAACATGATTGAAGAAGTATGAAGCATCTTTGCAGTCTTGTTTTTTGTCATGAGTTGTTTTTCACTATGCAGTTGATGTACCAGGTAAATACACTACTGTTAGCTGAGCGATGGGTAAATGTGAGACACGTGTAAAGCGTGACTGAATAATCAGTGTGGTCCAAGACAGCAGCACCCTCAGATTCTCTTAATGAATAGTGTCATTTTTTTCTTAATACAGGAACTTTCAATAGTTTGTTTGATGGTGGTACAAACCATCAGGTGTATAGGTGTGGGTAGTGCAGGGATGATTTGATTGGTGGAGTTCTCTGTATACAAAGGAAGGCAACCCAATAGAACAGGTCTTCCATGATATTAAACCCTAAGTGAGTGCTTCTGATGTTTCAGGCTTCAGTTCTGGACCTGCCTGAGTATAGCTGCTAAGCCTGCTATTGGATCTCACAGTACTTGTGGGGTTCAAGTACTTGAAAAGTATGAAGACCCCAGAGTCATTATGTACCCCCTTTTTCACTGGTTACAGGTTGAACACTGTTATTCTGTGCTGAGTCCACTGCGAGTTCAGAGATGCACATTTTGCCTGAATTTCCAAGCTCCTGATGGGCTGAGACATGTTACTGAGCATTTTTGTCCTGTGGGCTGTGTATGGATCTTTATTATTGAGGAAATCTCCTCAGCATATCTGTCTTCCTTTCCATGGCAACCACAACACAGCTACCTGCATATGCCTACGACAAGTGCCCTATTAAAGGCTAAAATTATCAGAATGCCAAATGGAATATCATTCAGAAGGTTGTTTTCCTGGCAAAAAAATCTTTAAAAAATGAAAACATCCAGAAGCACACACTTCTGTGGTCAAGTACAGTGAAAATAAATGCATCCCATTAAGCTAAGTGGAAAACAGCAAAGCACTGTTGTTGTCTTTTACAATATGTCACAGTTACATACATATATTTGAGTCCAGTATATTCATACAGATAAAGTGTTTTAAACTAAAAAGTGAAAAATGGCTGACTCCTGTGGTTCCAATGTTATATTAGCACTAACATTTCCACGGCCTGTTCCCAATGCTGACGGCGTCTTTCTGTTTTACTGGTCAGAGGTTCCATCTCAGTGGGAAGCCTGCCACTGATGCCAGGCCAGCAATTCATCATTTCCAGGTGGGCTGGAGTAAATGAACACCACACAGCCTGGGAATAAAGCTAATCATGCTCCATGAAGTCTTAGGTAAATGTATGTCTGTCCTGTCTCACACAGCATGTTCCCTTAGGATTTACTCATCCAGTATGGGATTTCTTTCTCTTTTTTTTCCTCCTATCCTTCATCAAACATCAATGTTATCATTTCCTTCTGATGTAACTGCATTTACAGGATTCGTAAATGTTTCCAGACAATTTTATTTTCATTGTTCCTTTTTCTATTTTGAATTTTTGACACTGACATTAAAACAAAGCAAATAAAGTGATTTTTTTTCTTTTTTCCATTTGAGCTGTTGTCTCATTTCCCTAGCCAAACTCCTAATTTTAGCCATAAATCCAACCAAAACCATTAATTAGGACCTATTCCCTATTATATTATAACCACAAACTACTGGTTTATGCTGTGCTTCACCCCAAGTCAGATTCATTTCCAGCTGTTCTGTTGTTGTCATATTTGTGTTCACCTCATCAAAATATTAAGTGGATATTGTTTGATCACATAATTTCTTCTGCACATGCAAACAGCAAATGTGTGCCCCTACACGAGTGCTGCTACTGTACATAGACTTAACTGGACAAGGAATAATATGGAATTCATGGCACATGCAATGTAACTTGGCCTGATATGATTTACACAGAAAAGGACATCAAAATCAGCTAACTGAAAACCTTCGTGGAAATGAACCCATGCATTTCCGTTAATAGCGTACATAAGAAGGACAGTTTTGTGATTGCATCTTCATCGAGTGACGTGCTGAGCTGAGGTCTAACACATGGCTTTTCCTCTCCAGCCTCAGGCGTTTCCCTACATAGTAACCCTTATGGTGAGGTAACGGTATGATGTCGCTGAACAGGGCCTTGCTTAAGTGGCGGAAGCTCTGTGCTAACGGTGAAGGGGAGACAGAGAATTGAAAGGGACAGCCAAGGCTGGGATAAACATAGATTTTCACTTCAATTCTGTGATAAAAAACAAAGAAGCACAGGAAAAGTAAAAGGGCATCACAGGCATTCTACTGTGTTCTTTGGGACCATGGATCTAGGGTTCTTCGACAATGTCCTTGATCTGAGCAATACTCCAAGAAGAAATGTTGGTAAATGTGCTGCCCGGAAGAAAGAGATGCTTGTCTGAATGGAAATGTACTGTTAATACGCGCTGATGCATCTGTCCTTGGGCAGACAGGACCCATGTCCGACTGTCCAGTAGCCTGGCTGTTGAAAAGATCTTGAAGAGGGCCTTGACTCTTGACTGAATCAAGTCTGTGTCTCTGACACAAAGGTGACAGAGGCACGTCATCTGAAGGAACGTGTCACCTTTTACTGAGGTTTCCTCTCTCTGTTGACTGTTTTGACATCAGCTGTCAGATATCACCTCTCTTCTTTTTACATGCATAAATGTTTATTTCAAAACAAAATGCAGTCCTTGGTTTGAAGTCAAATGACAGCTAGGCTTAATGCATTTGGCTTGATGCCTCTCTCCTCTTCTGATCTAATTAACTCAACTTATCTGAGAGATCAGACTACGAAGAGAGAAGCTGAGCTGCATTTCATTTTGAAAATTAATTTGTGGTAAAATGCCTTCATGATTTGTGCAGGTGGTATGGGAGATATGTAGTATGAGAACAGTACAAGCAGTACTTTTTTCAAGCTGAATACTAGACTAGGCTAGACTAAACTGCCTACAGTTCATACAAGCTTAATTGTCATTTCCACTATAAGTTCTGCAATTCAAAAAGAAAAAATGAAAATAAATAAATGAATGTTGACCAAAATAATTCAGTCAAGTAATAATGTATGTGCCTGGTTTTCAGAAAGACACAACACAGACAGATCATTCTGGAAAAAGGCAAAAGGAGATACAAATCTGAGTCAGACACTTAAAATGCAGTGTGTGTTTGTGTGTATAAATTATTCCACAGTGAAAGCTGTTCTGTTTCAGCAGATTCTCAGAAAGTGAGATAGAGGCCCCATTTTCTTTAATTTTATGGTTTATCGAGCATTTTTATCATGCAATGATGGCTGTGAATTGCTGTGCAGATGCCTCAAAATATGGATGTGGTATAGTTGTCATTCATCAAGCTTAAAGGGGATGGGAAATTCAGACACGGCCTCAGATTGCCCCTCACCATGAGTAACGTGCCTCTCTCCCCCCTAGTGAAGCAGATGCACACCTCCAATGGTCTACATTACTTTTTCATTCATTCCCTTGTCTCAGACAAATCACAGATTTACTACCTCACTTTTGTAGTTATTTGTATCACTATGACTAACATCACATATTATTTCCCAACATTGAACCAGTCTGCCACAAACTGGCACACTGTCTTTGCTATGTTGCATTCTTGTGAACAAAAAGGACACAAAAGTCATATGGAACTTTAGAACAGAAACAAAACAATGCACCACAAACACAAGATGTTTTGTGCAAATTATGCTTTGAAAGTGTTACATGCTATATTATTTGAATACACAAAGTTAGATTGCTCATGCTCCTCAGAATTATCCGGTGTCTTGCACTTTTTTTTAACCAAACTGATCAGTGTTTCAGAATCACATCCTCACTGATAAGCCTGAAGATGGACAAAGCCAAGGTGGGGAAAGGTGCCCAAGTGAATTCCTAGTGCCTTGTGCATATTTCATTTCCTGATTTATAAGAGGGAAATTTGTAATCAATTTGACTGGTATAGATTCAAGCAGAGGCAGGGTGCTGGTAAGTCCTGATAGCTCATTTGAGAATATGGGTACACTTACTGGCCGCTTTGCTCAGGTAGGGTCCAAGGCTGCTGCTAAATGTAACTTAAATGTAATTGAAGATGATTTCTTCAACAGCAGGTGTTGGATGACTGCTAATTTTGGCAAGCAGTAGAGCCCTCAAACTGCAAGGAGATTATAATATTCTCCTTTGATAAAATTTCTGTAATTAGCAAACTTAATTTCGAAACATTATCTTACTGTGGGATAAGTCTCAGCTTCCTTGATTTCATGTAATTACCATGAAATAACTAACACTTAAGTTAGAGGGCCATACAGAGACACACTTCTTAGAACACAGCCTAGCAATAGCCTGAACTCTAACCAATAGTGGATGACAAGAATGACATTGAAATGTAAAGTAATGTGGAACTTTTTAATGTTTAAAAGTCTGATTAAAGGTATATAATGTATTTTGTCATATTGCATTCGTCTAATTACAATATGTCACTAGTGCAGTTGCACTGTTACAGTGTAACTCAAGAATATTTAGGAACTGTGCTCCAGTCAAACAAGACCATTTTTGGGAAGCCTTAGCTGGGCCATATGGGTGCTGCAGTTTCCATGTTTTCAGAACTGAAAAGAAGAGTAAAGGATCATGGGTCATCACCCTGAGGTTTCTACTGAAGTCTCTCACTAACTAGAACCCACATGCAAAGAAATGCTAATTTTTGAAAGAAGAAGTTGTATAACAACATAGATAACAATGGATATAAATGTACAGGTCATATTCAGTATACAGAAAAGGTGAGTGTTGTAGTTGAAGAGAATAATACCATTTGGTTTTCATCATTTCCTTTTAATAAGATTTTGATTACTGTGCTGCCAGTGGTGTTTCACTCAGACTGTATTTCTTTATACAGATGCATTGTGGGCTCTGATCACTATCCTCCTTAGGCAGCAGACCTCGATAATCTGCTGCTAAATAAAAATGCATACTCTAGCTGCCTGTTTGTTTGTCCTTCAAGGATATGTTCAATAGCACAGAACTAGGCAGGTTAGGTTTTTACTATGTTCTCAAAGTACAATTATTTATGACTATGATTTCCATACAATTGGTATTTTCTCAATTGCTAGTTTCAGCATTCTAAAATATAATGATTCAGTCATTACAAAGCTGTCATACTAAAATATACTGATTCAGTCAGTACAAAGCTGTCTGTCCAACAAATGTCTAACCATAGTTCCTGTTCTCCATGCAACAGAAATTTCCAACAACTCTGACTGGATGAGATGATATTGTAATTACTGCAGTAGAAAAATGGAACAATTCAGGGAGGTAACATGCAACAAATACTGAAGAGCGATTTAGAATGATCTACTTAGCATTTACAGACATAGCATTTAAATACACTAATGCACACTTTAGTCAATTTCATGGATCTGATCCATTTCCTGGATCTGCCATGGATCTTTTTTTGAGCAACATATAGCACCCACTTGGTTAGTGCAGAATTAAACCTCAGAGCGGTTGAGGCAGAGATTTAGCTAGAAATAGCCACTTCTTGCTTCCCAAAATGTGGGTTACACGTCACTGGAAAGAACACAATAACTTCATAGATATATTCAGATTTGATATTTTTACCTTTATCTTTCAGACTAAAACTATTGTTCTTCGTAATATACCATGACAATATCTGAACACATTTATCCAGTCCTGCTTTTTCTAATTAATTATGGATCCCTTTATGAAATATCTTTCTTTCCATTCATCTGTTAAATTTTAGATCTATGTTTATTAAGATGTTGTTTAAGATTATTTTCTGTCAGTATGTTGACTTTCCAGATTCATTGTCAGCTTCTTCAAGACTAATTGTTTTGGTCAATACAACAGTGACAATTCCTTTAACCATAACATGACCACAGCAAGCAAAGTGACTTCCCAGAAAGTATTAATAACTCAACCTCTTCTATGTGCTCCTCAGTCAACTTTTTATCATTTTTCATTTCAAAATTACCACATACATTACAGCAACATAAGGCAGGCTTCATATTTTCATTTGCCGGCTTCTTTGTCTATCTGTGAGAAAAGCAGAAAAAAAATCCTTTCTTTAACTCCATTCAAACGTTGTCATTTGGTGGATTTTGCCCTGTTGTATGTGTGTATGTATGTTTGCGAATGTGGGAAGCACCTGTCTCTCTCTCAGCTGCATCAGGAATATAGATGGGCTTTCAAATGTTTAGTGGGAAAGGAGACAACACATCACCATTTAAATACACAGGATTTTGAAATCCACTAGTGTTTCAGGCAAGTCAGAAAGACATGATAAAAGGACTATGGATGTAGAAGTAAGATCTATATGTTTTTGTACAGAAGCTGCATGAAATTTGTGTCAGTCATCCATTTTAACAAAAGGTACAGTGATCTTTGTGTTTATTTGTCTGTATATTTATGTATTGCTCTGTTCATTTGAGCTCTTGGTTTACTGAAGTGTTTTCTTGTGCTCTCATGCTTCTCACACCCTGTTGGCAGGGGACACATGATCGTTAAATAAATCCTATAAAAGAATATAGCCTTGTTTTCTGCAGATTTAATTTCTAAATCACTGTGTCTACTTTTCCCTCTGTTGTTTTCAAACAAATTGCTCTTTCTAGGGACTCATATACAACAAAGTGACAGCATTTCTCTGGTATTTAGCTTCATGTGAAAAAAAGCCAATGGAAATGCTTAGAACCATTGTTTGAGAAGCATGCGGATTTGCGCATCTTTGCTGACAGACATACTCTGTTAGTGATGAGGGTGATATGGTGACTACTGTGTGCGACACAGTGTTATTGGCTCAGTAAACTGTTAATTTCATGACATCTCCACACAATTAGCAGTCCCGTGTGAATCTTGGCTTGACTATGTTAAATTCATTTAACATTGTTTTTGCTTCAATGCATTTAGTCCCACAGATGATCAACAGAAACTTACGTTTTGTTGTTTTTATTCTTACATTACGGAAAATCTAATAGATGTAACTTTGGACTTTTATTTTGAGGAGCTGTTACAGATTATCTGTCACAGACAGACCAGAAACAAAAGTTGGAACAACAGATGTTTAGTTAAATATTCATACATTCTCATCTTGTGTTTGTAACTCTCCTGAGTTTTGTTTGTCTTTTTGTTTATGGTGTCCTTGCATTTTTGGGATATTCATGTGCGTGGGTTTATGAATATACAAACACTTATTAAATCAAACATTCATAAAACAGGACTTTTCTCACTACTTGTTGCTGTCTTTTTTGCCCAAATGTAAATATGTCTGTTTAGAGCTGATGACAGTGATTAATATTACAGGCACAGTCAGCTGTAACAGTTATAATCCTACAATTGTTGTTTTTAATCATCATTATAGATATGTTTTGCACTGTTGCATTCAGTGATGAAAAAAAAAAAAAAAAAAACTCATGTACAGTTAAGGGGCCTGAGGATAAATACAAAGAGGTATACTATATTATACATGTCTGAACAGTAAAGTGACAGTAAAATGGAAAAATGAATGAAAACTGTGAAAATAATATTTTGGGATGTTTATCATTTAAATGTGCGGCTGTGTGTGTCTGTGTGTGTGTGTGTCTGTGTGTGTGTGTGTGTGTGTGTGTGTGTGTGTGTGTGTGTGTGTGTGTGCGTGCATCTGTGCATGTGTGTGTGTGTGTGTGTGAGAGAGAGAGACCCACAGACAGGGAAGTGAAAATGCTAATGAGCCTCCACTATAGTGTCCAGCTGTCCTTTCTCAGTGAGAGTGTGAGTGACCTTTTAATTGACACTTCCACTGATGCCATTTCTGTCCTTCTCCCCATTGGCGCTAGCCTCTGAGACCGACTGGACATGCCTCAGTGTGCTTCTCCAGCTTCAGGAAATCAGCGCCACCACAGTGCATGCCTGCCGCGGGGGCCAGACTTAATTGTATTAATTGTTAACATAATGACGCATTTATGTTTAATGTGTACCTTCTGGTAATCAGAGCGAACATACCTCAGGGCACCGAGAGAGGGTTTGCTTTCTTTTTCTTTTTTTTTTTATTGTTGTCATGGATATTACTCCAATTAACCAGAAGTCTTCAGAGCAACAAAGGCATGTGGTTCGGTCCTGCCTAACAGGTTTCCCATTAGAAAATACAATGAATGCTTCTTACCCTCAAAGAAATTTAGATTGACTCTTTTTATGTATGTGTGAGGGTGTCTGATGTATGCATGGATGTGATGACATCATTTTAAATTGCAATGCTTTTCATCGTGCATGGCCATTATGATTTCAGGTTGTTTAGAGGAATCTACAGTGAAACTGCATGAAAAATGAAGCTGTGAATTCTATAGACAAAAAGATGAACATAAGAGAGAATATCTGCTCAGATTCAGATTTCATCCTTTTTTGTTTTGTTTGTTGTTTGTTGTCAGGAATAATGAGTGTAGAGAATTGCTTGGAGACAGCAGCTCTTCACAATACCTGACTAATTTGTTCCCCGTATTACAGGGTCAGCATAATTCTTCATGGAAATACTTTCCCGATGAAAATAGCCCAATTAAAATGAAATATGACTGATTAATATTGCCTTTTTAAATGACTTCTCTGTCCGCACAGATTGAGTCGATTCCTTTTGCCTCTGAGCAAACGGTGAGGAAACAATAAAGTCACAGTTACAGAACACATTATTATAATTGATGATTTATCGATCCGTACAGAAGGCCGGATAATCAAGCTTAACAGCAAGGAAATACATACCGTGAGAATGCGACAGGCAGATACAGAGACATCTGTATGATGTCCTACCGGCATAGTGTTTTAGAGTCTAGAGTGTGTAACACAAGGCATTTGAGAAACATAGCCTTGTCAGCGCATCCAGCTAATACAGTACAAAGGCTTTTATGTAATATTTAAGATTTTTGTATAATGCACTCTACTCTGGGGGGTGGTGGGGGTCATTGTTGAGAGAATGAGGTAAGTGGGTGATTAAGCAGTTTTGTGACACAAGAATGGCAGATAGACATTTGAACTGCCACCTGGAGACAGAGTGAAGGCCAACCTCTGCAACCTGCTTGGTCCTAGAAGAGAAAGATCCTTTAGATTAGTTTCATCACAGATACTCATTGGAACATCAATTATCACCAACCAAATGCATGATGAAAAAGGAAAGGGACAAAAGCAATAGTAAAAGGAAAAAGGAAGATTTGACTTTAGAATGCTTAATTGTGTTGTAACATTCATAAGAACACCTTCTCATTCTTCTTATTTTTTTGATCGCTAGTATCATTTTACTCAGTATACAAGTCCATCATTACCTCTGTCCTTTCCATGTGTACAGAATTACAGTAACAGCCTACATCATGATGTGACCTTTGCTATTCACCGGTCAATACAGAGTCAGTGTTAATCTTTACTATACATATACGACCTTTACAGACTTCACTAGCCTTCACCCTGGGTGATTAATCTGTACGTGGTAATTGCCTGTTAATAAGATGAAGTCCAGCGACTGCAGAAATTGTGAGGGACAGAGCAAGAGGAGGACAGGGGAAGTGATGTCACTCCAAAGGCATTAAAAATGATAGAGCATAATAAATGGATTAGTCTTGCAATGTCTACACAGACGTGTGCTGAAGCAGGCCATGCTCAAGAGTCCAACAGTGGCACCCTATCGCAGATGCTGTTGCCTTGACAATATCCCTCCAACCTCCCTGTGTGACCCTGCTAAAAAAAGCCACTTCTGGGGGGTAAAGAGTAGATACACAATAAAATGAGATACACATGTGTATTATGTATCTTAATATCATGTCAACAACAGCTTTTTTATTTATCCAGAGGATTTCATTGTAAACTGAGGGCACATTTAAGTTTACGGCAGATCATCAGCTTTCTTTCCTTGTGTTCAAGGGGAATTGTGCTGGTCTGGCATTTTGGGATTGGTTTCCTCTTATTGTCGGTTGCAGGACACACATGTCCAAACAAACTGCACAAGTCATTTCTGTTCAGTACATTTCTGTCTGTTTAATACATATTTCTCCATCCAATTTACCTACCCTCTGCACCGTTATGGTCAAGTAACTGTCACTGGCCTTGTTACAGCAGATTTAGTAGACATATACCATCATTGTTAAACTCTTTTTATTCATTTTTTGCTGAAAACAATGTTGAGGAAAAAAATTGAATGATTTCTCATTTATGTGCTTAATTTGGATCTGCTGTATCATACATACACAATAGTTTCTAGTTCTGCTGTTCAAATACCGCGTTATTTGATCTGCTGTGCTGGAGGTGTGAACATGAATAAATCATTCATAATGAGTATGTTTTCAATAATCGTATGTAAATCGGCAGAGTAAGGAAATTGATTTTAGAATCTTGAATGACTGCGGTGGCTGTCAATGAAAATTAGGTGTATATTGATTAAATTCCAAATTGCTGACAGTGAGTTAGTGAATGCATCAGTGTCGGTATCAAGCCGAAATTAATATAATACCTTATTGAATTTCACTTTGAAATGATTTTCCTAAGAAATTCTTGGGCACATCTTGATCTGATTTACTCACCAGCCAATCAGAAAACCCTAAGTACCACCCTGTAGAAGCTTTTTTCCCTTGTCTATTTTTAGACTTCTTTTCTTTCACACAAACACATGAAAAACAAACAAAAAAAGAAAACATTTTTCTCTTTCCAATTGACCAGGGGACCAGCTTTCAATAATATTAAATAAGAGAAAAATTAAAAAAAAATAGTGGAGAGGTCCTTACTAAAAAAATAGTAAGGTCACAGAGATCCACTTTGATATGGATCGTGCAAACATAAAGAGAGGCATTCACCCTAAGACATAATGCTTAGTAAACAATTCTGTGCCTTCCACATGATCAGGGTTCCAACCTGCTGCTTGCGTTGTGCCCTGTGTGCATTCTAATCCAAATCAGACTGCCTATCACAAGCCCAGGCCAGTTCACCTATCCCCCCACCCCCCATTGCATTCTGTTCAGTGCTGTCTGGCCCCTTCATCAGTCATTCCCACTGGCTCTTCTGTCTGAGGAATCGCACTGACATTGAGCGAACGATGGATTACATGGAAAATCAATTCAGTGCCCATAATTACCCCTGTAATACACTTTCAAACCACTGCGGCACAAAATACTGCAGAGTGGACATAAAAACTGGGCAAACAAAAGAGAGAAGAAGAACCACAATGAGGCTTGAAACGGCAAAAAGTACACATGGGCAGTATTGATACGAAAGGGGGTATGATGTCAGCAGATAGCTCTGAGGGTTGGGAGGATTGAGCAGGGAAGGTGAAGCTCACACACAACACACACACCCTTGTGTTTGACACCTCCTCAGCACAGAGACCGAGACTCTGGACGCGTGTCTTCTGGTGGACTCGAACACAATGCCCTCCCTCTCCCTGAATTAGCTTAACCCGCTTAAATCAATAAGGAACTGAACCGGCGCAGATGCACTGATCTCTCCACCTCTCTCTCTCTCGCTAACCTTTCCTAAATTCTAATGAAGACAAATGACCTCAGACCTAAAGACTGATGCTTCCAGACTACAGCTCTCATTCGTGGTGTACAGAGTGTTGCTCTCACTACAAGATGTACATGCATCTGTGCTGTTGGTTGTCTGTAGTCAATGAAATTGACTCATGTGCAGTGACACAAATCAAAGCAGAGGATGATGGCCAGCCCAGGTGTGAGCTGTGCCTTACTGGTACTATGTCTGTGGTCAATGCTATAGCTTCACTGGTTGGTAGGAAAAAAAACGAGCATGTCTTTTCTTCCTGAAAAAGAAAAAAAAAGAATCTGTGTAGGTTTATGGACTTGATCAGAGGAGGCCGGCGGCTTTGATGCCATTAACCCTGATCAGTGTGGGTCTGGGTCTGTTTTATGAGGTGCTGTACAGCCCTGATAACTGCAGCAAAGTGAGGCAGTATTTCATGTTATTTACATGGTGCGCTGGAGATAAGTGGAGAGTCCTGGTGTACGAGGCGGAAGGCCCCCTGCTGATGGAATGAGAGATAAGAGGTAGGGAGGCAGGCAGCAGTAGCAGGCGCTTGGATTTTTTTCTCAATTTTAATGCACTCGCCTTTATTTTCCAGTGCAAATGTTAAACCCTCTCTTCCATTTTCATGCCTGTCATGTTCAAAACAGTTTTAATTGTTAAAGAATGAGGGGGCATGATGAATGGTTCCTGTTTGTATAACTCATGTATTTTGTTTCTGTTTTGCTTTTTTTGTGAATGCAATTTACATTTTTTTTCATGTAATTGGCATTTGGCATTATATAATTGGCATTTGGCATTATATTTTGTATTACCTATGTGCTTAGCAGATGTAGTAATCCTGGTGAAACCTGGGCAAATTTATGATTCACAAACTTTTTGTGTTGAGGAAAATGACTTATAAGTTGGCACAGCAACTACACGTCAAAAAGTGAATCACCTCGCAGGTGAGTCATTGGTTATTGGTTATTTAGTATAAGACTGTAAGAGGATTGTGTATGTGTGTTATGTGTGTGTGTGCCTGTGAGTGTGTGCCTGTGTGTGCATGAGTGTGTGCCTGTGTGTGTGTGTGTGTGTGTGTGTGTGTGTGTGTGTGTGTGTGTGTGTGTGTGTATCTGAAAGTGGAGCCTGGCCTTGTGTGAGAAGGCACAGGAAACGCTCTGTGACAATCCCACCATTGCCTTATTTCCACCTGTGACAGCGCCACCCAGCTCACACGACGGCAGCCTAATTAACTACAATTACATCCCATACACAGAAGGCCCTCAGATTTCTGCACAGAGTAATTACAACGTCAGCCTTGCCGGCCCTCCCAAGGCCCCACATCACACTATGCGCTGTTGGACACCTGGTAAATTGCTTGGGTCACATGAAGAAGAGGCCCTGAACAAATAACATGCAGCACTTACTGGTTTCAGCAGCATTGTAGTTACTGAGCACACCGACTTGGCATTCGAGGGTTTATTTTCAGAGCATTCATGCAGCATACAGCCTCAGCTAGTGCTAGGCTGAGCATGGAGCGAGGTATTTTAGTGAATACTTGAATACGATGACATATTTTTCCAGCATGCAGAGGGGAAGAGATATCCTAGCTGATGCAAAGAAATACCTAACTGACCATGGCAATGTCATAATGTGAGACAATTGCTGAAATGTTGCTGCATTGACGCAGTGGCATTATTAGAATGTCATTTGTTAGCAGGGGAGTTCCATTTCCTGATGTCTCACACCACTCGTTTGCTTATGATTTAAATCTGAGACGCTAATAATATTGAATAAGGTGTTGCCGTGTGAGCAGAGAAGCCATGCCAACAGCTAATGGCTGATTTGCAAGAAAACAAGCAGAAAGCAGAAACAAAGCAATATAAATTAAAAAAATACAGTTCTTAAGTGTTTTGGCAGCTTTTTTAGTCACAACATATTGATATACTGAGACCCTTTCCTGTTAGCCAGCATAATGGTGCTGGGAGTGGGGCAGTCATTTGCTAAAGATGCTACACCAGCAGGCAATATCATAGTATCTTATTTCTCATATTTCTCCTTTTTCTCTTATTTGATCTGACTTTGTTTGCTTTCCTCTTATAAAATACATATAAATTGTGTTTGCCCAATAGGGTGGGTGAGGTGTTTATATTTTACAGTATGCAGAAGAATAAATTGGGATGAGTATGGTTGTTCAATGTAAACAAAGAATGCAATCGTGTTGAAATTGCCTGTTCTCTGTAGAACCTGAGGAAAAAGAGTGAATCCCAGTAATCAGATAATGAAAGGCCAGCTCACTGATAACCCCTCCTGCAGAAGAAGCTTTCAAAGGGAATGTGTGCAGAATTATCAAATTCTTTCACCCTCAGTCGGACAGAGAGCGGCCTAGATTAACAGTCAGGAATTCAGTGAAAAGAAAAGAAAATAGGGAAAAAGATTATGGGGCTACCTACTGATGTAGCTGTAGGAGATGTATGGGGGGCGGGGTGCGGAAGATGGTCTAACGTATCAAAACTTGTTTTTCTGTAAAGTTCATAATTCAAGTGAACTTGAACCTACACCCCAAACAGCAAGGAACAATGGTAAGGAAAAACTTTGCTAAAAGTGAGAAACCTTAAGCATATCTCAACTCAAAGGGGAACCCATCTGCCTCTGGCCAGAGCTGGGCAGTTGAATTAGGGGAGTGGAGGGGTGGAACAGTCTGAGGAGGAGGGGATAGTCAGGTCAGCAGGTCCACTGGCTGGCTGGGGCAGGTGGCAAGGCACAGGCAGGCAGTTCAGCAGGTATATGGAGGCATCTGTAGTTAGACAAGGGGAGCTGGGGTGGGCTGCTTGATCCCACACAATAAAACATGTTGAAAATATATGTTAGATAACATATTTTTTGCATATGCATATGCACATAAATATAAATAAATATGAATATGTTTCAAATATGTGAATTATTGCAGTTTTTGGTATATTGCAATATATTTATGATTTTCCTTGATATATTTTTCATTGTATTTTCAATATATACTTGGGCCAAACAGCATATTCCTCTGTGTATTACAATATATTTCATTTTCATATGACATATGACTAGTGGAATGTGCCATTGGAAGAAGAAGAAGATGATGATGATGACGATGATGATGATGATGAAGATAAAGAAGAGCAAGTTGTTTCATGCTGTGATTTTCAGTACTTTGTCCGAAGTCCAAGGGGTCCAATGCATGGTGACAGCCCTGCTTCTGGTACCAGGTTAAAATGCACAGCGACAGCCCTGTTTGGGGAACAAGGAGGGCACTCTGGAGTCTGGTATAAACGTCCTCTGCATTAGTCTAACCTCACCCTTTAATTGCGCAGGAAATGCGTCCCTCTCTGCCAACAAAGAGTCAGGGAAAATGCGGAGGGTGATATATAACCCCCCACGTTCCACACACACTGCTGCGCTCCCCATCTGCATCTGTTATTGCGGGGTCTTACCCACTGGACTGGAGGGTGGTTCCCACTCCACCCAGGGGATCCCGTTCCCATTTGCCAAAGCTTAACCAGCCAAGGTGGAACAAAACATATTCAGCTTCAGAATTATTTTGAAAAGCCGCTGGCAGGAAGTGTAACGAGGTGGGGGGGGTGGATATAATTGCTGCCGCACCATGCTGAAAAGGCGATTCAAACGCCAATCCGCGCTGCACTGATTGGCCTCCCCCCTGCTCCTCAGCCCCCGTCAATGCATTCCCTGTCATTCAGAGCATGAGGAGGCCTTTTCAGGCAATTGGAATGGTTTGCATGGCAAAATAACAAGCTAATTAGAGCTCCTCCAGCGATGAATCACTCTGAATAGGGGCTGTTACAGACACGGGACAGAATAACACCCCGAGAAGGGCATGCCATCTGCCCCGCCTTGATGGCTTAATTGGTGGAGTGACATCGTCTCCAGACGCTGCCCAATTGATTGATCGACCCTGTTTTCATCTCTTGCCCTTGTCCTCTCCATCATCTTGTTGGGACTGATCTGTTCGCAAGGTCAGAAAGGTACCTGGAGGGGCTTTTGGGCTATAACACAGCTTTTGCACAGCCATGGTCTTCAGAAATACTCTCTGAGGTCAATGTTGTAGAAAATTCAGCTTGCAGAAGCTCCCAAAGAACAACCCCTACAAAATGTACTGTTTCTCCCCAATAGTGGTTGAGTGTTCAAATAACATGACATGTTATTTGATGAAGACACATGAGTCAGAAAACAGAAAGATGTGTTTCTATGTGTGTGTGTGTGTGTGTGTATTATATGTTCTTTGCTGACTCATGTGTCTTCAGTCCTACTCTTAGAGAATCCTACATTCTCAAGATAGTTAAAAGCCATTCATCTAGGCAGAAAAATGAGATGCTGATGAGGCACATATATTATTAAAACGCATTAGACATTAAAATTAGGGGGAGGGGTTATGAACAGCTTATCTGCACTCGATGCAGAAGGGGGTGAAATCACATTTGCGGTGATGGACATGACCTTATTCCACATTCTACCTGAAGTTTTTTTTTTTTTTTTTTCTGCAGAGAGAGCAGGCCTGAGTTCAGTCTAGATATTTTGTTAGCTGTGAGATTACAAGTAGCAACAATGAACTGTATTTTCAGACAACAACTGGCCACAGCATTTATCCAGACCATGCACATGTCCTTTTCACATCCCTCTTTTACTTTCTGACATTTCTCACTCTATTACATAGACAACATAGACATACAACCTGCTGATGCAGGCAGGACTACGATCAGATGTCATCGGTTGTGGAAACATAATTCATTTTTTTTCTTCCCACTGCAGCTTGGAAAAGAAGCAGATGTCAAATATCCAGTTTGGCAGGAGATTGTGTAACTCGTAACAAATTACAATGGATCATCATATGACGGTTTTCAAAAGCCCCAGATCAACAGCCTGAAATGTTACCCACTACTAATTCTGTATATAACTTCCTGATGGCATAATTCCTGTGCAGGGTTATTACATAAACACGGTGGTCGTTGCACTCACATGGCGTTACAGAACCCCCCACTGCACAGCTCAAAAAGAACAGAGCGGAATGTTTCTGTCAGGTACGATTGGCTTGATTTGGAATGTCACCTGGGAGAGGGAGGGGGGGTGAGGAAAAAGGCCTTCTGTTTCTCATTAGGTGATGTTTTACTTCTGATTCAAGTCAGGCTTTTGGCCTGTTGTCTCACTCGATCAGATGACCTATGTAAATGCCTGTGATTAACACAAGGTGGTAAGGTCCAGAGCAGCAGCTTAGCTGCGTACCGGCAAACGTGCAAAGGTCTGACGAACGTCACTGTGACATCGTCTCAATATGGGCTGGCCGCAAGAGCTCTACATGTGAGAGCAGCTCTGACCGTGCTTTATTTTCTCTCCACTTCCTTCTCATGTTCCACCAGGTTGTTTACCTGCAGGATGGTCTAATTAAAACTTGTGATCAAATGAAACACTGGAGCCCACCCATGAGGAAAGACTTTTGTTTTCAACAGCCATTTCACCCATCCACCTCTGGGACAGGAGGCATTAGGTGTATCACATACAATAGAGAGAGAGAGAGAGAGAGATAAAATGAATGTACACATTCTGACAACATAGCTACAAACACGCTTTTCTTTAAATTGTGTTTCTGGAAGTGATGAAAGGCCAGGACTAAGTAGGACCTTTGTTATTAGTCCTGTGATAAACAGGCCTTTATAAGAGCTTGAAGCATTCTTGAAGTCAAACCAGGGACTAAACAGATTAAGTGTGGAACAGTAATTTGAATCCGTGGAGTAAGGGCCCTGAGGTGGTGGAGTTGGAAATAAGTGAAGAGAGAATGTGGGGGTGTGGTCTCAAACCAGAGTGATGACTTTGCAAATTGAATCTGGTAAAGGAGCCTGCAGATTCAGCCTGCTCTTATCTTGAAATTAGTCACACATCCTCTTCCAGATTTCCTCTTTGAGTAATGTACACTTACAGTATAGAATGTTATTCAATACTCCCCTTAAGCAATGTTATATATGTAAGCAAGCACAGCCAACCATGTTCAGTGATTTTGTCTGTGTCGTTGAACACCTCATGGTTTGTCTTTATAATACTGGAGAGTGTCAGATCAGAAGTAATTTTGAACCCTATGTTCTTACAGTTCATATTAATGATCTCAGATCATGTTTATGTAGATGGATGTGGATATTAGAATCTCTGAAATGTACTTTTTTTGCACTGCAGGGAGGATGAGGTGCACTGCAGGGAAAAGAGGTGCATTATAACTATCTGAATTCTCGGAGCGCAAGGACAGCTCTACTCCATCGTAAGCACTCTTCCAGACGGACTAATTCCGCTAAAGTCTCTAAATCTAACCAGGGAGACTATATTTAGACCTCCCCAGAATACTATACCTCATCAATCAAATGTCTTCATGCTAACTTATAGATCTTAGCAGCATCTGGTTTTCATTTTGACATTTTCAAGCAATAGCATACCTCTTTTCCCAAAGAGTAAACAAATCATTGCTCGGTGTTTGTACATTCATACAACTAATGCTTTACGATTCAGAGCGCTGCCATACCGACGCACATTCTGGAAGTAACAAGCTACACCTGCAAAATACAAATCAAATAAATTCCCCAACATCTGAGGCCCCGGCACCGAACGCACTCTCAGAAGTTTATTTTCCTGTTCCCCTGTCTCTCCCTGCTCCGCTTTGAAAACAACAATAATATAAAATGAGGTTTTGATCATTTGCTTTCGGTTCATGGCTTTTTAGGATCAAACTCAACTCTCAGGGGTGAATGGCCTCCAGGAACACAATGCCTCTTTCTTCTCGCCCAGTCCTATGGCTCAGAAATACGTTTTCTGTTTATTATTTATTCATTTGTCTTTTATCCAAAGTGACTGTAAAGTACCAAGCCTTGATCCTAGATCAAAGCCGCAATAAAAGTCTACCAGTTCGTTCCCCTTTTCCCTTTCTCCCCAACTACTTTCTCCAGATACAAAATGCAAAAAGAGTATATATATATATATATATATATATATATATATATATATATAAAGAGTGTATATATATATATATATATATATATATATATATATATATATATATATATATATATATATAAATCCATGAAAAGGAATTTAAAACAGGAACATTTTATTTTATAGTTTCACTGTTCAATAATTTCATGTATGTAATAAAAATAAATGGTCACAAGTATAAGGGGTGTATCCAGTTCTTTTGCCTGTGACTAAAAATTACTGGACACATGCTGTGAATTTTTTGGCAACTTTAAAAAAAGACACAAGTTATGTCTATCAGCTATCAAAGTTTGTCATTTAAAACTGCCTAAGTGCCATTTTTCATGAAACCTGTTGGAAATGTGAGAGTTTTCATAATTATTCCCTCTTCATTAACTTCACCCCTTCAGGAGGAATAATTTTAAACTTCATCAATTATGGCACTTCCTCTACATGAGCTCCTGAGCACAGCACAGCTGAAGTCTGGTGCTTGTTATCAATTGGTGTCATATCTGTTGGAACAGAGCCACAAGGCTTAGCATTTTGAGATTTTGTCATTTGAATTTGGGAAGTTGCACTAAGGCTTCCAAAGCAGTGTTTTCTAAAGCGTATAAAAAATAAAAACATATTTTTACCAACCTGATGCCCCCCTACACACACACACACACAAACACACACATACACACCACCGCCTTTGCCAAAACAACAAACAACAAGAACAATGACATATTAAATTACATATTAAATTTAAATGCACACATATTGCAAAACCATTAGCTATCAAAAGGCATACTGTAACCTAAGCTATAATATTTGTTCTCCTAAAGATTGTTGTTTCTTTATCTGAACAGCTGACTTGCATTTTACATGGAAAGTACACTATCTCCCCTCCTAAAGTATACTATCTCTCAGGATCAGTGAAAGCTTGATCCATCTACTGGCACATATGATTTTTTTCCTGGGATCACAGGCAATGGAAGCTGTACTGAGAGTATATGGATGTGTTAGATACTGAGAGAGTAAAGGGTAACTGCACATCCTGTGTGACCAGTACTCGCTTTCTCTGTGGCAAAGGTAAATACCCCCATAATTCACAATTTAGGACATTAGCATTTACAAAACATTCAATGGAGTTCAGAAATGATGTTTTCATTGTGATGGACTGTCCATGACTTAGTAAGTTTTAAATTTTTTTTTTTTGTTTTTTTCAATTAGTTTTTTTTCTACATTGGTGGACTTCATTGTTTTCAGAAATGGAAAATCCTATTAACAGCTGGCATTTAAGATATTGTTATTAATTCAATGCAGGTATGTAGGAGAGAGCATTAGGGGTCCAGGGGCATTTTAAACCACAGCTGCACTGATGGCAAGTAAACCCATTTGAAATCCCCAGAGAGAAAGACCCTCTGTTTCATATATTACCCTTGTCTTCCTGTGTGCCTCAATTTCTTTCCAATTTCCCTTCATGACTGAATAATCAGTGTGAGGTTTTACACTTTCTGAGTTATATTTGTTACCCTGCATGTAATCATCTTCAAGGAAGCATATGCTCAAATGACCTATACATATGCAAATTGGATAATAATTTTCCTATGGGATGTTCAGGTTGCATAAGGTATTAAACTGGTTCCACTAGCAGCCCCCTGTGAGTAACTGTTAGACTGCACCAAAGAATTGTACATAACCAGTGCATGTACAAGGAATGAACTATGTACAGCTTTTGGTGTAGTATGGTATAGTTATCCTTTTTTCAGAAGTGGTTTTGAAATCTTCATTGACATCCGTCATAATTATATTTGTAGATGTGCAAGTGGCTATGTGTTGCTGAAGTTTTGGCAAGACTTATTCCCACAAAGATATATTTAGAATCAGGAAGTTATACTGACCTGCTTCCAATGAAACCATTAAGACGGAGGCACTGAGGTGATTCACAGGATATGAAGTACAGAGGACACTTTTGGGAAAAAAATCACATTACATTACATCAAAGGCATTTATCAGATGCTCTTATCCAGAGCGACTTACATCGGTTATAGTTTTTTTTTTTCACAATGTTATCCATTTATAAAGCTGGATATTTACTGAAGCAAATGTGGGTTAAGTACCTTGCCCAAGGGTACAGCAGCAGTGCCCCAGCGGGAATCAAACCAGTAACCTTTTGGTAACCACTATGCTACACTGCTGCCCCACACATAGATGTATATGCCTGCCTCACATAGATGTACATGACACATAGCAAAGAAATCTGTCTGTATTGTTTTAAGACACACAAAAAGGTTTAAGCAGAACATAGGGCGGTGAGAACAGATACAAGATGGAACCACACTGCAGTCCTTTAATGGAGATGCAAGCAGTGATCTCACCAGCACCAGTGGAACCTTAGGAGTTTCTGTCAGGTTTCTGTGACAGACCTGAAAAATAGATCTGAGAAAAGAATGGCAGACATTTACTTTCCTCTCTTTACTTTCCTCCCACACATATGATGTGTGAGAGGAATGATATGTCCATATTGTGGGAACAGCTCACTGCCCAGGAGATCCTGAATTGATAGATCCCATATACAGGCACACAGGTCTCAAACAGTCAGCAGAGGACTGAAAGCCAAAGTGTTGTCTGAAACTGGGAAAAAAATGATGGAAGTAGTAACACTTACTGGATCTCAACAGATTCTTCTTTACTTTTTTCCATTTAAGAATGTAATTGGAAATGTAGGTATAGATATAGTTATCTTGGTGACGAAATGGTGCATTCTGAACAATTTCAATGACAAACCCTTGCAGAAAGTGTGCATCAGTGGTAGGGATCAGTACAGAGAGTCTTTGTGTAACCGTGTGAGTGTGTGCAGCAGGACTGTACCCCTCTGTTAGCAGTCAGTGATAGGGAGTCATGCAGAGAGACCGTCATGGCAGGGAGGCCTATGTGTGTCATCAGCAGGAGTGGCCAGGCTGCAGTCAGCCTGTGGTCTGCATGACGGAGCGCTTGCAGTAAAAAGGAGCTCCACCAGGCTTGACCTCTAACCCCCGCATACAAATCTGTTGTGCTAAAGACAAGGGAGATAATACTACAACAGAGACAATGCTGAAATTATACTGTTGTCTGAAACACAACACTGCTCAGAAAAAGAATTTTTATCTATATGTATTTATATATCTTTGGAATATAGAGTTTGGCATTTTTAAAGTTATAATTGATTTTCTCTCTGTTCATATTATTGATTGAATTTAAAGGCTCATCCAGAACGAGTATTAATATATAAGAATATGAATATGAATATATACAAATACACAACTGTGGTCCAGAAGCAGAATTTCCATGCAAAATCCAGATAGCCACATACATTCTTTTTTACCTGTGCAACATTATGCCCGGTTCAATTAATTTTTTTTTTTTTATCTGCCAGGCAGCAGCATGTGCTTTTGCCACCCTCAGTTTCCTTTAGTCTCAAAAAAGTGTAATCACTTGTTAATGAAACCTCTTTATGACAAAACTGTGAGTGTGAGGCTATTGACTCGAGGTAGAGCTCACTTGCGGAGTCCATTAGCGTACAGTATGCAGGCTGCTCCCCGGCTCAGGCTCACAGGATGGTGCTGGACGGGAGAGAGGCTTTCACAGGGCGATTGTTTGGGCAGAGGAAGGAACCCGCTGAGAATGACAGGAAGGGGCTCTGCGTTAATTCTGAGGCGTTGTGCTCGCGGCTCAGACCCTGGGAAAGCTCTACTCCATCACAACAATAACATGCCCCGTACAATGAGCGGCCCTCTGTAGCTGAGCGGCAAAGGTAAACCCATCCCTTCAGAGAGAGGCTTTCTCTCTCCGTGTAACTCTGAGCGTGGCTCAACAGTGCCACCTGGGTGCCCAGAGGAAACTTCCGTCGTTAACCCCCTGCCACCCTTTATGTGGGAACGCACTTACACACGCTACTCTCCTACCCAGGCACACACATACACACTCATCTTCTCCCTCTTTCACGTGGACACACTCAAACACACATAGACACACACCATGATGCTGTAATTGAAGTTTACAGTAAGTCTTGTATGTCATGGAGCAAGTTTTACACATTTTAAATTAGCCTGCTTTGGATAGATCTTCAAAACCTCCCTTGACACATTCTTATTTTAGTTCACAAAGAAAATCACCGATATTCACAAAACATGTGAAGCTTTGAAGAAACATACAACATGCTTTATGTTCACAACAGAATAATTTATTTCAAATTGAATTTTAATTTTGCACAAAAAACAAGACATCAAATAATACATTAGACAGTGTGTAATTAAAGCCCAACAAGATCATTTTGATGCAAAAAGGGCATACAACTTCCTTTAGATGACACAGTAGGAACTTCAGGAAAGAAAAATGAAAAATGACACTTTTGTATCTTTTGAAGTATTTAATGTTGTGCATTTTACACATGCAGATAACATCACAACACATATTGTATATAAATGCTTGTGAACAACTATTTCCCTCTCAGCAACACAACTGTATACATTATGTAGCCTTCACAAGTTTTTCAGTTGACCACATGAATAACGCCTAACCACAACCTTTACAAATCTCTAAAGCATCACAAAGTCTAACCTGTAAACACATGATAAGAATGGGGGTCATTCAGGAGGACTCACATATGCCTGCTGTAGTGTTGTTCCTTTCATAATCTGGCATAATTGCAGAAACATACATAAACAGAATATTTTATATTCACACAACACAACTTTCCTTTCCTCTTGTCTGGTATCAATTTATTAAGAGTACAACTGAACATAATTTGTTGCGGGAATTGGTAGGTAGCTCGGAAATAGTGTGGTGTTAAACAGCCTCTTGAAACTATGTGACTTTTTTGTTTTCCTCTACACACGCACGGCTAGAGGCAGCAACTCCAGCTCAACTCCTGAGCGAGTATGACTCACACTGTACATCTGAAATGTTTTTCTCTCTCTGTCAGGGTATGTCGCAGCCTGTTGTAATGCCTCTCTTACCTCATTTCCACTTGGCATGCTACCCAGCTACGCCGGCTCACCCCCAAAACGAAAACTTTCACGATCCAGTGTAAACCAGGAAGCCAGTTCTTTTTTGGATAGCTGGGGTTTGAAATTGTTCCGAGGAAAGCTGCGTGCTGCTCAGCATGGCAGTCAAACGACAGAAGGGCTTAGTTTGTCATTCCATTTGTGTGCTCTTGGCGTGGACACCCCTCAGGTGAGAGTTTACATGATTGATAGCAACCTACGGGAAGCAAATTCTCTTCCACCTTGATTTGCTGTAGCAGCTTTTGCATTTCCCTAGCAGAGCTTTTCGAATACCCTGCAATACAAATTTTCTGGGGCCGCTAAGCCCTGCTAGCGAATTCCTGCTTCAAAGTGATGCCAGAAGAGCTGCCTTTACTGTCTGTTGGCTCTGCTCGTGTAAAGTGGAAACACCTTGTTTTTTCCGAAACAGTGCTGTCTGTTAATGCAAACCTGTTTTCCCATCCCTGGACAGAGCTACTGTGAAGAGGTCTTCTCATATAAAACTTTAAACACTGCAGAACTGGACTGTCTATCATTTCCAACAGGTTATAAATCAGCAGTTGCCCCAGTGCTGTGTCTGACTGTGTAGACAGATTTACCGCAGGGAGACCTTCCCCTGAGGCTGCATGGTTTGAACCTCTCCATTTACGATGTAATAAAATCATGTGGAAATAGAGGATCATTTAGGCAAAAGCTGTTAAAAAAGTGAGGCCTTGGAAATTAATATAAATGATATGTGAAGATCCCCACAAATAAAACAAGCATACCATCAAAGAAAAGTTCCTGATACTCAGTTTTATTTTCTTTTCATTCCTGTTCTGTCACTGAATCACTTGCCACGGTCATGTAACTCCTACAACTAAAGTCAGATAAGTCTCGGTGGGTGTGGTCTTCTGTAACTTTTTCTGTAGCGTAGATCAATACAATGTAGGGCCAGTCAGACTCTCTGTGGCCACATACAGTGCTGTCACACTCCCACACCGTGTTGATTTATGAGAAACATTAATGCTGTCACAGGCAGCTTTAAAACAGCAGTAGGTGAATCCTGCCACCACTACAAGTAAGGTCTGAAATCGTCTGCGTACCAGAACCAGCTCACACACTGTTCCACATCTGCCACATCTGTTAGACCTCACATGTTGTTTTGCAGTGATTAGTTGCAAAACAGCCCCCAAACAAAGAAAACTAATGGTTGCATGTTTACACCCTTGTTTCGTGAGACAAAAACATGTGCTTTGGAATTACTGCTCTTAAACCCATCCTTTATGAAGCAGGAATAATGAACTGTAATTCTGTTTGCACAACCCTTACTTGTGTTATGGCCTATCCATAAATTATCATTCACACACCCCCATATCTCTCTCTCCCTCACTCTGTGTCATTTGATAAATAAATAAACCATGATTTGTTAATACTGTTGTAATTCAGCTTCATCTGGGCTGGTGGCTGGGTACACAGAGAGTGTCTTTCAAATGAGGTAATCTGTGGATGATGAGTACTTTGGGCAGCATTTAGTGTGGCACAATAAAATAACAGTTTTAAAACACTGAGAAGAAAATAATTGTCATAATCTCTTGTCTGTGACAGTACATTGCATGGAAATTGTTCTGTATGGTTTCAGACTCAAGCGTTCATGTAATACCTGATCAGTATCTCAACTAAACTTCTTCAATATGAGGAAAAATAAACACTGCATATGTGTCCAGATTCAAGAGAGTCAAATTTAGAGTCGAGGAACAGACTTTTACTTGTATTTGTTATTTTTAACACAGACCTCGCTATGTTTATGGACCTCAGTTTGAGGTCAAGAATATATATATATATATATATATATATATATATATATATATATATATATATATATATATATGCAAATGTTTACAACTAATAATTGCAAATTCAGATGGATCAACAAATACTGAACAGATCTTTAGCTCTTCTTCAATCCCCTTATACAATATAGAAACTGAGAAACACAAGGCAGAATACATCAATACCAATGAGTCAACTATGTCTGTTTGACTCTCCTCACACTTAGACTTGCTAATCTAAAACTGCACACTCAATGACAATGGTGTTTTATGTTTTATCATTCTCAGAACATGGATAAAAATGACTGACATTGTCCCACATGTCAGACCGCTGCAAACCTTCGGGATCCCTGTGGGCATGACAATATAGGGGAAGAAGAGCCTTCATTATGTGGAAATTACACATTAGTGCATTTTTAATATCATGATAAGGGGAAATATCACATTAAAGCCATGAGATAAATGCAATAATACTCAAAGAAAAGGATGAGTGTATTTATCATATCGACATAATGAGGACCATTTGTGTCCTAGGGGAGTCAACATAATATTGCTTTCAGTGATGACCTTCTTCCAGATTAGAATCCTGTGTCTTTGAGCCAGCCCAGTTCCTCCAGGGAAAGGGGTATTTCAAAGTTCTACTGTGTATTATTACCATATCAAGAGCACCCCCTCATGCAGGAGTGCATTTAGAATCCCAGTGTCCAAACAATTAAGACATTATTGACAATAAAATACTGCCTTATTTTATTTGAGTAGAGTAAAGAATTTGAAAGCACATCTTTTCAAAGGTGTGGATTAGAAATAATGAAAATATATCTGGTGGTACCTGTGGCCCAGTGGGCACCAGCAAGAAAAGAAAGGATGAAGACAAGGGTTGGTAAATGGGCAACAATGAAAGCCAAATTTGTCTGGTGGTAAAACTGAAAAAAAAAAGATCCAATTACTTGAACAATTGATGGAGATTATATTCATAGTTTCATATCTAAAAAAATCTTTTCATAATCATTTTGTTAAAAGTGTGATATGAAAGACAATTATGATTGATTGAGTTGATAAGTGACATAATTAAGTTTCATCAAAACACATTGTGATGAAAATTAAGCTATAAGATAAAATTGAACTGAACTGGCTTGTTGGGAGGCCTCTCAGAAACATTATCAATAAGAAACATTATCAATAACAAGACTGACTTTGAGAGATACCAAAACACTTGTACTCGCAAACCCTAAATGTGATGGTGAGTATAGCGTTTGAACATGCTTCAGTTCCTGTATACACACAGTTTGGATACGACTGGCAGAAACAACGGCAACAGTTAATGCTTTACCGAGTAATAATCATGGGTGGATATTCATGAGTTGACTTGTTGATGTGGACTAAATTTGTGTGTATTTCAGTTGAACTAAATCAAGTGCATTAGGCACTCAGTGGATTCCTGCAGAAGCAATGATATAGACAAATTTCCACTCTGTAATGATTGCGGCCCGTAGTTTTGGCTCAGGGAGTATGCTGTTGGATAATTAAATGTAGTGTTCAAGCAACAGACAACTTCCTGTAAATTTGTTTGCGGGGCAAAAAGTAGTGCATGCACATCTCGCCTTACAGCATGCTTTCACTAGCCCTGACTGGGTTAAAGAAACACACATGCATACACAAACACACATACACACACACACACACACACACACACACACACACACACACACACACATACATTTACATTTATTCATTTAGCAGACGCTTTTATCCAAAGCGATGTACAAAAGTGCATATAGTGGACAAACAGGCACAAGGGCAAGATGTGTACAGATCACACAGTGCAGATAGTGCTGAAGCTGAGCACAATGTCAGTGTAGCGAGCCAACTAATCTGATCTAGGATTACAATTTTCGCATACAATCACAGGGACAATAAAGTACCACTATACTATCCAGGCAAAAACGTGCACACTACAAGGTAAGAGAGCTACAAGTACAAGCCAGGAGTCTAAGATTTACAAGGTCAAAGTTACAAGGTCAAAATGGCAAAGGTGTCAGTCCAGGTAGAGTCTGAAGAGGTGTGTCTTCAGCCCACATCTGAAGGGTTGGAGTGACACAGCTTTTGATTGTATTGCCAGTATATTCCTTGTACAAACCAAATGTACAAATGTGTTCCAAGCAACTGCAAAGGTCTGTAGAACACAGCAGGCAACCTGCAGTGATTCCCAGATTTCAGTGTGTATTTTCATACATACTTTGTGTAAAATATTGTATTTTACATGCAAACAGCATACTGCGGTGCTTTTCAGTGAACTTATTTATTTCCTACAGAGCATGTGAAATGTAATTGAATGCTAATGAGTCATGCTCTATCAGCATTAATGGATTGAGGAGCGATGCTACAGTTTCCCTCAGATCCGCGTGATCTGATCTTATCACTCATCACAGAAATACTTATAATTATCACTAGTATTAATAGCCCATGATGTAATTCTGTGCAGCATACACATAGTGCCTTACATTTTCCATATTGTATGTGTATATAATGCAACTGGATTTTCAGTGAAGCAATTCAAAGTAAGTACCCTGCCCAAGGGTACAACAGTAGTGCCTCCTCTTGGGATTCAGACTGACAACTTTGTTGTTATAAATCCAGTTTCTTCACCATTAAGCCCCACTGGTGCCTAGTTGCCTGGTTACTTGACAAAACAACAACACAGTCTTTGATCAAACATGACTCAAATGGACTGATTTGTTTCATTCGGTTACACATATGTGAGTCTTTATGTTGTCCTAGGATTTGCCTTGGGGTGGTCATTGAATATAATGTTTGAAAGACAGGTGAACTGAGTCTTGACTACTCAGATGAATGTATTTCCCGAGGAGATGCTGCAGTTGCAAGGGGTGGCTATAGATCCTGTAACCCTTTTTCTTAAAGATCGCAATCTTTGGCAGCGCCTACATAACCTCACTGTGTCAACAGTCAACGTGTAAAACCCCCCTCGCCCACAGCAACCGCGGCAGCAACATGCAATGTGACGGGATCCATACAGTGATGTCGGTTACATGTTGCCAGAGTGATGTACTGAAAAGGTCATGCGGAGGAGGGGGGATGGCAATGTGTGAATCTGTCCAAACAGCCCCTGTGTATTCCCAGTGCCGTGTGCAGCGGGAGCGGGGCCTGGAGCATGTCACATCGCAGGTCGGGATCTCACTCTTGGAGAGGCAGGCTGCCACGACCCACCTCAGCAGCCCGTTAAAGAGGCAATCATCGCCTCCAACCTCCATGACCGCTCACAGCCCAGTGCGAGGTTGCCCTCTGATGGCCAGCGGACCTGAATCAGTGAGCACGGGGATGCCTCACTGAATCTGAGCCACAGATGTGTATCTATTTGTGTTTTTACAGTGATGACTGGTATAAGAGTGAAAAATTAAGCAAAAAAAAAGGTTGCTGTGAATGTATGTTGTGATATAATTATTTCTTCTGATCAGTGAGGACATTGTTCAAGGGAGACACCTACTCAGTGTGACCTACTCTGTGACCAAAGAGCATATAGGATTGACTAGCTCATATCACATCTGCCATTTCACTTTTTTCAGGGTATGCAATCCTGTTTTTGGAATAGAAGATTGTACATTAAGCTTGTCTCGCTGCAGCACCTCCACAGTCATGCTATAGCACTGAATGGACATGAATGCAATCCTCTGATACACTTGCACACAATAAATGGCTATATCTGCACTGCAATGAAGTGGGCACCAATTGTAGGATATGCACTATTGCACTTATGTCATTTGAGCAACTGGCAGGAGCCTGAATCACCTGAGAACGATGAGACAAAACCACGGCTGACCCATCCATCTATATCCCCAGCAGTCTTTGTTCTGCCTCTGTGGGCTCCTGATCATTGCTGGCTCATGACATGGAATCGAACCCAGGCCATATAGCTCAGTCTGCATTCAAGAAGAGTGCTTCACTGACTGTTCTGCGACTGACTTAACCCTATGCACCCTGTGCTATTTTTAAATGTTTAGGCAGGCTGTGCAGGATCTGTAATAACTATTCACACATGCTGTATACCATTTTATTTGTAACCATTTTGTAAAATGTAAAATGGCATAAACCATTGTGTCCATGACATCAGTAATTTGATATGCTTTTTTATGTGAGGTAAAATACTTCTTGCTTTTAAAACAGTGAACTTGATTATATCTCCAAAAGCAAATGTGTCAGGGATCTCTTTCAGGAATCTCTACAGAGATTCATACTATAGATTGTCTAGACTGTATACATATGAGAACATGTCAGAGAGACATTCAATTGCTATGTAATGTAATAATAATTTAAAAAAAATATTAGTTGAGTGCCATATGTAAATATGCTCAGAAATTTGAAAGTTAGATGGAAGTGTCTTTTATTTTAGTAACAAACAATAAACAATTTCCATAAATGCCAACAAATGCAAAACAACAATAGAACACAACAATAAATAACCACTTACATAAATAATGACACATTAATATCAGTAGAAAACCACAAAAAACTGTATACCCAAATGACTGCAATCAAATAAATGTAATAATTAATCAGTTTATGTTTACATTGTATTACTGATAAAAGAAAATTTGCTTTCAAAAATCATCAGATTTGCTCCTGTCATCTAAGTGCTGAGCTCTGCTGAAAGATGCATATCTAAATACACTGCAGTCCTAAGTAGGTGGAGATTGTGTCTTTATCGTGTACATTCCTGTTGTTTACTCACATCTGATTGAACACTACGCAAGACCCAGTCTCTGAAAAAGAGTAGAAAAAGAAAATAAATTATTGGTTTTTTAAGTCAATGAGAGAACCACTGGTGATGCAGAAATATAGGCAGATTGTGCACCTCTGTTGCTGAGCCAATTTTACATTTACTGATGATTCAACATTCATCAGTAAATGTGATCAACACATTGAAAGTGACAAGCCTCCTGTACTTAGCAAAATAATTGGGAAGTTTATGTGTGGCAAATGTCCAACTCACTGAGGATGAGGTAAGCTCATGTAGCCACAGACTGCAGCTTCTGTGTTGTAGGAGTTAAGGAAAGAACTTACCTCAAGGCAATCAAAGCATTGTGATATGAGTATTTAGAAAATTTCTCCCTAAAACCACTTCAAGCCCCAAGTCAGACCTGTCATTTTCCCTCTGATTATTTTGTCCTCAGCAGTGGCTCATGTATCTGGCCTTTGCTCAACTCTGGAGATGTTCTGGGCTAAGCGAGGGAAGGACGCTGGGAGCGGTTAGTCTCAGTGGTCTCCATCTCTTACTCAAATGCCTGCCAGCACAGCCTGAGGGGAATCTGTTCACTGTGAAGTCAAATGAAACAAGATGACCCTAAAAGCACAAAATTTAAATTTATTTTATCTCCTGGACCTGATACTGCTTCAGATTTTCTATATGAGTTCCCCAGTTATGAGTTCCCCAATTCTGACATCTATTTTTCTATGTAAATGACTTTGTTTTCATTGATAATGGCTTGAGGTAAAACTAACTGCTACCCTCCAACTTACATTCTGTATGATCTGCTGTCCTTGACTGGAGCCCATTGGCCTGACAGTACCACTGTAGAGCTGACGGTGCTGCTTCTACTGAGGTATGTCAAAGCTCTGTTTGTAGGCGACATGCAGGAGTCTGCTGTAAAGATCTTGCTCACTTGCAGGTGCCTGAAAAGCCTTGTCTTCCTCTCCGCTTTCCAGTATTTACACTATAGACAAGACTACAAGAGTAGGGAGACAGTGTGGGGTGCACAGCATCTCAGAAAGGTGAAATCTTACCATTGCCTTTTGGAGAAGAACCAAAGGGCATGTTATGGTTGTCTAATATCCACTTCAAACAATTGCACGTGGCTCTCCATTAATGTCACAACCTGTATCCCTGTGCTGCATTGCACACTGAGTCGATGAGTTTGGAAATGCAAGTATGTATGCCTGCCCCTTAGGACTGCATTCCTATGGAATGGAATGTAATGGGGGGCTTGCGTAGAGTAGAGGGGTGCATATGAAGGAGGCTTAGGAAGTCATGGACTCATTTTTAAATTGCATGTTGGTGTTTCCTTTACAAGGGCCATTGAGAGACATGACGACAGGAAAATCCTCTTAGTCTGACCAACAGGTTCAAACAAGTTCACCTGAGAGAAGGGGCTGTGGGGGGGGCGAATAACCAAAAACCCTAGAATTGTATCTGGAGCTGTGGTCCTCTTAGTAGGAGAGCAGGTGAATCAGGAAATGGTGTTTCCGTGGCAACAGATAGACCTGGGAAGGTGACATTTGGTAATGAGAAAAATTCATTGTCAGTTCCAAGTCTATCACCACGCAAACTCCTTCTCCTTTTTCAGCCTTGTCTGCTCAGGGACCAGAAATTAAGTCCAGACACAAACAAATAAATAAACAAAGATACAAAAAAGTAGAAACCTGAAAGTCCTGATTATGTCATTCTAGGGAAGAATTTCATTGCTGATTAAAACATTGACATTATTTTGAATAATTTACAAAAGGCAGATGTCTCATTGTATTGAGTTTTTTCATGATCATTTACAATGTTCATGATATTGTACACATAACATATTTCCTGACTGCAACTAGGATCCTCCTCCAGTTAATGATTAATGTTAATTCACTATGTATGTCAAGGGTGGATATGTTCAAAGATCAGTGGGATCTCCATGGAAGGTTGCAAAGTGTAATGACTTCATTTAACAGCGGTGAACCCACACCACCCCCAAGAGCTGTGATGAATGTTCTCTGTGTCTTTCGCCCACAGAACTGGTGAGATACGGTGAGCACCATACCCCTGCCACAATGCACTTTATGTAGAGATATAGGGATATACAGTGCCCTTCATATGCATTCATGCCTTTCAGTAACTATGAACAACACTTGCTATAGAAGGGTATGTTTAATAAAAAAGAGGACTCTTCATGACAGTTAACCCTCTGGAGTCGGCTATCCCGCTGGCGGTGTTAAAAGCAATGTTCATGGGATGTATGCATATGTTGCTGATGTTACATGTGTATGTTGCCATTATAAGCAATGAAACAAGTGACTCTGTAGGCAACTTTAAATGAGAAGAAAACAGTCTGAGAAATTTGCAAAACCACTTCTAAAAAAACAACTTGAAGCATCTCTTATGTAGATGAAACTGCTTTTTGGATGATCTCATCAGCTTTATGTTTGGCATAAAAAAGAGAAGCGTATGTTATCTCCAGACCACAATGTAATTGAACATTTGTGGTTGGAACTCAAGAAAGCAGCTGAGAAACGAAAACCAAAAAGATGTGGAATACCTACAGCAGCATACCTACAGCTGCTAAGGTGCATGGTGAAAGATCACACTCAGAAGTGCCAGAACCTCATAAAACTTAGAAAATGTCTTGTCATTATAGTTATTGTGTTTACTAATTATGGGGACTGTCATAAAATCCACTATTTGTGAAGAATATGACTTTCCTTCTGTCTAATGCTATTAAGATTAAACAATGACATTATTTATTGTTATTTTTAAGTAGAAACAAAGATATAACTTCTATTTTTTTTCTTGTACAATATGTTTTGGGTCCCTATTTAGCCCAGGTTATGAATAAATACTGTATATAATATGGAAAGCACTGTACATACTTATGTATTAACATTGTGTGTTTGCGTATACACATACTAAAAGATAAAACAAGAAAGAAAGAGAAAACAACTTTCCTACTCGTGGGTCTTCTCTGTTATAATTAAATTCAGCAAACTGTCTGCAATTCTAGAATATGAATCCTCAAGTGGCTACTAATTTTCCAGTATTTGCACATGCCTCGCTATTCATAAATAATTTAGAAACTCAAGAGTTGCGACTTACGCAGAATTAAATACATTATATGTATAATATCCATATTTTTCTAACATTTAAGCCACTTACTGCAAGAAATGCCCAAGAATCGGATCTGTTTTGATACCATGTTTTGACATTAAAAAGCTTGATGGATGTAACATTGACTAGCCTACCCAGATTATTGTGTCTTTGGTGGGGAGAGTCTGAATGTGTGAATAGATATGTACATTATATAACCTAAGGGCTTTTACATGTGAATATATATTGAACAAGATTAGGGAGTTTTGAAACCCTCTTGAGATTCTCAATGGATGCTCCTGTTTGAATATCTGTTTGAAAAAAAAAAAAAAATTAAAACCAATTTTTAGGTATTATTAATTTACTTACTAAAAGCAAAAAACTTTGTAAAAAATATAAATTTTGTTTTTATGTAATACTACTTTATGTGGTATGAAAGTGGGGTGAAAACTTCATATCTACGTAATCCCATATGGGTTATCATATCTAAGTAAGGTCACAAACAGATAACCACTTTCAGTGGAAGAGTGATATAAATTCTAAAGGTGAATTTCAATAAGATGACAGCCCTATCAGTGGAGAATTAAATGCAAAGACCAGCTCCATTATATGTGACATTGCATGTTTTTCCCCATTTCCCTACAGGGAAAATAAGAATTTCACAGATATATAATGAGCAATATCCAGACCTTTGTTTTCATTTGAGTTCTGGCAAATACATAAGTATCTGAAGTCTTAGGGTCCATGATCAGTGTAATGTTCAAACTGTTTCTGGATTGATTTTGGTCAATAGTTGGAGAATCCAATTTCAGAATATTTCATGTATCTTGATGTGTTGCAGATAGGAAAAAGGCCATATATTTTTCCTGAAACTTGCTGCACCATCACATATCTCATATATGCACATCTCATCTGAAATCATTTGATTTTTTGGAATTTTGCCCAGAGACAGACATGCTTTTCAAATTAAAATGAGTATATCATCATTTTAATTTGAAAAGCATGTCCGTCTTTCAGAAACAATAACTTTATTTAATATTTTCTGTGAAGATATTATTTAAAATTTAATTTTAATTTAATGCATGAGACAAAAAAGGCTGCCTGTTGTAATGTGTGGTCAATTGGAATCTCCCCTTGTCTTGTCATGTCCAGTGAGTTCAGCATAAATTTGGCTCACTCTACTACAGCTTGGCACACAAGGATACTTTCTGATGCCCAGTTCCATGTGGCCCACTGCCATTGGGGAAAAAAGAACATGGAGGAATGAATAATTAAATAAATCAAATCAGTAGCATCAGGTGGTACAGTGACCATGCAGGATGTGGGCAGCCACAGGATGGGACTTTGCACAGCGGTGCCCCTGGGGATGTCTCATAACCCACAGGCCCCATGTCCATGACCGTCACCTGCACTTCACTCCCTGTCCCACTCGTCCCTCACACACCACTATCAGCAAGGCTGAAGCCAAGACAGATTAGCATTCATTCAGAGGCCTCTCTTTGGGTTATATCCAGTACCCCACCTTCAGCACTTCTCAATCATGTTGATGACTCGGAGTTGCTCAGGGACCAGGCCCTTTTCCATCTAATGAGGCCCCTCTGAATACAGGGCTAACTGGGGCTCTGTGGGAGCCAAAACCCCTCCAGGTGTTCACAGTTTTGAATATTCATTTTTAAGTCTGTTTAATGAATTTTACAGACCACATATGCATTCAACAAAATGAATTTCAAAAAAATTCATATACAGACTATTGATATTTTTTTGGTCATTTCTTTATTTTGGTTTGTTTTGATGAGGAAGATGTCAAAGCTGATTGGCTGATAGAATTGTGCTGCCTTTAATTTCATTTGTCCAAAGAACACAATTTGGGATCATCCACTTTTTCAAGGGGAATATTTGTTCTTACATATGCATCTATCAAATCATTATTGACATCCTCCCACTCTCAAGGCTGTCTTTTCCTCTGCATTTGCTGACAGATGATTTCCCCTTCACCACATCAATTGCACTCTTCTTGTGTGTTATTGAGATTTAAAATGCTCATTTTTGTCTTTTGCAGGTGATTTATTGATAAGTTGCAAGCTGTGCAAAATAAATTAAATCTGTCTGTTTGCAGAATACCCTGCAGATACTGTTGCATTATGTCACTCACACATATTCTCTTTGTAGGGGACAAATTTCCTTTCCTCCTCCCAAAGGCTTAATGATGTTTTTGGAACACAGTTAGGTGCTAATTGTGCAAATTGTTTAAAGACTGTTCATAGTTTAGTGCTTACAGCAACACCTGGAGAGCAACCATTAAAATACAGGTTTAAGTCAGTGTGGATCACGTGGTTTAGAAAAACTGTCGGCCCCAATAATAATTTACCAATATCACTTTGTTGCCTTGTTCATTTTCAGGGTCACATTCACTGACTGCTTGGACTTGAAACTGAAGCCCAAGTTCAACTTGACACATGTACTATAATACCCAGATCAAACTCAGCCCAAAGATTATACCTTTATCTGTTACCAGACCTCATCTGAGTCTAACCTTTTGTTGGGAGGAGGAGGCCTTTAACAAAACAGTTTTTACAGGTATTAATGAAATGAAATCAAAGTCAGCAGCTAACATGTATCAAAATTATCTCAACATGTACTGCATAAAAAGATCCATACAGATGAATAAAACCTATGGTATGTAACGTTCAACGGCTTAAGAAAAGAATACAACACAGACCTTCCTTGTTGGGAAAACGGTGCACTGTATGATGAATAAAGTATTTACAAGTAAACTAGTCGAAAAATTCAGCTCAACTGTTCAACAAAATAAATGGTCATTTTTTTGAAAACAGAGGGCAGTTGGTGAATATAAGTTCTTCCTCTCTGAATAAATAAGTAAATAAATATATATTCCATTCAGACTTGACATGTTTGGTAGCCTTAACAACATTACCTCCCTTTGCATATATATCATTAATCCAAAATGGGATTTTAGCCCAGACAGCAGTGTATTTAAAACCTGACACTCAGAAACATTGAGCCTTGCCTTAACTGAACTTGAATGCTACACTGTCATTATAAGCCACAACCAGCTGAATCCTCACCTGTTTCATTGAAACGTTTCAACTTTATTTTAAAAAGTTATATTTTTTTCCACTTGGTAGAGATGTGAACAGTTCATGAGATGCATGCATGAGATGCATGGGGCAATGTGAAGACAGTTATTACATTATTCATTGAAGTTATCATCACTGATTAAAAAAATACTCACCTAATAAAGTACTAAGCATTATTACATTATCAGTTTAGCAAATTTATTACATTATCCAGAAGTCATTATGCTGTCTGGTTTTATTACATTGTAAAAGCAACATTTATTACATTATAAAAAAGTTATCACGTTATCTTGAGTTATTATATTATTGGTTGTCACAATGCTTACATAATAATGTTCTCTACAAAGCTTTTTGATCAGACTTCAAGGGTTAAGGAATGAACTTTTTTAAGGATTTATTTCCATATGTATCCATCTCCTCCTGTTTAGCTGCCTTGCACACACCTCCACTGCTCCCCAGACAAAAAAAAAACATTCAGGAAGACTGATATGCCTACTCTCTTAATTATTTACTAATACATTTGATAATAACAGTGAAGCGGTTCTTTCTTTGTCTTCCTCTGAATTCTGCTTTAACTTCCTACATGACTTCAACATGAGCCTCGCAGACAAGTTGTACCAACTGACAGAAATTTCACAAAGGTCAGACAGATGTCAGGCTATGTTAATCCATACTCCTGTGGCCATTGCTTTCTTTACTTTGCCAAACTGTATCCAGTAAGCCAGAACTGAAACTCCTCAGAGTGACAGTCACCTGGAAACACAGTCTGAGCAGGATCCACAGCACAAATCCACTAGTCCTCAAAGGATGACTTCATGGAAAATCTAAACCTCAACGTGTTCTTCCGCGTCTTGCACTTCAATACGTATGCATGTTGAAAAGCAAGAACTGGTTTCACAGCAGAGAAATCTGTTTCCTTTAACAATGTCAGCACATGACTCTCTCTCTCTGTAACCCACAGAAGATTCGTAGACACTTCATTTAAAACTCCCTGTAACAATTTCACATATTACCCCCAATCTCCATGTGAGCCTTTGAAGAATGTACAGGTGGTATGCTTACACATTTCACTCTATAACTGTCAGAGTGTATGCATACTTTTGACCGCCAGGAATAATCAGAACAGCAGATACATTTAAACTAAATACCAATATAGAAAAAAAGACCTTAAAGAAAAACAACCAAATATGATGCACAATTTTTAAAAAACACAACAATAACACAACATAACAAATGAGTTTGCATAATACATCATAATTATACGTTAAGTATCATAAACCTTTTAAGACGGAGCCTAGTGCTTCTGTAATGGAAAAACAAGCCAAACAAATTTTCTTGGGTCACATTATACTTCCGTCAATAACTCTAATACTCTCTATTGTAATTATGAAAAAACGCTGGATGCTATGCTTAAAAAAAGGTGCATTTATTTGGCTGGGTTTGACACAGCTCATGTCAGCGTTTTATAATGCACAATAAACCAAGGATCAAACAATAGTTTCAATATCACCACTTGAACAATGTGATTATTCTAAACAACCCAGCTGAAGTTCACCAGCTCCTATGTATTTCAAAACATAGAAAAACAGATGCATACAATGGGCAAAGATAAGAGAGTGGTGAGATACTGTACAGTGAACGGAGTAGGATTAGCTTTTACTGACAGTCTTTAAAGATAGTGATCAATGAATTCCAACTGCTGTGTCCATGTAAAACAAGGCTGTTAACCAAAGCTGGACTTCAACTAGAGGCAATTGCTAAAACACACACGTGCACACACACACACACACACACACACACACACACACACACACACACACACACACACACACAGACACACACAAAGAACTGGTGAGACTTGACAGACAACCACTATCTACACAGCTGCCATTGTAACTGCTTCTTGTTTAAGTAGGAAGTAATGACAATGTTTGTTTGGGTCCATTCCATAAACAATCGCTGTATGAAGATCCAGAGAAGTATATATACAGTGTATACTTCTATGGAAACCAATAATTCCACAATGAAAACTAACATACTGTAGGCTACATATGCCTACGTATACAAGCATACCTTGGTGGAGTCATTTCACAAGATGTAACAAAATAAATCAGTTCATATTATTTTTTTATTTATTTTCATATTAATTTTGGGGTATATGAAACCTTTACTCAATAATTCTATACAGCCTACTTAAGATGATCCAGACCCATCTCTTGATAAAAGTGGGGTATTCCTATATTATGAAAGGCTTTGACAACATCAATATATGTATTCAGAAAGGCTATATTTTATGATAAGATCTGCAACATGACATTATTGTGAGCAAAAAGCCTAAAATTTCTTTTAGCACCCACTAGGCAAGAACAAAGTAAATACGGACTCCCCAATGTCTTCAGTACCTTTCATGCACATCACTCTGTAGTGTCACTCATGTGAAGTCAGAGGTTTGAGTCATCTGAGCATATTGTGTCACATTGTATTGCATAGTTAGTGTTATATAGTGTTGAATATTCAAAATGTTGTTGTTTGGATACATCAGGTTGGGCTTTAATGAACTTTTTATGATTCTGGCTTATAGTTATCATATATGGGACATTCGGTTTTAACCTAGTCAGCGGTTAGGCTGTCATTCCCAATCCTTCTGCTCAGGTGATCTTCTGAAGTGAATTTCACAAGTGTTCTTTTGCTTTCAATAATATTGTACTGTCAACATTAAAAGAATCTAGAGTTTAGAGGCAACTCCCAGACCACTGTGGCAACATCAGAATTCATCAAAACCGACAACACTGGGGAACATCAAAAGGATGTCTTCTTTTTGGAGGTGCATTGTTTCGATCTTTATGGCTGGTAGATATACCATAGAAAGGTTTTAAGAGAGGGTGGTTTGTAAAGCTCTGTCCTCATATATAAAGGACACTAATCTAACATGATATCATAGGTTCGTGTGCTTTGTTAGGTTACTTCACCAACTAGTAATGCCCTTTACATAGGAGTCTATGAAAATGGCATATGACTAAACACTGTCAAAGACTAAAATAAGTACCATGATTCTCCTTTGTCATACTACTTTTATTAAAATGGATCATTCATTTGAACCATGCATTGAATCTACACAGTACAAAAAGAATACTGTCACCATCCAAAAAATGTTTAATCACTGGTATATAAGAGGAGGTCTGTAAGTCATATGTATGTGTCAGCGATGGAGGTAAAATGTGCCATGGCTTCACAGTTTTCTTCAGTACACAGCACCCTATGACACAAGAAACTCTTAGAAAAGGAGAGAGAATAAACAGTTACTTCTTTCCCTTTGTCTCCACAGCCGCTGACTGTTCAAGTTTTTCTGCCTTCAGTCAGCCAGAGTTTTCCTCCCTAACCTTTGTATATGTGTCTCTAAGCTGATGCAACAATTATCAAGGAGAGAATAACAAACATGCCAGAAACACAAGGCAATAGAAATGATCTCTTACTTGGTTAAGCCTGTTAAGATACATCTAACATACTTGTTAAGGTGAAGAAAGAATGAGGGAAAAATCTCTGTACATATATTTTATAATCATTAAATCGCATCACATATTTAAACAGTTTTGCATTCATAATGCATACCTTCAGCTGCTAACAATAATTAACCTGAGGTCTGTGTGGCAGTGGGGAGGCTGCTCCTTTTGTCATAATTCACACAACGGCACTGTGAATATGTAAATCCAGCCTCTGTGCTTTCAATCAAGGCAGGAATAAAAGAGCGAGAGAAGAAAATCTCTGACAAAAGCAAGGAAGGATTTTTTTTCAAGTTTCAAGTTTCCTCTTATAATTACTGTCAGCCTGTTTCCTGTTGTTTTTGGATAATGGAAATTATTTGAAGCATATTCATTCATCATAAAGTGTAATTAGTTGCTAATTACAGCATGCTAATTACATCTGAGGAGGCACCCAGGGATGATTCACGTTTGATAATTCCTGAGGCGGCCTCCTGGTGACATTCTCAGCCCCCTCCCAACTCCAGCGCCAGCATCACCACAGACACACGCAAACCCATTGACAGACTCATATCCCCAACATTCCTTCCTCACCTGCTCTGATGAATCCATTGATCCTGCCTTGTAAAGGCAGTAGATCATTATCTGTACCTGAGACGTCTTGTCACAACTGTTGAAGAAGTCTCATTCGTAATAGAAACCCTGCATTTACCACTGTGCTTCCTGGACACTTGTTGGGTGAACGGTGATAGAAATTGACATTTTTATACATTCGATGAGGTCTGGAGGGATCTTAATAATAGCCTACAAAAGCACTGTTTACCATGAATGGGGCCTTTGACCAATTAAGTAATTTATGGCTTCAACCACTCAGACAAAAAAATGACATCTGGGGCCATACTTATCAAGCATCTCAGAATTACTCCTGAGTCCCACCAAAATCATTTTCAAAAAGAGAGAGTGGATTTACTTTCATGACATGAAGTGCCTATATGAATGATGATGCATCCCAAATGCTAAGAAAATGGCTGATAAATGCAGTCATTAAAAGCAGCAGTGTTGTCATACCGCTAGACTTCATGAACGCGATGAAACATTTTGTAGATGTCAGTAAATACCAACAATTTTGCATGGATGGTTTCCATTCTTGATCAAATTGAAAGCAACATAAACAATTATTTAAAATTGTTTTGTTAACATTCACAATGATAAAAGATGTTTGTCTAGACTATTTTGTTTTATTTCTACTTTGCAGTTGCCCCAATTCCCAAATTCTACTGAGGATAACAGTAGAGGAAATCCCACATATGCCAAATGTGAGTCCACAGTTTGCAACTTTTCAGGGCATTTGCAGATTTCGCTATGGAGAATGTAAAACCTCCTCTTCCATCGGCCCGATTTCCATGTTCACAATGCTATGCATGATCTTATATGCACTGTAGATGACATAAATATTATGTTTAATATTGTATGAGTCATAATATTGTTTGAGTTATTTCTCATTCATTCCATGTATGTGTCCTGTACTACTATTATTGTTTGTTGTACCGCTACTGTTGGATGGTATTTGTTGTTGTCACCTTGACATTCTATGAAAGCACTACGAGAGAACCAAATTCCTTGTATGTGTAGAAGCATACTTGGCCAAGATCTTTGATCCTGATTCTGATTCTAACTCTGAGGTGCTGCTGACAGAGATGTATATATTTCCCTTTTCTCATCCTTTCTTTCATATCAGGGTTTTTTTTTTGCAGAATGTGGTGAGGAGCTGAGCAATTCAGTTGTTTCCAGGAAATTGAGAAAGCACAACAATAGTTCTTGGGAAAAAGAGATTTCAGATTATCTCTGCTTATATTATACCGGTTGAGGAGCTCACTAACAGTACTATAACAATATGAGATTAGCCTAGCAAACAGATGTGTCAAAGAAGGAAGTGAATGTTGCTTTTGCTAAACCTCAGCTGGTACACATGAGCGGATAATCAGATAATAACTTCACTTTAGGGTAGAATGAAGTTCATTTTTTCATACGTGTTTAAGCCTCCTACATGTCTTTTTTCAGATAGCTGCTGTCTTTCTTCACAGGTGCAGGCGAATTACATTCAGCAGACCTGTCTTTTAATCATTGAAGATGCTAGAATAAATTATTAGTTAATAACATCTTCCATAATATTGCAACAAAATACATAATTGGACCAAATATATTCTTTCTAAATTTTACATTAAATTGCTGATCATGTTATATAACAAGAAGCACTCATGCATTGGCTGGCTTTTCAAAATGATATAATATGTGATTAATTTCCATAGTACAATAAACATACTTGCACAATCTGTGATTGTTTTTTGGATGTCATTTTTATGTTTTAGTGAAGAAAGCATATCAGAGGCTTATTTTAATGAAACACAGACATTGTCATCTGTCAGAAACATCTGTGAGGAACAGATTGCTCCTGCCTGGATCTTGGATTTGATATACCTTTAACGCTTCTTCTTGGCAGATTGGCATTTCTCAAATTCATTAACTGACACTCCTTTTCAAAATTCTGCATTGTGTCTGTATGGGGGAATTAACAATAGGCTCCACTGGTCTGTGTGTTTGGACTTGGTCGAGACAACGTGTTATGTTTTCAAAGTTAATTTTCTTTCCAAAATATTTTACAGTGACATGCTTCATATTATCCAGTGGGGAAGAAATATCACCAGCACCATCTCAAGGTAGTAGTAAACACTGACAGCCATATGCATTTGCAGTATGTTTACTAGCCTTACACATTGTCATCATGTGTTGTAAGGGTGTTTTCTTCAGAATCACATAGTTTTGAAAAGGTCCAGTTTTTTATAAAGCTTTTTTGTTAGAGCAATGCATACCAATTTTGAATCTGAGCCAGAGACCCTCAAAACCGGGTCACATATTGTGTTACAGTTTGCATTAGTTGCGGCTTTGCACATTTAAGTCTGGAAGAGAATTTTCCTCTTCAGATGTAACAGGACTCTGATATGTTTTGGAAATATTTCCCTTCCATATGATCTTAAACTAAACAAAGGCCTTTTAGGTTTCTAAGAATCAAACTAATCTAACTAATCCTTTAACAAATTACTTTATCCAAAATTTATCTTAAACTCATCTTAAGCCACTGAACATTCATCAGATCACTAATACTTCCATTATGAGAACTGTTGAGCCATTAAGGGTTTCACATGCATTTACATTCTTCCTTGTTTTCATTACACCAGCACAGATGATCCGTGTAAACAATGGGAAATCAGGCAAGATCAGCCTTGGACTGGGAATGGACTTCCACGTGTTCACTTCAAAGCCTTTCCGTTTGAGTGGAAGCAGGTGTGTGTGGCATGGCCCTTGAGGTGGTTACTGCTGGGGGCAGGGGGATGGGGTGGAAGAGCGGTTTCGAAAATCCCTTGTTTCTTTCTGATCAGACCCATTTGGACATGGGAGGAGGGGGGATGGGTGTGGAACGGAAACCTATGTAGGAACGGTAACCTATGTAAGTCGCTTTGGATAAAAGCGTCTGCCAAATGAATAAATGTAAATGTAAAATGTAAATGTGTGAAAGGGGGGCTGTTACTGTCAATTTTCCTTTGCTTGGAGGCACTGCTGATGGCACGAACACAGCTGCCTTAACATTTTATACATGTGTGTGTATATATATATATATATATATATATATATATATATATATATATATATAAGGATCTTTTTCTCCACTCACCTCACTAACCCCAGCTCAGCACAGTTAGTCAACTTCTTGGTGGCTGCTTGTCTCTTTCACACTACTGCTGGTGTCTGTCTGTTACTTTCCTCTCAATGAACTGCATCTTCTTCTGCCGGGCAGCTACCTTTTCATTCAGCACTTTTTCCTTTGTTTGCTGTCTGGTGGTTCAAGTATCTTTATTTTAGGTCTTTGTGTGGGTAGAATGCACTTTTGTTTGTTATATTTGTCTGGAATAGGTCACTTGGGTCTTTGTTACTTTTCATTAATGAAGCAATCTGTCTAGTCTTGTGTCAAAAAACATTACTTTTACATTATTTTATTTGCACTCTTTGTGATTGCTTCATGCTGTTGGAGGAAACGTAGTAAATACATTAAAACACTCCATATACTCTACTATGGAGATGAGTTTTTTTCTGTTAGAGGAACTATTTATTTATTTATTTTGTTTGTCACACTACAAGGCTACTGTAAGTCAGGTGTGTGATATGTCAAAGGATTTAACGTATGTCCCTGTTAACCAGTTTATTCAGAGCCTGCCCCATGGGTATTAATGTGAGAATATTTATACACTGTACTGTATGGGAAGCAATAAAACCTCTTATTTGCTGCATTTTTAAGTGAAAGTGACCCTCTGGGTGTTTTTTTTTTTCTTTTATCTCTTCAGGTGTAAGCAACAAGAGTCCCTTGGTATTTCTACACAACATGTTCCTGTAAATTGGAAAATTGTTAATATTATATTGCAATGTAGATTTTGTGAATATCTATAAAGCAGAGAGTCAGCTTGAGAAACTTCAGTGAGGCTGGACTTCTTTTTATTTGATCATTTATCAACACAACTCTTCAGGAAAAAAAAAAACCCAGAGGGGTCAAGCTTATATAAGGACATGTCACCAATGAGGAAATATTGCAAAATGACAGCAGTCAGGAGACACAAATTCATGGCTAGGTGTTATAATGAGGGCAGGGGTGTGCTGAGTTTTGTGTCAGATCGTTGTCATAGAAACACCTAAGCACCATTTTTATGAGCTTTTTATGTATGGACTAAGAACAGAGACTGATTGAGTTTAGAATCTTGGGTGCATCATTTTATAAGCACAGTTCATGTAACAGGTGCACGTTTTACAATTTCATCAGCTTCCAGTCAAACACGAGAATTTTCTCCCTCAGTTATGGATATATGTAGCCAAACATATTTCTCTTGATGACTGAAATAGGTTTTTCAACACTTTACCAATTCATTGCTTCTTCTGATTCTTTTTTAAAGTGAACAACATGGAAACCTTTTGATCAACAAAATCAAAACAAATTTTACACTAATGGTTTGGTCAAATTGGTGCCATTTGCCAGTGACTATTTATATCTGTAGCTGTTGTGAAGTCAACACAAAAGGCATGGTCCAATTAGCTATGCTATTTTTGTTCCCTATTTAGACATCCCCCCTTTAAGTATTTGGGCATTGTGCATATTTTGCTTTATGCTTTGAGCCTCACTCTCAGAGTCCTATCAGTTGAATGAATCTAAAAAGAACGGAAGACATTTGGTCTAAAAATTGAAATCCTACTGTTCTCGATTTGAAAACCACTGCTTGCCTGGTGTCTGCAGCATATCAGTAGCAAAGGTGTCATATCAAAATATTTGGAATGCTGAAATACATTTAAGTGAGGGCCTAATAATTAAAGGTTTGATGAGAATGTCCTAATATGGACACTGTACATCGCACCATGAAATTGCCATAATCAAGTACTATCAGACCAACTGTCAGTGCTCCGCCCCCCTGGCTGTGTGTTTGTGTTCTTCCCCTGTCCATGTGCTTTTGTTTTTCCTTGTGTTCCGGCCCTGCCCCGCTCTCCGCCCTGTCTCCGCCCACCTGATCATCTTCGCCCGCCTGCCTGCACACCTGCTTCCCATCACCTCATCAGCCCTACCCTATATTTACCCTGCTTTTCTCTGTCTTGTTGCCAGTTCGTCTCAGTATCCTGTTTCGTCCTTGCCTTCTGTTACTCGGTTTTTCCACGGTCTTCTGTCTCCCGCCCAGAGTCTCTGTGTTTGCCCGCTGTTCTGTCACGTGAGTTCTGTTAGTCTGTTTTCTGTTTCGTCCTGTCTTTGTGTATCCCTGTTTGTGCGAGTCTGCTCCCGCCTGCTGTTCTGCCTCCGCTCCTGTTGCCGGCCTGCCCGGTTCTGCCCCTGTCCAGACCCTGTTTCCGCCTGCTCAGCCCCGGTCCAGCCTGCCGTTCTGCTTCGGCTGCCTGGGTTGCCCGTGGTTCTGCCCCAGCTCCCTGTTGCCGGTCTCCCTGGTTCTGCCCCTTCCCAGACTTCACTCCCGCTTCTCGTCTGCCCTGCTCCGGACCTGCCTGCCCAGTTTGTGACCCCTACCTGGCCTTCGGATCTCGTCTCTGCCTGCCGCTCTGTTTTGGTTGCCCCGCTGCCTGCCTGCCCGTTGCCGACCCTCGCCTGTCCAGACCACGTGCTTGCTCTGTTTGTTTTTGGACTGACTTCCCTGGTTTTGACCCTGCCTGTCTTTTACCCTGTCCTCGTCTGCTCCTGTTTTGGGGCTCTAATAAAGCCACTCTGCCACTCACCTCCGGGTCTGCGTGTGAGTCCTCACCCCGCATCCCTGACACCAACTTACTGGTTTATGTGGAGCTCCACAGATCACACACGGGCTAAAAAACAGTATAAATTTGGGGCCCAAAATACCACAATAAAACTCTTTTCCAAAATGGCTGGACAACAACTCAGTTTTTCATATGGCGCCAGTGATATCATCATTATGTTTGTTCTGCAGGAGGTATTGTTCCTGTATGAGTTATATGAAGGCCTAATATCAGGGTAACACTTTTGTTTACATTTATTAAATATGTGGTACATACACAAATGACAAACATTTATAAACTCTGGAAAAATAAGAACAAACTCAGTTTTTTCCCTATCTAGAATTATGTGTACGTTTTAGTGAAACAGCTGTATGAGTCCACATTGTGCTGCCTGACTCACAGCCTTTCAAACCATTGTCTGTATCCCCTTTTTACTGCTCTGTGTTTTATAATTGTGATGAGAACAACAACAAAATCTAGGTAAACAATAAAGATGATGGATGGATGGATGCATGATGGATAAAACATGTCATATTATGTTCACAGGCATGAATAAAAGAAGTACCCTTCCACAATGAGGAAATCTGGTCATCTGCCTTTGTTTGAGGACAGACCTTTAAAAACAAAGACTGATAGCACTTATCGGGCCCTATGTACCAGGACAATTAAGTGATTAGAAATTGAGCACAATGGTTGAACTGAACCGATATATAAACAATGTAAATTCAAAGGTCACCGCTGGCATCGAATCAATAAGAGGCAATTTCTGATTTAAAAAAAACATGTGGAAGGTAGATTTTCCTTCCAGATAAGAAGCATAGCAAAATAAATACAGTATACCACAGCAGTGTTTGCAGAATGGTCCTGTGATGTCACAGAAACATTGTGTTGAAATTGCAGCACGACAGTATCTTATTACACCACTAGTCAGGCAAGCAATCAGCACCAGTCCTTCTATTGTGTGGCTATGATGATTTCAGTTAGTTTCTCTGTACCCACCTGAAGTTGTTCAGCAATTGTTGGATGTTGGATACATTGCCATTAGCATTATTCAATCATGTATACTGGCATTAGATATAAAGTCTGACCTGTACTATTTCTAATAATCTGTGTGAAAAAAGTATTTGTAAGAATGATTTATCACCAATTGTTCATGAAAGAAAAACAATTAATTCCCCAACAATTGTCCAGTGTACCTTTGGGGCTAGTAACGCTAACTGACAGAAAAGGCTATACAGCACAAAATCCTTCCTCCTGTAAAATGCCACAATCCTGTTTCCTGTTCATGGCTTTGACAATGTGAAGCCATGTAAGAATGCCTCTGAGTTTTCCAGTTCATTTCAATATGTGTCTCAGGAGCAACAACACAAGAGAGAAAGTCAGGCGCATGCGTTCATCCATGAACAAGATGTCCTCTCGGATTTGTCTAAATTTAAACCGCTGATTCAAGCTTCATAACCTTTCTGATGATCCCACTGGGTGAGTTCTGTCTGTCAAAGGTTTATGTGTGTATGAATGTGGGTTATGAAGGTTTTACTGGTTTCAAAAGGAAATCACATACAGCTTAATACATAGAATTGACTTCTTCATGTGCCTCCTGCACACTTACATATGATATGCCCACTGTTCTGGGCCTGGGGTGCATCCACAACATTTCAGTGAAGAAACTGTCCTGTGCTTGATTGACTGTGTTCACTTTATGTCAATGAGGATATTAGATGGCTATTCTGTGGCCTCGCTTTGACCGGGCAATACCAAACTGGTCATTCTCTGTCTGCCCTAAAATTATTTATAATCTATGTAGTCAGACAGTTATCTGTATTCAACCACTAGCATGATCTTACATGTTTTGGAAGACTAGAAATTAAGTTATTATAGTTTTCCGATGAGATTCAATTCAATAGTTACACATGACAATTATTGCAACTGATTGTACTGTATCTTGCCTACTATCTCACCGTCATTTTTAATAACATTACTTCCAATGGAGAAATGTGGATAATGGATGTTTAGCACAGAGTTTTAGTGCAGGTGATTAAAGCTTCAACCAGAAAAATGAGCACAACAATTTAAATTTCTCTAATTGGACATCTGTTCCATCACTACAGGTGTTGTATGACCTAAAATCGCCTCAATTCAGTTTTCAGCAAGCACTGTGTCTATATCCGCTGGAGTACACAGAGAAATGCAGTACACACATCAGTTGGTCTTTAAAAACTTTAAGGGGATTTTACATTTACATTTCATTTTACAACTCTTTTCTATGCTGTCTATTCCCATACACAGAAAGTATGAACAACTTTCCCACATAGGAAGGGATGCAAAGAGATACAGCTTGTGGAAACTACACAGGCACACACTCAATCCACAAGAAACAAGATACATATCAACTATGCAATAAACTATGACCACAAACATGTATATAGTATAGCATAGACATATTTAATTTTTACTAAATCCAGGCAAAATATTTCAAATCACTCCTATTCTTATAAACCTTGTTACCACCTGGCATGTGACTGGATTCATGATTAATACACAATGCTCTTTGGTCTAAACTGAACCAGGTGTGGTCACACTCTGCAGGTGTTCAATGATTCAACCAGATTCTAAATAAAAACCACTTGAATTTTTCAGAACCCGATGCATTGCACTTAGATTGCCACGCCAGCAGGTGAGATGTGCTGGTGAGTTTTAGAGCAGGTGCCAAAAACACCACTGTCGTCATAGCAACCAAACTACATCAACGCTGACAGGTTGAGGTAAAATTGAACTTTGTCTGTTTCCGTTCCTTCTTCAACTCACCGCCTTAAAGCTTTAAAGATAAAAACTGTGCTGATGTGCTTGAGATAAGCAAAGTAAATGTATTAAAAAATGGCCTCAAACAACCAGCAAAGTCATCTCATGCTATATCAAAGGCATTTTTTTGATGAAATGGTAAAACATGAATCAATAACACATGTAAAACAGCAGTATGCCACGCTCTGCTCTGGCCCCAGTTTGTAGCGGCTTGTTCTCGCAACAGAATCTGTGATTAAGGTTAAACATGAGTGGTGTTTGACATCAAAAGGAACATCCTGCTTAATCATTTAAACCCCCCCCCCCAACCCCCACCCCCCACACCATTCCCTGAAGGTGACAGTTCTTCCTCTCCAGGGGACAGCTGAAGCGCTCCTTGCACAGATGTTTGGAATTTCCAGCCAGACGACGCTGTGTGAAGGACCCTGAAGGAGACCCACTCAAATCGCTCCCCATCGCTGGTGCGAGACGAGGAGAGGAAAAGATTTGCTTTCAGTTTGAAGCTTCTTTTTCATCCTTCCCAGAAAATGACCCATTCTGCCTCCATTTCCGCACATCTGCTCCAGGGTAGGCGCAGACAGCATTAGTACTGTGGATGCAATATGATGCTCTCAAAGTGAAAGTATTAAGACTTGAATTACCAGCAAAATATCCACTTTCAAGATTTTATTACATTATACACATTTGAAATACCATTTACAGGTATTACTTGTATCATAATATTCTTTTGTTACACCTAGAAAATATAGTCCTCAGTAGTGACATATACAGGTATCAGACTAGGTAAATAAAGACCTTGTTGGTCTTCCGTGTGACTTATATATTTCATATGACATTTGTGTGTACATTGGCTTTAGAGCTAGCACACACACACATGCACACACACACAAACACACATGCACACGCGCACACGCACACACACACACACACGTGCACATGCACGCACGCACGCACGCACACACACACACACACACACATACATTGTCTCATATTTTCGTCTCATATTTTCTCAGCTTTACGGTAATGCAGAGTGAGAATGTCAGAAGATAGTTTGTGTCTCTGTGTTTCACCTGAGTGAAATGAGAAGGGGGGAGCTTTGAGCAAACAGTCTCTCCCAGTGACCTGAGGTGTGGTTTGAATGCATGGTGGAAGATGAGCTCCAAATGAATAGTGATAACATCCACCCAAGGAGTCACCCAGTCAGACAATCCGCTGACCTCTTTATGGAGAAGCAAATTCATTTTCTGCACTGACTCCTGATGACAGTGCGGAGGAGGTTTTACAAATACAAATGTAGTCTGTGACTTTGAGTGTGTGGAATGGTGCAGTAAAGGGGGGGAGGGAGGTGTCTGCCATTCGGTATTCACTGGGATTTATTAAGTTTGTTTGAAAACACACTTTGGCGTGTACATATTGCCAATGACTCTTCATCCTGTGCCTTTTTCCTTTGCAGGCACAAAAATGAAACAACGCTTTTATAATACCATGTTGGCTTATTCCTGTTATTCTGGGAGTGTGGACCCTCTGGTTATGAGGTGCTTATATTTATTTAAGCATTCCTTCAGATATTTTTGATAAGTGTTGGCATTCTGTTATTAGATTCTGAGGGTGACAGCATACCCATTTTTGCCCTTGTTTGTGTACAGTGCCGCTACTACAGCCAGTAAGCGCTATCGATAGTTAGGTTGAGCATGCATCCTAGCTCAGTCACGGGGCAACTGGACAGTCCATTTTAGGGTCATGACTGGCAAACTAATGAAATAATAAACTGTAAAGTATTGCAATCTAACCAGTAGTCAATCTAACTGCATGGTTTTTGGCCTTGGTTACAAACATACGCCAAGCCAGTAGGGTATGGGGTGGGTGCATAGGGGGTGCAGTGTAGGGGGATGGGTAAAGTAGGGGGGGCAAAGTAATCACAGTCATGGGTGCCATGTATAACTGGGCTACAAACTTAAGAATTTAACTATGACATCACCACAATGATTATCTATCAAGAATGTGCAGGGAAGTAACATTAAAGAGGGATATCACTGATGGCAGAATTGAAACTTTTCATCCAGGTGATGGGTAGACTTCCCTAAATATCCTTTAACAGATTTTAGACTGTTATGAGGAGAAGGAGGATTATTTTAGAAAGCCCTTGTCCATCTTCTCGGTCTCTACAAGATATGATATAAGAATTTTACCATACTAGATACAATACTGGTAACGTGATTTTAATAAGATCCATTTTCCCACTTACCTCACTACTGGTGAACATGTTTGTCAGCCTTCCTATTTCTCATGTTGTTCAGATATTATCTCTTTTGTCAACCTCAATTATGGTTAAGTACAACAGTTTATGCACACTTATACATATATTGCCTGATGCATTTTTCTAAAAAAAAAAAAATAACAGTGATTGTATCAGATATTTTGCGATGCTTACCTTTGCCATGACAAAAGTAGCATAACACATGACAGTATTGGTACATTTTTATATGCTGCCACTAACTATCCAGCATTGCATTGTTTGATTTTACCACCATATTAACGAAGCATGGGCTTAGCCCTGAATGTCTTCAAGTCCTAGCTATGTCCCTGATTAATGCAGCGCGAGACTAATTTATACAGCATTCTGCTGCAGTGGGCTTTGGTGCACATGTTGAAATTTAAAGAGGAAATGTAGTGAGTAAACTCACCTGCTTACCAAAATGTCAGCATCATTTCCACAGCGCCACAGCCCTGCACATGAGGCTGAGTCTTCTCAGCATGCTGCAACCATCCTTTACATTGCGCTGCTCACCTGACAGGACATTTGCCAGGGCTGAAGAAGACATCAAAGTGCCATCGATCTTGTGAATCGGTGCCTTTGTCATGTTAAATTACACAGTCCAGGGGAGGCGAGCCTTTAGAGTCTGGGCTGCTGTCATAAATCGCAAGGTGTGAATCACTCCCGCTGACAGTCAGGGAAAATGCCACCTGCAAACAAACTTTATAATTGAAATAATTAGAGTGGACTCAATGAGACATATCGTCTTTTGATCCAAATGGTGTACAAAATGTGTGGAAGTTTTAAATCTTTAACACTTGTCATCCTGGGAAGGTGATTTTAACACCTGGAATTGTCAGTGTTCAAAACTGATGGCACTCTGAATGCTCCAAGCAATTACCCTGCCCACAATGCCACTCACACTTGATGACAGTTCTGTGCAAAAAAAATCACTTTCAGATAATCCATTTCTGAAATTTTGAGAATATTTCTGGATTTACGGCCTGCAGCGAAAGGACCCAGGATACTATTTCAGGATTTGAAAGGCTTGGACTCACCCACTATTGATTCCCCCAAAAAGACAGCATTTATGGTTGAGAAAGAAGAAACTTGCTTGATAGGCTACTGTATAAAGGCCACTCACATGGCCCAGGGCATCACAAGTGCTGTAGGTCATGTTTACCATGTAATAAGTATAGCATATAAAATATGTTGGTGAACATAATAACTTGTATCCATACATTGTAACCTGCTGATTTTTCTCCGTCTGAGATCAGCTAATGCAAGCATAACATTGAAATCTACATTATTTTGGTGTCCCTGAGTACCACCAAATGAGTAATGGATACAACAATATATGGGCAAGGAGGAGGAAACCCAACTCCTGTTTACTTTTGCTGTTTTTGTGACTTCCTGCTTTTATAACATTGACCCAGTTTGCCAGGTATTGTTCAGACACAATGACACAGTCAGTCAGTCATCTAGTTGTCGCCTTGGTTTCATTTGCTTGGCACGTCTCGACTGCAGCCTCTGTAAACACTAACCCGTACAATAATATTGCTACTTTGCCATATTTATTTCATAGTCCACACAAGCACTTTGCTCTGCAACATACACCTCATCAAACAAAAAATTCTTTGTTGAAATCCACGTACATTGACAAGAGGACTGGAACGAAACACCTCTCAGAATACTTGAGATGATATGTTCCCCTTAACAAACTTTTTGACTGTTAATTACAAGTGAATATTTACATTTACAGTTTGTCATTTAGCAGAAGCTCTTATCATATCAACTTACAAAGAGAAAAAACAGAGTTCATGCAATAAAACTGCAGGAAAGACAGTACATACAGGAACATACATGTTTTTTGATTTTTCAGTAACGGTTTTTGAAGGACTGACGTCAATTGTGTTGGTCAAAAGGAAATATCTACAGAAGAAAAACAAGTTTCTTCTCCAGGAGTTCAGAAAACAGGGAAATTTCTCTCTGGTGCCCTTTTATTTTATTCTGGATCTTATGTTGTCAGGATGTGAGGGCTGCGAAGGCAATAAGAGTTGTCAGTGTATCAGTGCTAAACTGAAGGTTCAACATGCCCATCATTTTGGAAATTAAATATCTTCTTCTTAAATATCTTCAAACTGTTTGACTCTTCTGTTTGATTCCAACAGAACTGTGGTTAAAAAATACCAATTAAAACCAAAACAATTCTGGACTGTGTGCAGCATCATTTGGACAGAACTCACAAACTTGAACTCATTTGCATTTTTTTGGTCTGAGGAGGAACTTCAAAAAACTTCCAAAAAATGCTTGTCTGTGAATATCACCTGATGCAAATCAATTGCAGCAAAGATGGGAAAGTGTGTAGGATTTGGCTATTATTTCTTTCTCATATTATTGTGTTACAAAGTGCAGGGCATGTTTACATCTATATATGTTTCCTCTAAAGTAATGAATGTAACAATAGTAATAACAAATTGAAACAATTTTATTTTCCTTTCAAATAATGTCTGCCATACCTCAATTTCTGCAGCTCAGGCAGGCCCTCTCCTTTTGAGTAGCCATAGAGTTTCTGAATTATTAAAAGACTGAATACCTTGAAGGATTGCTGTTTAACATGAGCCTTTGCTCTGTGTCTTCATTTGCAGTGGTGTCATGAAGCATGTAGAATATTCACAGAATGTCAATTTGAAAAGGGTGCACATTCTATCAGAATGTTTTTTTTTAATATTATTATTATTATCTTTGAGAAACCTTCCAGTTCATACACAAACATACATGTGTATATTTCTCTGATGTGGGTTTTGACTGTCATATATATACACTAAAGCTGTGTAATTTAATGAAAGCTTTTCTTTCAGTCTGAAGGATTACAATTCAATAATATGTCAGTTTAAGCAAATATGACACGTATTTGGAATTATGTCTCCATGGGAACCAAGCACATTCCCCAGTTTGTAGGCGTTTTCAGATTTATCAAAAATATTTTTTGATAAAAAAATATTTTTTAAACATATATTAAGTTATTTACCTTTCTGTCATGATCAGTGTGTGAGGACCACTTTGCCAGCATTTTCAATCTATCACTAATGAATGTGTAGATTGCCATCACAAGTGAATTCCTCTGACCCAGTAAAATTGTGGAATGACAGATGATTTCTATTATTGGAATGAGAAATGAGGTGTCCCTAATCCTTGAATATACAAATTAATTTTAATACAGTACATTGACATACAGTAAAACGTTTACTTTGTTTATGCCAAATAGAATAATATTGCATGTGTTTGCCAGGGATGAAAGGGTATGAATTATATCAGTAACTGTTTTGTTTTTTAGTGATGATGAAAACTGATGAACTTGAAGTGGGAAATCTCATCTTATCTAGAGTATGCAATGAACCTGTAGCTGTTTCGTGTTTTAATGCTTTTTCTTGTTTGCTTTGTGGTTGCTTCACATGCCACTTATCGCAAAGAGCAGGGGATTCCCAAGTGTCCTGGCCAATTTCTCAAACTGGCTATTCTAAATTTGGCCATCTAAACATTTCCCAGATTAATTTGCTAAATAAATCCCTCCCTCTCCACCTCATCTGAAATGTGATGAGGGCTCTGGTGCAAAATTGTGAAGAGTGAAGAGTAGTATCAAAGTGATGTAGCTTAGGTGAGTCAACATTTGTCATTGTCATTGTAATATATTTCATTACTTTTATGCAGTCCTCTGAATCAAAAAATACTTATACTTTATGTTGTGATTCCTTTTATTCAACAGGTCACCTAACAGTGAGAACCATAATACTCTGAGGAGGGCTTCTTTTTTTCCTTACTGAAATATGACTGGTCATGGAGTATCATGGATACTGTTTGACTACGGAGGAAGGCTCTGTGCATTCCATTTTTTATTTTTGTTTTCTTTTTTTTCAAAATCATTTGAATCAATGCAGGTGTGTAATATGAAGTAAGGAAGACATTATATTTGAAAGAATTTGGAGTATAACATCTTTTAAAAAAGTATGAAATTGAACAGAAGAATTCTGAAAGAAAAAGAAAATGCATGTGCACTTACTAATACCACCTAAATACTGTGATTGCGACTCATCATCAACCTCAGATCAGCTGCGATGAAACCAGCACTCATGTCTGGTGTACTTTGCATAAGAATATAGCTACCAATGTGGATTCATTCCTACTTACATCACTCATCACCACCTAGTCACATGAACAGCACTAAGGTTTTCTACACCCTCCTGACCTGCAGCTGCTAAGACAGTGCTGTATGTTCTCATTAGCAAAACATTATCAAGCAATTTTCAGATGTATCATGGAAATAAAGGTCAGAGGGCAACTGCAGTACGGAGTTTTGCATGGCTGACATCTTAATCTGGTTTCCGATAGAAACTAGTTAACATACATGTCTGTTTATTCATTTATTCATGCTGGTCTCAAATGGATGCACCCTTCCCACAAGAGGCTCATTTAGTTCAGTTAATTTGTTTTGCTGCTCACATTAGAACACTGACATGCACAACCCCTTTTTCTCTCTCATGCAAGAAGCCCCTTGTTTATCTCAGGGCAAAATGTAATAACTGAAACAGAAGCAGTAACCTCTCCATTAATTGGTTAGTATCAGGCAATGTACAATTGTTTCCACATATGAAATTGAAACACTCTATTGCTGCTGCCTTGCTGTGGAGCACTGTGTGGTTATATTACGGCGGGCTGTATTTGTTCCAGTTTGTTTATGTCAAACTGTCAGTGTCACTGATGCATCTGGTTGAGATGCTTGGTTGAGGAAATCTTTTACCGCTTCTTCATTGTGTGTTATTAATTGTCACAATAATCACATTCACTAATTCATCTGTGAAGTGAAGGAAAAGTCATTTCATGTTCAGCATAGTGTGTGTATGTATGTTTGTCAGAGGTGTTTTCTCCAGGGAGTCAAGGGATACTATGTGGCCCCCAAAGTAAATATGAAGGAAACGAGATTAATTTAAAGAAATACTGTATTAGCTGACACGAGGGTTACCATTATCTTTGATTTATTATCTTTGTGTTTAAGCTTGAGAGTGAGCTCACTTCCAGACCTTTCCCACTGATTCATCCAGATAAGTACCTCCAGAAGCAGTCATGGGATTTCTGAGGCAGGAAGTGACACAATGCACCCCCTCCCATTAGCTAACATATCAGGCTGCACCTGTTAGGGAATCATTCTGATAAACAGGGATATTGAACCTGAGTATTTCCTGTTTTAGTTGATACTGGCTCTGTAATACACTGTGAATAAATAGCAGAATAATTTAACCTCATCCGACCTGTTGTCCTATGCTGGCATTCTTAAAATACATCTGTCAAATCATTGTTTCTCACCTACCTCTTTGTTACTGTAAAATAAATACTGTGCCATAGTCTACCCTATGACATAAAACATTCAGAGAATGAAGGAAGTTCTTTTATACCACTGAATTAAATTTAGACTGTAATTATGACGTGATCTGATGGTGTCAGTCTTTGTTTGAGGTTCATTACCAATGCCTCAATTGGTGAATGTGGATGAAGAGACAGTGCACCACCAACATGGAAACCATGTATATAACCAAAGAACAAAACAAAACAGTGCTAGCATAACAACTGTAGAGAGCTGTAGCACACAAATGAGTTTTACACAATTAAAAAGCAATCAAAACAATATCTTTGTGTAAAGACTTTTTTCTCTCCAGTTCTCATGTGTAAATACAGCACAGTAAGTACTTATACACATTGTTTATACTAAGTGTGAATTTCACATATTTATTTGTATACTCCAAAGAATAAAAATATCTTCTCACAATTCTGCAACACAATCTTACCTGCAAGCAGTACACACAGTAAAGAGAACATGTACAGTCACCCCCACTTCCCATAAAAAGGGATATATGCATGATCAACTAAGCAATTTAATGAAACTGACAGGCATATAATTCTTTAACAAATTACCTCATAAATATTTATAACAGACTTCTTAATATTCTGCCTATCAAGCATGCAGGTAAAAATAAAATACATACATATATATGCCATTTACACCATTAGGATTCTGACATGAAACAAAAGTCCTTGCATCAAATTCAGAGCAAATGCTCAGATGTTAATAAATACAATACTATGAGGATGTCAAAATGTTCAACATAGTAAATGATGCACTTTGAAGAGAGGTATTATAGTTTTAGTCCTTTTTATTTTACTAAAATTCACTCAACATTTGAGCATCACACCTTCATACCACACAAGCATTCCTCACACACCTGAACCTTGCATTCAGTTTATTAGAACTTTATCAAGCCCCTTGTCATCTCCTGCCTGATGCAGATAATTGCTCACTGCAAAACCATGTACACCACCAAGCTGAACAGATCTGTTTTGTGAACATGGCATCAAAGCTATATAGAGTTCATGCAGAGAAAGCAACTGTCTGTATGAAACTGAAGAAAAGAAGTGTTTTTCTCTGTCTAACTTTACATACTTCTTCCATGGCAATTTAATTTCCTTATAATTATTTACCTTTAGCATACTCTGGTGGCCAGGCAGGCAGAGTTGATGGGGTGCGGCTGAAATACTGCCATCTCCTGGCCACATGCACCCTTCCCATACTCCTGGGAAGGGAATGGATGCCACCTGTAGCAGGGATGTGCGGTCACCTGGCATACTCCAATGAAAATAGCTGTTATGAAAAGTAAAAAGGAAAAAAAAATAAAAATACAATAAAATTAATAGTAAGATTTTTCCACTGATCTGTGTTATGTCATTTCTACTGATCTGTGTTATAAATGTCATGTGATTCCAACCATTTTTTATAGTAAAAATTGCCAAATTTGCGGAGCTCAGCTGCAAATACAGGGAGAGAGGAGAGGTGCGGCAGCGACGAGCTCAGCCTCCCCTGTGATTGCACAACACCTCAGAAACTGGGTGGAGCGCGGGCAATAAGCGCGTGTCCCTTTTAATATCTCTCTGTATGTCACCAATGTAATGTTTGTAGACCCCTTCATTACATGCCCTCGCCTTCCATAGTCTAGGTAACTTATTTCACATGTAACTTATTTCATTGTGTATAAAGATATTTATGCTTGCTGGTCTCGTCATAAAACTGCAATGAAAAAGCACCAGGGGAGGCAGCTATCACATCTGCCACACTGAGGGGGGCGTGTCTTGAGCTCATGTAATTGGTGACACTCGCTTTCCCTCTGTTAAGCCCCTGGTCTTGAGCCCACGTAATTGGTGACACTTGCTCTCCCTCTACGTTAGCTAGCTCTAGCAGAAAAATTTACAGAGGCTGCAACTCCCTTTAGTTTTTTTACTCTAATGTTGTTCATCCCAAATACCTCTACACCATATGGGCTGCAAAAATGGAAAACATTATATCTAACCTAAAAATTTCTCAAAATTGGACATGCTACAACAGTGTCCGTTGAAAGGTCATTCTCTGCTTTGAAACAACTCAAAACATATAGTCGGAATCGGACTGACCAAGGACGACTTTCATCCCTAGCAATCATCTCTATTGAGACGGAGACACTTTTAAAACTAAAAGAAAATAAAGAGGACTTCTACAACAAAGTCACTGACATCTTTGCCCAGAAGGATAGGCAAATAGACTTCATTTACAAGTAAAGGTAAGACCATGCAATATATATTTTCATTTGTGTTGAATGAGTATGAATAGTGGTAAATCTGGCTCTGATACTATCCAGTGCCTTCCCAGCCATTGACCTTACTGCACGTCACTGACCTGTAGCCAATAATAGACGCCACCTGTAGCCAATAATAGATGCCACCTGTAGCCAATTGACCAGTGATTAACCCAAGCATAAAAGGAGCTCTCTCAGGCTGGGAGGCGGAACTTTCATACTAATTCCATATCAGTCATTATTTTTGCAATTAAGACACAGAAATGGCACTCATTGAAGTAGTCAAATGGTAAATGTCAATGCAAAATGTCCTTATTAAATTGTACTAGCTAGCTAGTTAGTTTTCAGTTTCTAACTTAGCCTTGGTTTGTTAGCTAGCTAGCTCAAGGTTTGCAATGATCTCATTCCATTTTATTGTCAGAAATTGTAATTGCCTAACAATGCAATCATGCTGAGTTGAATAATAATCAAATAATCAGGACATGTTTGTTCATGAAACTTTGAGTAAAAACGACCTATGATCCAGTGACCCAATAAATTAATAAATTCCTAAAGTTGCTGAAATTACAAAATTCCCTCAGAATATTTCCACAGAAAATGCCAAAATTGACAGGCAATTTCATTTTGCAAACCTTAGCTGTAATAGTATCAATGTGGTCTCCAAGGCTTGAATGAAAGGATCTCAAAGACACTTTAGCCTGCAATAAAGCTCCATGTCTTGCATGGGGTTGTACTTTTGCAGCCCTCTCACTTTTAGCATGTTGACATATTTACCCAAGATGCCCAGAGATCTACTGTGTGGATGCAGCTGCAGCTCAGCCTACAGTGTTGTCCCACACATGGGAAGTTTCTCAGAGAAGGATATGACTGGTCTGGTCAGCTAGACCCAAGAGCTGAACAGTGGAAGAAATATTAACAAAGCTGAGAATGTGTCTTTGACAGGGGCACTGCTAAGGCAGCCACTTTCTGCTGCTGAAAGGGCATTACTCAGTATGCTGTGTCTTTCATTCTCATCTATGATCAAATAACAATGACTCAATTTTGTTCTATTTCCTAAATTTTGCATGTGTGTATCATTCAGATTTTTTTCTTCTTATGATATCATTTATGAATTATATTCATAATCCTGTTGAGGGACAATGATGAAGAGTCATGCTGCTCAGTGTAGCTACTGACTTCTTCCACTTGTATTTGAAAGTCTGTGCAGCATTGTTTTGAATCATCAATGAAGGATGGAAAATGGTGTTTATTCATCCTACAGTGTGCATTTCCTTTTACATAGAATGGTTATCTAAACTATGAAGCAGTTAATTGTTTCAAAAGAATAAGAGTTAAAAAAATAAATAAACATTACAGAAAATAAAGTTTAGAAATGGCCAGTGGGACTTCTTTAAAATGGTTCTTCCAGGAGATGTGTGACTGTTTATGATTGAATTGTAAGTATTTTCTGTGGAAAAAAAGACAAAAGGCAGTGTGTATCAGAGTTTTGCAGAAGGAAACTGACAGGAAAAAAAAGAAAAAGGCTAACCGACTTCACAGTGAAATTATCTATTTATGTGACAAGCTTAATGCCAAAACCTTCAGAGCATGTAGAGTGCAGCTTTCATGTGTATTTGTTCAATAATGTATTCATATCAATATTCATATCTAGATTTTAGGATAAAATTTATGAACGGTCCTCTCCTCTCTAGTTTCCCCTGGTCCATAAAATCCAACTCCCGCCATGTGTGGTTGGGTCGGCAGCTTACCCACCATGGGCTCGGCAGCCCCCCCGTGCCTGGGAACCAGGGGCCCTGTCCATGACCTCCCCCCAGGAGCGATCCCACCTTGGCGGAGCTCGAAAAGGCCACGCTCAGCCGCAGAGTGTGCTCGCCGTTGGGGTGTGTGGGGGGGGAACGGGCTCACGCTGGAAAACCTCACAGCCTGAGCCAGCGTCCTGGGGTGCCACAAGCACCGACCGACCCCAGGGCACATGCCATTCTTCAGCCAACGTGTTTCACTGTATTTGTTCTGTCACTGAATGATGCAAAAGACTGCATTCAGTTCACTAGTGTTTTTCTGTGTCCCATTACAACAGAGTAATACCGTATTAGCGTGAATATAAGGCAGCACTGATTTTAAGGTGATCCTCCTTAATTAAAATAATTAAAAATTATAGATAGATATACAACTTTTTGATTACTTTCTTACTCAGCATAAAAGGTTCATAAGTGTTTTCTGCAATACCACTAAAGGAGCAAATGCAGGCAGGGGTAAGGATAGATTAGAGTTTGGGTATATGGAGAAGCAGGAAAGTGTGGTTACAGGTGCAGTATGAATGCACTAACCTTTTAAAATGGAGGGAGGCTGGTAGATATGGAGCTGAGGAGGATGGACTGTGTGGAGATAGGGAGGGGAGGGGTGAGTCTGGGATGTTAACTTTAAAGAAGCTTCTGGAGTACTAATGCCTCAGACAGAGTGAAGGTCAATGCTGTCTCATCCATCTGGTAACAGAACAATACAGTCTTTGTAGATAGAAAGTAAATCTTTTTTTATTATTTTGTGTTTAATATGTGTGCAAAGCCAGTCTCTGTGCTTCATGGGGACTAAGTGTGTAGACAGCCTTGAAGAAAGAAGAAAAGAATTTAAAAATGTTGGTAACTACAGTCATATTCCGAGTCTCCAAGACCAATTCAATTTTGGGAAAGAGAGTCCTTTTGTTCATGGGTAAATTCCTATCTGATAAAAGTGGAGAACCTGTTTTAATCTGATCAGTGTATGTGGAGGGTCTGTTTTTATTCTGCCTGGTTTGCAATATTAAAAAAGGGGCTCTGCCTAGAAACATTATTAATCTGATTACCCTCAACCCTCATTCAATGTCTTCAATGGATATTGAGCAAGTGGGGTCAATGCAGCTGTACATTTGATAGACCCTCAACAAAGTAAAACATTATCACATAACCAGCTCTGAGCGGGGGCACTGGGTAGTCCTCCCCAGGGTTTCTGATGGGGGGGGGGGGTTGGCTGCAAGGGGGACATCTAGCATTGTAATCTCCACTTGACCCAGCACTCACAGTGGAAGTCTATGAGATCAGTTAGCAAATCCTATCAAATATATTACTCTCCCATGGTGCATGGACAGAACAGTGTCTCTTGTTCTTACTACTGGACATCACTGCTGGATGAATACTGGCATTTGTCTCTCTTAGAAATGAAAAGAGATGGAGTGTGAAATGGGCTTAATGTTTCAGCAGGGTGCTGGAAAAAGGCACATGTTTTGACCATTCACATTGGCCTTTTGTATTTCTTACACCGCAGTGTGTGTGTGTGTGTGCATGAGAGAGAGAGAGAGAAAGAGAGAGAGAGAGAGAGAGAGAGAGAGAGGGAGTGTGAAAAAAGATATTAAATAGCTGGTCTTTACCCTCTGTCAGTTGAAATCATGAGTCTCTTAAAAGACATGGTATGAAATGTTTTTTAATTATTATTTTCTGTGAATCAGGTTCTTTTCTGTTGTCTTTTGTGAACTAAAGCACCTGCTGTGGAATCAAAATGAATTAATAGAAAGAGGATGAATCCCCCTTCATCTTCTGCCCGGCTACCTGCACTCCTCCGGTTTCCCAGCATTCCTGGCATACGGTTGACCTTGCGATAGAAGAGATGACAGAGCACTGGGGGTTGATGTGTATGAATTGGGATGTTCCTATGTTGAGGTTATGATTAGGAAATCCTTCCCTGAATGAAGGAATCAATCTTAGGATCCCAGTGTGTCCCTAATGTGAGATCATGCTTTTCCTGCAAGACTCACTGTCCGTGTAAAATCTGTTAGGACTAAGACTAAACAGAATGCAAGAAAATAATATATGAAAAAAAAAAAAATCAAAAGAACAACACAAACAAACAAACAAACAAGCAAAAAAATACACAAGCGGAAAGAGTTGGAATTGAATTACCACCATGAGAAGATTAGAACACATAGATAACCAAAGTGAATTATAATAAATGTACACAGTGATCACAAGAGGAATTGCACCAAATGAAATTATGAAAATAAAATGGAGAGGAACTAGATACTTTTTTTCTTTGTTGAACATGAATTACATCAAATCCTTCAGTTCTTTCTGATTATTTTCTTCCTGATTTTTGAGTATGAGAATTGCACTGTTTGTAGCATTTCCAAAATAATAACTGAATTGAAAGCAATCAAACAAAACCGACAAACAACTGAGTTGATAATGGTTAAGTGATTTGAAGTGAGTTGTGGAAAGGCTGGTGTAGCGCATTAAAGCGACTGACTAGAGGGCTGCGCATTTCCTTTGATTTGGCTGTGAAGGAGACAATAACTAATCAGCTGCCCTGAAGAGGGTAGCCATTGGAGAACATGTTGACCTTCAGCATTTTTGGAAAAACTATGATGGAAAAGAGGAGAACATGGCTGAAATCACCTTGCAACAAAACAATGACATTTTAATAACTGGGGGCTTCTGGATGGATCTATTTGACAGAACCTGAACTGAAGCACATCAATTCCCTGCACTGATAAATCCCTTATAAAGAAATCTTCTATTGACTAAATGTGTTAGAGTGCTTAGTTAAACCTACGTATATTATTATTCCTCTGAAGATGTCCACAACTATGATTTATGCAAAATTCTTAAACTTTCTTTGTTTGCTAATTTACCTTCTATACAGCTCCTACCAAATGTCTATCTGCTGTGCTTCAAGAGTGGTTTGATTTCAGCCCTCAGGGGATATAAAATAGATACACACACAAATGTATGATTCTATTAGAAAGTGTGCAGATTATCTTTCTTGTCAGGACACATATGGCAGCAATATTCTCTGGCCACCAGCCTGTCTGGCCTGATAGAGAGGGTGGAATGGCGAGGGAAGAATGCTGTATTCATGTCGTAAATTTATGGGAAATTCATACATAGGCTTAAAAGCTCCTGGTTGGAATGCTTTTTGAGGAATATATGGCACTGATCGCACCACCTCTCGGTCTTAGTGATGTACCAATGAAATGTTTGGCATACGTTAGTCTATGTTTGTGTCTCATCGGGAGATTGGACACTTTCAGCGCTGTACAGTGATCACTGTGTAGGTCTTTGCATACCGCATTCCTGGAGTGTGGGGGCTATTGTTGTGGTAAAACAATAACTTGCCATGTACTTAGGAAGGAATATCATTTCCAGTGTCAGTAGATATATATTATTAGATACCGCTCATAGATTCTATTTGACAGGGGTAGTTTTCCTTATATTTAAACACATTGCTTTCACTTGACTTTCTTTTTTGCATGGTTTTATTAAAATGTAGTCAATGAAGTAAATACAATCAAAACGAATTAAACTTATAATATGAACTACAGAACAACACATTCCATCAAACAAAAAATGTATATTCTACAGTGATATAGGAAAATGTCTGTGCTGCTACATAATGATCATAAGAAAATAATGCTCTCAGGACACATTGAGATCAGGACATTCCTGTGATCACCTATGTGTCACCTGGGAATGGTCAGGGAATCTCTTCCAAAAAGCATCCAACTGCATCAACGAATGGCAGAATTAATACCAAAAACATGAGTGGAAGCCAGACCTACGGTTTATACTTCCAAGCTCAGAGGGCATCTGAGAAGCAGCAGTAATCAGTTCCCTCTAATGATGAGCATCCTGGAGCCACGAGGACCTCTGATCCTGCTAAAATGAATGTCCCTGCTTCCATTTCCTTTCACCTATGCAGGGCTCAAAAGAGCATTACAATATCATTGCTTTTTTTGGTATGGCAGTATAATGGGCACTTGGCTGTTGCCAGAATGCATTTGGTGGCAGAGTGCAAGCGTAATCTCTCTAGTCGAGGGCAGAGTAATTTGACTTTCTCCAAGTCATCAAAAGTTTGTCAGCTGACATTCACGCTGGGGACATTCAGGCTGATTATGCTAAAATTGAAAATGACCTGAATTGCAACCTGCTTGGAATGCTGACAAAATTAATAACAAATACAGCATGCATTTCTACAGCCTTTTTGCATTAATTTAAGTTATAACCAAGGAAAAAATAAAACAGTCAAATAGCTGTTGATTGCAAAGGCTGATTGTTTTTTTTTTGTGTGTGTGACTGAGTGGGTAAGGTTACCTGGACTCATAAATCTGTGAGACATATACCTTATACCTCATAAATGAAAACAGCTGCATTGATTTTCCATGATTAAGGAAGGCAAATATTTTTGTGGTGGCTGTTCATTTTGTGGTGGCCATTCAGTTTAACTGTTATGGCATGGATTTCAGCAATACTTAACAATTGCATCTGTGAATTTTATCAATTATTTTCAATACTACCATCAAAAAAGTAAAAAGGCTTGTTTAACCTGGACCACAACTCTTTGTGGCTATTGCATATAGTATTTTCTTCTAAGTTTCATTCAGTGCAGTGCTAGCCCAACTGATGCACTGAAGCACAGATTCAGCTGAATGCCAGCTTCTTTCTCTACAGCTCTGGCCCTCTCAGACTCTTAATTGGCACAGAGCGAAAGATGAACTGATACAAGTGTCTCCCCAGAATAAAAATAAAGAGCACTGTATCAATATTCTCTGGGCACAAAAAAAATCCCATTACCTATTCTGATGTCCACCTGAAAAGGGAAAAGGAAAATGTGGCGCTTTTGTCAACAGAGGAGCGATTCACATTCTGCTGAAAAGAACAAACACACACATATGAAAGTAACCATATTAAATCAGCTAAAGTAAAGGTCACAAGCCGTGCGGCATATTTGAAAATCGCACCTTCTTTGCAGTTTCCTCCCTAGTTATGTATCAATTTTTGAGATGACAAATATTGCTTACTGACAGCTGACCTTATCTTAGCAAGAAAATATGAGCTGAAGAACACCTGATCGAACTAAATTCATTTTTTGTGTGCTGTACTGTAATATGATAATTCCACTTAAATGTCAGGTGAAACAGTTGTCCTGTGTATGCTTTTAGTCATACATTCCTCTTGAAATGCAAAAGAGTGAAAACCATATTCATAATTTCAATGAGCTTGTCCTTTTTTAATTGATTTGCTGATTTGTATCTTTTTAAATCATTTACACAGTCAAAGAGTGTCTGAACAATATAAGAAAGATTTGTAATGCAAACAAGGTTCTGTATAATATTTTCTGTTCTATCTAATCTATTCTAATTTCATTTGTACACCATTATGGTTGTATATGCCCAGGCCATGTGTATTTAAAGATGATCTTGTTTACAACGCTCCATATGTACAGCATATTACAAAATTGGTTCCATTAATTGTGTTATGACAAAAATTCTGATTCACAACACATCCTATGACTGTGAATAAATTTATGAACATTCAGCTCATCCTCTACTTGATGCTGCTGCCTTGTGTTTTAATTCTAATAACTATTCAGTTATGTTCAGTGCATTTATGACCAGTCTGTGGACATGAAAGCAATCATTTGAAGGGATGAATGAGGCAGGCAGACAAGAAGCAGACAGGAAACAGTTTATTTGTTAGCCTTTCTATTGCTGAAAACTTTGTGATTGATGGTTGTATATAAACTACAAGTGTAGGATGTTAGTATCATCACAATCACTGAAACGTTATTGAATCAGATAAGCTGTGTCTTAGTAGATTCTTCATGATGTTAGTGAGGTGAGGTGAGGTGAATTCCTACCCTACCTGCCACAATAAAAAAGGATGAGCTTACATGCATTGCTGGTTCTGTCCTTTTTTGTCCTTTATTGTCATTGTACGATCTTCAATTAATGTGCTCTCTGGGGTAAAAGAACTCACTATATTGACCCGTGCTGGTTGCTTGCACCATGCTGACATTTAGATGTTTGTAAGATCTATGTCATAAGGTGTTATTTTAGTGTTTTCTCTGTGACTTTGCCCTCTTCCACCCTTTTCTGAATTGCCCACTGTACTTTAAACTTGTAACTCCACAAAACATTCTGTACCCATATAGGATTGCTAACGTGTGAAATGCAATCGATACCCTCACACAAAGCCAATGGCTATTTTTTTACACTACATGTCCCACAGTGCACCACAGTGGAGCAAATGCAGACTGGAGTATAGATGCATCTCCACTGATGTCTCCTAAATGAGTCCCGATTGTGTTCAGCTATGGCCTTGCTGTGATAGTTGGCTAATGACACATCCCAGTGTTAACCCTGGTAAGTGGGCTGTAAAGGTCAGCCTGTGCTCAGAGTGAGGTCTTTACCGGACTGAGCCACTCAAGCGCATGCTCTACTGCTTTTATGACATTCATGCACACAATACTCAACCCACTGACAATACCAGGTTTTATAGAGAAGGTGAGTCATTCCATTAATCCAATGTCTTATTGTTAAAACGTGAATTAAAATTGCTGGTTCTCTGTATCAAATTTACCTTCACATAAGGACTGGTGCTGCAAGAGACTATACATGCTACTACAAGTTGTCATACTCCAGCTATTATCATCGTTAAAAATTGCAGGAAATGTTTTAATCATGTTTGAAGAGCCCATTCCCCTCCTCCAAGGCGAATTCTTTTTCTGATCTCTCTTGTTAGGCTCCCTTTTCCAGGTAAATTTTCATCCATTCTGAAGAAAATGGAAGGGTTTATTTCAATTAGTGCTGCAGTAAAAGAAAAGGAAATGCTCTCACAGCTCCAAATAAAAGCTATCTTTATTCATAAAATGTTAACTGTGATTGGCACCATCTCAAGACATTCAACCTCACTCTCCAGGAAGTGAGACAGATGTTATTAACGTTCACAATGCTGGAAATTTGCATACTCTATTGATATCCTGAAAAGACACAGCTTCCACTGGGAGGAGAAGTTGAGAATTACTTCACATAGTTGAGAAGATATTTATTCTAATGCCATATTGTACACACCTCTGCTCCCTCGGTAGCTTTAAAGATAATACAGAATTATGCATTATAGTGTACCATGAAGAAATAAGCTTAGAATTGCATGTTTTTTACGATCAGTGCAAACATTCTTAAACTTGATTTATGATTGACTTTAGATGCAGTCATGTGCTCAGAGAGGCTGCTCTAGTCTAAGTGACATTTGCCCCAGCTCACTGGTCATATTTGTTTCCTTCCAGGAGGACTTGTGTGAGGACTTGGGTTGGTATTCTAATCTATCTGATATGGAATTTCAGTGGTCAAGTTGTTATAATTTTTGGCCATGCAATCTAATGAGAAACATTGTATATTAAGGACATACAGCCATGCCCAGTACAATAAAGACATCTCATGTGAGAAGGACTTCACAGTAATTCCTGTTTGTCAGACACAGATTTATCACACTGCATCTTTCACCTTGTTTTGTCTGTTTGAAAGCCCAGAACAGCTGTTCTATCATTTGCACCTTGTCAGAGGCAACAGCAGATGATTTTCACATTGCTCTCAGGGTTTTATCTGACAGAAACAGTCCTTCTTCACACAGAAACATACACAATTCACCTAACTTTTTTGGAATATTGCACTGAATGTAAAAACACACTACTTTCTAGTAACTTGTGGACAAGTTTTAAAACACCCCCTACCCCCTTATAAAACACACACACACATATGCTTTGTGAGGTGTAGCTATATAATTTCTGATTAATCCTCATTACATCTCACACAAAATATGTGGGGTCTTTCAGCTGAGTATGGTCGATTGAATTAGTAGTATAGGCATTTTTCATTCTGTGAACATTAGATGTTGGCACGACAATATGTGTCCTAGCTCTTAAGGGTTTCTTTAATATTATCTATTTTGGTGTTACTTGGAAAAACATCTCATCTCTCATTTTTTAAGTATCCTGTGCAGAACATTGATTCATAGTTGATGATCACAGATATTGTCATGCAATGTTGCTTAACAACCAATAACAATATGTGAATTTCTGTAACATAGAATTTCATTTGAAATTACAGTCTTTGGTTCATGTTACCTTTATGATGGATGCATCTGGATAACAGAAGTCATTTAACACAAGGTCTCCAGTGCCCAGTGCATTTAATTCTGCATTACTTTACTTGGTGAGGGACAGAATAAGGTGTAACATCAGCCAGTCCCTGTTTTTTCATGGGGGTATGTAGATGAACAATGGTTTCAGAACCCCACGCATATTGTCATGAAAAGCGGCACCAAGAGAGAAAAGGAGGGGGAGGAGCCCTGGACCCTGTTATACTGTGAGTTTACAGTGGTATTTTGAAGGATCAGGAGAGTGATACCTTTGCTGTAGAACACGGGGAGAGTGCAGAGTGGGAAAGATAGCAGCTTCTGTTCCATCGTAAGAGAAAATGTGCTCCACCAGCTTAAGTGAACAGCATGAAGCTCTGAACACAAGAGAGAGAGCAACAGAGACCAACTTCAATATCAAACTAAAAAAAAAAATCTGACAGGAGGCCTGGGAAAACAAGGTTTAAAAGGATGACGAAACCTTTCTCTACCTGAATATAACTCTACACATATCATCTATAGGATGCTGTTAATATCTATCACATCCTCCTTAGCATACAGTCATAACCAAAGACATATATCATCCTCAATGTCTTAAAGCACCAGGCAGGCCATGATAAGAGCATGCAATAAAACTGGGGTGAGTCTGCTGAGGGCTTTCCACTCTGAAGCTGGAAGAAAAGTCTTGCCTTGAAAAGCCAAGAGGAGATTTTCTGCTCATATTTCATCTCCACATATGATAGTGCTTTTGCTCACTGAACTACAGTCAGGATAAGGAAGACCAATCAGCCAGAAACACTTGCACCAATTCAATGTTCATGTGCACATGAAACTGTTAGAAGCTGTTAACTTTATTTTCAGGAAATGTGACAGGCCAGTGTGGAACAGCTGATAAATTTTATTTCTGTTGTATTTCTTCCCGCAGCTCCTATTTGAACCGTGATATCACAGATGTCCAGCGTACACACATAACCTGTGGATTAAACCAATGTTTTAAGAAGTGATAAGGAACGTTAACTTGCAATCAGAGGGTTGTAGGATGCTACACAGGGGTGTTTCCCCAGAGGGACGAACTTCATGTCAACTGATTGAGGAAATTTCCTGTTGTTGAAAGTAAAACGAGAGCTCTGTAAGTTGACCTAAATACATGTGCGTTTCTTTCCTGCCTGACCTTGTAATGCATTGGTTTTGGAAAGGGAATCCTCCATATAGAATTACTAAAGTTTGGTATGCACTTCTTTGATGCAGTACTTGTTCACTTTAAGAAATATAAGCGTTTAACATAAACTGTCTGACTTTCAGAGTGAACTGGTTGCATTTTTCCCATCTTTGCCCTCACTCAATTTGCTCCATTTAACACTCTCTGGTAATAAGCATAGAAAGACAATCTCTTATCACGCCAGTCATTAGACTGCTTGCAGTACTCAGATATTACTGTTCATAAGCAGTATTCCTCCTTCTTATTTACAAAATTAGATAAACTGGACACTGCTCTTATTGAAATCATATCAGCTTGTTATTTTTTTGAAAATAGGAAGGGTACTGATACGAACTAAACCTATAATGCAACTATAGACCTGGACTGGTTTTGAAAGCACTGTTGTCTAAAATGAATCTATTTATTTATATGGGAAGAACTTGTTTTCAGGTCCATTTTATCATTTTGTTTAGCTGTTTAACTAAGTGTTCCCATTTTTATTTCTTTATTTGTATAAACCTTATTCACTGCATAGTGCACTGTTTTCCTAACAAGGAGGGACTATAGTCTGTTATGTTCATTTGTTATGCATTTTAGAAAAATGTAACCTGGTCCCTCTGTTCATGTGACTTACTAGTGTCTTGTATCGAATAGTGTACCCACTCAAGTTTTGCTGGTGTAGTTTTCTATGTATGGTACTCTTTGGCACATTTATATCTACATCCTTGGGAGTGTTCTTGAACTGTTGTTAGCGGGGTTCTTCACAATTTAGAGAATTTCTCACTCAACCACCATAGTGGTCTTCTTTGATCTAACAGATCATTTGCCATTGCTAACTTCATCAGTGCCTTCTTTCTTCTTACTGATGTACCAAACAGTTGATTTTGGCATGTCTAATGTTTTGCCGATGTCCCCTAATCAATTTATTCTGATTCTCCAGACTAATGATGGCCTGCTTTACTTGTATCAAGACATCTTCGGTCCTTATGTTGTCATGGCAAAGGCAAAGCCTAGAATCAAGACTAATCACTGACAGCTCTCTTGTGCATTCACCAGTGATTCAACTCATTTAAAATAAAGCTGACAGTCTGCACCAGCCTCTAGTCATTGAATCCTTTCACATCCAAGTGCTGGAGTACAGAGCCAAAACAATAAAAATGTGTAACTGTCCAAATACTTTTGAAGTTCACTGTTCACTGTTCATCTGCATGCAAAGAAATTATTTGTAATATCACCCCTCACCCCACATAAATGAACAGAATCTCTTTCTTTGTATTCTTTAACTTTCCTGCATGCTGTCTGATTCAATAATTGTTTCCATGCAGTGTTCTTCTAAAAACCATTATACGTGACCATAGGACTATGGTTCCGTTAATTCTGAGAATCTCTGTTTCCTGGCATCTATTAGACCACATATTTGTATCTGTATGTACAAACAGAACAGCTTTAATGAAATCATATTTAGTGGAAACTGGGAAGTCCTCTGGACTGAGAAGGCAGAAATCTTCCACTTGATATGATGCTGTGCTTGTGAGCTTTAAGGGACTGTCTGTTCTACCTGGCAGAGCGGGATGTACTCTAGAGCCATTTGTTAAATTGGACCCATGGGGTAACTGCTATAAAAGGGTTGATGTGGTGTGTTGACAACCTGTTTCTAAAAGTGAGAAAGGGGAAAAGGAAATACCGAAAAAAGATACATACATATATATTATTGTATATATTCATGTGTGTGTGTTTGAGTGTGTGTTTGTGTGTGTTGGGTGGGGGATAAGTAGAGGGGTGTCTGATATGATAATACTACCATCGTGACTTTAATGTTGATGTTCAGACACACACACAAACACACATGCTCACAAAATAATGTAATCGTGACTCTGACTATCCCACAGTAAACGTAGTATACACTATGTTTATCTGAACAATGACAACAAAGTTGTCTTTCCCTTGCACAATCTGTTTTGGCTGTTTCATTATAAACATTTACATATGATATTATAATTCACATTAATGGTTTTTGCTTCATCATTTCATGACAAGAAAAGGACTGAGCCTCTGACTCTGGTAATTGTTTTCATTCTGTTCTTACTATGATTCTATTCTTAGAATGATTATTCAACCCTCTTGACCTTGTGTTCACAGTCAGCACCATTCTTAGGCACTTGATCTCTTAAAGAATAATATAAAAATGAATACTCTCTTTGCAGTCCCAGTAATGAACCAAGTAAAACAAGACTATATGAAAAGAGAAACACTTATCTCTCTCATATCCAAAACAGATTGTATAGTTTAGATAAATAAATAATTGAATAAATACATACACAAAATACTTCTCCTGACGCATGACAGTCATATAACCCATACCCCCTCCCCAGCAAACACACACACACACACACACACACACACACTATTCTGTAGGTGAACCTGCTTTCATGTGAACTTTGTATTTCCCCACCTGCAGTTATTAGTTTCTTAAGTCGTTCTCCCACTTGCTGCAGTGACAGCGAAGAGCCCAGCCCATGAGAGTCATGGGGTTGAGAGATAAGGGGGAGAGGCCCGAGTGTGATGGACAGGGGCCTAATGCAATCACACATCACACATGCTTCGTTCCCTAATGCACAATTTTCTTTTACTGCCGGAAGGGATTCTAATTTTTGGCCCCCCCCCCCGCACACCCACCCCTCGCCCTCCCTACTTTCATGTACATAAACTGCTCAGCATTCCAAATGGAGCCACAGCACAAGAAAAGATTCATTCATTTTCCAAATTGCTTCTCCCTGGCTGAATAAAGACAAACGCATGGCCGGCGCGGCCGCTCCGGGGTCAGTGGGCTACGGGGAGACTGACTTTAATAAAGGGGCGCACGGCATTAGGCATTACTTCCTGTCTCCGCCGCTGAGAATGAGAGAGACACAGAGAGAATAGGCAGAGAGAATATGATTATGTTAATTCAGGAAAATAGGAAATGCTCTCTCCGTTGCCTTTTTTTTCTTTTCACATGGATTCCAGCAGGTAAGAAAATGATCCATGGATTTAAATATTCAAGAGTAGTAGGTGGACTCTCATATAGTAATGCTGGAGGGAATGGAGGCAATAGATATGGTGATACTGACTGCTTGCACCAGACCCTGTTCCTCTGTTTCATTAAGGATTAGCGGCCTCATCCCCTCAGGTGATGTCCAGGGGGAAAATAAATAAATAAATAAAATGAGGCCAGGTGGCATTGCAATGCACAATAGAGAAGGGGGACAGGGCTAATACTAATAATACTGGAGTATTGAACTCTGACTTTGTTTTGGCAGTAATAATATGTCCAACTGTATTAATTTCTTGTGATGTTATTGACAAACTCATATTTCTTTTGCTAGTGTGTCTGATCGGCAGAGTAGTAACAGTCTGAACGTGATAAATAAAACAAAAAACAAGAAATGCCATAAACAGTGTGCCCTCAAACCAACCTTGTCTTTGAAATCCATATCTATGTAAAAAAACATCCTTCCTCTGATGCCTTTGTAAGAAAACTCCAATGACCAGGTAAACCTATTGAGGCGGCTATAAAACCCAGCAGCCTGTTGAGTGTAATTTCAGCCACACCTCCAGCAGTCACAGTGGATCGGCGTCTGGGTCTGATCAAAGGCTGTGGACTCCAGCCCTACAGGGCGCTGATCGCTCCCATGAACCCTGTGACATGACTCCGCTTGGCTTCCACAGTAATTAAAATGGAAACAAAGTCGCTCCTGCGCCCGGTGCACAGCAGCAAATGAAACCCCCTTTTCTTTTTGTTTTAGGGGGCAGAAACTACTATAATTGAGAACCCTTTAACGTTCAATTTGACACGTTGTCACCCTTCCAAATTCATTAGACTAATAACTGCACAGTCGATGCCTACTGATCTCGGTTGCAGCCTCTGCTAATTGAGGGATCGCTGGAAGATGTGGACCCAAAGCGAAAGGGGACTGAGGAAGTGTTTCCTAGAGCTGGCCCTCAGAGCACACTGCATAAAGTATGTTTTTTTTTCCCCCAAATGTCTTAATTGCTTCTATTTAGCCATTAATTGAATACTGATCAGTATTAACCATATCTTGACAGTTCATCAGCTCCAAATGATTTTTTGAATGAAATGCATTGTTGAGGAGTAATTGTGCTAAAAAAGATATAAGGGGTTTATTCAGTTTATTTTTCTTTATATTCTTCTCTTCAGTTAACTGTTACATTCACACAATAGTTTATTATTATTATTATTATTATTATTATTATTATCAGTAGTAGTAGTAGTAGTATTAGTAGTAGTAGTAGTAGAGGTAGTCGTGGTAGGAGAGGTGATAAGTAGAAGTAGAAGAAGTAGTATATGTAAAAATTTCTTTTCTTATTCCATTATCTTTGCACCGCAATAACATCCTTCCAACGATATGGTCCTTTCAAAAAGGAATAATGGCAGATACCCCAAAAGTACTTTTGAACCCAAACTATTTTTCACGAAACGTATCAATCTAATCTATGTTTATAAGGGCACATTTGGAAATTAAACCATGAGCTGTCCCCTGGAGGAAGGCTGATAAACACTGCTCTAAACTTTTGTGATGCCTCTGAATGAATTCACATGCCAGGCATGCACACATCCTGCATGGAATTTTGTCACATTTTCCAATAAGTAAAATTCCAATAAATTATGCTATTAATCAGACAGCATGCCATGTATTCTTGGGGTGTAGTTTCTCTTACAGCATTTCGGGAGGATCAATATTATACAAGTCGTATGGGACAATCAGGCAGTTCAATTTCACAGCAGTGGTAAAAATCGATACCTTCAGAATAGTTTTGGACTCTTGAAAGGCTGACCCATTGAGTAAATGTATGTTGCCATTAGGATGTTCTGCCATTAAGAAGTGTAACAATAAGAACATGGGCTTGTTCCCTCATGCTTGAATACTATATTTAATTGAAATAATTCAAAGCCAAAGTGCTTAACGCTCCACTTCCCACATTTTTTCCTTGTATGTTTGTTTTTCACATTTGAGGAAGAATAGTAAGCTGAAAAGTTTAAGCTCTCTTATTGGATGGCATACAGACATATATTCTATTGGCAATTGTTCTTAACTGTGACTCACAATTAGACAATAGCAATATCCTAATACATACACAATTTTGTCAAAATAAAAGATTAATGTTGAATCCAGCCCACAATCTAAACAGAAGTGCACTTCTTGAGCTGAAAAGTCATAAAAATAAATTTTTGTTGATGTTGCAGACAATGCCAATAGTGTGCAAACATGGTAGGAACATCCACAGCAGACCTGCATTAAGACTCGCCACTTATGTCGCTTATTATGTCACTTTTGTTCTTATTTCCAAGGCTTAACAGCCACTGCGGATGTCATCATGTGAAAAATTAGCATTTTAATGAGTTCTTGTATGCACTGTTTGTTTATCCGTGTAAATCTGTGCATGTGTGTGTTGTGTGTGTGGGTGTATACTTCATGCATGGAGTGTTCCTCTCAAAAGAACACAGAGTAAACAGTGAACAGAAATATCTCATACCATGTAGAGAGATCAGAAACAGTGGTTCACACTGCTCAGTGTGTAGGGTGGACTCAGCAATATCTCAATGAATCCCAAAGATAGCAATACAAGCACCTTTAAGTACTGGTAACACAGTCAATGAGGACAAGAAGCACACCTCTGAAGAACAGAGCTTTCCTTAATAGATCTGTTTGTCCTGTTTGTGTAAATAAATAAATGCATTTGCTTTCATTCCATATGCTTTGATTCAGCTTCATACCAAGGCATGAAGAACTATATTGTTGATGGAACCAAGACTCACTAGAGTACAATATAAGAACTCAGTTCCATGAATGAGAATAATACATCCTTCTGTAACACTGTGAGGGCTAGCAATGCTGGCATAAACAGATGACAGAAATAGAGCAATGATGCACAAGAGGTAGTGCTGCATCATACACATTGGCATGCATGGGGCTATGCCTCAAATCTGCAACCTGCAAGCAGTGCCAAAATGTATGAAATACCAGGTCTCAAGTGCCTCACTGCTTTAATAAAACATGTTTATAGCATTAGATATTCACAGCTTTTTCTGAAACCATGAGATGTATAAAAGGGATTGTGTTGTATTATTCAGTAAATATTTCTCCACCGTGAGAGCTCATATCCATTGTAATATTTTGGTTTCATAGACCAAAAAAAAAGGTGTACAAGGGTCCCCACCTGTGAAACACAATGCGTTGGTAGTTTATATATTTCCAGAGTGTTCCTGTCTGAATCATGGACTGTCTGAACCAAAAGCATTCTTACCTACAGCAATAGGGCAATTGTTTTAAAGCAAGGCAATCCAGAAGAACAAAGTAATTGTTCATTAAAATGGACATAGGACACAGGGATTGTGTTCTCAGATAATATTGCACTTGGGTCACTTTGGTCTTCGGACAGGGTGCCTCTCTTATTAGTCAATATAAATGGAAATACATACATCCTCTCAACCACTGTTGCACTATGATTTCTATTACACTGTTGGTATATTCCTGTTTAACAATATTGACCTTAGTGATCTTTTAGTTTTTAAGTTATTTTAGCTGGCAACAATCACTCTTGGCAGCAATACTCAATGGCACAGCCAAGATAGCATAGATTACTCTTGACCTGGATTTCGGATTATTCCTTTTCAAATCAATGTACTCACACAGTCACCTAATGTCAAGAATGTTCAAGGCACATGAATAGTTTTCTTCCCTCGTGACCTGAAAATATGCCATGGAGAAAAAATACGGAACCATTCATTTTTTTTTAATCTGTTGAAATCGGCTGTCAAAACATACAATGGAGACACTGTGGAGCAATTACACAAACAGGCCTCCTTTGAGCTGGACTCTGGTTTTGGCTTTGGCCCACTCTGCACCAGAGCTGTCCTCTCTGCATGTGTCTGAGACATCAGTGGAGCAGGGCAGAGAGCGTAGGCAGAGGTGACACTGCAGGCCATAGTCAGTGAACAAATATCATATTGAATCAATGAGGATGATCCACAAAAGTCTAAATATGTGCTTGTGTAATACAGTTCCTAAATCCAGACCGCTGCACTTTTCCCAGGACCCAATGCGATTATTCTTCAAGATCGTATTAAAATATTGAAGCATTAAAACTTGATTAATACCCTCACTTTCCAAAGAGCACCATCAGGGCACTATACAGGCTAGAAGCGGTCTGGTGTACTTTTAAAAATAATAATACATGTCATATTTAAATTACACTGTGATATTGTTGCAACACCACAACATTCCTACAGCAGTGACTGACTGACTGTGGAACGCACTGTTGCATCCAGGAGCGGAACCACAGAGAGGACTGGGGATGTGTGCCGTTGTGGAAACTTCCTATTGTGATGGCTCCCCGCTTTGCAGCTGGCTGGGGCACAGATGCTCACGCACAGTCACTCACACCCAGATTTTAACACATGCTGCCGGGCCAGGGTGGTGGAGCTCCAGCCAAGAAACGCTCAAAACACCAACCTCGGATAAACGCTCTAATGGCTTCATCGGGGAGGCAGAGAATAATCTCTAAAAAACATCAAAACAGCCCTGTGCAACTAAAAGCTTCGCTTTCAGATTAAAGGTGAACAGGAAGAAGAAAACATGTATCCTGAGTGAAGTGTGTTACAGAACATTTATAACATTCTGTAACTGAGTCTTCTCTTTGGGAGCAGTGTAGAGCCATAGCCTACGTCAATGTGTATTACACCCCTGAACAACAGTTAAAACAGTTTAAAGCTCCCATAGCAGAAACAATACTGAGTTAGTGTTGCAGTGCAGAGCGATTTGTTAACCAGGGGAATTTTGTGAGCCTGGGGTTGGATTTTGGATTTCTCTTCAACTTGTTGCCAAGAAAACCTTGAGCTAATGCTCTGCTCCTCCCTGCTACTTTGTACTGAACCATGCACATCAACCCAATAAAATTCACAGAGTTTTCTTTCTGGTTATGGAGATAATACAATTACTCTTGTCCCTCTGAAGCACCTCTAATGCAGAACGCATTAAGGCCGCACCTTCTGTAACAATTTATCACAGTGGAATGTGCACATAGCATCATTGCTACATGTATCCTCTTTGCTGTCAATGGAAGGCTCCTGCAATCATGACCACAAAGAACAGAGGCTGGCTTCTTTTTGTAGAGCTCGTCTCCTGGGAGGGGCAGTGCCACATCAAAATGCCCGTAGGGTATGATGTGGTGTGACATTTCAATCTAGCAAATTTGTCACTGCTCAGTAGAGAACACAATCCTGCATAAAATCATGAGATCATGAGATTTGCTTCATTTCACACTGTCCCTTCACTCAGCAGTGTGAGGAGGTGAGTTCTCTTTGTTTTTATTCTTAAGGAACTGCATGAGCGGTAATGGGGCAATGCAACAGCATGGCACAAAAGTCCTCAAATTGGGACATGCTATAATTGCTATTAAACATGCTGTTAAACCATGCAATTAGATAATAGTCCTGTTGCTGACGAATGGTGTTCAGCATCAGCCACTGTTGGTGAAAGTAATAATAATAAGAAAAAATAAGAATAATACAAATACAGTGACACATGAGAGAAAATTCTCAGAGCTGTAATGCAGATGTGCCCAGATGTGTTTGGCTGTGCAGTCATCTGGGACACATCGGCACAATCTGCTCAGCCTGTCTGTTGCTCTCACAGGCTGTCATCTGACAGCCTCACTCCAGCTGAACTCCATAAGTAACTGTGTGAGAATGACAGCACCGGGTCTATCAGTCTTGTCAGGGCAAAGCCCTGGCCTCTGCCCCTACAAGTTGGGGGTGTGTCCCTGATTAATGACTACTTGTAATGGTCCCCTGGCTTTAATTAAAATTTCTCTTAAGAACACAGTGAGCCATAGGCCACAGACAGCACAGAAAGGAAAGGCAAGAAATAAAAGGTGACTCTGACCATAACAAATGAGAAACAAGGAGAATGGACTACCTCTTTACTGTCAAACCACAGGGCAATAATGCCACTTTTAATCCCTCACTTCACACACAGTTGAATGAATGTCTCCATTTTCTTTATTAATGAATCTAACATGAATCCAGTTGTATAGTCATGCAACCATTTGCTGCTAAGGCAAATCAACTGACTTGTGTGTAATTCTATAGTGCGCTGATTGTGGTTTGATACAGGTGGTGAGCAGCGATGCCAGTGATGTGTAGCTTAGTGGGGCCATATGTACTGAAAATGGTATGTATTGGAATGCATTTACTGGAACAAAACTTGGAGATATGTTACAATAAAGCAGCGAGGCAGTAAATCAAACTATTGTGGCATAAAATTATAATGATGAGCACGGCCTCCTATAGCTAGAAAAATAGTCTCTCAGATGTCACTGATTAATTTCATGCAACAGAAAAAGAAGATAAATATTGGATATTTCACCAGAGGGATCTGACTACAATAACTAACATAAGCTTCTGTGGACTAACCTGTCCAATACCACGCTAGAGTGTTGTACACTACCGTGTTGGTGTCAGGGGTCACTATCGCTCACAAAATAACCAAAGCACCAACTTGCGCTAGTGGCTCATGGACAAATCGAAGCAGACAGTTAGGTTTTACTTCAGCTTTCTTTTTTTCTAAATGTCAATTAGCACAGATTTGCCTACTCAAAATTCAAACTAAAGAGAGGAGTAAAGTCTACTGTGCCTCAAAAACAGCATTTGATTCCAATTATGTAAATTAAGGCTGATTAAGTTATGTGACAGAAATGAATACAGATGCATTATGTCTGGGATAATGGACAGAAAGCTTTGTTCCCATGTGTCGCTTCATTATTATCAACAGTATAATGAGTGTTGTTTATTGACTGTGCCAGGGGATCTATATTGACAAGTCATTTCTATGGATATGAAGTAAGTGATGAGTGAATACAAGGGAAAAGCATGAATGGATTAAATATAACCTGACAGAACTGCCAAAAAACATAGTATATCATCTGATAACTACCAACTTGTGTTCTGATGAGTGCGCTTTTAAAGAAGTGACACCATTTCGCTATAAATTCAGTGTATGAAACGCCTGTGAAGCTGTAACAGTGTATGCATTGTTATGTGAGCTCATGAAGTAGAACAGGCTTGTGAGACACTTAAAAATATGTCATAAAGTTACAGCAGGTTATTCATTAAATTGTGAATGCCCCTAAAACCCTCCCTTCCACACACACACACACACACACACACACACACACACACACACACAAACGCATTATGAAAAGGTAGGAGAGCAACTGGGAGTGAAGGTAATGGCTCAGGGCTCATGGACTGGGGTCCTGTCAGATTTACAGCCAAAAGTAGTGTGACTCTTCAGCATTTGCCTGACCAACCTGTACGAAATAAGACAGGCGACTGGACCTCTCTGTGGCAGAGCATGTACCAATTTCCCCACTTAATGGGAACTATCCCCATTTGCAGAAGGACTGTGTGTTTTTCTGTGTTTGTACTGCCATTCATCCACTTGTTTACAGACAGTGAGGGTTAAGAGAGGTGTGCCGTTTGTGACTATAAGGAGCTCAGAAAGATATACAGGGCCCAAGTCTCTGTGTCAATATTTGTGCAAAGACATTCTCTTTCTTTCTTTGCTGCTCAGCAGATGCGGAAAACCAAAGAGCTGATCCAGCCTAAGTGAAGCCTTCTGGGGCATTGACTAATCCAGGCAAGCCAAACCAAATAAACATGTGACCCCTCATATATGTCCAAGCCCACGCTAATGGACAGAGACCAAGATCAACAGCACATGAATGGTGAATAAATATAGGGGATTGTAACCAATAAAGTTCAAACGATCGAATAAGAACACAGCTGGAAAGTTTTTGGTTCTTCTGCTCCCTGTTCATCCTTTTTTTTCCCGCGCAGCATAACATAAATGGTAAAAACAAAGGAAATAACCGCCATTCATGATCATGATGAAGGCTAACAGCATCATCACAAGTGTCTGTCACTGTCAAATGCTGCAGCTATAGGATACCGTAAGTTACAAAAACTTAGATAGGAAACACAAGGCTCCATCTCTTAACTGTGCTTTGAGCAGTTATAATAAACTGCATTACAGATATGGAAAATCTTGGCTGAGTAAATGAGATGTGTCTCTTGTTGGATCTGCTTCAGTATAGCATACTATTTTAATGTAACAGGAAGAACTGCCTTTTCTAAAAAAATATGTTATCTGCAGTTTTCAATTCTATGCCTGTCTGTACCTAATGTTTCCTATTAATTTTGGGATAGAGTTCAAAAAGTTTAATACTTTAACACTTTAATATTCATGCTTCTTGTCTGGGACATTCTGCTCACGAAAATGCATATCCTTGATCACATGAAGATCGGTATCTGAATTCTGGGATTATCAAGGAAAAGGCTCCTGTTGACATGTTAGACCTTTTGCTATTCACTGTTTGACCTTATTGAGTCGTTTTAATCGGGGGTGAATTCAAGTGGTCTCTGTGTCAAAAGTTTTATTTTTCCCTATTGACTCAACACTTCCACTCTTAACACCTGTTCTACCCCGTGCTCTTCCTTTACTTTCCTGCAACAAATTCAGAGCCTTTAAGTGGAAAGAAAAGTGCTCGCGGCCATTTTAATATCAGAGAATGAAGCAGCAGACTAATTCATCAACCTGTGCATACAGGTTCTATTAATCTTCACAATGATACAATGGGATACTAATGGGAACCAAGCTTAAGAAAGGACACAGGCTCTCTGCTCCACCCTCAGGGCATATTTCCAATGAGAAATGTCAGGTGGTGGAACGGGCAGGCCGGAGAACAAAAACACAGCCAGGCGCATGTAATTGTTTGGTAATTATTGAATAATCCACTCCACCTGTTTTTGGGAGTACCACGGGGCTCCGTGGCTGCACGTTAGTAGGAGCAGCAAGAGAGCGGCTGGGGAAAGAATGCTGAAGTTTTGAATAAGATGGTTTGCAAAAATTTCTGGAAACAATCCTTGTGGTAGTGGCTTTTTTTGTTGGAATTTGTTTGTTCATGGTGCAGGACCGGTGACCAGCCAGGCTGTGCAATGAGGCGTCTACTGTGAAGAAACAGGTGTGGATTCCTGTACCTAACTGGGAAAGTGCTGATGTGCTGGCTGGGGCAGAACATGGACACATTTGCAGGGGCACTGCACTGCCAACAGTATGAGCTTGTTGATTAGTCCTGGACCAATGTGTAACGAGGGGGTGTGCACATGCAGTGGCACATGCAGCTTACCTGTAGGGGGCACTCTCTGGAGAGGGTCATCACATCAGTAGGGCTGGAAAAGGAAAAAAGAATGAGGGGTTATTCCAGTGAATTCCTGACTGTTACATGTGTTGATGAACAGGTATCTTTCACTAATTTAACTATAAAAAAGGCTTCTTTTATTTGCCATTTACCTGTGTTACTCAGTGTGCTGCTCCTGTAGTGGGGAAGGTTGGGGTTGTCTGGGTAGCTTGTAAAATGGCTGCACTGGGGTTGAAAGGAAAGGGGGATATTCAGTGGGTTACTTCAGGGGATCCCTGATTGCAGGCATATGCATTGCTGCTTTTAAATCCTTTACCATCAATAAAAGAAAGGTGCTTTCAATTGCTTAACCCGTGCTTGTATATTGGTGTGCTGATGGGTGGTGATTCTGTAGCGTGGAGAGCAGGGGTTGTCCGAATCCAGCTATCTTGTGATAAAAGCAGCATCTTATTTCATCTTAGTTCTCTTTGGATAATTTCGCCATGCCACCAGTTTACACTGTTCAAAAAGCTTAATTTTCACTCTGTCCCCAGAATTTCCTGATATTGGTAGGCGAGTTACCTGCCTTAATTACCTTACCTTACCTTAATTTTTTTACCAGCATGTCCATCTAGATCTTGCACATGTTCAGGTATTTAAGCAGGCTACTGTGCCCTCTTGTGATTCGGTATATGAAACATGATGCCTTTGCTCTGTGAAGCCAGTCACATGTAATGTACATGATGCTGCTACTTCACATTCAATGTCCAAGACCACATGGAAACCATCGACATTCATCACAGTGACTCTGGTGTTGCTTCTCACAGTGATGCATGGTGTTTAGAATGGAGGTGCTCTGGTTATTATCTGCCCTCTGTATGTCTGGCACGTACGGCTGTCTCCAGCTCCCATTGTCTCCTCCAGTCACACCCAGTGCCCCCTCAGCTGATGTGAGAGTTGTGTATGAAATAACTGCTATCCTTGACATCATGGCAGCTTAGCGGATGCCCTGAGGAAAGAAAAGTGTTCTTTTTATTACATCTTACAGGACATTCCTGGCAGTAGAAAATGCAATGACTGCAATTCAGCATTAGAGTTGGGCAGCCTCTGCAGAATATTACAGACATACAAAGTCCAATTAGGTACCCCAGTCTCTTCCTGATCTATGTGGACTTCAATATCAGTTCACCTTCCTGCCCTCCGTTTCTCACTGGGTCAGTACATGGCACCTACTATATTAAATAAGAACAGCTGCAATAATGCGGGGCGCCAATCTGTTTTTTTTTGCAACAATAATCTACTTTGATGGGAGTAGCTATGCAGCAAACCCATAAAAAAATTCTTCAGGGTGACCTTTACTACCTGAATCAACACTAAGCCAGAAATGCAAGTTCAACACAGACAGTCAAGGTGAAGATAATGAGCAGTTATGTAAAGCAGACAATTATGCAGTCAATCTAAGAAAACACCCTGCTGTTATACTTGTGGCATATTCTCAAATACCACAGACAGCACATTGCCTAGGTCAAGAGAACTATGCAAAGACCTCCACCTCGTGGAATTTCATCTGTTGTGTACTGGCTTTAAGGTACTAACATAAGTGGACAGCTGTTATATTGCTGGATTGGTAATGTGAAGCTCTAATGTCAGAAAATATCTCTAGTAATCTATAGTATCTAAAAGAGTTAAGTATTTTATAGATTTGCACAACTTGTAGCACAATCTACGTGACCCCAGTGCATCACGCTATCACAATGTATGGTTTTGTCACATGATAAATTCCCGTGTGTCACTAAATGCACAGCAAAGGATGACAAATATTTGGTGTTAGTGTCAAAGAATGATCTGCCCTCTACCAACCAACCATGCTTAATTGATCATAACTTACATGGATGAAGCTCATCTTTTACATTTGTTATTAATAATTGATTGCACAGGACTGATCCATCAAACAAACACATCATGTGGCACAGGTTTTCTTGTCTGCCAAGTGTAATATGTTAATGACAGATGGAAATAATAATAATAATAATAATAATAATAATAATAATAATAATAATAAACTTTATTTATATAGCTCCTTTCATACAAGAAATGCAGCTCAAAGTGCTTTACAATAAAAAAAAATTACATGCACAGAGTGCTTCACATGGAATGAACATAAAAACAGGGATAGAATGCCATAATTAATGTAAAATGTGATGGAAAATAAAAATAATAACAAAAAGATAAAATAAAGGTGAAATTAGAATACATAGAATGCATAATAAAATAAAATAGAAATAAAGTTAAAAAATAGTAATTAGTAATAGTATTTTGTGGTATGGTATGGTAATGATGAAAAAAAAGTGCAATCAGAGCATAGGAGCACAGTGATGTGATGTTATTAATGAGGAAAAAAAGTTAGAACCAAAACGTCTGGTTACTAGATCACGCACACACACACATTTTTGCGAGCACTTACCACTTTTTCCAAGTCTGCCAAAGCAAATATACTTCTTTGACATATTCAGCCATCTAACCTCTGATTTATGTGATATTTCCAAAACTTTAAAATAACAGATACTTCCCTTCCATGGTTTCAAGACAGAACATGGCAGAAATCTTGACAGATGCTTATTTGGCATAGTTTGCATTGCTGGTGCAACGGAGTTTCTGCTTTTTCGGTGTTGAGTGTTAAAACATGTAAGTTCAATAATGCAAGCTTTAGACTCCCCTTAGTATTAGGCAGGTTGCTCAGGATTTGTAATAGCTATGCACACATACACTTGTATCATTTTGTTCAGATCTCATTTTATTAATGGAAAATGCCACCAGTCCTAACCATGACATTAGGAATTTGCCCTTTTATATGAGGCAAAAATAAATCTTCCTTGTTGATCAAAATGTAATGACTTGAATGACCCTCCAAAACAAATGTGCCAGCTAAGGTATCTCTACAGAGACTGGTGGTATAGATTGTCCGGATTATATACACATAAAAACCATATCAGGAGGATATTCCATTGTTTTGTATTTTGAGAAAGTAACATTTGAGTGTCAGGTTAATAGATGCTCAGAAATTTGTAAGTTAAGATAAGCTTTGTCTTTCATTTTAACACACTGCAATCAATAAACAATTATTTACAAAATACAATCAATACAACAGAACCATACATAACATTTGCATTTTAAGTAATCATTGTCAGACCCGCCTCCAGCCAACTCCCTGTTCAGCCACACCCACGCTTCGAGTCACCTGAGTATTAACCACACCTGCAGCAAATTCACCTAATCACCACTGGGGGATTTAAGGACTGCAGTTCAGGCACCTCTTTGTGAGGTATTGCACTTGCATACTGAACCGGTTGCTTGGTGTTTGTGTTTTGCTCTGTTCCTGTTTTGACCTGTTTGCCTGTCTTTTGACCCTGTTTGTTGTCTGGCGATTTGGATTGTTTGTTTGGGACTACTGTTTGCCCTCCAAGTTCTTTGACCCTGACTTGTGTTTGGACCATTCTAGAAGATTCTGTTTTGGATTTGTGGACTCTGTATTAAAAGTACTGGAGCTCTGCACTTGGGTCTTCTGACTCTTTCCTTACAATCATATTCAAATAGCCATAATAATAACTCAGTTCATGTTTCAGTTAGTACTGACAAAAAGAAAAACTGCTTTCAACAGTCATCGGAATTGCCCGTCTACATGGTCAGCTAGGCTGAGAAAGATGTGTATGTGAATACACTGCAACTATCAATAGGCAGAGATTGTGTCTTCATTCTTTACAGTCCTGTTGTTTAGAGGGAAATCTGATTGAACGCTATGTAAGACCCACGTTTCTAGTACATAGCAAATAAATAAAAATAAATCCTACCACCTGAAATGACTGAGGTTTAAAAACGGAAGAACTTGATTTTTTTAAGTGAACAAGAGAACCGCCAGTGATGCAAAAACTTGGCAAGAATTTGCATCACTTTTGCAGGGTCAATTTTATATTTCCTGATTACGTGTTTCTACACATAAAAGCAACAAGCCTCCTGTACATGGCAAAATAAAGGGGAAATATGCTGAAGAGCAACTGAGATGAAGTAAGCTCGTGTGGCCGTAATTTGCATTTTTCAAGTTATAGGAATTAAAGGATTAAAAGTGTTTGAGGAAATTTGAGAATTTTATTTTTTTTTGTCAACACACTTGTGAAATTGTGAACAGTAGGAGTGCTCATGCATTTGAAGCATGAGCAGATGACTGGAGTTGCTGTTCATGATTCATTTTTGCTTTTGGCTGATAATAAAAGTGTCCCTTATAGAAATTTACTAACATTCTGAAAAAAAATTAAAAAACACTGAAACCTGGTACTTGATATGCAATACTATATTCATTCAAACCCCCTTGAATAAGGAGGGGCAGAAAACAGACTATAAAATGTAAAAACAAAAAAAAAAGTAAAAACACTTCTTTCAATTCACAAATAATGAATTGTAGGCTATCTCACACCCAGAGTCAGACACTCGGGCTTGCCTCTGCTCCTTATCATACCAACGGGGCATCATTTAGGAACATGATGTTTGTCATGAATCAATATTCTGTCAATTCTATATCGCAAAAGGAGTTAGCATGCCACCCCCGCAACATTAACCTTGCCAAAGTCCTTCAGGGGAAGTGCATAAAGGCATGGAGCTGAGTTACTAAAGCATGTAACCTCATTTTCATTTCCTCTGGTACACTGCCCACTTTAATGCCTGCTGTCTGTACTCAGTAATCATCAGCTGCCTATTTTTTTGCAGTGCAGAGCTGGATGTGTTTTTTTATTATTATTTTCATCATTTAACTTGATTTAAGCCTGTAATTAAAAAGCCTCTTCTTTTCCTGAACAGAGAAGGCCAGAATTGATTCACGCTGAAGCTCGAATGTGAGCCAAGAATCTATCAGTGACAAACGATGAACGTGTTCCTTTCACCCGCTGCTTCAGAGTACCTGACATCAGAGGCACTTCCTCCGTAATTAGAAAACTCAATTATAAAAAAATAGACAATAAACTAAGATAATCAACTTTAGATTTGTGCATTCATGAGTGTGCGATGTCAAATGCAATTCCTACAAATCACTGTTCAACAGCCTGAACTTCATATTTGATCAAGTGCTCAGCATGTGATGGGAGCAGAGTGTTTTGACCACTGCTTCCGTGCACATCAACTCCGGATATTTTTAAGACATCGAGATGATTTGTTATGCAAACCATTATTCATATCTGACAATGTGCGGAATGGCTACTTTTGAATTAATAGTCCTTCATATTGTGAGGTATTATTAATGTTGACAGCCACACCTCCTGAGGACGATGGATTGAGCTGCCCATGGTGTTATTTAATAAACACACTGGATAGAGAAGTACAGCTCTAGACAAAGATCTGGACATTGGCAAACTAAACATTTTACCCAAACATCATTCTCAGCCTAAGATACACACTCACGTGAGTACCTCCTCTACCCAGCTTTTAAATGGTTTCTGATACTGAGCTTATTCGAAGCAGCCAGAAGATACACTTAAAATATCTTTGTCCACAAGTGGAATACACCCCATGCTGTAGACCTGGAACAGATCAGCCCTGAAAGCATAGACACTGTCGGATTTTTGGTTTCATAATGTTGCTACAACAATGAAGTATTATGGGAATTCCATATACAATACAGGCCTCTCCCTTTCTTCAAACTGCTGTCATATTATTGTACCTCACTACAACAGATGAACAATTACCATTCCCCACTTTCACAGTCCCAATTCATTGCTTGCTATTGCTGTTTGACTATGCCTGATTAAGGTATTTATCAAACGCTAATCTGGATTTGACATGCCTTGACAGTTTGTATGGAAAGATGTTACTGACAATGCATTTCAAGGTGGGTAAACACATGACTAAAACAGTGGTATTCACTTTAAAAAAAAAAAAAAAAAACTATAAAAACCTATAAAAAACATACAATGAAAGAACACATGAAGGGTGTCATATTGATGAGAGCATTGCATTCATTGCTACAGTCACACCACATTTATACTGTATTTGCTGCATTCACTGAATGAAATGCATGAGCGCACGTTGTTAAAGGTCCTTGAAAAAGCACACAGGAGTAGGCCGAGATGCAGTTTACAAATTAAAGAGCAAAAGCAAGACTTCCACCTTTGGAGACACTGGTCCCAAGTAGAAAGGAAGTGACAGGTAACTCTGTTGCTCCATTACATCGATGAAAGGAGACAGACTGAGTCACACACATTCGCTGAATGCCTGCGCGTGTCCCTCATCATCACATGCGGATAGGTTTGGCATCTCTACTCACAGACCTAATCCCTATGTCAGGAGAGGTCTATTATATCTCTCGACAAGAACCAATTCACATCTGTCACAGGAACAAAGGCTGTAAAAAATACATTAACACAGTGCTGGGAAACAGAGAGGTCCTTAAATGAATGGATATTGGTGAAAACAGACAGGTTTACAGAGACTGGAAGTACAGCAGAAGAGAAACAGCACTAATTGTAAGATGGGGTATCTAATGCTACTACAAAATCCATCAAGTGTATCAGTGTATAAACCATGACCGTGGCCAAAAGAAATGAGAGGTTTATGGTTCAGAGATTAATTTATCCACAGCTGCAACATGAGTATGACAGGATTAGACTGGTATCCAATTTTAGAGCAAAATACTGTCAGTGACTCTCAAACAATTCAATTGGTGTCCCAATATTCCCCTGCTGAAAAGCAATTTATCAATTGTATCAGAATACATAGTAAGTTACAGGGACACGGTGATTGGCTGAGCCTTTCTGAAAATCATATATCACAGTGTGTTTTTTCATACTTTTGAACACAGAATCCTATTTTTAATTTTCAATGATTAAAAAATAACTTTCTCCCCCCTGCTCTACATCTGGCAACTATGCAAAGATAAGCAGGGAGGATAAGAGAGAGAAGCAGCCTCCTGCCAAGGTCAGTTGAAGAATTCTTCAGTACTTTAAACAAATTAATCCTTTACCTCAAGGGGTTTGAGGGCATCTATCATGTAAGTAATGTGATAAGAAGGTGATGTGAGAGGTTCTTAGTGTGGTTAACATGGCTTCCTCTCTGAACCTGACAAATCCTCCTGCTATTACACTCCCGCCTCCTCCTCCTCCTCAAGGTGAGAGGAGCTGTGTTACATTTTATATAATCTAACATAAATCCCTCCTACTCACACACACAGAGTACTTGCACACAAACATACTTGCAGAAACACACACCTTTTAGTGGACACAGGTAAATATACAGTATATGCATGTAATGACACTCTAGAAAGTGAAGTTTCCATTTAAGCTGTAAAGTATCCTTCTGCAGATACACTGATGAATAGAGGAAAAAAGTACCTTAGTTAGCTGGCTACAGTGTAGTCAAAGGTGCCACCTGCTGCCCTGTGAGCTCTACTTCTTCTCAAGGCATGATTGGAGGTCATACAGTAGCTAACCGATTGCTTCCAGTGGCCCTGGACACATGGCTTGAATGCAATTTGACTGCATTACCAATGAATACCCACAATTAGATTCCAGGTTTGGTTTTCTAAAGGGGAGCCAACCAAACACAATTTGGATAGACAGGAGTTTCAGGTTGAACGTGGATGGAACAATGGATAATAATGATGAGTTGGTAAGAATATTGTAATGGTAATAATGGTAAGTAGGTAAAAATAATAGTAAGTTGGACCTTGTTCCTATGACCTGTTGGTAATCTAAAATGATGAATTAAACAGATGAATGCAATCATCAAAGCACCTGGAGACAATTTCTTTCAAATGATTGGTGGTACAGTTTGATATTGTTTAGACTCAACTATTTTAATGATGAGTTTAGTTTAGCAACATGTGGCTTTTTGCTCTTAACTGGATGGCATACAAATACACTGAGGTGGAGACATCTCAGTAAGTGTACTCTCTTATGCTAATGTGCAGCCCTCAACCTTAAAACCGCTTAGTTTCCTGAGGAAAAAATTAGTTAGCAAATTAATAAATATGTGATCCCAGATATGTGAAACTTATAAACTTAGTTTGACTCGGGACATTTCTGTCAAACCTGTCCTAAAATTAATTCAATAAATTTGACAAATTTGTAATTCTGTAAGGTACAAAGGCTTTTTGAGACATCTCAGGTAGGATCTGTTTTCTAAGCTACCAGCTGTTTGTGACGTGATAATTCTTGTGTTTTTACTGTGCTACTGTCGCTTGCAACACCACTGGCTATGTGGCACATAAAGTCCCATATACTGCCATTGTAGTAAAGTGTTGATATGAATTTTATAGATTATTAGAATGTAAATGACTGTATTTTGTATTTAAATTGTATGAATGATGATTTAAATACAGTCATTTACACTTCACATCTAAAAATCTGTAATACAATATTTAATAGCGTCTGTTTCCACTGACTGGTATGTATATATATGAAAATATGTGAAATATGTGAAAGCAGAAACAGAATTACATACACAGCACTGAAATTTCACTGTGGCCTTGCACTTGACAAAACTAGTGTTAGCTCTTAACATTTCATCATTGAACAGCATATCAAGATTACATACATTTGAACCGAATGAAAGTGGAATTGTGACACCCCTTCATGGTTGAATGGGATGGCAGTGGATTTGTTTTGTTAGGAATGAGAGAGGTTTGACGCAGAACGTTTCCATTGTTATGACTGCTGAGCTGTGGAATTAAAGGGCCTCTGAAAAGGCTACTGTACGATAGCATCGGTTTTTGCACATTGTCACATTCTGCAGACCCTGTCTGTCTGCCTTTATGTGCATCATAGGGCTCAAAGCTTCAACAATGATGTGATGAATGCTGCTGAGGGGGAAATTCGAGAGATAACTGCTTCACAGCTGCTGCTGTGATTTCCAGGCTGTAACAATACCGTCTGCATGCAACGAGCAGTGAATATGAACCTTCCTCTTAGGAGAACTGAAAATACAGAAGGTAGTGGATTCCCCAGATTTATCACCAGACAGCTGCCTGTTGACCAGCATTCGACAAAAATGAGTGGACTGCTATGTTAAAAAAAAAAAAGTTGCCTGGGAAACTGTTGGGTCTTTCATCTTGATGCAACAGAACTAATATGGAGTTAACCTGAATGAATGCATCTTTGAAAGAATGAGCAGGATCTGTGCCGTAATTTAACATTTTCTCTCCTTCTTTTGAGATGGTTTAATTTTGCGTGTGGTAAAATCTGATAAAACAAATGATTTAAAAAAAAAGAGTTGTAAACAAATGATATGCCATAGACGGAAACAAATGCAAACAAGAAGACGTGAGTATGCTTTCCCACCTCGCTCCTTTCCCCCGCATGTATGAGATCGCACCTTTTCCCTCCCTCCATCTCTGTCTCAGTGTGTCTGTCTCTGACACCTCTCTGTGCATCCGCACGCAAGACCCGGGGCTTCAGACAGGAGACGGAAGGAGCGCTGCGAACTGGGTGAGAATGAGAACAGCGGGACGTCGGGAAACCGAGATATGCAAATGCACATACAAGGAACTTAACAAAAGTAAAGAGGTGTGAGACCAAAAACTAAAATGCGGTGACTAACACCTCTGAGCCTTCCTTTATAAAGTTAGACTTTGCTTTGCTGATTTTTGCTGGGGTGGTTGTTCTTAGGAGACAGCAGGTGGTTTGGAACCTGAGATTTGTACTTCTTGCCTTTGTCACAGGAGCTAATACTATTCACCCTTTAGTGGATGGAATTGTAGCATTTTTTACTTTTTTATTTCAGTGAATACACTGAACAGACTTACTGTTCTGTCTAATAAATAGACTACTACCATTAATAATAACACTATGGGTGGTAGTACTAGTTTAGAATAAGGAGTTAATGAATGTTTAACAAAATAAAACATCAAAAGCAGTATGTTCAATCTTCTATTGTAGAGGGGAGCTGTGGCTTTAGGGTAGATGGATATAAGTCTGCAAGTTCAGGGAAGAAAGGAAGAAAAAAACACAGAATGAATCATTCCTTCTGCATAAGTAGCCCCCTCCCCCCAAAAATGAGAAGAAAAACTTCATTTATTCTGCCGCTTCAGGTATTTCATTTTTAATTATCGCCGAATTAGTAATGATAAAGCGCGCGCAGCAGATTGGCAATACTAAAATATATGTGGCAGATTTTCATATGCACGTATCACCTCTGTCCCTTATGCTTTGTTTATCTAATTAGCAAAATACACATAGTAATAGCTGACAATCTCGTGATGCGTCCTCCCGCAGGGTTAAATTGTTACTTATGGATGCAGCCTTGTTTGGTGTGACAGTCAGTAAACTCTCAGTGCATTGCACTGTGCTCCTCCCTTCTCCCATTAGTCTGAATGTTAATTAAACAGACTGGAACTAGTCTGCAGGTACAGAGATATGTGTTTAAGCAAAGCTAACACCTGCCAGTTGAAACAGCAAATGCCCCACGCATGTATTGTACAGCATTTAAAGCTGCTTTGACTGATACTTTGATAAAATTATGTTGAATAAAAATTATATAAATATTCTGTAACGTAAATTTAATCTGCAGTGCCTGGCCCAAATGACCCCAGTAACCCAGACCTTAAATGCTGTCTAAATTAATGACACTTCAGCAGAAAAAAGAAGCCATGAACATGACATGAGCTTTTCAGGCTTCATGACTGAACGTTGTCTTAATGTCAGGCTTTATGGGTGTTTTAAAACATTGAAAATAATTTGTCCTAATTGCTTCTAAAGTATAAATCAGCAGTGACCATGTATGCCTACAAAATGGCATTAAGCTGTGGTTTTATCTCCGATCACTCAATTACTAATGAATTCCTGTGTTTGTACTCATGAATACAAATGCCAGTGCCTTCACAGTGAGCAGTAATTATCTTCATGAAGAGGCATGAAAGTCATACAGGGCACAGTTATGCAAACCCAGACTGGGGGTGATCTGTGCTTTACGCAGTACATGGAAACCAGTGTATGTAAGACTTCTCCTTTCATTAATGAGGGCATTATACTCTAGCATTGTTTGAATCTGCTCTTTGTACCTACGTGAAAATAATTAAAATCGAGTTGTGGGTTAAGTTTTACAAATGCATTGCTGTAAAATGTAAATGCCAAAAATACCAAGCAAGAAAAGTTTTCATTTTCTCTCATCCATGCCTCTCCGACAATTAAAGTGTCTGATGCTTCATTTGGTACCAACTCCCAGCCTGCCAGCCTCCCCTTCAGTTCCGCCGAATCTCTTCTGCACCCTCTCTCCCTGCACCAAGCTCACTGACAGACACTCACAGACACTCTGCTTCACTCTACTGCAAGAAACAAACTCACACTTTTAAACCTAAAACACAAGTCTTTCATGATGGCTTCCCACAACAACAACTACTAATAACAAAAATTTAAGATTTGGTTTAGATGATTTTTAATATTGTAGGCTATATTGTATCTTAAAGTTGGAAGGAAAAAATACAAATACAAAACAGTCAACATTAAACAGACAAAATGAGCCAGCATTTGAGCATCATTTGAGCATTATATCTGAAGTTTTTTTGTCCTTTACACGATTGTAATTCACCCACATGACTGATGATGTCCTTTGACATATACATCTATATCCCATACGGTACACATCCAAGTTTCTGGAAGCTCTCTACAGCAATTGTATCATTGACCAGGAAACAAATGTATAATATAGGCCACATTCATTACCTCATTGATCCAATAGCATGCTTTATCTCACATGTCATCCTGTGCACTGTTGCTGTCCTCTTTGTGAATGATATAAATCAAACTGCAAAAACAGCACAGGGTTGCAGTTAGACCCTATTATACATCAGGAGTTTGACTGTGCTTTTATTTTTCCAAGCAAACAAAGGAACCATTGAAATTGTTCAGCCACTCTATAATCAATTAAGTCCTGCAGAAGCCTCATCAGGCTGGGGTATCAGAAACCTCTAAGCCTGGCAAGCCTTGTGTATTGAAGGCTTGCTGTCTCAAAAAAAAAAAAATATAAATGAGCATTATCTTTGTCCGCCACTAGCTTTAAGGTATGTATAGCATGTAATTGGGTTGCAGTACATTTTTTTATGCCTCTAGAAATATTGAAGAGGATCTCTCCTGCACAAGGGTCAGATTACTCGTATGCGCAAAGATTATGGCAGGAAATACAAGGATGAAGTTACTGGGAAGAATAGGGGAAAAAATAGATTGCATTAATTTGAAATACTGTGGTTATGGGGACAAAATTGTTAGTTGTATGCTGACAGAAAAAAACAAAAATGTGAACACAAGGAATATTTTCAGATTAGCCTCTTTCTTGATTTAGAACTTCAAAACAAAAAGTATTAGTATTCAGGATTTGTGTCAATGTTTTAGCTGGACAGCTACCTCAGGACAAACAGAAACTGTTTTCAGTGAGGAGTTATGCAGATATATGCTCTACATTCAGTTATGGCACACCTCACTTTTCCCACACATTCCAATGACCCAGTGGCTGTCATTATTCAAATCTCAGTATTCCTCAGTATTTCAATTTCTATGCAGATTGCATAATCTCAAATATCATACAATCATGATGCAAAACAAAATAGAAAACATAACCATAAACATAAGCATAACACAACATTTTAAACTCACCTGGTATTGATGACAGTAGTTTAAATAGCAAAGTTTTTGCAAATTCATATGTACAGGCATACATACTTGGGAGTTACTTGATTTGAAATTTAAAAATATAAATATGTGTGTGATTATGCGTATAGGTTTCTGTCATGTTTTGTTTTTACACTGCAAAGCAAGTAACATAATTTGTATTCCATCATGTCACTTACATTGCTTTTTTCATTATTGTGTAGTTAGCCTTTGTTTGGAATAGCAGGCCAATCTCGCTGTAATATTTCCCTGATATCCTCAGGGAAATTTGCGCATGATCAAAAATAAATGGCCGGCAGGCATTCTACACTCCTCAACATCTGGCTGAAAGTATTTCTAAACAGCCTCTTGTTAAAATCATTTTATATGAAATCAAGTTGTTCTCATTTTTTCATTTGCAGTGTTACTGATTAACAGAAATACATTTTTTGTTACTTGAAAGAAAAAAAAAAAAAAAATCGAACCTGTCTGCTATTTTGTGCGAATTCCGTTTTCACAATTAAACAATGAGAGCAAACTAAACAAAGACATATCACACAGTACATGCAAGGTATAGATGAATGTGTTAGGAATGGGTCATACACATATCACATGGGCACACTTTATTTATTTATTGATTTTTAAATTTTGGCACACGCTGCTGATGTCATCACACAGCTGCAGACAACCTCCCTCCCGGGACGCATGAAAAGGCAAAGTGTTGACCCAAAGGGCAGGAGAGAAAATCTATGGTGGCGACTTTGAACCCGACAGATAAATTGATTATTGAATTGATTCAGTCTGGGTTTAGAAGCATACGCATTGCTCTTTTATGGGGAGACCAATAGATGGCATTAGTTTGGGGCTCATCTGCTCATCTTAGCCTTGTCTTAAATTGTCCAGATGGGCTCAGCTGATCATTTTGCCTCTTTTATCCCCCTTTGTCTCTGCATCATGGTGTGAGTGATATTAGTGCTTGTCATTAAGAACTTAGTGGTTTCTCTTAAGAGTCTTGTCTAAGGAGAAGAGAAATTTGTAAACTGAAGGAAAACAAGTGGACATTAAAAATTGCATGTGTGTGTGTGTGTGTGTGTGTTTGTAGTGGAGCCTTTGATGTGATCATTAATAAAAGCTGAGGAGGGAGGTCCCACAGTCACATCATGTGTCTGACCTCATGCCACACATTAAACATAAAACTTGGTTTTATTTCTTGCCTTTGTTCCACTTTTTTTGGCTGCACCTGGAAGAAGTAGTTCTAATGAAGGAATGAGAGGCCCCTCCAAATAAGGTCACAAAATGGAGAAAAGGCCAATAAAGTACCATGCCTCACTTCGTGTCATTCTCTGATCTCTTTTAGCTGCACCCTGTCAATGTAGTGTTTCCACATCATCTGATGGAGGTGGTTGCCATAGGAACCCTTGCCTGTTGATCATATCACAGCAACATGAAACTTGGACATGCAGATTGCAGATTTTCAAAAAAAAAGGCCAACATCTGATTATTAAAGAAGTCTTATTCACTCTGAAGTGGTTTATATCAGGGAGAAGAAAAAAAAAATACTTTAGTGTATTTATATGTGGCATTGAGTACATGGCACAACAACAGCACAACAACAAAACCATAAAAAACAGTTTTCCCTATTTTTTAATACAAAGAGAAACAGATGTAGTGATGTATGACCGCCATAAATGTTTAGATTTTTAGTATTTTATTTACAGGTTTAGTTTCTTGCTACACTTTATTTACTTTGCGGTCTCTCTGCCCTCTCTGTTAGTGTTTAGAATTGGAAAAAAGCTAATTAGACTCAAATTTGAAATGATAGAAGCAGCCGCAGCAGCAAATGCAACAGAATGTGCTACCAGCATAATAATAAACGGCAATGCTAAGATGGCTAATTAACGCTACATAAAATTTGCACATTTCACAGAGGCTTGTCTGCTTCCTGAGATGAAGCTGTGGTAGTTCCATAAATATGTTTATAGAAATATCACCTTTTTCATACTGTCTGCCCTCCCATGTTTCATTGCAAGCTAATGACAGCAGGGTTCTTGTGGCCTTAGACTGCGAGTCTTTGTTTTTGCATTCATTAAATTATCGGAGCAGATGCCTCTTTGCTGGCATCCAGTGTAAGTTGGCAGTGGCCTTGTGGCCGGCAGCCCCCTGTATCATAATGTAAACAACTGCAATCAAGGTACTTTTCTGTTCAGAGATTTGCTCCGTTGCAGAACAGAGGCGCTCTGTATGGTTGACAGACAGCGCTTTGTGTGTGAGCCTAGGCCTTGAGTGTAAAGCCAGGCATGGATGGCTGCTGTCGGTCCAGTATTTCAAGCACACCATATGAGATGCCTTCAATTTACACAGAAGCTGAAATCAATTCCAGTGCCCAGAATAAAATATTTCATCTTGAACAAATGAAATGCATGTTCCTATGATGCAAGCAACTTGCTAAGTTATAAAAAATTATACACAATACTATTTCAAAGATGGCAGGGCAATGGCACAGAAGTGTGGAGGGAAATACATAACACAGCTAACACAGCTCTGACGGTGCTCCTAGTGTCACAAACCCCCCCAGCTGGAGGGAGTGTGCCTTTCAATGGGCTGCTACACAGCCACTCCACTCTTCACAGAAACGATAAGGCAGAAAATGCAGCAGAGACAGGTTCCTGATGGAGGACAGCCCGACCATATGGAGAAACAGGGCCCAGGGTAAAACGCGGGCGCTGCCACATGGTTATCTGGGTGGGAACAGTCGAGTTGAAAGAGGACATTCATTCATTCATTCCCTTATCTCGCTTGTGACCTGTGTGCAATTCAAATCACATTGAAAAAAAAAAAAACAACATCCACCATATCCTCCACTGTGGATATAGCTGCTTGATGAAGTGAGCTGGATTGGATCAAGCAGTGTGGGCCTTTTCCTTTCATTCAAGTGACCCAGTTGCGCAGTGCCGCGATCGTATGTTTTCACCTCTTTAAGTGGAAACGCTGAACGTGTTGTACAGACTCGGCAATGTGGGGAAAATAAATCGGGTGAGTATGCGCTGTTTTCCCACAAGAGAAATGGTTATTCGTGTGTGCTTATTTTTCATTAAACATTTTTAAGATCATGCTTGTCTTCTGTTGCTCCAGACAGGGGTCTGTCAGAAGGCTGTTGATGAATAAGTTATAAAATAAAGAATAAAGAATAAAATCTTCATGAAGACAGCCTTTCATGCCAATGCAGGATGAAATTACTCAGGTTCAATCACACAAACTACTGACAAAATAATAAACCGAAATAATTAACAGCTTTATAAAGTTATACGTTTTATAACTGAGCACATTGTGATGTAATCCAAAGTCCTCTAAAAGAAGCTATAAATCAATATTGAAATGTTATTAATATTTGAGTTTGTCTAGATGGTCTCAAGCCAAACATAATTATGAATCGATTGATGAAAAATAGGACACTGATTAATTATTAAACATCTACAAATGTATTTCCTCAAGCACTTAAAATTGTGACACATTAGCAATATGCATGCTGTAAAATCCTAACATACAGTCTTCAGTGTATAATCTTCTCTGGTATTTATATAGTGTGAATTCATTCCAAGAACTGTATTGATGAAATATATTGAGCCCTTGAGTTTTTCTAGTCTCTGTCCTGCCACAGTCTAACATTACCACTAAGGGACAGTGTTTCAATAGGGACTAATTCTCCATTGCCATCATCCACAGACCTGTAATCATGCACCTGTGCCAAAAGAATACTGAAACATTTTTCGCTTTTGAATCCAAAAATACATTCCCTATTTCATGTGAAGTAAACAGCCTGCTGAGGCCTGAAAGGAACTAAACAGTGTGACATTTGTGTCAGCGTGTTCTCAGATACATGGGGGGGGGAAGCTTGTAAAAGGTACTTTTTTCCCGGTGTCCTCTTGTAATGTCAGAATCCTGACCACAGAGCCTAAAAATAAACATCGTGAAGTGAAATGTGTCACCCGTGCAAATAAGCTCCAACAATCTTGGATGCGTGAGTACAGATATGAGCGAGTTGCTTTTGTCTTACAGTTTTCTCTAACCACTTTGCCCTTGATTGGCCCAGATGTGTCATTTTGGGTGCGCGGCCCAATCAGGGACCAGTGCACAGAAAGTGTGCTTGAAGTCACGGTATACTCACCAGCCTGTTGTCCACAAAGGACAATGGTCCACAGGCTCTGACAACAGTACAGCTGTTGTTGACAGAAATATTTCGATACAGTTATATTTCCTCTACCTCTCTGGAGTGATTATGGTTAGTGGTGTGTTTCAGTCATGCTTGAAACTGATTGCAAGACAACCTTACCGCGGTTATATCCCTGTAGGCCATGGTTTAGACCAGTGTTTCTCAACCCTACTCCTGGCGGCACCCTGTCCTGCATATCTTCTATCTATCCTTGCTGCTTGATTAAATCAGGTGTGCTCAGCTAATAAAACGTGCCTCTGATGAGTTCAGTCAGGTAGGTAGAGCAAGGATAGATAGAAGATATGCAGGACAGGGTGCTGCCAAAAGTAGGGCTGAGAAACATTGGTTTAGACAATCCTTCTGTTGGGTGGATTGGGTGTTGACTTGACAGATGTTATCAGCTACTGAGGAATATCAATTAGATTTTTAGATCTGAGACGATCCATAAACCCCTCCTGTTGTAGTTGCTGTCCATAACAGTCTATTACAGGAAATGTTGTCTCTTCAGATCACCAAGGCATATTTCATTACCTTTGTTAAACACGCCATCCTCACCCCCCTCCTCATCTCTGCTCGGTCTGTACCATACTGATACATGCTAATACTAATGCATGTCCTCTGCTCCTGTGTCCACATTAGTTCATATTCTGTGTAACTCTTTACTTATTGTTACTTTGCTGTTATGAGAATTATTATTTTTACCATTTTGTTGAACTTGGCAATATTTTTACGTGCCAGGTGTTGTTGCTGTTTCCTTAAAAATGTGCGTATTGATGTATGCTAAAATGTGTGGTTTTCATTTGAATTGTATGTGTATGTGTAATGACATCTGATTTACATATCTGTTGATCTGTTAATTAATGTCTCCTTGTGTATTTGAATGTATGAACATCACCCTATATGGGCTGCAATGAAAAATTAATTTTCAAAGGCTGATATATGTGTTTTCTAAAAGTAATAATAGGATATATTTAAACATTGTCATCAGTTTAGCATGTGCTGTTTACATTAAAACTTTATTCAAACTCAGGTAAACAAAGGCAAACACTTATCCTTATCCATTTTTAAACATAATCCTGAATCATGCATTGTCTGCTTCTTTGTGTGCTTAGGGTTTGTTTTGGATGGGCCCATTGGTATAAATCCTATAACCCCAATGCTATTTTGGAGGTCTTTCAGAGAACAATCCTCACAAGAAATACATCTCCAAAAACAGACCCCATATTTGGTTCAGGAGCCCTCAATGGCTTATTTGCTTAACTGTTACTGTGCACCATGGGTTTCCTTTGTAAAGTAAGATGAGTATTTTGATTTGTGTGTGGAGTGCTATTTGTTGACAGAATGGCATCAGTCTTGACTGTTGATTACTCAAAACAGCTAAGTGTACTCTCTGCACATGAAATGAATAATTATTCCCACTACAATGAAGTATTATTTATTTAAAAAAACACTAAACAACTTTATTAGTAAATATTTAACACCGATACAGATCAGCTTTATTAGTGATCTCTGCCATACACACCTCTATCTCTGACAGAAATATGACAATTTGAATAGACCCAATGTTGATGAATGTCAGTTCAATTTACATAGAAAGTACAATTAAGATACCTGTCCTAATGTGGCAAGTACAAAGGGGTCTAAATTAATTGGCACATTTTGTCACCACCCTTGTTGGCATGTACAGCAGAGCTACATTTTCTAATGGCATAAACATGGTCTCACCCAGGCTGGAGTTCTCAACTCCATGCTGTACAAGCTGAGAAGGAATCTTGCATTCTTCTGATGACACAAGCCTAACATCACCTTTCTGGATTTGAGAGAGAGAGTTTGTTTACATTTTCACATGAAAAGAAGAGCACCCCAGTTCACATACTGTTTAACTGAGTATAGCACAAGGTATCTTCCATTTGAGTTAGTGAACCAAAAATAGACCAAAATGTGCACCTGGTCATGTGGTACATTACCTAGTTATTACAATCTGGTCATTCAGTGTCATCACATTCATTCTCTATTGTGAAACTTTGGATTCAGCACATGCAGCAACCTACATCATCTACAACCTTAATGCTTCACAGCAAATGTAAATGAATAAATAATAGCTAAAAATGACAACTTTTTAACATTGCTATGAAATATATATATATATATATATATATATATATATATATATATATATATATATATATATATATATATATATATATATAAAAAATGTACTTTTTTAAATTGCACTTGGGGGGCACTTGCATCACAACGGTGCTGCCAAAACTGTTCTGGAGGGGAAATATTCAACATAACTGTCATATTCAACCTATAGCTGGGTAGCTGTTGCTGAACTGTATTTACTTTACATAGGCTCACTCCTCTGCTCTTCAAAAAGGCTCCAGGTTTGATTGTGTGGGCAAAGGACCATGTTAAACTCCAGTGAAAAGGCATCACTACCCTCACTAAGAAGCCAGCAACAGCCTTATTGCTGCTTCAAGAAAAGTACTCATGGCCCTTACAATGGAACCGGGACCTCCTCTGTTGTCCTCCTCTGAATTTTTCCTTTAAGTGCTGCAAAGATCCAGCGTTAGAGCGTGTTTTTTTGACATTTTGTGAAATTGCCTTTAAGCACCCTGGTGAGTGGAGTAGGACCATTGCAGGCCAGAACAGAAAGCACTTTTACTGTGCAGAAGTGATGAAGACCACCCTCCATTCTGTATTAAATTACCATAGTGAGAGGCACTGCCACACCCCTGATAATGCTCTGCAATCTGCCATCTGTTGGTAGACTGATGATACAGTAAGAATGTTAATAATAGCTTAGATCAATGTGGCAAGATCTTTCATAAGGATTTTTTTGACACAGTGAAAAGTATGTTAATAAGAGAATTTTGTTAACTGCAGACTCTCATTACAGTAGATGAATAATAGACACTATGTACTTAATAACTCTCAGCTCCATTTCATATATCCACGCCACCTTCCAGGCATTGTCCCCTATGAATATTTCAAAATTATCATAATTACAAGGGTCAAGATTCCATTGGGAGTCTTTGTGCTAATGCAGAATATTTTAAATGGATGACATTACCATGTGAGTTATACAAATGCAAATATGAAAATGTTTATGCTGTATATTAAGTGCACAATGAGTATATGATTTGCAAATGCCCTCAAGGACTTGCTCCTTATAAATGGCAGGTTTGTTAAATATACCTGCCATCAGTCAATTACTATTATCTAATTAAACAAAATAGTTTCTCTGTGGAAAGACTGCAGTGAAATGTAATGACAGGAAATACAAGCTTGCCAGCAGAATATGGTTGTATAGATTGAATGGGACATTTGCTGTCTGTGTATTTGCCTGTGTTAATTTGCTTCTTGGAACACACACATAAGAAAGTACATTGTCCCCTTCTACACTTCTACACTTCTTGAATTGTGTTCTATATTTTTTTTTTACACCAACTCATTATTTTACTGTTCTATTATCTAATTTACCAACTGTATTCTTTATTGGCTATGTTGTGTTATACGTGTGATGTGTCAGTTTTCTATGTCATCCATTTTCGATCTTACTCATTCACTACCGTGCATTTTCTATGAAGTACTTTGAGTTTGAGAAAAACACTGTTGGAAATAGAGATAAAGACTTAGAAGAAAATTATATCCTTCCTCCCAGCCAGAGTTGGCTGGACTTGAACTATGCTGCTCTCAGATCAGCACACGGGCCTACAGTGATGGGATCTGGCTGAAAGCTCATGGTGAGAAGACTCTCCAAAGGTCCTCTGGTGTGAGAGCAGAGCTTGTTAGTTTGTGCGAGCTTTCTTTTCTTTACCTCACCACTTCCATAACAGCTACACATTCATGTAGACATGGCTCAGCATGGGGGCTTCCTGTAAAACAAACACACAGCTGAATTCAGATGCACCTCCTGAGGCCCATGCACTAAGCTCCATTCTTGACCATACTTCAGCTGGGGGCTGCCAGATCACATCAGGTCTGTGACAAAGACAAGATACAGTCAAAAGGTCCCAAGGATAAATTCTGACTAGGTAAAGCTGACATGGTAGTACAGATTCACAGCGGGACAGTCTCTGTACTCCTCACTGATGTTCTGGATGGGGGCTTATTACACCAATCCATCTCTGTGATGGTGAGTGTTTTTGGAACTAACATCCTATCTTCCTCTGTCAGGATGGATAATTTCACCCAAATTGTAACCATACCTGGATTCGTTGTGTAACACACAGCTGTGCTTCTCATTGTCATACCCAAAAAAACAAAAACAGAAAACATAAAAATAATTAACATTAATAAATGTTAAACACAGTAATGTATTACAAAAAGCTCTTTCCTGTACAATTATCCACAGCTCCATTTCTACTCACAAAAGAAATGAAATATTCGCTCTACCACCACATGCAAGTGACCCTAGGGTGCATCCCTGCATTTGAGCGACAGAATGACAGGAAGTATTCAACAAAGCTTGGAGTGCTCTCTGTGGACACACCGGATGCCAGGCGAAACAGGGTGGCAGGAGCCTAATGACGGTGGATACTCAGTTCTTTAAAGATATACCTCATTCGCAGGGGAGAATGACACACTCACCTGAGCGGAAAGTATCTCCGTGAGAGGGTGGGGGTGGGTGGCTGGGTCGGTGAGTCTCTGTAGTGTCTATCTGCTAGTCGCTGAGTCGGCGCTGAGTCTCACACTTAATGCACTGTTTAATGATGGGGCTCTCAGGGCCACGGGCGCTCTGAAGCAGGAGAAGAAAGCGGAGCGCAGATGCACCGCGTGCCACGGTCTTCTGATGGGCTCGGCTCTGAGTGCAGCTCCCTGCCTCGGCGCCGGCAAGATGAAAAGGATTCAGCGAAACTGCAGCATTACGCTGGCAGTGCTGAGTGAGTCCGGAACAAAAAAAAAAAAAAAAAAAAAAATAGACTGTATCTTTGAACCTTTTTTATTTCTTATAACTTATTTTCGGAGTTCATTAGACAGAGCCCTGCATGGAACTGAGGGAAGAGTGGAAGACAGAAGAGTGCTGCCGCTCTCCCAAACCTCCCCTGCTGCCTCCGCAGCCCTCAGCCCTGGGTCCTTGTTCTGAAAAATCTGGAGATTCTTCCATTGCTCTCGGGAAGTTTTACTAGTTCTAAATCATTTAACACTGATATTTCACCATGGAATGAGACTGTTTTACCCAAACTGACCTGTTCATTCATCCTAATATTTTAAATGCATTGAATTTTTTCTGGATATAGTTTTTATTCACTACGTGAAGGGAAAACAAACAGATTTTATGTCCATGAATCTCTTGTGTCACCTTGACTTTATTTTTTTAATTTGTTGCTTTATTTTTGTTAGACACACCTTGGACCTGTGTCAGAAAATCAACCTTGTCTGTATCCATTGATACAAAATGTAAGGAAGAGTAGAGATAGAGATAAAGTTATTCTACAGATGAGTCCAGCAGTCATTGGTTATAGATATCACATGACCACAATTTGCCTGGTAACTAGTGCTTAGAAATAGATTCATGCTGTTATTGCAAAGAGGTTTTGTGTGTGTGTGTGTGTGGTGTGTGTGTTCAATAGATTAAGAATGGCAAGTGTTGCAAACTGCTCTCAGGTTCAACCTGCTGATTTTCACAACTGCATGACGTACCATAATGCTCATCATTGAAGTCAGGGAAAAGGGTGACGTAAATATAAATATATATTCATGCAAGAACGACAATATAGACAACATGATCAAAACTGACATTGCAATCAGGTGTGGACACATTGAGATGATAAAGACCTTGTGATAAAATGAGAAGAAAAGACATTAATCAAAGGCATTACTATTTTTAAGCCCTATTATTTTATTCTACTATATTTTGTAATTTAACTACTGTAATGTCTCGACTTGAAAGTGGCATAATGTGTCAGTCCTCTGACTTCTCAAGTATAGAATATTTATTCCATTATCTTGCTGGAATAAGGATTTATTATTTTTATTGTTCATTTAAGCAGGGTATGAAGAAACAGAAATTTTAACTGCAATGAGCAGGAAAAACAATGAATCACTTATATCATGTAGAACCGGTGAAGCATTGCTTATTTCTACAGCATTTCAGGTATGACTGGTTTATTTAATTTGACTGAACGAAATCAGAATGTGAGCCTGAGGTTGGAAATAATTTGTCCTTTGGAAAGAGAGTGGACACAGGAATTTAAAATAGATTTACTTGTGGAAAGGGCTGCAATGTTTCTGGACACTGGATCATATCAAGGCCTAGGGTAGTGATAAGCATATCTACAATTACCAAACTGGGTATATGAAAATTATTAAATTATTTTTATTAAAAACACACTGCATTCAGTATATGAAGGTATGTACAATAAAATTAATAAATTCCACAGTATGTGACATTCAGCATGTTAATAAACAAACAAAATACAGTCTGTCATTGTCAGGAAAACAGTGCATTATACAGTGAATAAAGTCTATACAGGTAAACAAATAAAAATGAGAAAATTCAACTGCACAGTTCAACAAAACACATACTCCTTTTCAGGAAAATGGAGGACACTTGGGTATAAATAAGATTTTCCTGTCTAAATAAGAAAGTATATAAACAGATTATCTATTCAAGTTCGATATGTTCACTTTAAAAACAGCAGTTCCCTTTGTGAACAAGTCATTCATTGAAAATGAGATTTTAGACAGCAGTCTAGGGCTGCCCCCTAGAAAACAGATAGAAGCTTACAAAAATGCACAGGGATAGCATTTCAATTATTATATAGGAATTATAAATAAGGGGAATCATAAATATATTTGTTATATTCTAGCAGGGCTAGCTGGCACGCTTGCTAAAAAAAAAAAAAAATCCACGTGACAACATGCGCTGGTGGTTAACTGATGAGAGAAGCTGAAACCTGAGGTGGAGTGGTTGGTAAACTAGGCTAGCTATAACCATGTGTCAAAAGAAGTTTAAAGTATGGTGGAATTTCGAACTTTTGAAGGACAGCTATGCGGCCGTTCAGCAATTATCTGGGCAGATTTACTATACATATAATGCAGGCAGGGGTATACTGGGAAAGAAATTCAGCCCTGGACTTGCTTGGGAATTAAAGCATATTTGGCTATGATTCTCAAGTTCTGTCTACAACAGAGACTACCTCTTAATTAGTTAATGTGCATGGACTTTACAAATGATTATATTCATCTGAATATATGTCACATAGCAGGTTTTATCATCACGTTTAATGCAGCAGCTAGCTAGCTAGCTAGGTACAACTTGGACATCAGCGGTCCTGAAGTTCCCTTTAACCCGCTAGGTAGGGAGCTTGCTAGCCAGTGTCAAAGTAAAGGATTAGGCTACATACAAACATTTGTCATTGAAAACTGCTGTGCAACAGAATGCGAAAGCATTCATGAAATTATGGTATCTTGTTATTGAAATAAACGTTCATTTCTCAGTCCTCCCAGTTGAACCATTTCATCAGATGATAGGCACACACAGAGGGCCAGTAAAAACTTTATGGATTTTTGACAGTCCACCGGCCCACCGATGTGGCAGCTCACCGGGATTTGTCCCGGTATGCCTAATGGCCAGTACACCACTGAATGCAGGCAATAAATCTATTTACAAGTCTAATTTAACCCTTTTGCACGTAATTTTTTTGTTCTGCTATGTGGCGCCCATGTGACATTACATGGTTTATTATGTTTTCATTAGCATTATTAAGTTTCTCATAGTTTTAAGTTAGCATTTGCTATATTTTTTAATGTTAAATCGCTATTTCCTCAAAGCTAAAATTAGGTAGAATTTTTCCAATCTAGTTTCCTAAACGCACCGGTTTTGGCATTTGCGCTAAATGGCTAATCACACCAGTGTGACCGTACGCGCGAAAGGGAGATGAAAAAAATATGGAAAAAAGGAACGAATTGTCAAATCATCATATTGAACAGCCAAATCCGATTCAACTGACAAAATTCTGAGTCGGGTACAGCCCTACAGCAGCCCATTCAAAAACTGGATGGATAAAAAGGGTCTGCCAAATGAATGAAAGTAAATGTAAAACCTGACATCCAGAAACATTGAGCCCGACCCAACCCTGAGTGTTATTGTTGGCCAAACATGGTTTGTCAGGTCCTGTTAGGTTTGGGTCTGGTTGCAGGGCTACAGCTACATACCATGAAGAAATGTGGGATTCAAACAATATTAATAAAATGACTTTTTTGGCATCTTACTTTTTCTGCGCTGTCCTTTCTGAGTATGTCTGTAATACTTGTTTACATGCCTGTGTTTGCATGTGAATGTGTTTAAATATTCTATATTTTTCATTTTCTGTTTCTCACGAAAGTCCAGATGGACAGATGTTGGCAAACTTGATTGTTTAGATCAAAGCAACAAGTTGTACTGTATCATAGAATTATTCTTAAATTGTAAATGACCCCCTGCTTGCTACTCTGCATTGAAGATACAGGGACTATGACTCATTGATAGAGTGGCATCTAAGGGTGTGCTTGTAGCTTCATGACAGTATGATAAGGTTCAGATAAAAAGCATTCTTTTTCATTTATTGGCCAAATCCTAGATTTATATAAAAGGGAAGATGGGGAGCGATAATGAAGCATTTCTTCCAATTTCCTTTCCCTCAGTACTGTTCAGGACCAGTGGCGATTCTGTGTAAAATGGCTTTACTACCTGAAACCACAGTGTTGGATTTCTGATAATGGTTTGTTTGTGTGTGTGTGCGCGCGTGTATGTGTCTGTGTTACATAAATGCATGCACATGTGTGTCTGCTTGCATACATGAATGAGAACTGTTGAACTATATAGCATATTAATCAGCATATTAGCCTGATTATGCCTGATTATAACGAAATATAATTTTGTTGTCATAAGAGCACCTACAACAGCTTGTCTACTAAATGTAGAGAATGACACTAGTTATGGTAATAGGCATTAAAAGTCATTTGAAGATTACTAATGAAAAGTGTGACGATTTAAAAAAAAAAGAGTGAGAATGCATTTATTGTGCTCGATGGAATAAAACTTTCATAGCTGATTAAATGTCAAAGGGAGAAAAATGCAGAGACCACTGCTTAATTCTTTGTGGAAAGCACCAGCAGGCCAGCACAACCAGAAAAACAAAGGTGAAAATGTAATTTCTCAGGACTTTTTTCAGTTAAGTGTCAGAGATTACACCATGGGAGACACAGCTGGGATCCCGTTGATGTTACAGTCATCTCTCACTGTTGCAGAAAGCGAAGCATTCGGACACTTTTATTTAAGACGACTGACTTATTGCGAATTTGCTGTTCTGGTGACATCTGCTCGGCATCCAAGAATTTCCTAATTCTACAAAGTTTTTTTTTCCTTTTGTGTTCTTTTTCATCAAAGTCTGATGGGATGATATGCCTCACCCATTATCCTGAGCAAGTTTCTCCTTTTTTCCCCTTGTGTCCAGAAATGTCTGAGGCCCCGCCGCCAACCGGGAGAGACACGATGGTGACCTGCATGTTTACGTTCACTTGGTGCCACTTCCCACTGTGACATTGATATGGTCTTACGACCCAGAGAGAGAAGCAAGGAGTTCTCAGAGCACTTATCAGACCAGGGACCCCCAGAGTCTGGCCTTTCCTCTTTGTTCTCCCTGAGTTATGTTTTGGTACTAAGCACCTAGAATGCCTGGAGCAAATCAAATATATAACTTCTGTCTCAGCAAGTGCTCCAACTGCACAGTGCAGGCTTATAGTAGGAACGGGGTTCTCCTTTGTGATCTTTGGCTGCTGCACAGGAGATTCTGTGAGGAACACGGGCAAGTTTAATTTGATTGCAAAGCATGAGAAAGGGATGTCGCTCTCCTGGTGTCCTATAGAGCACTGAGAGGGTATTTCACTCTCCAGTGACCTCATTTATCACATGTTCATTCAAACCAACTTGATCCGGAATTGCTCAAACCTCTCCATGTAAAATCAACAATTTATCAGAACCGAATGTGCTGTGGAAATGTTTTTGCCTGCAGGTAAAATCTTAGACCTAGAGTCTGCATATTTAGATTTCACTGCATTGTTTTTTTCAGGATGGCAATACTGCACAAACACAGTACAAAATATACAGTACCAAATAAATAAGGACAAATGGAAACACATACTTTGAGGTTACTGAATGGGTACGGAATGCAATATGTACATGTACATGTACCACTTCAGGGACACTCACTTTATGTAAGACATGGAAACTTGACTAAGTTAAACACAACAATTGTCTTTATTCCAAAGCTAGCTAATTGCTCTGGTAATTCAGAGACCATGCAAGTATAGGAGACCTAAGATTGCTTGTTTTTGTAAAAAATGGCACCGCAGGTCAATGTTCACACAGCTGTTATTTTAAGGACATGAGCACATGATCTTTTTTTTTTTTTTTTTTTGCAAATGACAAGGCTTGGTTTACAATTAGCTATTTGCAATATAATTTAAAAAGATTAAGAATCACCACTGTTTATCATAGAATTAATAAGAAATTAATAATACATTCATGTTTACAAAAACAAATCTCAAAATACCACAGATACAATGTTACCTCTGCTTGAAGGCAGAATAACAATACAGCACAAATTATTTAATGGCAACATATACAGTAGACACACCTCCTCAATAAAATTACATCTGAGTCTCTTTTGTGTGAATCAGACTGACACAACAACATTCATGGCCACATGCTCTTGAACTGTAATTATCCTGGGAAACATTGCTTGCTTCTTTTTCTCTTGTTTCTCTTTCTTCTTCCTCATTTTTCCCTTTCCTATTGCCATATCTATAACATTTATGAAAATAGTACAAATAAAAGTAAAGAGAACTGAAACAAGGAGTCATGTTAAACATGCACTGTGTGTGCAACGCTGTTTAGTTCTATGCAAACAATGCAGCTCTTACTATCTGGAGAAACACTGCACTCCAGTTGCCATCACACCTGGGGTTCATGGTATCAATTTTATCCTCCACGGAAGCGTAGTGTGCAGGGCTCTGACATACAGAAATATGGAATTTGACTGCTGTGATGTAGGGGTCTTTCTACACTTCCCAGCAGCTTGCAGTTATTGGGCTGTATTGCATCTTTAAATTTTAGTTTAGGATATTCAGACACAGACTCCAAAGCATTATTTGAGAACATTTTGTACTTCATATACAAAATTTTACAATTTGTTTGGACCAGAATTTCAATTTTTTATGACTACGCACAGCTCAGTTTAACCACAGTGGTGTCTGTCCTGAACATCAAGTGACAAGGGTAACTGTCACTTTTTTTGTTTGTTTGTACGCAACATGTACAACAACTCTGACCCTATCCTGGGAAATCAGCCTGTAGTAATTAGTCTTTAGTAAAAGGATATTTTGGAAAGTTGACATACCATGCCAGTGACAATGACTTGCATTTGCCATTCTGGAAATTGTGCGCAGAAGTAAAAAGCTTACTAGAAATATAAATGTATTGATTAATACACAAGTCATTTATGTGTTTAATGGATAATGTTCAAATATATATTCATTGAAAATGAACTTGCTCAAGCCATTTCAGTGTTTACTTTCTGTGGGGTTCTGTTAACTTCTTATTTCACGCCAGTCCAGAAAATGATAAATGATATACAATGTATATAACTGAATGAATGTTAAACAATCGGAATATTATTACATGTATATTATTTGTCTATTCCTTGCTGGAGGTTTCCAGTACTAAAAAAGACATAACTTCAAAAAAACATTTTTCATTTCCAATTATTCTGATGCTGAGGTGACTGCACGCATTTACCTGAACACCTGAAATAGTTCCACTTAATGTAATCTCTTATATTGTAAACTTTGTTTTCCATTAAAAACAAATCAATCTGTGGTTTCAGGCACTTTTATCTCTACCAGCTTGTACCTTTTCTGTCCAACTATTGAAACTTGTTCATGCTACGCTGCTAATATTGTCAATTCCTTATGTGGCTCTTTGCTTGTGTTGTCTCACGTGTAAGTGGCTTTGGAAAAAAGTGTCTGCCAAATTGAACAATTGTAATTGTAACCACATATGTTGTTTGTTCCTTAAGATACGTTGGCAGTATTATCAGGTTATGTTATTGCAGTAAATGCACACAGCAACCTGTTTCTATTAAATAAAATAAATACATTAATTAAAATGTTTTGTTATAATGCTACTGGTCCGAACATACCTTATGAAATGCTGCTTCAGAACAGCTAATTTTGTTTGTTTATTGTGGGTTTTCAGAGAAGTTATTGGACTATTTACAGTTCCTTTTCAGTAGTTCAATGCCTTTATGCAAGTTCCAAGGCATAATTTAAAAGTAATCTGCAAGTGCATGAAAGTATGTAAACTGGAACTTTTCTATAAATGATCACCCTATCATGCTTTGTCTCATGTTCTCTGCAGGTCCTCATTATATTTTCATATTTGAAGTACATTAAATTTTGTAAGATTCAGTAGTCTAAAGCAGAGATTCCTTATGCACAATGACCTTCCAACGTTAACACACAGAGAGAGGAACTACACATGCCATATCCCCTGGATCAGTTATTAAGCACCGAGCCCCTTATTTTTGCATCATCAAAGCTTTTCTCATACGACTCACCATCAGTTTCTTCACAATGATAGAAGCTCATAATGTCCAGGTGTACCTTTATCCTGGAAAAAATCATTTTAAGTGTACTTATTGTAAATGTAACATTTTTGGGATAGACGATACTTACTGTAGGACCACCACTCTTCTCCATTCGCAAATGATTAAGGTGATTCATTAAAAAAAAAAAACAAAAAAACAATCTGTAATAATATATCCTGTTGGCATGTTGAGACATGAACGGTGAGAAGCCAACAGTATTTACTCTAGGCTATTTACCCTTTTTCCTCTAGGCCTATTCTTATTTCTGTTTCTTTTTATGACATTAGTTTGCCATACGATTATACTTCTCTAATTAAGGCGTATTTATAAAGGCCCAATTTTGCCTAGCACCGTTTTCCTCCTGACACTGATTAACTCTAATCTTGGATGATCTGTAGCCTAGCAACAGTGTTAGTGTTATTGTTGTTAGATCTGTAATGCACATTTAATATATGATGCCATATCAGCAAGACCATGTACAAAATAATTAACAAGAACAAATAACTACTACTACTACAGCTACTATTACTTCTCATAATAATATTAATCATAAGCATATTTTATTTCTTTGCTTTGTGTTATTTAAGCAATCTATGCGATTGAGCTCTCGAATGAGTCAAGGTAGATCTCATAATTTAGCAGTGCAATTGTATGAAGGGTACAGAAGCATATTAACTATTCACAGATTGGTACCTTGCTACCTACCCCAAACAATATTGCAACAACATCCAAGTACTGTGAAGTAACAGAATCAAATTACTTGAGTCACCTGCCGATACAATTATTTTATTCTAATGTGATATTTTGACTGCTTTTGTTGATATTGGACACTGGAAATAAATTACACTGTAACAGATTCATCTAAACAGTGATTTCTAGTTACAATATCCTCTAAGCCCCACTTTGCCCCTTTAATGTGATAATTGACTAAGCCTGATTACAGACAGTAATGATTAGCCTGGATTGTGTCATTAAAGGATAATGGCCATGTTAACTTCAGCCTTAATCCACAGCAACATAGTTTTTCTAAGACACATCTGAACTGGCCCAACCGAAACATTCATGATGATAGATTGCAAACAAAGACATGAAGGAGGGCAAGGGTATTATCCCTCATATTAGACACAAAGGTACACTGCATGCATCCTTTAAGGCTTTTCTTTCCTTTTGTATGATTTTTTTTTTAACGCACTGAAAATTTTCAACTATAAACATTTCAAATTTTTAAATACACACATTGAACTGCAATTCAGAATTTGCTTTTACTCAACATTAGATGTAGACCATCTGTAGTCACCAATCTGCAAGGTAAACTATGGAACGGCACTATGCTATAGAACAGCTATCCAATAGAAAGTCCCATCATACTTGTTACTTGTAACGATTTTTTAATGCTTCATTTGAGATCCGGTTTGATAGATATTAATATACACAGAATATATTCAGTAGAGCATCAGATTAATCCTTCCTTTTAAATGTATTAAATTCAAATCTGGATTAAAATATGGTACACCAGCGGGTCATAATGCCTGGCATATACTCATACATACATATCCATGGACTATAATGTATGCGTTCTTTTAACATACAGTGTACTTGATCAACAGAAACAATGCCTGTGCCAATAATGATTTATAGGAGCCTCCATAATATGATGACGGTGAAAAAATAATGCATTTGAATCTACACATCTAAATCCATAATATTTTTTATTTTCACAGAGAGAAAGCCAGATTGACAAAATCAGGATCCACAATATCAAGGTACTCAATGAATAATTGGCACACATAGATTGATACTTGATTAATATTTGAAGAGCATGCTTGTATTTTAAGGTCATGCACTGAACTTTTCCCCCCATCAGAAAACCGGGCTGATCCAGATTGACTGGGAGGAACTGTCAGCGACAGGCACATTATCCGTCTTTCCTGCTGTAATTTCATGCACCCAATCCCTAGCTGGTGACCACAGCAGCACGGGGAGAATTTAGGAAGGGGTCAAGGTGTCAGGATTAAATTAGAAAAAAAGGAAACCTGCCCCCATCAGAGCTCACCAGCTGCTGGGCTAAAGCTGGCTAAAGAGAAACGGATCTAAAAGGCCCGTAATCAGACGATGTGAACATGAGATTAGCACGTCACGACCAAATGCCGCTTCAGCCGTCTGGAGCCTGCTCTTTAGGGACCCTCAGAAAAGTGGACAAACAAAGTGCAAAGCACCCCAAGCACAGGACTCACACTTAAATGCTGACAAGACGTATCCTCTTTTTTTGTCTTCTTTTTTGCTCCAGCCCAACAGCGGGGGAGGTGTTTGGGACGTGCTAAATAAATTAGAAGAGAAGGTGAGGAAGTAAAGTGTAAACACAAACATCATTGTGCAGTGAGTCACAGGCCTATGGGATGATGGTGCTGCGTGATCTGCGGGGAGAGAACTGTGACAGATCTGGGGTGATGGAAATGACTGCGGGACGGACAGAGATGCCGCTGGGAGTTCAAGTACAGGGCAGTGTAACGGGAGCAAGGGGAGATGAGAGGATGATTTACTCTATTCCCCTATAAAGCCTCTAATTGCTTTCTGATTTTTTTTTCCTGTTAACTCAAACACGCAATGGGGAAACTGAGGACACACTGACAGAACATGTTCACTTTTTTTTTTTTGTATTTGACTAATTTATGAACATGCGGATCAACTGTCCATTTAAACAACAGTGAATGTATCTCAGGTGTGGCGCCTGGAAAAAATACAAAGGGGTGCACTTGTAATCCATGGGGGGCACAAAACATCATATCATAAAAAAGTAATAAATACTATGTAGATATCGGGATGTAAGGAGACAACTGGGGGTGCGCTGAGGTCTTTCTGGGGGTGCAATGCACCCCTAAGCACCCCCGTAGCACTGGCCCTGATGTATCTGTGACAACCTTAAAACCTTTTTTTTCATATTTCGTTGTTCCAATGGCTTTCATTGAACAGGTACTGTTCTATAAGATCCACTTCATACTATGCATTTTAAATATTGTATTGTAATAATGTACATAATGTAATATTCAAAATTTTGTATCTCACTGATTAGAAATATTTTCATACTACAATTGCATACACAGAAATTTGTTGTGACAATTTACACTTTAACTGTATGCTTTTTTTTTCTATTTGAAACACTGGATTATCCCAGATGAATTAAAACTTGAAGAATGAGTTGTCTTTTCCTCGGCATTTGTGTCCACTCTGTGCTCTGTGTACTGTTCTTGTAATTACTTTTACTTGACCTGTAATTAGTATTAGTAATTAGTATTTTCCAATTCTGCCAAAATTTAAACTTTAATACGATTAGTCAGGAATCACATCTACATTCCCTCAAGTAGCAATTGACTTATATGTTGTGAAGACTGACACATATTCCCAAATGAAAACTGTTATGAGTCAACCTCCAGCCTGCTTTTCCTTCCCTTCAGATTCCCTCTGATACATACAACATTACCTGGAGATACAACTCAAACACATCGCTATGAGCTGAACCAGCACCTCCAAATATATGAGTCAGGCTGCAAAAGAACATTCATATTTCAAATTCTTCTGCATTGCATCCCTGTCTTCAGCACTGATACTATTTCTACTACTATACTTTTCCATCCAAAGTCAAAAAAAATTGTTTAGGTGGGTTGATTGTACCGATGAAGACCCAGTGAGATACACTCCTAATTAATTCCTCATCTCTTATCTCCATTATCTGGCCACAATCCCAGACTCTGTTACACAATTTCAACTTCAGCTGCATGACTGGTAATTACAATAGAGAGAGATTGCCTGTTTCTACATTTTGAAACAAAATGAGCCAATTCCACACAATTAGGGGGAAAATACGATGGAATGAAACTCGTTGAACTATTACCAGACCAGACATTTCCCATTCCCCACTCACACACAGATACCCGACAACAATTCCATTTTCGGTTCGGTCAGTCTGTGTTTCGTTAATCTCTAAATGCCGAATTATGGGCCAATGGGATGCACGCCTGTATATGGTGCCTGCCGGCACAGAGAAGGGTCATTTGGAGTTCACTATGGCGGCCAAGCTGTGCACCGCTTGTAACACTGCTTTGAGAGTGAACGTGTGATACAGTCAACCAAGTTTTCTGCGTTGAATGTGACTGACTCTGCTGTGATATATCTGTAGATATGTGATACATTTATTTAGGACTATCATAAGTATGATTGGTTTGTCTGAGTGGGAAGAAGTTATATATTCATATATTTCATATTTTATGTGATAAAGTATTTGATATGATGCCGATATGGGTCTCTTCTACTGGACTGAAATCTTTCAATTAATTTAGTCTCTTAGTGGATTGTTCTGATCAGGTGTATTTTTTTTCTTGACATGGAAGGTGCACTTGTGGTTTTTTAAAAATTATTTACAAATACATGCAAATCTTTGAACTTCAAATTATACTGCCAGCCGTCACTTTCCATCCTGTATTTTTCTTTTCTTCCTGGATGTTACAAAATCCAGTCCTTTAATCCAGATGGTGAAACAGCTGTAAATGTTTGCATTAAATCTGTTCTACATAGCTTTAAATAACGTTTGTGCCTATGTGGCACAGCTGGGCATTTCAAGGCACCCTGAGAATCTGAATGTTCTTACAACCAAAAATATCTGAACAGATGATGATTATTTCGGCTCTCTGGTAATTCACATATTTGTATTTTAGCACCACGTGTCCTGAGGAAAATATGGTTTTTGGTTTGTTCGGAGCGCACTATGGTGCATAAAATCAAAAACCTGACAGCAGTTTGTGTATATTTACTGGTGCCACTGACTTCATGGGACACATTATAATTAGGTATTTTCTAACAATGGCTCCTTCTAAACTTCTAAATAGCATTTTATCAGTAACCTAAAAAATTCTGATAATAATCAAGTAATCTATTTTGCCTGTATATGCTTCTTAACTTGACTAAGTTATTCTTGTCATCAGCAGGGCTCTAGACACAAGGCAGTGTCCTCTCTACTGTTGGTTTATCCTGCACAAACTATGGAATGTTTATGTGCATTTGTCTGCAATAGCCTAATGCTCATGACTTTTCAAAGGTGTTTTGTTTGCTGTTGCTTTTTCCCAAATTAAATGGAGATGCTATAGCAGTATGACCCGAAACACAAATTTCTGTAAACTTGTACTTCTTCAAGATTGTTTTTAAATCTTTTTCTCATTTTATTTCATATATTTGTTTTATATAAGGTATTTCTGTGATGTTCCTGAATGAACCTGGGCCACACTGGACCTCACAAACTATATCAGAACTCAGCAACATTATGTAACTTTTTTACATACTATTTTTTTGTGATCTGTTTTGGAATAGTATATTTATTTCCATGTTACTGTGTCTTTATGGATGAGTTCTCTTCTCATGCCGAGAAGGGATATGACAACCTAAAAAAAAAAAACATAAGCATGGTTAAATTAAAATGTTAAATCGTGTGTCTCTGTGTCAGTATACTGACTAACAGAGTGCATCTTGGAATTTGTCATATCCGTGATGGTCATTCCAGCAGACTAAATCATGCACAGCTTTATAATGCATGTTCAACTGTTTATCTATATGTTTTGTGTTTGGGAAGAAACTGATATTTATTTGTTTATTTATTTATTTTATAAGGCTGACAACACTTTTGAGCGCATAATATCTATACATTAACATGATTTTGCCATATTAATACAAATGTAGGTATTACAATTTCTGACAACTTGTTGGAAAAAACCTACTGTGAACCACAGAATTATACAGAAGCTCTCTAAAAGTGACTGAATTAACTTTTCACTGATGGGCCTTCCTGATGATGTGGACATAATTTGACTTTAATTAGGCAGCCTGCTTTTTCAATATATCTTGCTTCAGTGGTTAAACAAAATAAAATTTTGTCAAGATTATGCGTGATATTTCAAGAACGATCGCAGTCTGTGGACTGATCGAATTTTCATTGTTCCCAAACTATCCTCATGATATCTGTGTCTCAGGCCAAAGCTGAGAGCTGACAGAGCGTCAAGCTGCTATGTAGGTTAGCTTGACAAAAACCCTTTAAGCCAAAGATAAATAAATAAATAAATGTTGAGGTGAGTGTTCGGTCAGCAAGTCTGCAGATCTCTTCCAATGGCATGGCTGTGTCACATCTGAGAACAGTCATTAGGCGGTTTGTGAGCTAATGTGGAGCGAGTGTGCCGTCTACCGCACAAACCCCACACACAAAACTCGAGTTCACCTCGCTGAAGCAAACTGGGGAAAGGATTTCCATTACTTTTCATTACTTTTTACACACACACACATATATAAAATCATACCACAACATATGGAATATCATATCAACTATGTAAATTACATGTAAAATTGGCCAGTAGTAGGAAATGTTACATTTAAAAGATAGTATTGAAGCAAAGTGGGGGAGTACATTTGTACTCATATCTAGACATGTACATATTCATTTTCAAACGTACAAAGATAAGCACAGAAATCCTTATATAAAACAAATACAACTGTTATATGTAACTTAACAAATATTACATTTTTGTAAAATTCTTCTACATAACTATCATATATATAAACTATTATATATAATAAATAGAGGAATTTTGTTTTATACATGTGTTTTTGTGTTTATCCATGTATATATCTATATATAATACTTATATAGAAGAATTTTGTTGTATTGGTGTGTTTTTGTAATATCTTCCACCATTATTGTCCATGAAGAAATTGTTTGAGACCTATCTCTTTCCAGCTTAATTATGGACCGTAGATGGTGTGACCAAATATGAATTAATAGAAGACTGTGTGTAAACTATATATCAAAACATATAAAAATATATAATTAGAAACAAATAAAATGGACTCGTGTTTTGAAGTAACTAAATCACAAAAGTGCCTACACATGAGGTTCATATTAATGTTAATACTATTAAAAAAAGAAATTTTTACATAAACACTTGAGTATGTTTAGAGATTCTAAAGCAACATGAGATCTAATAGATTTGCAAAGAGGTCATATAGTACCTGAATCGCAGTTGTGTCTGTCACAGGGACAATAATAGTATGTAATCTGCTAAGTAAACTGCATGTGCTAAACAAAGGAAAACTGCATCAGGAGCAGTGGTCGCAAGTTGAAACTCATTCATAGGGACAGATTGATACTTAACATTATAGCCGCTAAAAACCACAAAATAACGGCCTCAAAAATTCTTCAGAATAGAAACTACACCTCCATGACCCGGTCTCAACAAAAACTGTAAGTTGTGAGCTTTGTAAAGTTGATACTTATTGTAGGTCTGCCATTCAGAAACTGCTTGTGGCCAAGGTTAATGCTCAACAACATATCACCTGGTGTAATGTGCACAAAACATAGCTTTCTCAGCAGTGGAAGAAAGATATATGAATTTATGAAGCAATACATATATATAAACTCTTTTCCCTACATTGGGAGTGGCTTATATTTTAGAGAAAGACAATGAAAGACAATCCACCTTGGCTTGTTCCCAACCCTTAAACATGGTGGTGGATCTGTTATGGTATTGTGAGCCATCTCGTGGGAGTCATTGGTTCCGATTATTACTCTGCATGGTAGAGTTACAACCAAGGAATACAAAACCATAGAATCACGCGATCAGGTGTATGGTGTAAATATTGTTTCCTGGAATATGTTCCCATATTCCAAGATGATAATGCCCACATACACACTCCTAAACAGATTTAAGACAAAGTCAAACATCTTCCATGGCCTCCACCTGCTCATCACAAAGAAATGGAGACATTCTTGCTGGAGGAATGGTCCAATACCCCACTAGAGACAGTCTAGTCTGCTGTATAACAGCATTCCAAGATTGTAAGGTATGGAAGAATACACCGCTATTACATAACATGCAACGTGCAGTATCCGATAGTTGCTCTTCATGTAGAAGACATCTGCGCTATAATTCAACATGGATGAAAGATGAACAAAATAATAATTGTAAAAATAATAACAATAATATATAAAATTATTATTATTATTATTATTGTTGTTGTTGTTGCATTTTGTAAAATATTAACAGTACCGTTAATATTAAGCAATGCAAACATGATATTTAAAAGGGGTATTCTGCTGATGGACATCAGTTAATATTGGTAACTAAAACAAGATTATTGAAATGTAACAAATTATTTATAAATGTATTTGAATTATATCAATTTTGTACCATGTATGGGAAAGTACTCTTTGCATATCATTTTTAACTCTAAGGTCTGAGACTGTATCACTGCTGACAAGTTTTTTTTTTTTTTTTTAATTAATGGAATGAATTAACAGCTTGACCATTGTCCTCATTAAAATAAATAAATAAATAAAATGAGATAAGGAGTGCATTTTAAAAATACTCCTTTTTAATCTAAGAAAAATGTTTTATACAGACAATTGAACTATGCATAAGAGACCGGGGGCCATTAGTTTAACTCACTTTGCAATGGTGATCTGATTTTTTCGATATGATATAGCATATTAATGGTGCACACATATGAAATGAATGAAATCATAATCATAAGTAGTAATTGCATTAATCTGAAGCTTGGATGCACACATGGTAGTGAAAAGGTAGGGGAAAAGAACTATACATTCGTCTGTGTCTACATATACATTCAGAACAGCAAATGATGGGACATGTGCAACATTTGATTTGGCTATTGGGGAAACTGCTTCAGTTGTCATTTTCTGAATTTTATTCCAAATTGTACAAAACCAGTACCTTGAGGAGAGATTTTTTTTTCGCAGCTCCCAGTATCATATTGGTGGCATGACGGTCTTTGAAGGTGGAGGTTCACACCTGTTGTGCTTTATACTTCTAATAGGTATGTGTATGTGTGTAGCTGTGAGTCATACGATGTGTGAACCACATCACGAGGAATGACAGGTGGGGCCTGGGGGAGTTGTCAGAATGATATTCTGCCTTCTGTGCGATGGATCTGAAGTTATGTCTTATAGGCAGAATATAATAAGTCAGGGTGACTTTCCCAGAGACGCCAACTCAAGTACACCACCTTCCTAAGGTCACTGCCAGTGTGGCAGGTGCACTGTAAGTGGTGAGAAACTTCACTTGCCAATTCTCCTAACACGGAAATGCAATAATTGATAAATGTATTCCAGAGTATTTGATCTGTGTGTGTGTGGGCAAGTGCACGTGCTCATAATAGACATGCAGCATGGTCAACCTGTCCCAGTTACCCTCCCTCAGGGGGACGAATTTACATTTCCACTAAAAGCAGCAAAAAGCAGAAATACCTTCTTTTTAAAAATTGCTTAGGAAAAGACAATTTCATATGAATAACTAAATGTAAAATGAATTTATTCCCAAAGCATTTTAGATTTTAAAGGAAGCCTGAAATTATCAAAAAGGAAAGACTATGTTATGGTTAGAAATGTGTATTTGTGTTGATAATAAAAGCGTTTTGCATTTAATTCCCTACATTGTTTCATTTTTTGCCAATGGAAGTTTTGGAATAAACACAGTCATCACTTTTTGTATTTCAATTTTTTAAATTCTTGATTTGCACATATTTGAGGAAGGTGTAGGTCTCCTAAGGAATAAACTGAAGTGCGTAGACAAAATTTTTCCTTATTGTACCTTATACAGTAAACTGTGATGGGGATGATTGCTTGCTTTTGGAAACAAGTTAGTAGGCATTTAAAATTGCAGCTTATATTCCGGACATGGTACTATTCAGTTTGCTGAATGTAATAAAGTAATGATTACATGTGTAATTGCGAATGGGATGACATTGTGTTATGAACCATGTTCTCACTATTATAATGACATTTTCTCATATTTCTTCAGGCATAAGAGAGCACTGTCACTAAAGATAAATTGATATATTTTTTCCTTTTAAATTTGCTTGTAGGTTTTAGCCACAGGACTTTTTTTTTTTTTTTTAATTACAGTAACAGTTTAGTGTTAATACAATTTTAGATTAGATTATTCATTAAAATGTTTAAATTTTAGATTAAATTTATTTTTGTACATTGTGAAATAAAATGTGTATGTAGCCACAAATGCAGGTTCTCTCTCTCACACACACACACACACACACACACACACACACACCACTGTGGAGGATGGGAGATAGTACCCTTGTGATCCGGCCTCACCTGTGGCCCAGTCATCCCCAAATTTCACCGGGTTATGTAAACGATCCCACACTGTGCTCTCCAGAGTGAGGGCTCAGAGCAGTGAAACACAACTACAGCTGGACATGTGGAATGGAGGCATCCCTTGTCCCATAATCATGCTTCAGAAATAAATGTACTTTGCAGTATACGGGCACATGTTGACCTAAATAGAACTGATTGAACTAAATGAAAAAATGATTGCATGTGATTTTGTATTGGACAGCCGACATGTGCAGTGTTGTTACTCTTCTGCTTTTTATTTATTTATTTATTTATTTATCTTTGTGGAATTAAAAAAAAAAAAAAACCTTGACAGAAATGTTTCTTCTTTTTCTAGGTCTGTACATGATTTGTGTTTCTATTTCCTGCCCTATCTGTAAAGTGAATCCCGTGACCTGAATCGCCTGAATCCCACTGCTTTTTTGTCTTCCTTCACTCTGCGAGATATTGCAAAATTAAATTGTGCTTTTCTCTGATTCTGTGGGCTTGTCAACTGGTGTTTTGACACCTAATTTTACATTAAGAGAGCCTGGACATTTTTAGAAAATCTCCAGAGATTTTAAATATTTTTTGATCAAATAAAAATGCTGTTGGTTGGACTGTTATAAATATGAAATATGGCTTTTTTGTTGACAGCAATGATTTCTAGTGTCACAAAAAAAAAAAAAAAAAAAAAAAAAAAAGAATAACTAGTTAGTTGCTGGTTTGGTTGTGAATTATTAATTTCATTTATTAATTTTTCCCAACAAAAGTAAGGCAAGGAATACTGAACACAAATAGCACCAACATTCAGTTGGATGTTTCAGTTGGATGTGTTCTACTTTATTAGGTCAGTAGAACTGCTCACAGCTATGAAAATTTAGAATTGAATTACAAATTTAAAGAACTGATGGATAGGTATATGTGAATATTCAATTTACACTGGGTTCTTTTGACTACGGGAGTTCCATGACATGTTTGTATTTAAAATGAGCACACAGTAAAAATACATAAGTGGACACTAAAGTTGTTAAACAATATCATCTGCCAATAAAGGAGATACATATCCACTGTGGCAAAATCTTAATATATAATGTATATGTTCATAAAATAACAACATATTTGTTTCCCATGGCTAGCAATTTTGAAGTTCAGATTTGTCAATATTAAGGAAGGGTAACCTAAGGACTGTGGAGTATAACATATACTTCACAGTCCTATTCCCTTCCTTGGAATTATAATATGGAGTCAGCTGATTGCTTCCCAATATGACTAATTTTACAATGTAGAGCCCCCAAAAAAGGGAATATATGGCATTCATTTTTCTGATTGATTTTCATTGTAGTGATCATACTTTTCTGAATGTCAACAGATTATCTATCAAAAGGTCGTAATAACTATAAATAAAATATGTATACATTTTATGCATACATTTTATTCATACCACTGTATGTTTTTTAATATTCCATCTGAGTGAATAATTAATGAGAAACAAAGAAAAAAGTCAACCAGAGAAGTGAAATGAATTTAAACTTTCAGTGTAGTGAAATAGGTCAGCCAGTCATAATGGGAGTGAACTATTGAACTGGGTAAAAGTAGGTCTTGTATTCCAATTCACACTGAGTTGAGCGGAGTACCATGTTTTAGCATGAACATGATGTCACATTCTTAATATTTAGGGACAGATCCACTACAGCTGCAAAATAATGTGCAATATCTTGCTGAGAATTAGCAGATAGACCTTGTGAGCAAATTTTCTGGAAAAAAAAAAAAATAAAAATAAAAAAACAACCCTTGCCTTTGACATGCTTCCAAAATTAAACTTCATATTTTCTTGATTCCAATAAAAACAACTATTGGTTTTACACATTGGAATGTAACTCCTTCATTCCATAATCAAATTTGATGTAATGGGAACATTTCTTAATAAATCATTCTGATCCCTGTTTGTTTTGCTTGCCTTCAATGGAACTAAAAGCGAAAGACAACAGTGTGAGCTTTTTTTGCGTCACCGCATTACGCTGGTGCTGACCTGATTTTCTTCCCAGCGACAGGCCTCCATTTGGGAGTAGCCGCTTGTATACAGAGGAGGAAGATGGCGGCTTACAGTACCTTGTGTCTTCACCATGATTTCCGCTTTGTGCCAGCGTGCAACCTTGCGGCCATAGCATAATATTAGCAGGAACTGCCGTACAATGGGAAATCCTGCCTTTTTATCTCTGTCCCAGCTCAGTGACAAAAGTATCACTCTGGGCTGTGCTGCGTTTCCTGTGATTACGTCCAATAATTAGTGTGGTCACCATCCTTCCCCACCCCAGGGAGAGCCAAAACACCAGGATTCTAGAGTTCTAGAGTTCTGAAAGAATAATATAAAAATAATTGTAGAGCCAAGATCCATATGGTTCCCACATGCTCGTCTTTTCACTCTTGCTTTCTTTCTCTTTTCGCGACTTATTTCGAGCTCCCTCTGCGGCAGGTTCATAATATCGGATTGCACAGCCTGTCCGGGCCAAATGTGAATTTTATACTCTAGTGAACACAGGCTTTACACTTTCATTAGCTCACATTCTCCTCAGCAGTGCAAATGCCATGTCGCAGGACTGAGTGCTCTTGCTGACAAGGGGGTGGGGGAGGCGGGCAGGCAAGCCGGCAGGCGGGCGATCGAGCAGAGGGGATTGGCTGGAAGATTCTCAGCTTGTCTTCTGGGTACAGGCAAAGGCTTCTATATGCATATGGAGTGAAGGGTGCATTATCAATTCTTTTTACCATTAAAAGATGGAAATGCTGCAAGTATCATGACAAAAACTCAAGTGATGTCACTGATAGATAAAAAAATGTATGCACTGTCCATCCAAGAAGCTGAAGTACTAAAATTGTTAATAAACCACTAAATGCAATTATGCTGGAATGTAAGAGTCCAAAAGAAAAAAAAAAATCTCACTTGACATGTGGGATTTCCACTGGAGTTATTCACAAGATATAGTTAAGATGAAACTGAGAGCAACAGTCAGAGAAAAGTTGAAAACAAAATTATTTTTTGCAATGAGAAAAGCTTTGTTTTTTGGTTTATTGTGGATGTCTATTTCTTGCTTCGTGTCCCCAATGCATTTTTGTCTGAACCAAAATGAACAAAACAAATTGAAACAAGAAATGTATAGGTACATAAATATCTTCAGATTGAAAGGCCATGGGATAGGAGAATTGGTTCTGTCAGAGCTCCCCTTGAAAGATAAAAGCGAATGCTGTGTCTGTCTGAAACTATTAAGGTTAGAAGTGCTCCACAGTCTCTCTGCTGCTCCTGCAGTTTTGTTGTTTTTAGGGGTGTACCTGCAGAGGAATTCAGCTTTGCAGAAGGGTGTGCCTTGATTTTATATTTAGTCATTCCTTTAGCTGTTCAGAGACATCCCCTAATGACAATTCTCTTACCCCTCAGTAGAGCATAGCAGGCTATTAATTATTTCAATTTCCTTTTTTTTTTTGTAAAATTCCCTCCAAGAAAAAAATAACAGGAGTGGTCAGTGGCCTAACTAATGGAGGTTATTGCAGGAGGTTCATCAGCTCGTAAGCTCCATTTTCTTTTGTTGAGTAAACAGACCCCGGAGTTGCAACCGATGTTAATTTTTTTGCCCTGTCTGTGAAATGATGGAAGTGGAAGACAGCCGGAGGGCTGGAGATGGGCAGATTTTTTCCTCCATCTGAAAGCAGGCATTTTAGGCCATGAGTTTGTTTTTTTTTCTTCTTCTTTCCTATTTTTAATGTGCTCTAAATATAAAAAAAGGAAGAGTGGGTTCACTCAGAGTGCAATGATTACAACTCTCAAAAGAGCTGAAAGGGTCTCTCCCCAGGCCATGGGCTGACCTGTCATTCTCCTTATTCCTCCGCTGCCTCTGACGAGTTCTGCTGCTGCCGCTGCTGGCCAAACAGAACTGGCCCTCCACACAGCCTGCCCCTCGCGTCTTTATTCCGTCTCGCTCGAGCTGAAATCGCGCCGGCGCTTTCAACAAATCGCCCATTATGTGAAACAGACCTGATTAGGGAGCTGACAGAGGGAATTAACGGCGAGGCGGAATGCGCCCTCAGCCGCCCCGGAGGACGGGCCTTGTTTCTCCTCATCCTCCCGCTAAAAGCCCTGACTAACGTGAGCTCCTTTAATGTTATCTTGTTTTTTTGTTTTTTTTTTTTTTTTCTCTGACATATAAATGTGCACGAGTGAGGTTGTGTCATCGCAGTGTTTACAGTGGAGTTAGCGGGGATGGGGGTCATGAGTCATCGGACCAGTTACACAAAGATGAAAGATACAAATAAAAACAAACAAACAGTAAAGAACCGTCTTCCCTTTACATGAAATATGATGCTGTTTCCCTGATTGGTTATGAACAAGCAGCATATTGAATGTTTTTAAGAATCTTCTCAGTTTTGGAGATAAAAAAGATGCTTTTGGAAGAAAAAAAAGATCCTGAATAATAAATAAAGATGATTGTGCTTAATGTATTAAATGTATTTTTTCATAAGATCTCACATATTTTGTGTATGGCTGGTTTGCTTCATATTAAAATAATCAGATAATAAAAAGAGAATAACCTGAAATAAGAGATCTGGTGAATTCAGATGGTCTGCTAGTTTTCTAATCTCATTAAAATTTGTTTGTATATTCCTTCTAGCTGTAGTTTGTTCATTTGCTGTGTATGTCTGTTCTTACTACAGTATGTGTTCATTTACAGCAGTCCATTTTTCATTTAGAGGGAAGAAACAGCATTAAACTGTATTATTTATTTTATATATTAAGCATATACATATATACTCTTACAAGTAATAACACAGATTATGTGTTATATTTTATACAGTAGTCCATTTAAATTGTTCTTCATTTAATTTGAATGTCATGGCTTTGAGAGATCAGTCTTAAATAATAACTAATTAATTCATAAATAGTTATAGATTTAACTTAAAATGTTTCACCATATAAATTTTTTAAAATATGAACTGGTAAATTGCATTTTCAAAATAAATTATGAAATTTAGCTATTGAACCTTTAGCATCACAACTTTTTCATTAGTCTGTAGTACTTCAAATGAATGTCATAGAATGTATTGTAAAGGTAAATATATAAATTTAAAGGAAATATATAAATATAAAGCTGAATATATAAATGTAACTCTGAATATATAAATTCAATTCCCGAATATATAAATATAACTCTGAATATATAAATGTAACTCCTGAATATATAAATGTAACACCTGAATATATAAATGTAACACCGAATATATAAAAGTTAGTTTATACTCAGCCATATCACAAGACACTCCTTTTTCTTTTTTGAATAATTTCTTTTTTTTCCTTCATAGGCTACTGAGTGAGCAAAACAAGTTTAACATTAGCATCAGTAAAATTTTACAGTACAATCAAAGATAATCAAACAAAAACATTAAATAATTTAAATTTAAACAAGGCAATAATTTGGACTTCATTAAGGGGTCCTTAATGAAGGACCCCTTAATGAAGGGTATTAGGTATTAGGACCTTTCAAGTAGGGGAGCCGAATTTCACAGGGGCTGTTTATCAATACCAAGAAGACTAAGAACGTACTTGTGTTCTTGAGAAGAACGTTCTTGCCAAAGTTTATCAAATGTTGCGCTGATAATGCCAGTTATCGCACCTATCAGAGATTCTTGAGAAGAACGTTCTTGCCAAGCGTCCTTGACGAGAACGGTCTTGCAAGATCGCAAGGACGGAGAACACACGTATCAGAGATTGAGATGCTATGTGTACTTCTGTACTTGCTATTGCGCAATACCCTGGGCGCAGCTCATTTAAGCAGTGATATGACAACACTGCCATTATCAGCGCAACATTTGATAAACTTTTGTTTTATTGTGCTTGTGTATTACATTTTGTGTTTTATAAGTGTTATGATGCCCCTGCCCTAAGCCAAACAGTCGCGTGAATAGCCTTTAAAATGTCACAATCTACCAGCGGGATAAAGCTGAGGTAGAAAGACAACAAATTGTCTTGCAATGTTAAATAACATTTTAGTACTCATCCTATCATATGAGTGAAATGACAAACACAAGTTTTGAGTTCGTCTTTAACTTTATTATATGAACAAAGTAGCAGCCTATACTATGGCAAAACAGAAATCACTGCTTAAATGAACTGCGCCCAGGGTATTGCGCAAGTACACACAGCATCTCAATCTCTGATAGGTGCGTTCTCCGTCCTCGCGATCTTGCAAGACCGTTCTCATCAAGGACACTTGGCAAGAACGTTCTTCTCAAGAACACAAGTACGTTCTCAGTCTTCTTGGTATTGATAAACAGCCGCGGACTGATAAACAGCCCCTGTGAAATTCGGCTCCCCTACTTGAAAGGTCCTAATACCAAGAAAATGAGGACCCCTTAATGAAGTCCAAATTATTGCCTCATTCAAATTTAAATTATTTAATGTTTTTGTTTGATTATCTTTGATTGTACTGTAAAATTTTACTGATGCTAATGTTAAACCTGTTTTGCTCACTCAGTAGCCTATGAAGGAAAAAAAAAGAAATTATTCAAAAAATAAAAACGAGTGTCTTGTGATATGCCCGAGTATAAACTAACTTTTATATATTCAGAGTTACTTTTACATATTCAGAGTTACTTTTATATATTCAGGTGTTACATTTATATATTCAGCTTTAAATTTATATATTTCCTGTTTGGCCCCTCATAAAATATATATATATATATATATATATATAATTTTTTGACAAACACGACATTGGACAAAAACAAAATGAGCATTAATAATCCGTGTTGTGTCCATAAATAATCTGTTTTTAATATATTAGCAACCCAACCACTGATGTATTTACAAAAAGATGCAGTGTGAATTCAAAAACAAATGGTTACAAAAAAGGTGCTGTGTCAGGGAGTTTATTTTGCCACAAGATGAAAGTGCACATCTCATAAATAAAACAAATGGCAAATCAATATTATGCTAAATAAAATGGTCAGATCTGAAAAATTGTGATAATCACTGCTTCAGCCAAAGTTTGAAATGTATATGAGTTCCATTGACATGTATTTGCAAGGACTCATACTGGAAATTCATTTTTGGTTCCAACAAATGTATTATGTACTATGCTTTGTCAACTTTTTTTTCACTCAACAAGTAAATTCACATTTACATCAAAATAATGTCATTTGCCTGGAAATAAATAAATAAATAAATAAATAAATAAATAAATAAACAAGCTGTCATGATGACAAACTGATAATGCAGAGACAATGAAGTTATAGAACACTGCCAGTAATGAACAAATATTATTCAAATGGCTTTGTCTCAAACAGTACCTGATAAAGACCAAGACAAGGCTAATTGAAGTTTCTAAGGGTGTTTTTGTACAAACAGTGCTTTAAGTGTACAACCTCTCAACAATGACCAATACATAATTTACAGCCGTTATGAGGAACATATGTTGCTGTTCTTATTGTTCTCAATATTACAAGTTAAATATTACAACTTAAACTTATCGTTATATATAAGTTTCAGAACACTCTAGCACAATAAAACCATGTATCAGAAATCTTGAGTTTTGTTTTATATCTACGGCATGTATCTTCCTTATTTTTATTTTTACTTTTGTCTTGACACTGTAGAATTGGCTTTATGCTGGAAATCCACTCTGAGATGTTCTGATCACTGTCTGTTGTTTGGCTTCAGCACTGGGTGCACAAAGACTTAATTGGCTTGAATTTAATTTTTCTTGAATGACCAGCTTGAAAGTAACTGGCAGTCATGGGAACCAACCTCTTACAGTTCATTTCTGTGGCAGATAAAATTGTTTGGGGAATAAAAATGCATTTTGGTTTAATAAAGGGGCAACAGCTGCTGAAGGATAACATCTTCAGAGAAAATTGTATGAGAGTCAATAGTTGGAGAAGAACTGATGTCTGGCTGGAGATAATCTCATCATATGCAATTCCAAAAACTAAAATTTCCTCCTGATAATTTTATTCAGTTGCTGAGAAATATGATACTGAACAAGTTAGCTGCTTTTGAAAGAAAAAGCAGGGCACAGTCACAGCTCCTGTAGAAGTTTCCTGTTGAGGGAGTGACATCCATTTTCTTTACATCCATTGGTCCTGCACATCAGAGGAAGTGATGCGTATTTTTGCTTTAATGTAATTATACTATAATTTTAGTAGTTCCGAGACAACTAGGTCCCTATATATATACTAGCTTTTAATTTTCACCCATTTTAAACAGTTTTTCTTAAAACTTTTCCCAAACTAGCTTTTAATTTTCACCCATTTTAAACAGTTTTTCTTAAAACTTTTCAACAATGTAGTGTGGTTTCAAATATGAAAAGCTGAGATCATTACCATAGCACACAATAGCACAATGTAGCAGAATGGCCCATTTGCTGTGATTTCATAGCTGTGCATAAGTACAATATACATTCTGTCATTTAGAACCTGCACTCTGTTATCCCCACACAAAATGGCTGCCACACGAAAACTCACAAGATCTGCTGGATGGACTCCCCTTTGAAAGCAAACTGAAAGAGGGATGAATCAGGGATACTCCTGGAATATTCTCAGAAAAATCAATTATTTGTACATCCCTGCCATCACTGCTTGCAGATAAAAAAGTCACAGCTACTGCTACTACTCAGACTTCTTTACATATATGAAAAAGGCATGTTGCCATAAAGACATGTCAGTGTATACATACAATGTACTTTTGTATGGAGTGCCCACTCAGGGAGTTAATAGGAGACCCTACAGGTGGAATAACCACACATGAATCAGGCTGACTTGCACATGAAAGAGTTGAGATTTAGGTCACATGCTGTCGGTCCAAATCTGTCAGCTTTTTTTTTTTTTTTGCTCTGGCGAAATGGGATGAGAGGTTATGGAGGAGGGGAGGAGTGGGAGGAGGAGTTTGGGGTACGTGTCTCTCTCAGTGGTACAAAGAAAGATGGCGACATGCCTGCGAGACACAATCAGGTGATGCAGCCTGTTTAACCGCTGGAAGTCGACCCGCAGACCTCTGGGTGCTGAAGTGGAAGAGACAAAAACTCGTTGTGACTTTCCTCTGAAAATACAATGTCACACGCACACACACACACAGGGACACACATTAGCACAGTGCACAACCCCTGTAACTCGCAAGCCAAATCTGAGCCTAATTCTAGTCATCATTTAGCAGCAAATCTGTGGGGAGTGGGAAGGGGTGGTAGGGAGCTACAGTTAATAAAGGAGATTTGATGTGACAATTTAAGCAGTGATGTGATCATTTAAACTGCCCATTGTATCCCTTTCATGATATAAGTTTAAAATATTATGATTGTTTTTGTTTGTTTGTTTGCCTGGTTTAAGTAGTGTAGACAGAAATGGAAGGATGTGGTCAGAGTGCATTACAACATAAATTAGTCTTAAGCACAAATAATAAGGGAAGGCAAGATGACAATCACCAAAACTGGGCAAAATCTGTGGGGCTCCCTGGCCCTGTAACTGAGGTTCATGCCTCGCGTGTCATCAGTCAACATTGACCAGAAACTCAAATTGGTTTTGTTCTACCTGAGAGGGGTGGGTTTGTGGGCAAGGTGTCCTTGTCTCACCGCTCTTAGACACCCTGTGACTCATCAAGCGCCTCTAAGCAGCTCAGATGACATCAGTGGAGGCATACCTATCCTCCAATCAGCATTTGCTTCACTGATGCACTGTGGGACTCACAGAGTGAAAATAGTCCCTGCAGGCCTGCAAGTGTATCAGAGGATTGCATTTTTCATCCCCAGCAATCCTGCCTGAGTGCAGAGGTTGTTGCAATAAAATGAGCCAGATATGAAATTGGAGATTTCAAAAACAGGGGTGCAAAAAGGAAAAAGTACTTGAAAAACTACTTGATTTTTGTTTTATTTTGCCACTGGATGGCAAAAACCCAAAATGAGGAAGGAGCAATTTTGTTTTTAAACATAAACTTGGAAACTTGGAAAATAAAATTGATGAGTCATGTTTAGATGCCCCGCCCCCCATCCCATGCAGTATATACCCAACCTGAGGCCTAGTTAGGGACTGGGTCCCACACAGGTAGCCCAAACACAATCCATTACACAGCTGTGTTTGAAAATCTAGAGATGCACACACATATTTCATCCTGAACCCATATGTAACCCACTTGGACAGCTACAGTACACCAGGCACCCACTTGGATAGTGAGAACCAACTGAACTGGGTTCCATGAACGTAGACCAAACAGGACCCAATTTTCAGCCCTTGTTTTAACCGCATGGGCCCTGTATTGCCTGTCGGGCTTGTGACAGTCTAGTTACTATGCATGTCTGTGGCTCATTCCCACAGATGTCCACAGGAGCCCTGCCGTGCTTCACGGTCTACTTTGGTGTATCCAGTACCCCATTTCCACAATGCCAATGTGTTACTCCAGCCAATGTGGAAAAGAGTTCCAGAACACAAACAAGTATACAGCACACACTTTGCTGGGTTACTGTGAGGCCAGCACACATGATATGACTTTAATCTCAACATTCAAATGCCATTATTGAGAATTACAGTTTGTTGGTATTTTTAAATCTTCACCAGAAGCAGTTATATTCTTAAAAGAAAGTTGAGTTCTACAACTGAAAGGCCTGTCTCTTTGCCTCTTTGACTCTGTCTACCTAGTGACACCAACCACCACAACACAACCTGCTGTGGTATTTTGTTGTTTCTCTCTTTCTGGCAGAGACAGGAAATAACCTAGCTAGCAGTTAGTTCCGGCTTTGGTAAAGGATTGTAGCTAAGCTGAAGCGTCAATGGGCATCGAGGATATATTTTTACAATTACTATGTAATACATTCACTTAACAAGACATCAATATGGATAGAAACTTGTACTGGCTACTGTCCATTGTTCGTCAACCAGAGGCTCTTGTTGCTCAGCTCACTCCATTCTCACAACTTACAATTCCTCAAAATATTGAAAAAAATCTAAAAATTCAGAAGATTAAAAGGCTGAAAAGGCCACAATTTTAAGGTACTCATCTTATTTGAGAAATTTAAATGGCTGTTAGAAGTCAGTGTAGCAGATTGGATATGTTACATTCCTGGGCAACATGCCACAAAAAGAACATGCTACATGTTTTCCCCATGTATAAGGTAATCATTTTCAGTGTTTTAAGAAAGTGTGTAATTATTGTTCTCCACCATTTCCATATTCAAAAACATAATGATCTTTCCTTTGCATTTCTTTTGCATTCAGTATTCATAATACTAAAAGCTGTATATTCCATATCAAAGTTCACTATACCTCAGCTTCATTTTAGTCTATAATTCCTGTGTTATACTCATGGAGAAGTGCAGTTTAATGGTCAGATTGAGCTGGCATAAGTCTAATGACCCAGCTGTCAATCAAAATGCCCATTGACACCAGTGTCAGACCCATGCTATGAAGGGTCTTTTGGTCCAATGTTCTCTGTGGCTTGTGTCAGTAAAATAAATCACCCCACTGAGGCCCTCCTGATAGAGTTGTGGAGGCATTTTGTGGTGGTGGTTGGGGGGGGGGATATAGTATAAACAGCACAGATGAATAAACATTCAAATACATTTTGATTCCTTTCAGCACCATTTGTTGCGCTGATAGCCAAGCCGAATATGAATTGAAAGAGCCAATTGTATGATGACAAATATAAGATTATAGTTCAGATTGTTTTGGATAGATTCTCCAGCAATAAAGCCTCTTTAAATCGATTGCCACTTTTGCAGCACTTTGCATGGAAGAGATCAGTCAAAGATAACAACGCCGGATCATTACTGCCTGGGGAAAAAAAATAAATAAATAAAACATGCTTTTGATTTAACAAGAGGAGGGAGGCTGTGTACTGTGACTGATTGCAAAATGTATTTGTTCATTACAATGCATTTATTTATTTCTCCATTGTGCAGGCCAGTTACAGCGGTGTGTAATGCCATTTGGATTGAATGAAGCATGCATTTTGATATGAAAGGTAGATAAAGAGCTAGATTGCACTGCTTAAACCTCAGGGAACAAGCAAAATAAAGCTGAATATTATGATCATACAGTAAGAAAGCCAACGTTATGTCTGAAAGTAAAATGGTAAATAACCCATTCCCCTGGTAATGCCACTAAAGTTTAATAGTTTGGAAGTGTGTAAGGGACAATACGTGCAAGTAGTCCAGTGTTCCGATGGATTATGACTTGGCAGCTGTCTAAAGGAGACCGACACCATCTAAGGACCCTAGGGAATTTTCTGTGGAGATTGACACCCCAGCATCCCTGATAGATCACTGCAGACATCGTCTGGGGCAACTCTGATGTGCCCATGACTATGAGTGTTGAGGGCTTTTATCATCACCCATGAGGGTGTCATTACTGACCCTTCTCTTCTAAAGATGTCTCTGCCAAATGATTCTTTAAAGCTGAAATGAAAGTCATTTGCAATGTAATAGGACTTTTACTACCCACCCATCCATCAGTTATTTTCTTGAAGCAGAAAAGAATACAATACCCATGGAAGACTGATGTGAGTAAAATGAGTCTTTATGCATGTCTGAATATATAGCCAGCAGTTCTTCCATTAGAAAGAATTATAGCATAATTCAGTAAAAAAAAGAGTAACCATGTGATCATATGACCTTCTCATAAGATGAATGTCAGACAGTCTTTTATAATACCACTGTGTGGTTCACGTTCTTGGGTCTTGCAGGTCACCATATGATAATATATGAAGTAGTTCAAATGTGACATTTTCCTCCAGTTATTTTATATATTTATTCATTCATTTCTGTTTTATTGTTCTTCCAGTAGTAAGACACATTTAAACAGATACCCTGTAACTCATTTCTTATCCCTACTGCTGTGCAGAACAAATATGCAGACATTAATCAGAGTTTGATTTTTAACAGAACTGCAGTATTAACATATGCATTGCTCACTTGACTTGAGTGTACATACAGAAAGTTTTGTTACAGTTATGACAAGCTAACTAACCTGGTTAGCTGATGATAATACTGATGTATTTCATCAACACTGTCCCATCAACTTCAGTTGGCTGTTCACAATGGGGTGAATTCAGACTCTAGGGCACATTTTTCAGTTTTTGGGATTCAGGCTTAATTTATGCACTACTTATCTCTTAAAATGGATGGTAGAAAGTTGAACGCTGTGATGTAAATTTCCATGGAAAGCCACACCTTCCTGCCAAGAGCCTGGTGGCCAAAAGATCATCTCACAGAGTTATTAGTCCTCATTTTAGTCCTCATTGCAGAATGTAGTCTCAAGACACAAAACTGTTCTGAAACCGAGATGAGCCTTCATACTTCAGCATAAAATGGTATAAATTAAAAATGTCAGTAATAAATATTTATATTTTATAAAGGAAAAACACCACAGGGTTCTTAGTTCAAGATTTTTTTTCCCTCCCATTATTCATCAGATAACATTATATCAATAATGTAGCAAAGGCAAACTAGCCATAATGATTGCAATATTTTACCACACTGTTACATTTTTTATAGGCTATTAAACGGTCAATTTAACATTAAGTGTGGAGGAATTTTATGTAGGTAACTGTATGCCATAGTGTCCCGCATGGGAACTGATTGAATCACATGACACTGACGGATAGGAGATTGTCTGTAGTCTGAAATAGTTAGTTGTTCAGGCCACTAACTAGCTAGATTGCTAGGACAATTGTGTCAGCTCGCTCATAACACTATTCAGTTTGTAGCTTTATACAATGGTGCTGTTATTATCGTCAGTATGAATGGGCCTATAGCCTATTCAGTATCACCTTGCTAGACAGTTAACATTTTAATTGTAGCGAATGTTACTGTGACTGAACTGACCTGCTGCTTACCCCTTTCAAACATGACAACCTTAAAATGTAATGTGTTACTGGTCATAAATGTATCATAAATGTCCACTTTACCCGCTCATTCTTCCCACATTTTCACACTCTGTCCAAGCTTTGTCTCAATTGTCTTTGTCACCCTTGCCATTGCCATACACAGCAGATAGGAAACTAACTGGCAAAGCGGTGTGAGACACTTTTCGACTGTTTGAATTGTATCAGCTATTTCACAGTACTATGTCCTGTCTGGAGCTGGCTACCATTTAAATGACAATGTTGTTGTCAAAGAGATGACTGAATTGTCATGCCGATCTCCCCTTTAAAATGACAATGGTATAGTGCAGTGTGTTACAATAAAATTCCTTTTCTGTTTGCTAGCTAGCTAAACAAGGCCATAATTGCCTATTCTGAAGGGGATGGGTTTCCTACTAAACAGGCTTCCTGGTGATTTGAAAAGAGCTTTTTAACATTGAAACCAATAAAGTGTGGTAATGGGTTTACAAAAATGTGATTCAGGGGATTATGATATTACCCAAGGCAATTATAACCATGTTTATCTGTGGCTACATTCATATGCACCCCAATGGAAGAATTTTCCGTGGTCCTTTGCATGAAGAATCTGGAAGATTTCCTCCCAACGACAGTTTGTTTTGTTTCATGTGTGCTGTAGTAATAAGAAGAATGCATATTAGATAATAAAATGCATCTTAGGTTGCAACGCTACAGCAACCTCTTAGATTTGTGGGCTAATAACAGAAATATCCTTTCTAGCATTTGGACCAACGTTTGCCAGTTTCTCTACCAGGGCAGAAGTAGCCCACCCCATTGACATCATCTATGGAGACACCTCCAACTTAAATTGTCATGCGGATAAATTTAGTTTTGCTCACTTTGACCTCACATTTTGTGCAAGGTGGCTAATTGGGTTTTGTGCTGTCAGTCACAGAAGCCTCTGGGTAGTATATGGAAAGGCAGCAACATGAGAAAATGCTGCTGTTTTTGGCCATGACCAGACCAGACCATGGCTCTGAAAGGTCATACTATTACCAGTAATGCCCTGAGGCCAAACCATTATGATGTAGAATCCCACACTGAATTAGGATATTCTTTCCAGACTGAGAGATAAGTATCTGATTAACCAAAAAAAACATGCAGTGAATAGCAGAATGTTCATTCCTGAATACTATTTAGCCTACTTCTGAACAGTAAATTGTATTTTTTTATTCTCCCCCAAAATGTCTGGTTTCATGTGCTTGAAACCGTGCAGTAAGCATTCAAGCAGAGAAGGCAATACGATCTCATCTCTTTAATTCGAAGTTAATAGATATGGGTGAACAAAAAAATGTGCTTACCGATGGGTTTGTGGTACTGCAAAAGATTTGTAAATAAGGTCCATAGCCTATAGATTAAGATTTATAAGAAGATGCTGTACTCTGAGATTTGTGAATTTGGCCTGGAGCACTTTTTGCATTGTGCCAGGGTCTCGCATTGAGTACAACGGCAATACAACCAGGGCCTCTTCCCGTCTCCTTCATGGCAGACACCGACCTACAAATGATGCTTTGGGAAGGAATGATAATATTTGTTTTGCCCCCAGACTTCAAGTGACATATTACCACCACTCCCCACCAGCATGCACACACAGTGAGATGGAGGTGTAAAAAGCTGACTGAGGTGATAGTGGAGTAAAAGCCTCATGAGGCTGAGCTCCTGTTATCTTGATCGTGGGATTGAGTGGCTGCAGGTGATTTCTGCTGTGATTTACGGCAGATCTCATTCAGCAAGGACGGGCAGAGGAGGGGAGCACGGTGAGAACAGGTAGCAGATGACAGATGTTGGTGATACTGCTGTTAGGACGAGGCTTATTTATGCCCCAGCAGCGGGTCCCTCCTTGGTGACCTTTCAGCCCGTTCTCAGGGTAATGTAGATAAACATACGTAGGACTGTCATTGTCCTCCAGTTGTTCATTGACATTTGCGCTTACCAGATAAACAATGGATTTTATTTTTGACAACAAATGTTGAAAATAGGAAAATTTGATCTGAGAGGGCATTGACAGTAATGTTACAGAATGCATGTACAACCAAAGAAGCAGGGGTCTATTCATCCAAACGGTTTGCTCTGTTTGCATCAGTTCATTCATTCATTCATTCATTCATTCATTCATTCATCCATCCAATTAAACAACAAAGCCCAGTCATGGCATTGGTTTGACGTTACTGTCCAGGATAATATGAGAGCCTACCACATCCTAATTATCCCCCTCACCCAGTGTATAGCAGAAGTGAGAAGTTTTCTGCAGATACACAATTGTAAAAAAAAATGTCATTGGATTTGTTTAAAAATAAGAAAATCCCAGAAGGCTTTGCTGATCATTCTCTTCCTGTCCCTATGTGGGTATGAAACCCTGTTCCCAATGATAACCACCTGTGGACCCTTATCACAGAACACAACTCCATTACATCGGCATGTAATGTGGTTGGAAAATACTGACAGTCGCTGTCTGCATATGTATGTATGACGGCTACTCGGTACAAACTATTTTGCCTTGCGGTCAGATGCTGAAAAGGACAGGTGCAATGTTTTGAATTGCCTGTGGGCCCGCCTGGAGCTGCTCTACAGTGATGCCATATTGATTTTCACTCATGTTCGGCATTTTTCGCTTTCTTGGTGAATTAAGCATGAAACATGCTTGGATGTATCTATTACCCCATTTGCTTAAGCACACATTATGATCTAATTTGTGCTGGGGATGGGTTAGCAATAACAGCGTATGGTAGGATATTTGAAACGTATTTAACTGAACAGTTCCTTTCATTAATTGATTAGGGATGAAAGGATGTGGATCTCTTTTAATTAGGCTTCACTAAACCTATACTTAATTCCCAGCAACTGCAAAAGTAATGAAAGTCAGTAAACATACACACAGAATGCAGGATTATTCACAAGAGGAGCTCATTTTCCTGTTAGGTAATAGGCTGTTTTACAATGGCAGGCACCTTAACAATATAACATGTGGGAGTAAGTAACATCAGTAGGTAATGTTTTGTGTGCACAGAAAGGAAAGAACTTAATTGGTAAAAAGGGGTGAGGACAATTGAGTTTGGAATTTCAGAATCTGAAAAATTTCAATTTCAGTTGAATCATTTCAGAATTGCATACAGTGCCATGGCAACCTTTTGACCAGTCAAAATCCAGCCACTTCACAGACACCCAAGCCATTAGTGGAAAATTGTGTGTCTGCATTTGTACCAGCTTTTGATGTGTTGTGGACACAGTATATTTTAGTGCCATGATCTATACATTGTTTAATACCTAATAAATATTTTTGTTGCATGGTTTATCAAGTCAGCTGGTCAGCTGGTTCACTTGAAAGGAGTGAATGGAAGTGAGTCTGGGGGCGATGCAGATCTCTGTGACAGTATAAAGTAAATAATTTTGAAATTAGCACTTAAATTGTGCATAAAATTGATATAATTATATTTAAGCTTTATTTTTTACCTCTAGATGAGGTGTCCTGTACCAGGATGCTACAAGTTTGATAATTTGAGATTGAGCTCTGGCCGTTTTCTCTGGTAGCAGCAGTGCTACAAACTAACATGAAAAGCTGAAATTTACAAATACCAATGGATTTCTGTCAAAGCCAAAATCATAAAAAAAATAGCTCAAGAAATGGAGCTGTTCCTTTTTCCATCCAGACAGTGTGAAGAGCACTGAGCATAAGTCAAGTTCTCAATATCACTGAATCACCCAAGGCTAGAGTTGTTAGTGAAATGTTGGCTGTCATGCAATATGGAAGTGTGGAGCTGATGTGTGGAAATGGGAAAAGGAAAGACTCTGTGGAATTAAGCTTTGCTGGCATATATGTATATGTACAGCTGGTGGAAAGCTTGACAAAGGTAGTTGGTATTTGTGGGGACGAGAACTCAAACCTGTTCATTTATATGACCTTAAAGCTTAGTATCCTCATATACTTATTTTGTTTTCTTTTCACTGCTTGAAGGTTCCTTAGGTGTTTCAAGTAAAACAAGTAATACAACCCCTTATGTGTCCCAGACCTCTTTATCTAGGACCCATTGCTGTTTGCCTTGGAATAATGTTGTGAAAGCACTGGGTGTCACCTGTGTTGCTGTGCAATGTAGCAGCAACCTACACTCAGTCTTCCTCATCCTTTCTCCCCGTGTGATTTTTGTTGTTCTTCAGCGTACTCTCACTCAATCTTTTTTGTCATTTCTAACTACCAGGCGTCCTCTGGGGATGCTCTTATGGCTGAAATTGTATCTCACAACACCGAGGTGTTATTTCACCTTTGTCCTCGCTGAAGGAGTAAGCTCCATTAGCCTGCAAGAAAGAACAGCTGCAAACAATGTGCATACCTACAGATGCATTCCAAAAGACGGAAGGACAAAGACATACAGAGCAATACTAAGAAGTGCCCAGCTGAAAATAACCAATTGTGTTACAAACCTTCAGAAACGGGCAATCGGTATGTACTTGAGGGAAGATGAGTTGTTTGTTCAGTGAAACGTGTCTGACCGCGCTTTGAAAATGAGCAGATGACAATAAGCTTTGCAGAACTGTTCACGCTCCCTCACCGTGCACTCTTATCACAGTAAATCAATTTTGAAAGCATTTAGCAACTGTCCACATAGTGAATCTGAACAATTCATGATCACATCATTTGTGGGGATACAATGGAAGGAGTATTAGGGGAACAAAACAGCTGTCATGCTTGGTAGGAATGACCTCTACAGTGACATTTGTTGCATTAAGTTTCCAAAGTTACCAAAGGAGAAAACGGTCAAAAACAAAATCCTAATAGAGCTGCATGAAACAGTGGGCTATGTCTGGAGAAATGAATGAGGTCACTTATTTAAACATTTAACAATATATTCCCCAGCAGGTGGACAGGACTGTTGTTCTCTGGTGGCTATGAGCACATGACATTTCTCTAATTAACTTGTGCCATTTCTGACACCTCACCCTCGTCTGGCGCAATAGGGATCTAACGATGACACTGACCAGAACTGCTGCAGTAAACTCTTCATTAGGAAAATGTCAGTGTCCTTTCTCTCTCTCTCTCTCTCTCTCTCTCTCTCTCTCTCTCTCTCTCTCTTTTTCCTCGCTCCTGTTTGTCCAGCTGTTGATTACCAGATGAAGGTTTGAGTGTATAGCATCCCTTGAAGTGCACGCACATTCCGTTTGGGAAGACTCTTAACCATTGCTCTCTTTTAAGCATCAAAGACTGTGCAACTGCTTCAACTGCTGTGCATGAAGATCCCTGCAGGCATCAGCCTTAACCGGTTTTCTCTTAATTTATGAGGCAATGCTTGTTAAACACCACAGAGCAACAACCTTACTAATGGTTACTTAAGGAATTAACCCCAGCTGGAGACCATTGAGTGGGCGAAGAGAAACTGCAAACCTTGGAAGTGATTTAAACCAAGAGAGATTATTTTTCTGAACCATCCCTATCTGACAAGAATAAAAAAAACAATGTTTTTCAGCAACCATTAATATTCAATAAACAGGTATACTGGGCCAAACCAGCAAAAATACAACGTATTCTGACAGTGATATTCTGTCAGATGGTAAACAGAATAGCTGTTTCTGTGAGCTGCCTGTCAGTTTCATCTTGAACTTGTGTCTACCACATCAATATTTTCCCCTAGAAATCATATAGAAAAGAAAAGAAAGGAGCCCAGTCTGTCAAAGCTCTGTAGGCCGAATGTAATAAATGGCCTTTGTAAAAGTGGCAGCAGCTGTAATACAGGTGCTGAATAACAGGTTTACTCTCGCCAAGTGGGCCGTCCTGGCATGTTGGGAGGCTGGCACATTACACGGCCACGGCTTCTCATCTTTCTTCCTATCGACCAACCCAGAAGGGCTGTGATGGCTTGGCCTGTTGCAGCTTGTCCAATTTCCCCTCATTCATCTTCCTGTTACAACAGCTACTCTAGCATCGGAGACCTCTAATTCTCCCTGTGAACCATGTGACTTGGGGGACAGTTAGACCAGAGTGCAAGGCTGCGACCGTACAAAAAGAAAAGAAAGTTGACTGAAATCATAAATGTAAAATTACAAAGGTCCTGACAGCCATTGCAGAAACACATTTCTCCTCAGCTGAACCTCCCTTAGAGTGTTTCCATTAATGGTGGTAGTAGAAAAGAGATGACTAAACTAAAATTAAGTCTATTTACCACATGTTATACATATGCATTTTGGTAGGGAGTTGCAGTTTGCTCTAATGGTCATTTGGAAGCACTGATATTCAACCAAAAATATTTAATGATATATATTCACACACTGATGTGCAAGAAAGCCATCTCACAACTGGCTAGTTATTTTTATCCTACACACATTGATACAGAAGAACATGTGTGCCATTTTTTCCTCTTGAAGTAAAGAAGAAATGAAGTGACTAAACTCTTATCCACAAACAAACTACATTTAGTGCAAGAGTACAGTCCTGGTCTCTGTGATCTGAAACCATTCATTTTTTTCTCTTTTTTCAAGCATGTAAAGTGCCTGTCTTCACCTCTGCTGCTGTTTGTTACAGTTGGGGCAAATTCTGATTTGATTTTTTAAATTATTATTATTTCTAAGCAGTAAAGGATAAACCTTAGAGGGGAATTTGCTTTTCTTGTCACATGGATATATTGTGTACTTTGAAACACATGCAGAGACACATTTTCTTTAATGCTTTACACATTTCTGAATAATGCAGTAAGTAAAGTAGTATGAAAAAGAAAATTACGTGAATTTGTTGAGCTCTTTTTCAATAAGTTATCATAAGGAAAGAAGGGGATGAAATGAATGTATCTTAAATTAGCAGAGGATGTTCCATTGCTAGCAGTGGGCCCTCAGCGAGCTCATTGAATCTAATTCTGTACGGCTGTGATTGGAGGAAGCAGTCCTGGTAAAAGTGTTCCTCAGTCATTGAACTACTCACTCACCAAATTGCTCACTCAGTCATCCACTCACCCACAGAATTATTCACTCACTCAGTCACTGACCAAAGTGCTCACTGAATCACTGACTCACTGTTTGGTAAACTAAGCCAGTCAGATGGTCTCAGAAGGCGAATGTCTAGGAAACCACAGCCACAGCCATTAAAAGATTCAGTTTTTTTGTTGTTTGTGCCCAAAAGGGAAGAGCAAGGTTTGTCCTGAGTCATAAAACACAGCACAGCTTATTGTAGTTCTAAACAATTTAAAAATATAGACTGGTCACTACACTGTACACAGACGGAGTACCATGATATCATTGCTTTTTAGGCAGGGACAGTGTTTGCTCGCTCATTTTCTATATCCTGATAACTAGGCCACATAACATCAGGGGCCAGATATTTTCAAGGCTATCCAGTCTCCATGTATATAAATGTCCTGAAACCATCTGTTCCCTGAAGGTCCATTTTTCCTGTCAAGGGGACATGGCTCTAGGAAACACAGAACTGAAGACACAGCAAAAAAATTACCTTCATTAAAATACGTCCCTCTTGAAATGGCCTCTCTCATCAGCTATCAGATGCCAGCTTCTAGCAGTCATCAACCCATCAGTTCCCCCTTCAAAGAATAAAAAAAAATATATAAAGATGTTCCACCCTCTTGACACATCCCCACCTGTAGTGGTGCATCAGTTGTGGCATCATTCAACATCACTGCAGCGGCGTGGGAGTGCTACACATGAGCTGGGTCTATGTTTGTTGACATGACCATGTCTCCCTGCTCTGGAATGCGCCATGATGATGTAGCACGCTGGAGTATGTGGGATGAGAGGTGTCTTGTCGGGAAGGATATTAAATCTGCACAGTCCAGACACAGTGCTCTGCATCACCTCCATTCCTCCCACTGCGTAATGGCAGTCCGCTGGGAGGCCGCTCTCTTATCTTCTCAACATGTCTTTGGGACGCTGGCTGTTTTCATCTGCTTTGAACATCCATATGGCTTCCTGCATCCTGTAGAGCTGAGCAATTGTCAGTTTGACACTTTGGTCCATATTTGGAAACACCTTCAGTGGCCTTAGCATGGCAGTTACGTTGTCTTGTTGGTTTAATAAGCTATTCATTTGTTAGATTTAACTTTTACAATTAAGTTATACAATGCTTTTTGTCACAGACATTTTCACAAAGAAAGCCCAAAGCTCAATGATTGCTAACACCAAAGACAAAACATTATTTAATGGGATATAATTACATCTAATGAAAGAAGGGTTTTCCTTCATGACTACCTAAAATAACATGTAGCTTTCCTTCTAATAAATGTAATGATTCTACTGTCATTTATTCATTACAATGACCTGTAATGTTTTTAAATATGCACTGTCATGTCAAACTGTAATGTCAGCGAGATTTTAACTAATTCTGTTCTAATTCTGTAGCTGATACCTCAGTAGTATGTGACCGTAAAAATCATGACAATATTATGTCGCACTCACATATAAGCACTCTTTTATATGTGCTATGTATAATGAGTCCCGCAATGTGCATAATTATTATAGAGGGATGAGGTAATGTTAAATGAAGAACAGGTGTGAGGTGTTTGACAGTGTGGTGGATTTCAGAGACACTGATACTGAAATAGGGCCTTCGACTGCAATCAAGCAGATGCAAGTGCCATGGAAGCTAATGAGGCCCTTGCTAATCACGAACTTGCCAGAGAAAAAAATAGTCCAAAACAAATGTAGCAGGCAAATAAATCTAACAGGAGAGGATGAGTTCAGGTTTACCCAGTGGGCATGACCCCAAAGTGGCTCAAGGTGAATTGTTTTAAAGACAGGTAAAGACTGCTTTTAGTGCAAGGGCTCTAGTACTCCTCAGAAAATAATTACAATAATAAAAAAAAATCACATTGTTTGCAATGGTGCACTCTGCAAGAATTAATGAAACAATTTCAGTGATCAAAAGCTCTGGAATGGAATTATACAGGAGTGGTTCCTTCACAGTGTTTCTGGTCACTGTATGGAGTTTATGCTCAAATATGTTTATCATAATGATTTTGGGCCCGGTCATGCAGTATCATGCACAATTGAGTGCAAAAAACTTTACAGCTTGAATGCATGGAATCTTTTACCTTGTATGATTGTCATAGCACTTACCATGAAATATTATTTGAGCAAAATAGTTATATTTTCATGCTTAGCAAAGGGTCTTATCCAGAAGGACTTACATAGGTTATAATACCTACATGCTATCCATTTATACCGCTTGAAATATACTGAGGCAATTCTGGGTTAGATACCTTGCCCAAGGGTACAAAAGCAGTGCCCCAGCAGGGAATTGAGCCAGCGACATTTGGGCTATGAGCCCTGCTCCATACTATTACATCACAGTTCTGCCCAAAGTTGTTTTAGTTAAGTGCCTGGACGTCAGTCGACATGGCAAGCAAAAGAAAGATATTTTTCTGCCAGTGAGAAGTGTCATGATGAAACCTACTGGAGATGCAGGTGAGAAATTCAACAGTCTATACTGTGTAATATCCCAAGGGAAAAAATCATGAATAACAAAAGAGGCTGAAAAGGAATGCTGAACAAGTTTATAATCAAACAGTGACTGTACACCATAGCATTGTAGCCTACATAGTGCCAAATATGACAGATGCAGTCAATAATTAATTTGAATCAAAGTATTGTTTTACATTTAAAATTATTTAATTCAGGACATTTTATCTATTCATTTGTAATTCTGCTTTTAGGAATCTACAGCAGCATTTATAAGAATCAAATTATCCTGGACAGATGTGATTCTTAGTTTCGTATGATCAGACTGCACTTCGTTATGAAAGAGGAGTTCAATTAATATGTTGCTATGTATTTAAGCGCTCTCTGACAGTGAACTGGCCCTCAGCCAAAGGATAACTGGTATCTTTGTGGACTGTGGTTGATTGACATGGCAGGAGAAGGAAGCCCTTGTTTTGCCCATAACAGCTGAACAATGAACCATAGTATGAGAAGAAAGTCTTCTTTGTTTGAATTAAATGTGTAGTAGAATACTTACATAGAAGGATACTTAAAGGAAATTTGTTAAATGATAATGACTTAAATGAAGAGTAAAGAGACATTTAATTACTTGACATTTGAAATTTCCTAATCGGTGGCAATGTTTTTATTTTAATTAATTCATTACTTCTTTACTTCATTACTTCATTCATTCATTCATTGAGGTGAACTTTTACTCTGCAGTGTACATTGCTATGACTAAAATATAAAATTGTGAAGACTGGCAATGTGAAATATTTATTTGCATACTGGTGATAAAACAATAATAAAATAATAATGGGCGTCTGTTTATAGATCTGTCTGTACGCACTGTGAAATTCAGTTTGCTGTTTTCTCATAATCGCTGCCCTTTGTATTTTTAACAGATTATCTGGGCATCCAAGTGTAACTTTCTTAATGGGAGTTTTCCCGAGCATGAAAGATAGCTCAAGGAAGTTAAAAAGTAACTAAGTACAATGTCATTTTAAGCACAGATTAAATGGTCCACCAGCTGCCAGTCCAGATCCTCCATGATTCACAAAAATGTGAGGCAGGGACTGGAAATGCAACATGGTGCTGGTGGTGTTTTTCAGTGATAACAGTCATTTTTTGCATGTTAAAAAGCAGCTAATGTTCTCTAGACTCTACATTTACCCATTAGCACCATGTCAGAAATCCCATGGCCTAAATATGTTGAATCACATCCTTGCTTGTAATTAATTAATTCAATTTAGAACTGTATTACCGTTTAATGAGTGCCCAGGTAATATGATGTCAGCAGTAAAGTTCATATATTGTTGCTGAGAAAAGGCTCATGTGATTATTACTCTGCCCCCTCAGCTGTCAGAGTGAATAGATCTCTGCTGTCACAGGCCCAACGGGGACAATGCATGTCCTCCATGTCCTCTCCTTTACTGTGGAGACTTCTCCCGCTGCGCAAAAAGGAATTTGGTGTCCCTTCACTTCTGATCACTATCAGCCATTTTTTTGTCTGTCACTGAGCTAATGCCTTCCTCCTGCTCTGTGCAGTGTCTGCAGAGGTTTTCGAAGTTATTAATGGTACTAATGGCCTGGCAAATGGCAATTAAAGATGGTTTGTGTCAACACAACGATTTTCATCTCTGTGTGAGTTCTTGATTGCACACAACCATGTATGTGCATGCATGTATGTTTTTCTGTGCAATTGTGTATGTTTGTGTGTGTGTGTGTGTGTGTGTGTGTGTGTGTGTGTGTGAGAGAGAGAGAGAGAGAGAGAGAGAGAGACAGAGAGAGAGAAGGGAAAGTTGGCATTGGTGTATCCATGATGCTGTGTCTTCACCAAACAGTAATGTCAATTTTAATTACGAGACTACATATTTACATATACATGGACAATTATGGACACATGGATCCCATTACTGATATCACCATTTTTTTTCCCCAGTTTGTCTTTTTTTATTCCTTCAGAATTACGGAACTTGAACTTGCAAGCATGAGGATGCTAAAATTCATGTGAGTTTACTGCAAGGTTGAATGTAAGAATAGGCCAAATTTTCTACCTTCCTGTGTTTGTATGTAGTGATAGAGCAGCAATGAAGCAATGAAAGTGAGTCAGAGTGTAAGAGTGTTGGCTTAACATTGAATTGAAGTTGCTCGGTACTCGCACTGTTTGGACCCTGACCCTCAATGGCAGATTCATTGAAAGACATACTCAAAAGATGAAATGTGTCATAAAATAGGTGTCGAAGACATAAGACAACAGAATTACATGCTCATTTCTCACCTCCCATAGCTGACTTTATAGTATGTTAAAACGAAGGGTTGGTTCTACACAACAGATGTTTTGTTTTCACCGTTTTGCAAAGGTCAGCTGATTCCGTAGTTGCTGTGTAGAAATAGTCAAAATGAAAGTTATATTTAAATATAAAATCAGCACTTGTTAATTGCACAAAACTCCAGGCTGTCCATTACCTGTCTTGCACTAGCATACATTACAGCAGCATTTCCCAAACCTCTCCTGGAGGACCCCTTGTCCTGCATGGTTTAGATCTCTGCCTGCTCCAACACAGCTGATTCAAATGATCAACTTGTTATGAACTCCTGAAGCTGCTTAGTAACAAACTGATCATGCAGGACAAGGGGTCCTACAGGAGAGGTCTGGGAAACGCTGCATTGCAGAGATTAGGAACTTTCACATACACACAGAGGCGCACACAGACACAGACACAGACAGACAGACACACACACAGTATATATGAATTCATCACCCCATTGGGAGAAATAAACAGTTTATTTTTTGTAATTTGTTATTTACCATTTGTATTTCACTAATGATTTAATGCAGGACATGCACTGCCTGAAAGCATTTGTGCTCTGAATTATATAAACAGAATTACTAAAATGAATGAAGTTGTGTATTTATGAATCTTCAAAGAACAGTTTACCTAATGTGTTTTTCTTTTGGTGTAATGGCCCTCTCTGTAACAATAATGCTCATGGCTCTTAAAATAAACTGCAATTGCACTGGAAGGGTAAACATATGTAATGAAACTATGATTGTGGCTGATAAAATGACACAACCAGTGACCCATACATTTTTTTGATTGCTCAGTACTGAGGTAATAAATTGATGCAGTCTTCATCAATATTGTCATTTATTGTTGAGATCTATGTACCAGGATAATGCAGATATTTATGTCTGCATTTACAGTTACATTTTATGTTTAATTAAATGGCTTCTATGACATCAACCATCATACTGTAACTTCATATGTCAACATATTTAATATATTGTATTCCACATGATCGTTATATTTCAAGAATGCACCTGTTACATAACAGTGACATAAGTGAGCTTTTTATATTTCTATGTTATCTGACAAAGTCAGTGTTGTTTTAGAAAGAAAATGTAAAAAGCTTAACAGACTGAGTTAGAGATCTGAGCAAATTCAGACAGTCTTGCACACTGTTGATTGTAAATCTATCCTATCATAATGCAGTTTTCAATATTATAAAGTGGTCATTCAAATAACATGTTGTTATCATTAGCTCAGTGCTACTATTTAAAAAGAAACTGTATCCACAAACACCAGTGGTTTTCTAATAGAGGTGACATTTCAGTGGAGAAAAAGGACCTGGAGCCCACAGCAAAGGACAGTCCAATACTCAGTAAGGAACCAAATGCAGAGACATATAAAGCAAGGTATTACATTCTGAGTCCTTAAACCCTCAGGAGGCCTTCTTTTCATTAATGAGGATCTGTATAGCGATCATTTAGGATGTTAATACCCATTGATTTATGCAGGACTGTGTCATTGAACCTGGGGTTTGGTGATACATCACGTGTATTAATCATCGGGATCTATTGCTGGGTGGGGTGCTGTCAGCCTGCAACAACAAAGAGCCGTTTTGGGATAAAGGTAAAGGATGTCTTTGATTTACAATCATATATCACCTAAGGGAAAAGGAGAAATGTTGCACATAGCCACAAAACTCTCAAAGACATATGGAGCGTGTGGGCAAGCCATGTACACTTGTGGGAAGGGAGAGGGGACTTTGGTTTAGAATATTCTTTGTTGGCAGAGAGGGAGAGAGAGAGAGAGAGAGACAGAGAGAGACAGAGAGAGAGAAAGAAAGTGAGAGGGAGATGCACACTGTAAGATCTCTCTGATAACCGGTGGGAATTTTTATGGATTGCATGCATCTCTGATAGGAAGTTGTCCTCACTGATATTTACTGCATGTTGTCACTGTCAGAGTGGCAGACTTGTAATCTGGTGGTGTCCAGGATATCCTGGATATCTTTATACAGTTAGACCTTAATGACCGCAGTGATTGAAACAGTGGAGATCTTTATTCCCTCTTGAAAGGCAATAAAGATGCAGTTTCACTTGTAAAAATGTTTTTACTAATTTGTCAAATGGTCAAAATAGTACAGCCTCACTAGCATTACAGTAAGTCAATATTGTTAGCAAGAGGAAGCAATACAATATTGTTTGATGAGCTGCAACAGGAAAATACATACATTGATGTTACTTCATATGTTGTAGATTTGAAAGTTGACCCACAGCCTGACATTGGCTAGGTTTGCAGTGAAATTGAATGTTTGAAGTCTGCAGAGTATTTCAAAGTGTGGTGCATGTTGTGTTTGCAGCAGTGCAACCCCAGCAGTAGAAACATAAGAAACCATCTGAGTAGAAGAGTGGGAAAGTGGCACTTCAAGCTCAGCACGTCATGTAAAATTCATCTGGAGCCTTGATTCTTTTTCTGTGTTTTCTATACAGCATTTCAACTATTCAGTTTTGCCAATAGAGAGCTACATTTCTCATTGATCTCATTCACCGAGTCATAGCTACAGAACCTTAGTGTAATAAACCTTTTGTAAAAACTCTATATACTAAAATGTGAAGTACCACAGCTCTGAGATGGATGGAGCCAATATCAGAAAGGGTACTAATGAGACCATAACTATGTATTTAATTTTCTATTTAATTCAATATTTCAGAATATACTGAAAATGATTATGCAGCAATAATTTATTAACTTTCTTTCAATTAACACCGGTTGACTGTAGACAAGTCAACATACCTGCAGTGTGATCTCCCTTGAACTGACTGAAGAATAAGTGGAGTTGATTTTAATATACTGTCACATATGAAACGGTTTCCGAGTATAAAATATAATAGATTATATATTATGAATGTAATCTCAAGCTATAATGTGAACTTTCTTTTCTTTTGAAGTGCAATGATGTGGCAACCATTCACTGTGCAGACCTCAGACCCTTTTATGTGTCTTTGATCCAAATGGGAAAGGAGATTCTGATCTTATAAACTCAACGATCAAACGCTCTGCCAACACCAAGCTGAATGAGCTGCGCCTTCCTAAAGGTACACCGTGTGAGAGGAGCACTGTGCGATCAAGAGGAAGGTGTCGCACGCCCTTAGAAATGAAGAGCTTCCCCTACCATGACATTTCGGCATGTGGAGGCGAATTTATTAGGCTAACCATGAGATCCATAGTTGTGTGCCTTTGAGGTTACACTCCAGCCCACCCTCCCCTCCCTCTCTCCGAGCCCTCTGGCTAGTCCTCAGCAGTACAGCTGATAATAGCTTTCTAGCACACACAGAGGAGAGCAAGAGGACAAGCTTTTACCCGGGGTGCTACTAACGACAACATGACAGAGGGGAGTGAGAGGGGAGAGGAGAGCAGGAACACGACACTGCAAGTTTGTCAGAGGCACAGAGTGACGCTAACACACAGCCACTGTGCTTGAACCCTGAGCTCGTTGAGATAATGGGGGCAAAGCGCCACTGCCTCTCTCTTCTCGTTCTCATTCAGTGATGCAACACAAATGCCACCCATGTGGGTAAGGATCTACATATTAGCATCTCCAAATGCTGCTTTTATGGACTGTAAAATATTCACTTATTCTAACCTTCTCCTGGTCAATTCCATGTGTTTTATATGGATGAGAGCCAACAAAATGCCTCTCGTGACCTGTGGGCCTCACCACACTTTTAGAGGCTTCAGCAGTTTGACTGAAACACATACAAAATATTTGCGTTAAATTTATGACACTGCTTCAAAGGAGAAGTTCATTTTGGAACTTCAGTCTTCAGTCTGCTCAATTAATGAACTACTGTCTTCAGTCTGCTCAAGTAATGAACTACTTACCCTTTGAAGCTGCTGCTAGAACCTGTGGAGACTGACCATGTTAAAGCAGCACTTAAAATATACGTCTCTTATTAACCCCAGTAGTAGAATCAGGGCTGGCACAAGATTTACCGCACAGAGCAGGCTTCTCAGCTTGTCCGATGTCCAATATTCTTGGAGCAAGTGTGCTCCCTAGTGTTGTTCTCGGGCCTCTGCTGAGGCGGGAGAAACGAGGTGGTGAAGCAAACAGATGCACATGCACATGCACACGCACGCGAGCGGCTTTGGATGCACAGATGTGGACACAGCAATCAGCTGCATTGTACAGGCTCACCCTTTAGGTCTGCAGCTGCACACGCCTTGAAAAGCATCGCGTGGTTAACACTCTTTCTGTGACAGCTGTCGATGTGGGATGTGATCACAGCAGATAATTTTAGAAGGTATTTTAGGGTAAAAGAGAAATGTTCACACACACACACACACACACACACACACACACACACACAAACACAGAGTATATATTGTACTGAGCAGTTTACATGATTCCATTTACTAAGCTCTAGTACTGGTGCTGAACCTTCAGGCTTGCGCAGCCTACATTTGTTCCTTTGTAACATTTATGAAGTGGTGATCATTTGGATTCTAGTTCCCATAGGTTTCATGCTTTCTAATTTAATTTTGACCTTTCCAGAAATTCACACGTACATCAGAGAGAGGAGAGGAGAGAGGGATTTTTGATAGTTCTGGTTTAAAGTTTGAAGGTTGTAATTGAAAGACTGCCTGAAGCAGAACAGGAAAAATGATTGGATATTCATTTCTTGCGTGGGAACCCCTGGAGAGGTGCAGGCATATGAGGACATCATGCAATACACAGTTCAGTCAAATGGCTCTTATTCTTCCTCTTGACTTTCACATGAACAGACTATATTTGGCCCCTTGTAATATGGTGTTATGGTCACATAAACCCTTCTAGATTCAGGTGGTAAGATCACATGAAATTATATTACCGCTCATACATCTATTTTTTGTATAGATTTTTGAAATAAAAAGGTTGGATTTTTCATGAGAAAATATCTTGCAAGAGATGTGGCCTAGAGGTAACTGAAACTTTTGTTCTTTTGTCTTGGTCCTGGGTGATATTTTGCTCTTAGAGGCAGCTGTGTTGAGGTGCTTGACATCTGAAAGACAAGCCAAGGGCCCCATAAGAAATGTGCTGAAGGAAATCAGTGCATCCTACTCCCGCCAATTACCAAATCAGTGGAAAAAAAGAGGTCTGTCTTCTCCGATGGGAGGGTGTGGTTGGGTAAATGCGATTAGTAATTACCCAGACAACCAACCACTTCTGAAGTTGATTGTTTTCCTGTAGTGCTGTCTGGGACTGGAACCTGTTGGTCTTTGACTCCCAGGTGAGACCCCTGACCTGCTAAGTGCCCTTTGCACATTTGTCATCCAAACCATCAGCCAACAGATGCCACTTCCTACCCCGGGACCTTCTCGCGCCATCCCAGGGCAGCTGTCGTCAGGGCAAATCTAATGCGCAACACCAGCAGAGTGGAGTAATGCAATTGTTTCTGCACCCTCGAGACCGCCAGCGGAACAGGACAGGCCATGCCGTGCTGATGGTGCTGGAAACTGATGAATGTGGGTTTACATTGTCAATGTTACATACACAACTGCAGCTATATGTACACAGGCATAATGATATTACTACTGCTTAAGCTGAAACCAAACACCAAAAAAGACACCAAAAAGAACTCTATGTCCTCTGTTTTATTTTTTCGGGACCATATTTTGAAAAGGTTATGATAGATCCCCTTTTTTGAACACAAAACCTTGGAGGGGGGAATGTTAACAGCAAATTCTTACTGTAAGATGGCAAAGCCCTGCAGAGACATCACTGGTGAAAAAAATGGTAAGGCTGGACCAAGCTCCTGAGAGCACTAAACAGACGGTGATGCCATTCTAAAAATATTCTTCAGAACAAGCTTTTTTTTTTCCCACATAGCAGTGACCGCAGATGAAAGCAGTGGTAATTATGGTTGGCTATTCAAGGGCCAGCAAAGAGTAATGCTGGTATGCTGGGAACTGATAAATGACTGAATACCCAGATATTATGGTCACAACTCAGCTGCCATGAAAGTTTTATTACATAGACTGCATACCCGGACTTTAGTACAGTCGACGCTGAAAATAAGAACTGTAATACCTGTAAGTGTTAAATGATGTTGTCATAGCCGGGCTTCCAACCATCCATCTTTCAAAAATGTTTCATGATGGAGAAAGGGAAAAATTTCTCTGTGCTATAAACCAACAATTTCTGCCACAGATGAGAGCAGCGCATTGAAATGGGATTTAAACTAACACTCCACTCATTACTGCTCTGTGACGAATTGCTCCAGAGAGAGGATATTTGTGGCGCAGTAACAACAGGGCGCAGACTAAACCAATGACATACCCAAGCGTGCTGCATTATCAGATACACCATGAAAAAGCACTGCTTCTATTACAGGACTGTGGGAGAACTGTATAATTAAACAAGATAACCGTGCCAATGGAAAACGCAGGAAAGGAGAGGATCATGAAGGGCAGTGGACAAGGACAGAAATGACTGCCTTTACTGCACAACAGTCAACGACTCGCCCAGTCTGGAACGCATCAGGAAAGTTGGTGCATCCATGAGAAATAAGTCTGCACATGACATCTGTTACCTCATACTAACTTGATAAACTTTGAATGCGTTCTTACTGCTGTGAACATGTGAATAAGGCATGTGGAGATGCAGCCCACCATAATGCAGTAACAATTTAGCAATCAATGATGAGGCATGCAAAATGATAAAGATAGTGGTTTCTTCCTGATGACGTAGAGTAAATGAATGAGATGACATTCACAGTGCTTCTTGGCTTCAGAATGGGAATCTTTTTTTTTTTTTTTTTGGGAGGGGGGGTGTAAAGGCACACCAGATGGCGATGAATTTTAATTAACGAAAAGATTGTATATAAAATGGGAAAGTAATGGGTTCTTTGACTTGTACAGTGATTTAAGCGGGCACTTCCGTTTCAATAAACATTAGCAGATTAACTGGCAGCCGAATCAGGGGGGTGACAAATAACCCGGTGTCCCCACAGAGTCCATCACATGGCTGTGTGATTGCCACAGACCGGGGCACGTCATCATTTGTTTACTGCCACTGAGCAAGATGGACAGAGAGAGACGTGCTTCATTTCAAACCATAATAAACGTCTGACTTAATTATGTCTTCAGTGTAAAGGCCAAACATTTTCTCACCTTCTCCTTGTAACAGGATGAAACTTAAAAAGCAATAACAAAAAGCAAAAAAAAAAAAACACACAAGGGCAAAGGTTCCAGGTTGTCACTTGCACAATGACAGTTCTGCTAAATGGTATTGACAGAAAATTAATAGGAGGCGCACGAGTGTGAGAGAGCTCCTGTTTACAGCCGCTCTCAAGATTTATTAGTGTGACGATTGTACTCACAGCACATTTATTACTCACTCCTGAGTTTGAGGATCTCATATATTACACAGTAATGAGTTGTTGATAACAACCACTATTTAAAGGCTTTGCCAGGAAAAAGAGAGAGGGAGACAGAGAGAGAGAGAGGGAGAGAGAGAAAATGGAGGGCTCTGCCAAAACCACATGAGTTTGCAGATTCGCACATAATAGTTCTGTACAGTCAACTGACTATTCTGCGCTGTGGGGAACACTTGGCTGCTGGGGTGCAGAATTGCTTT